>CM053770.1:461357184-461426039 GCA_028658325.1 Potorous gilbertii
AATATTTATAGAAACACTCTTTGTAGTTGCCAAAAAACTGGACATCAAGGGGATGCCCACCAATTGGGGAATGGCTGAATAAATTATGGTATATGAATGTAATGGAATACTATTGCACTATAAGAAATGATGAACAAGAAGACTTCAGGGAGGCCTGGAAGGACTTATATGATCTGATGCTGAGCGAAAGGAGTAGAACCAAGAGAACTTTGTGCACAGCAACGACCACAGTGTGCAAGAGTTTTTTCTGGTAGACTTGGAGCTTTGTAATAACACAAGAAATTATTTTTAAAAAAATCCCAATAGTTTTCTAAGGCAAAATGCCTTCCACACTCAGAGAAAGAATTATGGAATTCATTCACAGAATGTAGCAGATAATGTTTGTGTGTGGGTATGTTTGTGTATTATGTTTTGATTTGGTATGTGATTTCTTCCATTTATTTTAGTTCATCTACATAGCATGACTATAGTGAAAATGTATTCAATAGGAAAGTGTATGTAGAACCTATGCAGAATTGTATGGTGTCTTGGGGAGGGAGGGGGGTGTGGGGGGATTAAAATCTTAGTTTTATGGTAATGATTATAGAACATTAAAAAAATTTGTTTAAATTAATAAAAAATGACTCCACAATAAAGGCCTTTTTTAAAAAATTAGGCAAATCTCTAGGTAAGTTATATGGAGGTACCATAATGCAAAACTATCACATTTTATACCCATTACAACAAGCTTCATCATTCCATTGATGTGGATTTAGGAGAGTGTCAAATTATCCCCCCAAAAAACTAAAAACATTATAAAGGATTTTACACTGTAGTATTGAAAGAATGTTTCCTTTGTTTGGAGGTTTACAACAGATAGACTGGACAGCTTCTAAGATACCTTCCATATCTGGGAGGAGGTTATATAGTATAAGTGGCTCTCTTGTCAGAAGACCTACCTGTGTGACTTGGGATATGTCACTTGACCTCTCTTGGCCTCGGTTTCCTCATCCATAAAATGAGGGGGATGGATTAGATGATTTCTGAAATTCTTTCCAGCTCTAGATCTTCCCAGCTCAGATGGGAAATGAGTTTTCTGCTATATATATCATTTCCCTCAGAGGAGGGAAAATCAGAAAATTTAGAGGAAAAAACCCACCAGTATGGAACTAAGGTTCATCTTATATGCTGACATAAGCTTAAGACAACTCTGCAGAGTTACTCTATATTTACATGCCCATGTGAAAAGTGGTATAGGCTGTAGACTGATGTACCTACAAGTCAGAGAACAGGGGAACCTTGGACAGAGTCTGAAGACTTGGATTTGTATCTCAGTAAACATTCTGTGCCTTCCATTTCCTCTTTCTTTTCTAAATGTGCTTCTTATGTATTTGTTTTTGGTCTGGATCTCTTCTAGCATCAGTTATTACTTTGGCAGATAAGCAGAATATTGCAATAGAGGGAAGGTGCTAGTCAGCAACATGCTAGCTGTGGAATCATGGACAAGCTACAAGACCTCTAAGTGCCTCCAGACAATGAGTTATAGAGATTACTGATCTGCTTTGGTGGAGGGGTTTCCACACTGGGAGATCTGGACCCTAAAAATTACTTTGGTATTTCAATTGATGTATGATGTATGATCTCATTGATAAAGAGATCTAAATGATTAATTATTACACAAAGGATCTATGGGTGCTTCATCAAACAAAATTGTAATCCCTATATAATTAAATAGATATACCTAGTGAATTAGCTGTAGCACAAAACGGTTACTTGACTTGATCTGTTAGACAACTAAGTATTAGAGGAAGTATTTGAACCTAGGTCTTCTTGACCTAAAGGCCCAGCATTCTGTTCACTCTGCAATAATACTTCTTCATGATGTAACCTTTATGGATGACAGGAATCTTGGAAAAATCATCGAAATGTTGGCTGAATCAGGTTCCAAAAAGATGAACAAACTCTCAATGGTGAGAACTGTCTCAGAATTGACAGAATTAAATTGTACAAGTTATTGTTATCATTCAGTCATGTCTGACCCTTCATGACTCCGTGGATGTCATAAAAGACCAGTATGTCAATAGTGGCCATGAAGTTTTCCTGACATATACTGGAGTGGTTTCTGTTTTCTTCTCCAACAGATTAAGGCAAACAGAAATTAAGTGATTTGCCCACGGTCATACAGCTAGTAAGTATGTGAGGCCAGATTTGAACTTGGGTCTTTCTGACTCCAGATTGGGTGTTCCATCCACTGTGGCACCTAGTTGCCCTGATTATAATGTAACGGGTGCCTTTCTAGCTTGGTGGAAACTTTCCAGAATATATATATGTGTGTATATACATACATATATAATATGAAGTATACAGTATATCAAGTAAAGGAATCTTAGGTTATTAAGAGATCTTTTATCAAGTAAGAACACCTAGATTAAGGAAGATGATGGCCCCCACCATGCTCTGCATGGGTCAAAACACATGTGGAATATTGTGCCTACTACATTCTAGGAGAGACATTCATAGGATCATAGAGCTAGAATGGGAAAAACTGTCCAATCAAATTTTGCAGATGAGAAAACTGAGGCTTAACAAACTTAAATGACTTCCCCAAAGTCATAAGTAGTAAGACTCACCAGTAGGCAGTGATTGTGACAATGTAAAGTCAAAGAACAGCCACCACAAAACACTTAAAAGTGAATGTGATAAAATTACAAAGAACTAGGCAAGCTCCAAAGAAGAAATGAGAAGACACTCCCACCCCACTGCTTTGTAGAGATGGGAAGGACTTGGGTGTGGTATGTTACATGCATTCAGACTTTTTGAAAATATTGACCAGTTTCACTGATTTTTTTTTCCCTTTTTAAGCTCATATGTGTGTTGTGTGTTTATGTACATAATATATATTAGATTTATATATACATATATATGTATACATATACACATATACATAGGATGGCTCTGCCAGAAAGAGAGAGAGACATTGAAAGAAATTGTGGTGATTAAAAATTTAGATGTTAAGAAAAAAAAGCTACCAATAAAAAATTACTTTTTAAAAACTATCAGGGGCTTTTGAATCTAGATCTTCTGACCCCAGAGTCATTTTTCTTTGCTTTGTGTGTATAATTATACCCCGTAACTGGTTCTTGTTGTGTGATCAACATAGTCAAGGCTCTCAAAACCATATTAATGAAAAAACAAGAGATGTTTAACCTGCAGAAAATTTGGGTTTGGGATTAGGGCAGAGTAAATTTATTTGTTTTGAAATATGTATATTGTGTTAGAGGGTAAAACTAAAAACAATGATTGGAAGCTCTAGGTAGGCACCTTTCAGTTCAATAAGAGAACTTGTAGTTGGAAAACTCAGGCTGGGAGGGGCCAGGAATATACTTGAATAGGCTGTTTTGCTTTGAGGTTTTTAGTTTAGATAATCTTTAGGTTCTTACAAGTCCCAAGATACTTGATACTTATTTTCCTTAACAGTAGCCCTGAATACATGAATAATTAACTTTGTATTAGGGGAAATTTTGCTAATGTTCTGTATCATTCCTCTACTTTCAATGGCATCATGCTAGGTTTCTGCTACTTATGCAGGGTCAATTTGGGATATGAGATAATATATAGAAAAATAACTTGCTAACCTTAAAGCATTCCATAAATATTAATAAAAATTTATACTTTGACAGATGGCAAAGAGGACCTGCTTGGTGTATTTAGTCGTTGCAGTACTGTTCTTTACAGTTTGGGGTGACCTAAATGGAGCTAACAATCTGGACTGCAACTCTTTGAGCTCTTCTGAGGAATCTCTTCTCCTCTCGCATTCCTGGATCCCTTATAGCATCTCTGTTTCACAAAGCGTTTTTAATCCACACGATGAAATCACAGGTAAACGACAAAGAGATTTCTTTTATTTGTTTCTGAAATGCACGTGGTGTGGCAGAGAAAAAGCACTGAATTTGAACTCACAGGATCTGAGTTAAAATCTCAGTGCTGCTTCTTAATTCTTTTGTAATGCTGGTCAAGTAACTTGCCACCTGAACCTCAACTTCCTTGTCTAGAAAATGAGGTGACAAGATTAAATGACCTATAGGATTCCATTCAGCTCTAGATCTGGTCTATGAATTTTTTCTTTAAATGAAACACTTTAATATAACTGCAGTTTACACTTCTTATGTTGTTGTTGAGTCATATCTGACTCTTCATGATCCCATTTCAAACTTTCTTGACAAAGACAATGGAGTGGTTTGCCATGTCCTTCTCCAGCTCATTTTACAGACGAGGAAACTAAGGCAAACAGAGTGAAGTGACTTGCCCAGGGTCACACGGTAAGGTGTCTGAGGCTAGATTTGAACTCACAAAGATGAGTCTTCATGACTCCAGGCCCAGCGCTGTATTCACTGTGCCACACAGCTGTCCCTAGTTATGTACTTGTTATATAGAGAACTAAAATATACTTTTAAAAAAAAGCAGAGGGCAAATCATTTATTCAGTAGCAAAAATATGCTAGACAAGAGTTAGAACTGTTGACAGGTTACTCTAATCAAAATTAGGTCCTCATAATTTAACTGATTTTTTTTAGCAATAGATATTCTAAAACAGATGTGTCAAAAATGTTGTAGCACAGTGACACATGGGACCCCAAACCAAATTAAAAGGTAATTGGGAAATGTTTACCAAAGTAAATAAAAATGCAATAAAACATGATCATAACACATTTTAAATCTAAGTCAACATGTGGCCTGCAGGGATCCCTATGTGTAGTTTAGTGGTCCCAATTTCTATATGAGTTTGCTAGCACTAGTCCAAAATACTGAAGCATTATGTCTTGAGTTTCTCTACGTCTTCCATGAGTGAAGCAAGCATTTTTAATTTTGGAGAATGCTCCCTTTGTAAACTGAACTCTGTAAGAAGAATCTCCAAACACTATTGGCTGTTATTTGTAGGTATTTGTATTATAGGCTCGAGGCAAGATACCAAATATTTATTAAGCAATTACTGTACCTGGTACTGTGCTAAACCCTGCAGTTCTTCCTCTCAAAGATCTCACAGCACAAAATGGAGCTGAAAAATGAGAGAGTGAAGGATACATGGTGTCAAAGTACAGACCGTCACAAGCACAGCAGGAGGGAAATAAAAGTTGGCCAAAGTGGGTCTTTCATAAAATGGTGGCCCCAGGAACTTGCCAATGGGAGAAGGAAGCAAAATAGAAGAATATTTCAGGGGGAGACTATAGATGAGGCCTAATATCACAGCTGGGAGGGGAAATGGATTAATTTCTCTTAGAGAACAGTGTAACATTTTGGAGAAAGACTCATTGATTTAGTGATGTCACTGTTTCCTTCAGTAACTCTACAAGTTACCAACAGCACTGGATTCAACAGATTCCTGCTCCAGGCCCAAGGTCCTGATGGAACTACTCCTTTCGGTACTTTTCGAATTACAGATAGAAACACAGTAGGCCTCACGTGTAGAAATATTGAGGTATGTAATGTTTATCTCTATAAAAATCCTTCATTCCTTGCATTATTCTACTGACTATATTCAAAAGGAGCAATCATTTTGTTTGACATTTCCAATTTTTTCTTTCACTCAGAGGTTGAATTGGATGTTTGAGAACATTTTAATCTGTTTTTTAATGGCTTTTTTGTTTTGTAAAACCTCGCATTTCTAGAGGTTTACAAGTCAATAAATCTTTAAAGTAATTTCTAATGTTTGCTTTTCACTGGTTTCCTCTTTTCCTGACTAGATAGATTTTATTTTTTTTCCAGTATGTAGACAACAACTAATTAAATGCTTATTATATACTAGAATCTATTAGAGATAGTGTGGTACAGTGGATAAACAGCCAGGCCTCTGAGTTAGGAGCACTTGAGTTCAAGGCCCAGCTCTCATGAATATTTACTATATGCCTGTGGGTTAGACACTAGCTGTTCACATCAGGTCCCATAAGTTCAGTTATCTCTGTGCAAATGATTCCTAGATCTATATGTCTAACCCTAGTCTCTATGCTGAGTGACAGAAATGCAGCTCCAACTGCCTCTTGGGCATTAATTAGATATTCTGTGTGTATTTCAAACACAACACAACAAAACCAGAATTCCTTATCTTTACTATCCTAAAACCCTCCTCCCTTTTGGAATTTCCCTGTTAATGCTAAGTGTACCACTATCCTTTGTCACATACTTTGGAGTGACTTCTCACACATCCCCCATCTTGACATTTCTACCTTCATATCTTTCATATCACTCCCTCTTTCCACTAACCCGATATCTACCCTAGTTCAGGCCTTCATCACCCCTCACCTGGGCTATTACAATAGCCTTGGAATTGATCTTTTTGCCTCCAGTTCCTTTCTACTCCAATCTATCCACCACTCAGATGGTGAGGGGTTTATTTTAAAGTATAGACCCAACTAGGCCAATCTCCTCCTCAGTGAGCTCCAATGACCACCTATTTCCTCCAGAATCAAATATAAGATCCCAGTTTTGACATTTAATATGCTTCATAACTTGGCCCCTTCCAACTTTTCCAATTACACCTTACTACTTTCCAATTACACTAACCTACTTGCATTTACTTTCCAATTACGTGAACCTTGCCTCTACACTGACTGTTCCCGTGTCTGGAATGTTCTACCCCCTCACCTCTGTCTCCTAACTTTTCTGGCATCCTTCAGTACTAAGCTAAAATTCTGTATTTTACAGGAGGTTTTTCCCATGCCCCTCAGTTACTAATGCCTTCCTCTTTGGGACTGCTTTTATTCAACTCTATATATCTTGAAGCCACCTAGTTACTTACAAGCTGTCTCCTCACTCCCCATTAGATTGTGATCTCTTGTTTTTGGCTTTCTGTGTCCAAGTCTTAGCACAGTGTCTGTTACCTAGTAAATACTTAATAAATGATTGTTGGCTGACAGCCTCTCTGCCTCAGATAGCTATTGTCTTAGATTATATATTGTAGAATAATAAGTGTTCTGTATTACTCAAGGAATCTTCTTTATCAGGACCAAAAAATATACCATATAGATAGAAGATGCTTTGAGTAAAGTTTTTAAGATTTGTTCTACCAAGTCAAATACTTTATTAAAGCAACATATACCTTTTTCTGTGATGTTACTATAAAGATATCATCTATTATAGAAAAATTATCTTAAGGCATAATGCCTTTTTTCAATATTACTGTATTCTTCTACAAAAATCACTGAAAAGGGGATAAATGTACATGATTAGTCCTAACAATCAGCAGAAATAAATCTCCTTAGGACTTTTAAAGTTACCTTTTTTTAAAAAAAAAAATCAAATTCTTTAAAAAAAAACTGGTTTAGATGGTCTATTGATACTCAATTTTTAAAAGCTCTGAGATTGAGCATTCTAAATCAGTACAGAAATATTATTTTTTATTAATATCAATTGATTACCAAGTGACCCTAATGCCCCTATAAATCCTTGGAAAAGAAAATAACATTGAACAAAGAATCTTTGATTCTATTGCCTTGTTCCATTGATTGATGGACAGAAGTAAATTCTTAAAATTCAGCAATTTTATCTAATCCTGTAAATATAGGAAACACTTTTTGAAGATACATATCACTTCTCTTTGGTCTATACTGACTATTTCGTTTACAGAACTCTGCAGTAAGTCACGGAGACAGCAGCAGTAAGCAGTCAATTCAAACAGTTTGGATAGCGCCTCCTGAAAGTGGAAATATTCAGTTCAGGTATGTTAAGTTTCTAACATGGCTGTGCACAAGTAATTTTGCTTACTTCAAATGAGTCACTTTAAGAAAAATTTGCTGGCATTTATGAATAGTAAACAAGCACCCCCTCAAAAAATCAAAAAACTGTTTCTGCCCTTCAAGAGTCTTCAACCTAAAGAAATATTACATACATACATGAAGCAATTAGAAAACAGTATCTGGTGGTACTTAAATAGTGTAGATGACAAATATCAAAAGGACATTAACATATTTGGAGAGTCAAGGGAATCTTCTAGAGCATTAGGGGATGTGAAATGACCACCGCCCCTTGGTTGGTTATAGCTAGGATCTAAGCAACCTAACACTATGATAGCTTGTTATGATATTTTTTGTTTTCCCATTCTTCCAATCTAAGTCTTGACTTTGGACTTTGTGTTAAGGTAAGGCCCTATATACTTTTGGACAGAATGGCTGGGTTGTGCTTGTCCTGTTTTATGTCTGCTTTGCTCCTGGTTCTTGGACTATTAAGTGTTGTCTTATTCCAGGATCTCAGAGACAGATCAGGTTGGGGATGTGCAAGCTCCTAGTGTGCCCAAAGTAGCCTGCACTCAGATAAAGTCTAAGTGTTACCCTCCTGGTCTGAGGCTCGTTTCTGACAAAATAATATATAGCTCTTTTTGTGGTGGCCAAGAATTGGAAATTGAGGAAATGCCCATCAATTTGGGAATGACTGAAAGTTGTGGTATATAAATGTAATGGAATACTATTGTTTCATAAGAAATGATGAGCAGGTGGACTTCAGAAAAACCTGCAAAGATTTACATGAACTGACACTGAGTGACGTGAGCAGAACCAGGGAAACGTCACACATAGTAACAGTAACATTGTGAGATGACTAACTTTGATAGATTCAGCTCTTCTCAGCAGTGCAAGGATCTAAGAAAGTTCCAAAAGACTCATGATTGAAAATGCTATCCATATCCAGAGAAAGAACTACAAAGTCTAAATGAAGATCAAATATCATTTGCTCTCTCTCTTTCTTTTTTTGTTTCTTCTTTCTCATGGTTTCTCCCTTTGGTTCTGATTCTCCTTTACAACATGACTAATGTGAAAATTGCTTTTATGAATGGGTTTTTTTTGCTTTTTATGAATGCAATCTATTTCAGATTGCATGCCATCTTGGGGAAGGGAGGGAAGCATAAAAAATTTAGAACTCAAAATCTTATAGGAGTAAATGTTGAAAACTTAAAAAAAAAGTTTTTTTCAAGAATTTCATAGACAAGACTTGGTCTGGTTCATTTTCTAGTTAAGCACTAAGGAAAGGTACAAAATAGTAACTGTAAGTGATCTGAGGAAGGAAGGATGAATTCTGAAGAAAAATCCAACAGATTTCATTAAAGAGATAGCAATTGACAGGTGGAAACTACTTGGAGGCAGGAATAGTTATCCTTTCATCTTATTTTTTAAAATAATATTTCTCCCCAATTATGTGTATAAATAATTTTTAATATTCTTTTTTAAAATCTAAACTCTATCCCATCCTCCTTCCCCTCCCTTTCCCTGAGACAGTAAGCAACCTCATATAGGCTATACATGTGCAATCATGTAAAACATTTTTATATTAATCATATTTGTGGAAGAAAACCTTGAAAAGAAAGAGTGTGACAATTTTCTTCAATCTGTATTCAAACAACATCAGTTCTTTCTATAGAGATGGATATCATTTTTTATCATTATGCCTTTGGGATTGTCTTAGATCATTGTATTACTAAGAATAGCGAAGTCATTCACAATTATTCATCATACAGTACTGCTGTTACTGTGTTCAATGTTCTCCTGGTTCTGCTCACTTCACTCTGCATGAGTTCATGTAAATCTGGATTTTTCTGAAATCATCCTGCTTGTCATTTCTTACAGCACAATAATGTTCCATTCTGATTATATGTTACAACTTGTTCAGCCATTTCCCAATTGACAGGCATTCTCTCAATCTCTAATCTTTAGTGACCACACACACACACAAAAAAAAACCTGCTACAAATATTTTTGTACAAATAGATCCTTTACCTTTTTTAAAATCTCTTTGGACTGCAGACCTCGTAGAGGTATTGCTGAATCAAAGAGTATGCACAGTTTTATGGCCTTTGGGCACAGTTCCAAATTACTCTCCAGAATGGCTGGATCAGTTCACAACTCCACCAATGGTGCATTAGTGTCACAGTTTTCCCACATCCCTCCAACATTTATTCTTTTCCATTTCTATCATATTAGCCAGTCTGATAGATGTGTACCTCAGAGTTGTTTTAATTTGCATTTCTCTAATCAATAGTGATTTAGAGCAAAGCAGAGGATATTTTAACAGAAGATGAAGTCAAATAAATTCTAAGGTTAGGGAATGAAATGAATAAGTGGTCAGCAGGAGAAAAGAATAGGACGAATTCAACACAATGATGAGTTGATTGTTTGCTAGGAACATTGAATGAGTGAAAGTAATTTAATAAGGTAAGTCTGGGAAGTTAGGTGAGTAAGTTTTGGGGGCCTCATTATAGAGAAACTTCAGACAAGGATAAAAGATAAGCAATGGGAACTCACTGAAGATTTTTGAGCAAGAGAATGATATGATCAAAACCATGGGTATCAAGAGGATTATGGGATGTTCAAGGAAGATTAGTACCTCTGAAGGCTTGCTGAGCCCTTTTCAGGGCTGCTCATCCACGTTTCATGTTTGTCATCCAATTCTCACAGCAGACACACCTCAGTAAAATAGTCTTTGCAGGTAGGCTAAACCAGGTTGAGGGTAAAAGAAAGGCATCAGACCCATTAGTGAGTTAGAGGAATGTCTACCCTAAACATGTGAAGACTTTCCCTAGTGGAATGGGTGGATGAAAACAATTTGTTCTAATGGCCATGGAGTCAGCTAAAGCAGACTCCATGGAGCGCTTGGTCAGATATCGAAGACGCTAAGGTCATCCACCGCATCCTGGGCAGTCTTCTTGTAGACCTGTTACTGGACTCTGGAGGAGAGAATGAGACTGAGAACTTCACTCAATTCTGTCTCACTTAAATCCCATTCACATGCAAGTCAAGAAATCACCCATTATACACTATTTTACCCCAAAATTGTGTTGTCATTGTTCATCTTTGAAAATGAAGGATGAATGATAATATTTTACTGTAAGAAGAAAGTAAGGAGACCAGAATCATAGAACCTGAGTTGAAATTCTAAGGCCATCTAGCCCATCCCACAAATGAACTATTTCTGACAAATGGTCATCTAACCTTTACTTAAAGACTTCCTGAGAAAGGAAACCCACTATTCCCCAAAGCTACCCATTCTGCTTTGGATAGTTGTAATGGTTAGAAAGCAAACCTATTATGATGCCCTGCAGGTAAAATCTAGAAACAAAAATTTTGCTAAATATTTTAATTTTAGTTGTGGTTTTTTTCTGTTAATATAATTTCTATATTCTATACATAGGATTTACAGCTTTTTTGTAAATACTTTAGTAACTTGAGACTTAATGTTGGATCCTTGCTAGTCTTAGGGGAAAGAATGTCAGTATTCCTCCAAATGAGATAGAATGCATTTTACAATTAGTGCATTCAGGTTGCAACCACCAAACAAAGTGGAGCACCAGAATTTAGAAGCTCAAATATTCAATTGTAATATTTCCTCTAACAATGCAGGTTATTTTCTGCAAAATCCTTGCCCATGTCCTCCCTTGATTTCACCATAGGGGAAGTCCATTCAATAAGTTAGGGGCCTTTCTGTTTGCATCTTTGACATTTGGTATTCCTTATAGGATGCATGTGACTTGTCCATCAGTTGTTTCTTGCCAAATGTCTAACCCAGTTTTTTTTTTATCTTATATTTCCTTAACATCTTTAACTCTTTCTTCCTAGTAGGTTCTTATTTGTAATGCATCACAGTCTGCTCACACCAACCATGTGCCTCTCCACTGACCTTTGTATGACAATAATTTTAATTAATCCTTAATTTAATTTTAATTGGAAGCTGCAATGTTCAGCCAGCAACCATACATCAACAAAATATTGATTTTAAAAATATGAGACTTTGTTTCAAAGTTCAAATTTTTTTAAAAAAAATCCAATCTGCTTTTCCCCTTTTAATTGAATCCAATTTATCCATTTGCACTGTCTGTGTAAAATAGATAGACTAGATAGAGAGATAGATGGATAGATAGATAGATAGATCTAGACCTGTAATATATATTATAGAAATCTCCACCCCTCATCCACCTAGATTATTTTGGGTCTCATATTGTTTGACGGGAGAATTGATAGGGATAGCAATGTTAGCAGCTGTCTGAGTCTCAGTGACAGTTGCTAAATAATGAGGATCCATTGCCCAAGATAAATATATTTTTACAAATGAGTGTATCGCCCATATGGAATGTTGGCCACAAAACCACAGAAGGAACTTTCCCTAGAGCAACGCCTGTGCACTATCCATCTTGGCTCACTTAAAGGTGAACTTGGTTCATAATAATATCATTACCATAAATTAATATCCCCAAAGTGGGCTTTTCTGTATGCATTATGGGTAGCTGCATGCGCAGCTCTAAGTTGCCTTCATAACCAGGCAATTGTGGTTTGGCCCAGACTGCGGATATTTGTTAATATTTTCTGCTCTGTATAAACCCCATGCTTCATTCCAGTGGAGTGCCCATCTCCCTTAAGGAACAGGACCTGATGGGTGCATCACCTGAAATAAATGTCCTTGCTTGATTTGGAGGCAGTCTGACATGACATGCCTTTCACCTCATTGGAATATATAAAACATCTATATCTGCATATATATAAACTTGCCAAACAAAGTTCTTTGTATCTTTCCAGGAAATTTGCATAATTTTGATTTGTATATTTAAAGCATGTTGTTGGAATGTAACCTTTAAGGTGGCATTTTATTGCACCAGATCAAATTTTCATAGTAAAAAATAAGCCTAATCTCATCTTTTATTCTTTATAGCTTTCAGTTGATTATGTGATTATAAAAAGGAGATCTACAGTGGAAAACATTTTTTAAAGCCAGATTGTTTCCTATTTTCCTGAAAGACATTCTTGAAGTGTGTATAAATTATTCTTATAAAAATTTCTATAGATTGGGAAAATGTACATACATTCCAGTTAATTTGTTATTGATATACTTTTAGTCCCTTTTCTTTGGTATTAATAACAGCAGATTTTTTTCCCTGTACCTTTGATATGTTTCCCTATAAATCAATCTCTCAATAGCATCATTTTTAGCATGGATCTCTTCTATGTATTCTCAGTCTACTCTAGCTGCTTTTCATTCTCTTTACTGCCATTTCTGCTTTCTCATAAGCACCTTGCATTCAAACATAATATCTCCACTTACCTTGATGGCAAAAAGTTTGTAATAAAAACTCTTTGCAAATCTTTTCCATCTTTTCTTTTCATTTGTCCATTGTAAATGTCCTCAGAAGGCTTTGTTTAGTATCTTTTACAAAGTTTTACTTAAACTGATTTTGTTTTCCTTTACTTCTTTCTGTTTGATGAAGCAGTGTTGCCCAAAATCTTCCACAATAATTTGCAAATAAGTTTATCATCTAAACTCATCTTGTTCTTGGCCATCATAGCTCTATACTTAGCCAGTAAGTCAAGTGTTTGCTGATGAAAGTTTTTTTGTAGGAAATAACTGCAATTGATATCTCTGTCCTTCTATCTGTATCTCCTTTTTTAAATGATCAATAACTTGGTTAACTTCAGGTTAAAGATCTTTTATTTGCATGGCATATCTTTTTGTAATTTTTATTTTTCTAGGTTTATACTAATTTCCCTAGTAAGTCAGGATCTGCCTATATACATATGATTCAGGAATGAGTCACTTTCTGTTGATAAAAATATCAATTTCCATTTTTGTTTGACTATATTTGATGCTTGTTCCTTCTGGCTTCCTCAAATTCTTGTTTTAAAGAAAATACTCAGGACATAGAGACCTACAATTCTTTGGCCTCTCTCCTTCCTTATTCCAAAAACATATTTTTACTATCCTCAACTATTTGCAATTTTGTAAGAAACCATGAATCTACACCAACCAAGCGATTGTTCATTAATAATTAGGTTTATTGTGTAATTGAAATAGAAAAGTAACTTTCTGGTCCAGAACTACAATAGGATTAGAGAGGGTATAGATGAAAAATCGTAGAGTTAACAAGACTTGACAACCATTTGGATATGGGGAATGAGGAAAATAGAAAAGTAAAGGGTCACTCTGAGGTTTTGAGCCTGCACAGAAGTTGGTAATGCCATTAACAGAAATTCAGAAAGAGTATGTGGCAATTTAATTTGTAGGGTTTTACCAAGTTCTTTGTAGAAACTCTCTACCTTGATGACTCCACAAGACTGATGAAGAGACATGATTTCTACCTCTTGGCAAAAAGGTGGTGGACTAAGGGTGAAGAATGAGACATATGTTTTCAGATGCAACCAATGTGTGAATCTGTTCTGGCTGACTATACTTGTGTGGTATAAAAAAGGGTTTTTTAAGTTAGGGGTAAAAGAAAGAAAAGTGTTCATTGAACATTAAAAAATATAGAAAAAGAAGAAATTTCAGAAAGGAACATAAATAGGGTAGTGTTGATACTATTGTGTAAAATTTAATATTAAAATTTATAATGATAGGATATATATGATATGAGGTTATATGTAATAGTAATTATTTTATTCAATAAACCTCTACTTGTTTATTCTCTGAAAGAAATAGAGAGTGATGCCCTATGCCCAGACACCTGGCTCCTGAATATTTCTTGCCACCCCTTGGTGGGGGTGGGGCCGCGGGTTCCGAGAATACCAGGAATTGACCCGGCTTTTAAGGCCCACCGGAGCAGGGCCAGGACCCGATGGGTGCGGAATGGCCCCGTACCATCCCTTGTACAATATGTGGGGAGGAGGTGTCAGCTGTGAACCACAACCCAAAGTGGGAGGGGTGGCCCAGCCTGCTCAGGAGATCAGAGTCCCCGAAGGCGAATTAGGATGCGGGGTAGCTCCTGGAGCCCTTTTGAGGGCGGCTCCCGGGGCCCTTCTGAGGGCAGCTCCCAGGGCCCCGCGCCAGTGCCTGGGTCACCAAGATTGAGCCGGAGCAAGCAGAGGAGACCCTTTCCCCAGAGAAAGTGGAGCAGTTTGCCCAGGAGTTAAGGCGGAAGTGGATCACTCAGGGTTATACCCAGGCTGATGGGGGCATCTCCCTGGGGGCTGTGTGGCCAAGGTTTTGAGCCAGACCACCATCGGTCGCTTTGAGGCACTAGAGGTCAGCTTTAAGAACGTGTGTAAGCTCCAGCCGCTGCTGTGGCTAGAAGCTGCAGATGCTAATGATGACCTTCAGGAGCTGGCCAAGGGTGAGACGGTGCTTGGACAAGCCTTGAGAGGGGAGTTCGGGGAAACCTGGAAACCACATGTCTCCAGTGCCCCACGATCTCCCTTCAGCACATCAGCAATATCGCGGAGGAGCTGGGCTTGACAAAGACGTCCGGGTTTGCTTCTGCAACCGGCGTCAGAGCGGCAAATGCAGCAAAGCAACTCACCTTAAGATTCTGAGGCAGCTGGTTGCTTCCCTGGTGGACCTATGCCTTTTCCCCTAGCTCCAGGCCCCCCATTCAGCCATCCCAGTCGTGGCGGTCCTCATTTCACCACTCTCTATGCCCCGGCTTCTTTCACAGAGGGGGTGCATTTTCCTCTCTCCCTGTTACCCCTCTGAGCTCTACCGTGCATTCAAGCTGAAGGACTTAGCCCATCCTTGGGCACAGGAGGTGAGAGACTAGAAATGATGAACCCAACAAATTGTTTTAAGGTCTGGGAGCCCTACGATTAAGACCTCTGTATTCTGGGGTTGTCTAGCAGCAGGGGAGGATGGGATCAATATTTCAGAGACTGATAAACAGATTTTTTTGAGGGGAATAGGTAGGAGGGAAATTGAGAAGTTTGCTGTTTGTTAGTTCCACATCTCTTTCATCTCTCTACTCTTAAATAAAGCAATCTGAAAAGCAAATCTAATTGATTCAAAGCCCTTCAAATATTTAAAGACCTGTCTTGGGTCTCCCCTATGTCTCCTTCAAATTAAACATTCCTAGTTTTGTCAAAAAAAAGAAAGAAAGAAAGAAATAGAGATGAATGAATAAGTAACAGTTATTTGTATGGGATTTTTTTTTCCCCAAATACTCATTGCCACCACTGAAATATATGACCCAATAACTGAGGTAATATTTCTTGGGGGAAACAAGGGGAAAAGAAAAATGACATGACACAAAGAAAACTACATTCTTTTTACCTGGTGGATTCTTTGAGTCTATTTCTTATAGCTATGCAGCTAGGAAATTCACTCTTTTCAGGCCAATGGACCTCAAAGTGTTAGTGAATACAATAACTTATTTATACAATTACAGATGTGAAGTAGCTATGTTAGGGACCAGAAGTAAGCAAGCTCTATTTAGTGAGGTCAGGATCAGGCAGAGGGAAGGAGGTTTCAAAGCCTTGTTTGGTACTTATACTACAGTCTACAGTCCTGGCATATGGCACTGAGTAAGAGTATTGGGCAATTAAACTTCCCAGATGAAATACAGGGTACCTCGGTGACTGCAGGCATGAGAAAGACTGATGAGAGATAACTATATCTGAAAGACAGAAACCCAAACTTTTGAAAGACAACATTTATGAAAACCCAAAGGAAAGACAGTAACTTTGGATATCTAAGTAAATCAGATGTGCCAACTTTGCAAACTGGCACCAAAAAACAGAGTTCTTCAGCCTCTTGTCATTTCTAAATCAGGAAAACATATTCGTGCATCAGTGGGTAGAGAGTGGACTTCATTGACAATGATTTCATTAACAATAGGGAACTACCAGCTAAGAACTCCCTCTGCAAATTCAGGTCAGCGCTATCTTTGCAATACACTCCCTGAGTTATCTCTGAGCCACTGAGAAGTGAAGTGACTTGCTCAAGGTCATGCAACCAATATGTGTCAGAGACAGGACTCAAACTCAATTCCTCTTGGTTAACTATTCACAGCATCATGCCACCTCTATCGTCAGCTTGTAAAAACTAAAGCAATAGAATAAATGGGAGAAAAATAAAGGTAGATTTTTAGTCCAAGTAAAGAATTCTGTTTCCCACTACAAACACCATTCTGAAACTGAACCTAAAATAAATACAAAAATGCATGACTAGTCATCTATAAAAATAACATACTTTAAGAGAGAATGTGTGTGTAAATGGAGTATTGAGATGGCAAGAGTGTCTCTTGAAGTGTAACTAAGGTAACAGTTAACCATGGTCAACTCAGTAGTATTTTAAAACGTCAGTAAGTCAACACACAGTTTATTAAGTGCTTACTATGTGCCAGACAATGTTAACTATCAGAAAGATGACTATTGCATGGATTCTGAAATCTGGAGAGCTAAGAAGTCTGAATTGGTCAATATGTTTTTAGCACTTCTTGGGTCTGTTGTCAATTTGGCTTCCTTTATTGTGATTATGCAGGCTGTAGATAATAAGAATGGAAAGAAAGAAACAGATATCAATGACTTCAAAGAGAGACTCAACCATGGGAAAAAATACCTTTAAAGGCAGGGAGCTAGGTGGTGCAGTGGATAGAGCACCAGTGCAGGAGTTAGGAGGACCTGAGTTCAAATCTCACCTCAGATACTTGCTAGCTGTGTGACCTTGGGCAAGTCATTTAACCCCAATTGCCTCATCCTAGGACATCTCTGGTCGTCCTGATGAATATTTGGTCACTCAATGCAGATGGAGAATTGAGGCTGGTGACTTGCATAGCCCTCCCTCAGTCAAAACAAAGTCAAATGCAAGTCATGTCATCATTTCTTTAATGGCATGGTCTTCTGCAGCAACAAAGGATGAACACACACCTTTGAAGGTATTTTAGCAGCAGGTTACTAGCATATTATTGTAATAGGGTATTATATTGCTTTAATTGAATTTTTCCCATTTGAATTTGATTTCAAGATGTCAGTACAACTCCTGAAACGTTAAGCCAAAGTTTCTTGATATCCTTTTGTTGTGTATTTTGCCTGGAGATCAAAGTATTTATAAGTATCGTCAGAGTCCATTGGCTTAATTTGACCTGGATTTAATTAAGGATTTTCTACTTATTCAGTCCAAATAATATTTTGACATCATTGGAGAAAGATCACATCAATTAATGAAGCTACTTATTGAGTTTTCCCCTGGATCCATGACACATTTTTGATTCAACCGATTTGGAGACCATATATAGTCCTATTTAGGAGAGATAGTAATGAATTTAAGACTAGGCAGAACCATAATAAATTTAATCATTTCCCTGAAAATGCCATTTTTTATTAGTTCTTAATATGATCGTGTGCTAGTATATTTCAAAAAGGGAACAATATTCCATGTGACAGTAAATACTCTAGTTTTCTCACTGATTACTTGAGTCTTTTTCATGCAGGATATTCCAAAGATCTTGGGGAAATTTTTGACTACTAAAGCTTATTATTTATTATCTCATTTAATCAAACATCACAGCACTAAATTGCATTAAGATTTTTGGGATATCGTGTTCATTTACAGTACACAAATGTGTGCAAACCTGAGGCAAAGGTTTGACAGTAATCATCAAAGATAGTATAAATGTTATTTCCTTTGAGGTGGCTTGATTATCACTAATAATAAGTTAACCTTTGCAAATCTGGGGGAAAAAATTGGTATAACTTTTTTTGTTCCTCAGGCTATGTATCATTGGGATTTTTTTGTTTATAGGTTTTTTTGTGAGAAAATCTATAAATGCTTTGGATAAAGTACATTAAAAGCTTGAATTGGCCCATAAAAAAGATTTGACAATAGATTCCATATTTTGGGGGAAAGGGTCGATAAGAAAGAAGGAAGAATTGAGGATGACTGAGGGTTTGAAAGTGAATGGTAGATGGCAGTACCATTGACAGATACAGGAAAAGTGTGTGTGTGTGTGTGTGTGTGTGTGTGTGTGTGTGTGTGTGTGTGTGTGTGTGTTTGATTGGCAGAGGGAAGAAAAGTTTACTTTTGACGTGTTTAACTGTGGCACAAAACAATTTACACAAATGTCTTACCTCATGTGTAATCTGGTTCTTATTTTCTTGGCAGAGCAACTGTGTTTCAAGATTTGGATGAACCTGGAGTTAGTATTAAAAGCCAGACTCTCCAAACTTTGACGGGATCCACCAAGGTAAATACATATTTTAAAGCTTCAGGTACCATCTAGAACTCTGAGGAAAAAAAAGGAAGAAATTAAGTTGAATCAAGGTTTTCTCTCTTTCTTAGCACACATTTACCTGGAGCATCTGCACCTCTTCAGATTTGAACAGTTAACCTGCCGACCTATGGGTACAAAGGAGGCCCCCTAGACATAGTGGGACCTAGCAGACAGGGAGTCAATACCCCAGGGTTTTTTGCCCAACTCTATTTCTGTTGAGGGCACCACCATATTTCCAAGAGTCTATATTCAGAACCTCAGTGTCATATTAAACTATCCCTCTCCCACCTCATGACCAATCAGTTTTCAAGTCTTGTCTATTCTATTTCCATAATGTAGCTCACATCTATTTCCTTCTCTCCATTCTTGTGACCCCAGCCCTAGCTCTGGCCTATATTGCATCTCACCCAGATAACTGGGGTTACCTCCTAATCAGTTTCCATTTCTTTATTCTCTTTCCACTACATTGTGGCTCAATGGTTTCCCCCTGCCTCCAAAATGAAGTACAAAATTTTGTACTTCTTAAAAGCCCTTCAGAACCTGCCTGGATTCAGCCTTCCTTTTCCACCTTCTTGTTACCTTTCATACACTACACATCAAACTGGTCTGTCTGTTATTCCCCTTAGACATTTCCTTTCTCATCACTGTGCTTCTATTCAAGTTTTCCCTCTAAGCTAGAATACACTCATTCCTTAGTCCCTCAACCCAAACCCTATATCATTCATGAAGCCTTTCCTGACATCCCCAGCTGCTAATTCCCTCCCTCCAAAAATATTTTTATGTATTTTGTGTTTAAGTTTCTCTGTACATATTTTCCTCTAATAGACCATAAGTTTTTTGAGAAAGGTAACTATTCTTTGTTTTTTCATGATATCCCTAGCATTGTCCAGTGTATGGTAGATACTTAATAAATACTTGTTGAATTTAATTGATTTGAACTGAATTCTGTGACTAACTTTATTACTTTGAGAGCAATTCAGTCAGTCTGTAAACATTTTTAAAGTGCCTGTTACGTGCCAGGCAATGTGCTAAGTGCTAGAGATACAAAGGTAAAAGATATTTCCTGCTCTCAAGGAATTCATAATCTACTGGGCAAGATAACATGCAAATGAAAGTGTTTAATCAAATTATATATAAGATAAACTGGAAATAATCAAGTCACCTAACTTTTCTAAAATGCGTTTTCTTCATCTGTAAAAGAAGGAGTTTGATAGATTATCTTTTAGGTCTAACAATCTATTCTAATGCCATTTTCCAGAAGCCTTCTCATCTTGGGAAATCCCTCTGACCCTGCAGTCCCTTTCTCAGATCAGTTACTCACAGGAATCTCAATTTTAAGGAAATTTCCAGTCTCGTGATGTTCACTCTTTCATTTTCCTCAGAGCTCCACTCCTGACTCTCTAGACGTCTTTCCCCTCCATAATGCTATACCTTCTCCTTCCACCCCTTTCAGATGCCTTTTATGTATTATCCTCCCCGCCTTTAGAATATAAACACACTGAAGTCAGGGACTTTTTCTTTAGCTTGTGTTTGTATTATCAGCACTTGGCACGGTGCCTGATGGCTTAATAAATGCTTGTTAACTGTTTGGGGAGAGGATTGACGGACACCCAAGATGCATAATTTCAGTCATTTTATTATCAGAGTTGAGTCTCTGGGAAATCAGTATTAGGAAACATCTTTCTAGGAACCCTATGAATAAAATAATCTACAAACACATATCTGACACAGCTAAGAAAAAGGCTATCAAGAACAAACTAAAAGTTGTTGACAGTAGAGATTATCACCTATTGAAAATTCAATTCAACAAATGATTAAGCTACTATCTACTAAGGTAGAGAAGACAGAATTCCTGCCTTCATGAACTGTAGTATAGTGCTATATATGAGAGGCACATAACTACAAGACAAAATAATGCCATTTTTATACAGGAGAATCAGAGAAGATTGCCTTGTAATTTCCCTGATATGCCACATCCTGTCACCTCTCTATTCCTTCTTTCAAAGATCCCCTGTTGTCTACTGAATGAAGTGTAAATTCCTGATGTTTATACATCCAAAGCCTTCTGCAATCTAGTTCCAATATAGCTATCTATTCTTACACCTTCCTCTCCGCATATTCTCTGTTGCAGTCCGCTGGACCTATCTTTGTCCACTATGCTTGTCCTTTCCCCTTTCATCTCTGTGTCTTTGCCTTCACAATCCAGCCAACCTAGAATGGACCCTCCCATCCTAATCTCCATTTTTGCAGAGCCTGTCTTCTTTCAGGGATCAACAGATTGCTCAATGAAAACTTTCCTAAGCACTCTGCCCACCAGTGATTGAAGCTGATCTTTGATCTCTTAGCTCTTTGTCCGGACCTTTTCTTTTCCCTTCTCACTCTCTTATAGCCCAGTTTTGTTATGTACTTATTCTCCCTCTCCTATTTATCATGGTTAGTTAATTTTCCACAACAAATGTTCAGAATCTTTTCTTCTTTGCCCTTGCCCCTTCCAAATCTATTCATGGCTCTGAGAGAACTTCAGGAAGGAGGCCTTTTTTTTTAAAAAACTTCTTTTGGGGGGTTTTAGAAAATGAGTTAGAAGGGAAGTTTTTCCTTTAAAGCAATGTTCTCCCTTCTGCAATCCTGGGGTTTGCACTGTCTTTTTCTGTCTTTTCCAAAAACAAATGCCTATCCTGTTTTAGGCTAGAAATCAGTATTGATGTCACCACCCCAGCTAACTTAAAGTAACTCTTCAAACTGAAACTGATTTCTTAAAGGACAAGGGTGTCGCGTTTGACAGGTTATTCATATATTTGAGGAGAGGGCCTGAATCTCCTTTCATTTCTATATAGGAAGCAGCCCCAGAAGAAACCCCTTCTACCAGTGCAGTCCTTCAACTATTCAATAACTTACAGTTTTAGAGAATTGTTTAAGACATTAAAAAGTTAACTGACTTTTTAGGTACTTAATAAATAGGTAGGTACTTAATAAATAGAAGGTACTTAATAAATTCTAGTTGACTTTATTTCACTTTCCCAAAGTCAAGCCAACAAAGCCTCAATGTTTCATAAGACTTGAACCCAGCTCAGTTGGGGCCTGATCTTTAAACCACAATATTATATTTGTCGTTGTTTAGTCATTTCAGTTGTGTTTGACTCTGAGGCCCCATTTGGGATTTTCTTAGCAAAGATACTTGTTTGCCATTTCCTTCTCCAGCTGATTTTATAGATGAGAAAACTGAGATATTGGGTTAAGTGACTTGCCTAGGGTTACACTTCTAGTAAATGTCAGTAAACAGATTTGAACTCAGGAAGATGTCTTCCTGACTCTAGACCTACGACTCCCTAGCTGCCCTACGCTATACTGCTTCTACATATTACATATACCTAAAATTCTCAGTTTTATATCCTGTTAATCAATCATCTTCCCAACCCTCTTTAGGAAAACTTTAGAATTTTATAAAATTTATTTTTTTAATTTTATAAAATAGCTTGCAGAACATATGATAAAAAGGATAATTAATTTAAATGTGACTTTTTTATTTCAATTACTAAAATATTAATTTTGGATATTCATTAAGTGATGTTCATGTAAAATATCTTCATACTACTTTTCCTAAGTAAATCTTTTGTGTAGAATATGGCACACCTCCATCAAGTATGTATGGAGTATTTACTATGTGTTAAACTCTATACTAATATTATGGGAGAAAGAAAAAAATGCAAGAGATTTTCTTGCTTTCTATTTGGGGCTGGGGAGGAGAAAGGGAAAAAATGTGAATCTAAAAATAAAAGAAAATTGAATTTTAAAAAAAATTCAAGAAATATACCCAACCCATCTTCAAGAAGTTCATAATCTAAAACTTGAAAGATGAGATCTATGATTGAATCTAGGCAAGTATTATATAAATAAATAGGAATATCAAAAGATCTGTTACAACATGTCAGTTAAGCAGTTTGAACTCCCTCAGATGAAAACATGAATAATTTAGTGGAGAAATCCTAGGCAGTTGCTTAAGGTATATATAGAGGTTAAATGACTTGCCCTGGGCAGTAAGTTTGAAATATAAGTACTGAACCCAGGCCTTCCAGCTCTAAACTTAGCCACTGAGTCAAACCACTAGATTGCACCAGAAAAAATATCAGTGTATGCAGCCTCCCAGACAATAAGAGCAAAGTAAAAAATAAATAGAAATATATTTAAGCCCACCTAAATCACATTCACTTTATCGATTTAGTTAGACCCAGATCTACACACACCTGTGTTTAGGTATCACATTGACATTTAACCTCCACCTAACCATTGTTATTAGACTGAGCTATTTGAGAACAAGGGCTATTTTTTGCCTTTCCTTAACACATAGGAGGTACTTAATAAATTCTAGTTGATTTTATTTCACTTGCCCAAAACTGGATTAAGTGAAATGTCATTATAGATACATTTGGTTAAAAAAAAAAAAAGGATAGTCAACTTAATATTGTTATAGCGGAAGTTTGTGACTGTTCTGGGATTCAATCACAATTTGGAAACACCATTGTTCAGGGCAGTCTTAAGCAAGGTACGTTTGCATATTTCTAAATTCTAAAGTGAGATCCAAGCATGTTTATTTTGAGGAACATTTTTCAGTTTTATTTACTCTGCATTTTATAATTTTTTCAGATCTAATTTAATTTTGAAAACAATTTTTTTTTTTTGCATTTTGCCTACAGACTTTGCAATCAATGAATTCCAGCGACTGTGGTAAAAGCAAGTTTTGTTTCAGAAATCCACAAAACTGTGATCCCAGAGAGAGTAATTGTCAGTTCATGTCTTCTGAGTGGCTAGATGGTCAAGGTTTCAGATTTGAAATGAGCAGCCCTTCTGAGGGTTATGTTGCCATTGGATTTTCCAGTGATACTTCAATGGTAAGTCACATTTCTTGCCTAGAAAGACAAGGAAGATACTTTCAGACAAAAGGTAGGAATCTGATATCAAGCTGGATGGTAGGTACTGTGCTTAGATAATCCTTTGAAATATAAATGGGATCAAGCGAGATAATAACTGATATTTGTAAAACACTATCAAACTTACAAAATGCCTTATGTGCATAATAATTTCATTTAAGCCTTATAACTCCTATGTGAGGTAGATGATATTGTCCCTAGTTTACAGATGAGGACAGTGAAGTTCAGGGAGGTTACATGGCATGTTGTACAGCTAATAATGGTCATTTATAGCCAAAGCTTCATGATTCTAGGTCCAAAATTGTATACACTATGGATAGAAAGTGGTTTATTTTCCAAAGTTGTTTTAATTCTGTACTCCTATGAAAGAAAGCTATTAATTGGTTATGAGCAGAGGCTCTTAAGCTGAGGTCCACAGACACACCCCTCCCAAAGGGGTCCATGGATAGATGTAAGAAATTCCATGAATTTGAATAGAGAAAAACAAAACTTTATTTCAAGATATTTGTTTTCCTTTGTAATCCTATATATTTTATTTTCTGTGATTAAAAAGACTTCTGAGAAGGGGTCCATATTTGTTGTTCAGTTATTTTTTAGTAATGTCTAATTCTTTGTGACCCCATTTGGGGTTTGCCATTTCTTTCTCCAGCTCATTTTACAGAAGAGAAAACTGAGGCAAACAGGGTGAAGTGACTTACCCAGGGTCACACAATTAGTAAGTGTCTGAGACCAGATTTCAACTAGGGAAGATGAGTCTTTCTGAATCCAGGCCCAGCACTCTATCCATTTTAGCTGCCCTTGAAGAGGTCCATAGCCTTTGCCAAAGGGGCCCATGACACCAAATAGTTAAGAACACTTGGTTTCAAGGGTTTGTTCAATCTTGATTATTTTTAATTTATTATCTTTTTATGCCTTGCAAGTCAAATGTTCATACATTTTGCTGCCCCTTTTGGGAAATGTTGAATACATGCATACACATGCAGAATTAATTACAAAAATACATTTTTCTCATCAAAGAAATAAGAAGAAAACAGGAAGAAGGAGGTGGGGAATAAGAAGGTATAAAGATTAAGGAAGAGGTTAGTCCTAAGCAAAACCAACTCCAAGGATGGAGTTCTCTTTTTGATGGCAAAGGATTGGAAACTGAAGGGATGCCCTTAAGTTGGGGAATGGCTGAAGAAGTTATAGTGAATGGATATGATAGAATACCATTGTGCTGTAATAAATTAGGAAGGGGCTAGTTTCAGAGAAACCTGGAAAGACCTGTATGAACTGATACAGAGGGAAGAGAGTAGAACCAGGAAAATAATCCATACATAATGACATTTTTGTAAAGATAAACAATTTGGAGACAGGAACTCTGACCAGCAGATTTATAAGCCATGAGTCTAGAATACTCATGATGAAACATATTACCAACCTCCTGAGAGGTTCTTTTTCAGTAAAGTCAATACAGGGATTTGTTTCTCTTGACTCTGTATGTTTGTAATATAATTTTGGCTTTCCTTTCTTTCTCAATGAAGTAAGGAGGGGAAGTAATGTTGGAAGGAGAGAAGGAAGATTTTTTTCTGGTTAAAAAAATAATTTTAAAAGTCTACGTAAAAAATTATTTGTTTTTAAAAGGAAAGA
This sequence comes from Potorous gilbertii, assembly GCA_028658325.1. Lineage (NCBI taxonomy): Eukaryota > Metazoa > Chordata > Mammalia > Diprotodontia > Potoroidae > Potorous > Potorous gilbertii. The sequence continues at coordinate 461,382,654 of CM053770.1, forward strand.
ATGAGTCATCTTCACATAAGAACTTGATGCCAGGGATTTCAACTTTTCTCTTAAGGATTAAATACTTTCCATTTTCCTTATGATCTGGAGGAGGGGGAGGGTAAGTGCAAGGTTAGAAAGAGATAGCTACAGTCCTCTTCCCATTCAAGATTCAAATGAAAGAAAGTAGAGCAGGATAGTAGTAGTATCTTGAAGATCCATAATTTGATCACAATCAGTTAATGTGAAAGTCCTGTTTTAGTAGATATGATTTTCAACCATGTTGCATAATGAATCAAGAACTTAGATCAAGGCCTTAAAGCCAGGAAGGTCTGTGTTCAAATCCTACCTTTAATACATAATAACTGTATGATCCTGGGCAAGTCATTTAAACTCTCACTGCTCTAAGGAAGCTCTCTAAGTGTATTAGTTTCAGGCCCTGTACAAACCTGCATTGGTAGGGGTTTCCTCACCTGGGAATTCCATATACCACAAGTAAATCAGTCAACAAGCATTTCTCAGGTGCTAACTGTGTTCCAGGCACTGTGCTAAGCACTGGAAGACAAAGAAAGTCCAAGAACTCGTATCCTTAGAGGGATCCAACCTCTGTTCCTATTCCTATCCTATCCCTATCCATAGCTTCACAAAAATAGAGCAGATAAATAAACTAAACTGGGGTTCTAAGAGGAGAATCTGGCTCAGGCTATGGTCTATGTTTTACTGATATAAAATTGCCAGATTTGTTTGTTTGTTTTATGGGATTTCTTTTTGTTTTTTTCCATATTAGTTATTTTGTGCAAGAAAACAAAAGAATGAAAGGGAGGGAAGGGGAGAGAGAGAGAAAGAGAGAGAGAGAGAAAGGGGGGGATGGAGAGGGAGGGAGGGAGAGAGAGAGGGAGAGGGAAGGAGGGAAAGAAAGAAAGAAAAAGAAAGAAGGAAGGAAGAAAGGAAAGAAAGAGAAAGAGAGAAAGAAAGAAAAGAAAGAAAAGGAAGGAAGGAAGGAAGAAAGAAAGAGGAAAGAAAGAAGGAAAGAAAGAAACAAACTGTACTTCAGTCTGTATTCAAACAACATCACTCTGGAGGTGGATAGAATCTTTTATCGAGTCCTTTAGGAATTGTCTTTGGATTATTGTATTGCTGAGTATAGCTAAATCATTCAGAGTTGATAGTTGTATGACATTTCTATTACTGTATACAATGTTCTCCTGGTTCTGCTAACCTCACTTTGTATCAGTTCATATAGGACTTTCCAGAGTTTTTTCTGAAATCATCTTACTTGTGTCATTTCTTATAGTACAATATTATTCCATTACAATAATATACCAAAATTTGTTCAGTCATTTCCCAGTTGATGGGCATCCCCTCAAATTTCCAATTCTTTGCTACCACAAAAACAGCTATTTGTATAAATATGTTCTTCACACACACATACACACTCTTTTTCTTAAATCTCTTTGGGATACAGACCCAATCAAAGGGTATACACAGTTTGATAACCCTTTGGGAGTAGTTCCAAATACTGTCCAAAATGGTTGAATCAATACACTTCTTACAGTATTCCTTTTAAGAAATAATATGATAGAGAGTTCTATAGATACATTAAGCCATATCTAGTGTCTTTCCTTCAACTGGCCATTAGTTTTTAGTATTTAGGTTTTATGTTGTGTTAATCATGAGATTTTTCTGTGTGTTGATGTCTTTTTTCTAGGGGAATGATGACGTTTATATCTGCTTGCTGAATGAGACTGGACAAGTAATAGTACAATATGCTTCAACAGCTGGCCGAAGACCTCCAACTATTAAACCCCTGGTAATACTGTTACTCTGTACTCCTTAACTCTTCTTATACTTCTTGTTATATTAAGAATAGGAGATAGATCACTGACCTTGGCAGTGCTTGTGTTAAAAAATATTGGTGAAAGTCATTACTTTGTTCCCTTGAATAAAAAAATAAAATGAAACAGTAATTCTTTGTATAAAGAAGAAAATTTTGAATGCTAGATACATCTTATAGTCATCAATGTCTATCACATGTCTCAATCAAATTACCTTTGATTTGAATGATAAGAATGATTGCATGATGTTTATTTGTAGATCAAACACAGGTCACTATATAAAGTGCCTTGCAAAATTTAAAGCAACATATGAATGTTAAATATTAATAATAGCATTGATATGGTACTTAAAATGCTATCTCATTTGACCCTTACAACAGCTCTGTGTTACTACTAATGCATAGCTATGAAAATTTTCATGATAGTCAGCATAGATTTAGAGCTGGAAGAGACTTCAAAGATCATTTATTCCAACACCCCTCATTTTCCAAATGAGCAAAGTAAGTCTTTGAGAAGTTTGATGATTTGCTCAAGGTCAGAGGTGGAATTTGAACACTAGTACTCTGGTCACAAAAATAGTACTGATTAATTTTTACTTATCTACAAATTACAAATTATTACTTATCCAAGTCTGCTGTAATTAAAAGTCCCATATATACTCACCTAGTGCAACAAAACTAAGTTCTGTCCAACAAAGAAATAATTAAAGTTGCCTACTTTATAGTGTTGGAAGATTTATAAAATGTTATTTTTTACTACGATGTTGAAAGTAAATCTATAAATCACTTTGTGAGATGGTCCCAAAATGGAGTTAAATTACTTTACCTCACTTTAAAACTGTTTTTGAGAAGTTGCACGTCAACTGGCTTTTTGCTCTTTGAAACCTATTTCAAGTGGAAAAAACACTAAGAATCAAATGAGATCATATTTCAAGTACCATGTAAGTGTTAGTATTAATATTTAATATTAATATGTTGCTTTAAGTTTTCTAAAGCACTTTATATAGTAATCTGTATTTGACCTCCAAATAAACATGATGCAATTCTTCTTATCATTCAAACCAAAGGTCACTGGAATAGGTTCTAACCCTGGCTTTGATACCCTGGCTTTCTAGCCCTGACACCATGGACAAGTCTTTTATGCTCTTTGGTCTTCCTTTTCCTCATTCTGAAATGAATACCTCCCCTGCCTATCAGATCCAATGAGATAATGTCAGGTAGCTCAGTGTTTTATAGAATAAAATACACATGCACACATACGCACACACATACATTATTTGCTTTATCAATGAGGATTTGCTTGCTTAAAATGAAGCATTCCTGTAATGCCAAAAATAATTTTTTTATTGTGCTTTATAATGTTTTTACTGGATAGAAAATGGGTGAAACTTAAAAAAAATAAAGGTGAAACTTTAAAAATTTAAATACAGTGTTTCAGAGAATTTTCTAATGGAAATAAAGCATCCAGAAACTACAGTAATCATCTGTCTGCCTTGTCATAGGGTGAAGTGAGGAATATAGAGACATCTTTCAACAGTGGTGTCATCAAATGCAGTTTTATCACCAGCAATCCCATATCAATTGAACAAAGTGATTCTGATGGCCTCTACTATGTTTTTCTGACTTTGGGACCAGTTCAGGATGGTGAGTGACATTACTCCAGATTTACATAAGCTTCCGTGGGACTTGGCACCAAGCTTCCCTTATAACACTGGTTGGATGGGATGTTCCCACCATAGGTACAGGAAATGAAAGCGTCTTTTGCGAGCCTTACAATGGCCCTTTTAGGTATTCTGCCCTTTATTCATTTCCCATATTTTATAATTTCTTCTGTTTATTTCTTTGATTATCTTTTACATTTTTAGTGTATTTTTAACATAGAAAGTTTCCTAAGTGATTTTACCAAAAAGCAAAACAAGCTATGTTTTTCAGAGCTTTAGAAAGATCTCAGCGTCCAGAGGATTGAAGGGCTTGGGTTTTTTTAAGAACTATTAAAGATTCTTCTTTTATATCGGCATTATCCTCATCCCTATCATTTTCTGTCTTATAGACCCACTGGGTGTAGACTTCAGTGATGAAAGGGAGAAATACAAGAAGGGGAAAAATTGTTTTTCCCAATCTTCCCCCATGCCCATCTTTTTGAGAAGTTGTAAGCGCCTAATGTAAGAATCAGTAAATGTGTGCAGTGATTGCTAAACTGTGTTCCTTGGAACCCAACAATTCTGCAGGACTTTCCAAGGGGTTCTCTGAAGAAATGAATAGTCTGATTTGTAGCGTAGGCTGATTTCCAAGCTGTAAATATGTTAAGAAATTTAACAATTGAATCTGGGAAGAGCCGGCCCCAGTACATTCTCACATAGATCTCTTTGGTTGTCTAATGAAGCCTGTAACCCCTTCTTAAAAGAATATCACTAAATGAGTAAAATAAAATACACAAGATTACAACAAAAGAAACTGATTATATTGAAGTAAAGACTAACACATCCATGTTTGTGGACCCCTAGAACTAAAAGATCATTAAACATCCTCCCCACTTTGAAAACCTGTGCTCCTAATATCATATACAAACTACAGCAAACCTGGGGCTTTAGATAAAGTCATATACATGTAATTCACATAATTCCCCACAGTTCTCTGCATTAAGAAAGTTAAATAGAACTGTGACTCCAATTCAAGAAAACATAACACCTACCAACCTTATAAGGGCTGTAAAACCATCTTTACATTGATGAAATATCAGTGCCCTAGATTAGTAGACATTCCTGAATATAATGCTGCAATTGTCTTGGTGAAACCCATGCTCAATGTCACACTCTCTAAAAAATATAGATCAAAGGTTTTCCTGATTGTCGGAGCTTTACACACCGACATGCGTTCATCATTCTTCCTACTGACTATTTCAATGTTAATATTGGCAGGATCTATACGGAAACATCCTGACACTCCTTTAAAAACATCTCAGAAAGTAAACATTTCCAAACCAACAGAATCAGGAAGTTCCTCCCCATCTACACCAATTCTTATTAAAGTTCATGGTATGTATATTTTTACGGGTCTTTTCCTAACTGATGAATAAAGAAATGGGATTGCTTTATTCATTATTCAACTCTTCTTAACTGGTTTAATTGAGTTAAGTCAAAGCTTAAAGAAGAAGTTAAAGAGTTTCTTAAAGTTGATATATTTGGACAGAAGAGCAAAGAGAAAAGGGAATGACAGAGATGCCCTTAATAGTTTGGTGAGCAGGGGTATCTAGCCTTTTGAATTTGAAATTTCAAAAAAATTTGAGTTTTGTTCAGTCGTTTACCTTCATTCATGTTTATTAAGCTTCCATGCAGTGTATGGCTTAAATAAGAGATTTTGTTAACAGATGAGAAGAGCAACCTTGGAGTTACAAAAGCCTGGGTTCAAGTCCTAGCTTTAACACACTCTGGGCTAGATATGTAACCTCTCAATGCATACATGCCATCCCCACAATTTGCTCAGTAATAACAATAGCATTTTAAGCTTTAAATAGTTTTTTAAGTTTGCAAAGCATTGTGTATGTGTTTGCACATGGTGTGTGTGTTATCTCACTTGATCCTTGACATAACCCTGGAAGGTAAGTGTAATGACTGTCCCCATTTTACAGATAAGGAAACTGGGGCAGAGTGAAGTTGTGCCTTGCCTAACTAATAACTACCCAAGGCAAAGATATGGCTTGTTAATTCCAGGTCCAGCTCAATCCACCATACCACATCACTGCCTCTAGCAGAATACAAAGTTGAAATTACATATTTTTTGCACTGAAGAGCCAATAATGGAGAGTTAAGTGTGAGGGAGGCAGTTTTAGAATTATTATGTAAAAGCTGGGATCAGTTCACACTCTTTTTATGGACACTCTTTAAATTGCTGTTCATCCAATAAGATAACATGACTTGTTAGGTTACAAGTCTTTTCTTTTCTCCTAAATAGTTAAATTAGTCAACAAGCTTTTATTAAGTGCCTAATGTGTACCAAAAACCATGCCTGATGCTGGAGACAGAAAGGCAGAAAATGAAACAGTCACTATTTGCAAGGAATTTACATTCTAATAGGGGACTATATTAAAACATATTCCTTTATTACACAAAAATGGGGGAAGAGTGGGAAACCTGATGATCACAGGAATCAGAATTGTCATTAGTGCCCTTTTTTACTGTATTAATTTTTTTATTTAATGTCATGGTTACTCCATCTTAGTGATAGTTGGAAGGCCTGAGGGCATCTAAAGAGAGAAAGGCCTAGGGTCCAGTGGGGGGAAAAAGCTCTACTGTTCTGTAGGCAGGAGGTTTCATTCGTATGAACTGGACTTTAAACACTGAATGAGCAAGAGGAAACTTAAGTAACAGCATAACACAATAGTAGCTGGAGAGCATAAGGCCTATTTAGATAAAAATATATTATTGCTTCTGCCCTTTTAATAACAGGTTCTATGATGCTTATCGCCTGGATGACATTAGGAAGTGTAGGCATGGTCTTTGCCCATTACTGGAAAGGTGTGATGGTAAAACAAGTCCTTGGCAAACAGCTCTGGTTTCAGGTTTGTGACTCAGTGTGAATGTGCAGTATCTGAAAATGTATCCAGCATTCTGCCATAATTTGTCATAGGAATGAACCTACCCCACTTTTACAACAGAACCAAAAACTTTTTTATTTCCCCCTCATGTGGCTTTTCTTGTAAATTATTATCTTGACTTTATAACAGGCTGTTACATTTGTTTGGTTTGTAATATTAGTGGCCTCCTTCTAGCCGGAAATCCACTTATGCTGAGAAACCAAAAGAGAGAAGTCAGATTAAGCAGGTGAAGTCACTGCATATCACAAACTAAGGCGAATTATTTTATTTTATTTTTTTTAGTTAACAGAGATTGTATTTTGAAGTCATATGTTGTCTTGCCCCGTAAGAATGTAAGCTCCTTGTCTTCTTTTCACTTGTATTTCAGTCCCCAGAGCTAAGCAGTATGCAGCACACAATGAGTGATTAATTAATGTTGTTGACTTACCTTGACTTGAAACAGACAGACATATGAGAATGTATAGTCAAGTAGTCAACAATCATTTATTACTATGTGTTAGGAGGTGCTAAGCACTGTAAATACAAAGGCAAAAATATTGTTTCTGTCCTCAAAGAACTCACTTTGTAATAGGAGAGAAAACATTTAAGTAACTATGTACATACAAGACATGTTATTGAATCATTTTTCAGTTTTATCTGACTTCATGATTTCATTTGGGATTTTCTTGACAAAGAGACTGAAGTGGTTTGCTGTTTTCTTCTCCAACTCATTTTACAGATGAGGAAACTGAGGCAAACAGGGGGACGTGTAGAAAGAATACTGGAAAGAAGACTGGGCTTGGAGGCGGGACTTGGCTTTAAAGCTTACTAGCTAGTAATTATGTATGACTCTGGACACATCCTGTGATCTCTGTGATTCCCAGTTTCCCCATTATAAAACAAGGACAGGACTGCACTAACTACTCCCACAGGTTATTTTGAGTATAACACTCAGTAAACCTTAAAAGCACTAGAGAAATGTGAGTTTTTAAAATTTCAATACATACTAAAGCACCTTTGGATATTTTAAAAACGACTTTCGAAAATTGTTAATTGAATAACTGGTAGCTGTTGAGAGACCACATGGCACAGTGAATAGACAACTGAAATCAAGAAGGTTTGGATCCAAATCCCTCCTCAGACACCTACTGGCTACGTATCAAGAATATACTGGCAAATGTTTAACAACCAGTTCTCAAAAAAAAAAGTATACATAGCACATCTTTAAGTTTAACCTGCTTTCTTAAAATTTTCTCTATCATTTTCTTAAGTTGAACCAATTAACAAAACAATAAAGCAAACCCTGATTTGTTTCATTTGCCAATTTCCAAGGTGTAAATGCTCATACACCAGTGGGAGGCAGGAAGCAAACCCCTTTTTGCAGATGATAGGATGATATACTTAGAGAATCCTAGAGAATCAAGTAAAAAACTACTTGAAATGATAAACAAATTTAGCAAAATTCCAGGATGTAAAATATTTTTATACATTACTGACAAAACCCAACAGCAAAAGATAGAAAGAGAAATTCCATTTAAAGTTACTGTAGACATTTTAAAGTATTTGGGAAGCTACCGGCCAAAACAGACCCAGGAACTATTTGAACATAATTACAAACACTTTTCACACAAATAAAATCAGATATAAATAATTGGAATAACAACAGCTGCTCATGGATAGACTGAGCTAATATAATAAAAATGACAATTCTATCTAAATTAATTTACTTATTCAGTGCCATACTAATTCAACTACCAAAAATTATTTTATAGAGCTAGAAAAATAATATCAGAATTCATTTTGAAGAAAAAAATGTCCAGAATATCAAGGGAATTAATGAAATGAAATGCTAGGGAAGGTGGCCTAACCACAACAGATCGTAAATTGTATTATAAAGCAGTAATCATCAAAACTACTTGGTATTAACAGATACAGGTACTGACTAAGAGATCAGTGGAATATGTCCTGTATCCGTGAATAAGTCATGATGCCCTAGGCAATTCTCTAAGACTACATACAGTCTGCTGAGAAAGTGCCAGCCTTCCTTAAGTGAAGCGAGTTTCCTTACCTGAGAATTCCCTCCACCAATGAAATTAGAATGTGAGCTCTCCCCAAAGACAAGGGCCAAGCTTTTTATTTATTTTGTGTTGTTACAATTTTTTTAGGTCCACGTATCTCTGATGACATTGACGGTGATATCCGTAATAATAGCTTTTGTACTGCCCTTTGCACATGTCCAAGGATGGAGTGTAAGTTGATCTTCCATTTTATTGTATATAGTTATTAATTTTGTAGTGTTGAGTGAAATTGTAATATCTTCTGATTGTTTACACCTTGGTTTCACTAATAACTAATGATTCATAGGTGAATGTGGGATTGTATTTAGAAGATTATATAAAGAACATGTGCTAAATGCCATTTAATAGATATCAGGAACAAAGTTTCTACTTTCATCCCCAGCCCTAGTTCCAAGTTCTTTTAAGAAGCAGGTCCAGGTATCTACAGTGACACACAGGTGCAGATGTAGGTAGAAGCATATCAGTGCCCCTGTGTAAGGTCAGTACTTCTCAACTTTTTGCATGTGTAAATTTCTAAATATGTCACAGTAAATCTAAAAGGACATTGAGAGGAAGATGAATAAGTAGAAGTAAGCAATGGATATCCTGGACTATTGACCAGTTGGTGAGAGGTATATGATGGTCAGATGATGCCATATATATATATATTTTTTTTTGCTACAAGGCACCTGAAAATGTGGTACTAAAAGAGAGCAAGAGATATTAATTTCAATTAGAGAAATATTTATTAGGTGCTTACTATGTGACAGCCCTCTTGCTCCTCTTCAGCACAGTGAGGGAGGGGAGGATGTTTGGGGAAGAAAATCCATTGGCTATGGTCCAGGAACATAGATGGCCTCTTTAATGAATAGGTCAACTCTCCCTTATTGGGATTATGTTTACTGGGGTGGGGAATGAAAAGCAAGGCTACTCTCCTCAATGTGTCTTCAGGATTGGGAACTTTTGCTACACTTTGCCAAAACAATGATGTGTGGTGATGTTAGCCAATAACTGATTAGGTTATAAATTTTTCTGCTGCAAGAGGTCTTTAAGAACACCTAATACTGCTCCCCAAAAAAAGTGGGGGATGCAATTTGTATTTGTTGTGGGTATTTCTTCTAATTAAATTATAAATCCTGAGTGTATTAAAATATATGCACACGTCAGTAAATCTGTGATCTCCACAATGGGGTATTGCTTCCAATGGTACAAATCACAACTCATCAATGCCTGCCCATAAGTGGGCTTTTTATCCATAGCCACCTGCAAATACTCCACAGGGGATCCACCCATTATGTTGGGTAGGGAGACCTTCCTCAGGTTTCCCTGATATCATATCTACTCCTTGCTTTCACTAAGTTCACCAATTCTCCTTTTTTTCGTCAAATATTTCTCTGACATGACTTCTGAGAATTTCCTTATTATGCAATGTGTTGTGGCCCACTCACAGGGTACCTCTCCATTGTCCCTTAAATATTCCTTTAATTCTTCAGAGATTCTTGTAGGACTTGTAGTCATACATGGTAACACCTGAAGAATTGTGTGTGTGTGTGTGTGTGTGTGTGTGTGTGTACTTGAAGTGGAGATTTGAAGTGGGAGGTCTTTTGAGAAGCTTCATGATATCAAAAGAATTGTACAGTTCCTCAAAGGCAATCCAGTTCATTCTCCTCCCATAAAATTCTGGACTCAGATCTGTTTTTGTTCCTGATACTAAAAATATGACTAATCTAAATGTCAGAATCCTAAAGTCTTAGAGGTTACCTAGTCTGATCTGTACCTGAACTAGAATCTCCTCTACCAAATTTCTAGCTAATGCTCACCTAGTCTTTAAATCTACAGAGATAGTCTCTCTACCTACTGAAGGAATCATCCTAACTCACTGGATGATCTCACTAGGTTATAATTATGATTAAGCCTGAATAAGCTGAAATTTAACACAGGCAAATAAAAAAGTTTTCCATTTGGATTTAGAATTATTAACTTCATAAGTATGAGATCTTGGAAATGCTCCTAGACCACAATTTGTCTGAAAAGATAGGAAGTTTTTAGGGGTAGGCAGGTTCAATATGAAATAATAGCATATGTCACAGGCAGCCCAAGTAAATGCTGTCTTAGATGGAATTGAGGAACATAATGCTCATAAAAAGAAAGATGATGGTTCCATTGTACTCTGCCTTGGTCAGAGTATATCTGGAGTTTTATGCCCAGTTTGGGGCACCACAATTTAGAGAAGGATGAATATGCCCAGAAGAGAGAAATCAGGCTAGTGAGAAGAGATTGAAAAGTAATAAAAAGGTCATTTAATTCACTACGAACCAATAGCCTAGTTCTAGACACCCTTGAAACTCTTAGTTTATCAGTGGAGCATCTTTGAAGAAATGTTTAGCTTGCAGAAAAGACAGGAGGTGAGAGACATACTAACTGTCTTCAAGGATATGAAGGACTGTCCTATGAAAGAAAGAGTTAACTTACTTCTTCTTAGCCTCAGAGGTTGGAACTAAGCTCAAGCAATGGAAAGACACAGAATGTACCTGAAGGGAAGAGATTGTTTAATTATTTTTGTCTTTGTATCTCCACTGCCTACTATTATGTTTTTAACAGATTCTTAATAAGTGGTGACAATGGATGTTGCAAAGAGGCTGATGTAGGCTTAATGTAAGAAAAGGTTTCCAACCATTTGAGCTATCCAAAATTGGAACTGGCTACCTCATGAGATGTCATGGGTTCCTTCCACTGGAGGTCTTTAGGAAGAGACTAGATGACCACTTTGAAAACGTATTACAGAGGGTGTTTTTTTTTCTTTTTTGTCATTCTGGGATAGATTCTGAGATCCCTTGCAACCACAGGATTCTGTGATTCCTTTAAGTTCTAGGAATTCAGTAACTATCCTAATCACCTACCTTTTATCTATTCTATTGCTCTGCCTCATGATGTTCAGATGTCTGCTTTTGCTTCACGTGCCACTTTATAAGAAAAAGAAAAAGAAAAAAGTTTTAAAATGTTACATAACTACAAATAAAATTTCTTTAGGTAATAAAACTGAGGCACATGAATAGAGATAGGGACTGGACTTCGTGATTCTACTAGTCTAACACCCTCTACCAAGGCAGGTCAATACCTTCTGCACTACTCAGAATCTTAGAGAGTTGTCTGGGATATTGATAGGTCAAGTGATTTGTCAAGAGTTAGCCAATCCTCAAACAACAGAACCAATAAATTGAGATCCTCCTCAAATTTCATCCCTTTCCTACCATTCATTCTCTTCATGTACATTAAGAAAAATTTTTGCTTTAAAAGCCTCATATTACTATTACTTACAAACTGCTTTTGTCATTTTCAGTACAGGGAAATGGACTAAGCATTTAGACAAAATTATATGTTTATGTAGAATGTAACATGTGAATTCTAAGTGGTAGCTGCCAATGTGTGTGAATGGGCAAAGTCAAATTAATGTATTAAGAAAGTGACAACTCCTCTTAACAACTGATTTTTAAAAAATTATCAAAATAGGCAATTTATTTCTTCTGCAGGGCAATTGGCCTCATCCTATAATTGGTTGTATTGTAATGATACTGGCTTTCCTTCAACCAGTGGTTGCTATCTTTCGACCTCCACCTCATCATAAAAGGTAAATACCCTTTAAAATGGGGGATTTCAAAATAAGAGTTATTTAATTCACTCCTAACCAATGACACAATTGTAGATACCCTTGAAATCCACCAATATTAATTATAAGGCTGAGAGCTGGGACTTCAGGGAATACTGTAAGTGAAAAGTACAAAAAAACAGCTGACCTAGAATAACTGGGTAGACTAACCCAGCCCTAAGTAAAATTCCCTTCTGTGATATCTCTGAGAGGTTTTCCAAGTCTTTTCTTGGCTCCAGTGAAAAGAGAAACACTAGGTAGCCTATTCCACTTTTAGATATGTCCAATTGTTAGATTTTTTTATCTAGATTCAACCTAAATCTGCCTGACTTCCATATATTACTATTCCTAATTTTGCTCTCTGTAGTCAAGCCAAATCATTCCATATGATGGTCCTTCAGATACTCAATGCTTATCCATTTTTCCCTATGGAAAGTTTTCTCTTCTCCGTGCTACATATCTTCATTTCCTTCAACTAATCTTCATTTAGATTAGATTCTAGTACTTTTCTCCATCCTGGTCACCTTCCTCTAGATGCATTTCAGTTTGTCAATATCCTTTCTAAAATATGGTTTCCAAGTTCAGGATTCCAGATATGACCTAATCAAGGCACAGTAGAATATACTGAATAGGATTTCTCTTATTTCAGATACAATTACTATTTTCTAAGGTCCCATCTCTTAACATATGAGTCTATTAATGCAATCTAAGTTTACAATAACATTTTTGACTGACAACCTTTATCTGTGTAATTTTTTTAACTTAAGTATAAGAAGTTATTAAATTTATTCTTGCCCTGTTTCACTACCTTAGATTAAGCTCATTATTCTAATCTATAGAGATATTTTTGGATTCTGTCTTCCAACATCAATCAATAACATTTATTAAGTGTCTACTATTTTCCAGGAACTCTGATAAGTGCCCTGGATACAACAAAAGGCAAAAGATAGTTCCTTTCCTCAAGGAACTTACAATCTAATGGGGAAGATAACATGTGAATGAATACATATAAAGCAAACTATACACAGGATAAATAGGAAATTATGAAAAAAGGCACTGGAGTTCAGAGGAGTTGGAAAAGACTTCCTATAGAAGGTGATATTTTAACTGGGACTTAGAGGAAGTCAAGGAAGTCAGTAGTCAGAGCAGAAGATCTATAATTTCCAGTTTTGTATTATCTTGAAATTTTATCTTTGCTTAATTCATCAGTCAATACATCAGTGCCCCAAAAGTAAGCCTTATGATGCTCTACTAGAAATTTTTCCCAAGTTACTGCCAATCTATCTGTCGGCTCTCTAACATCCTTGATACTCATTTTCTACATCAGTAAAATGAGGAAATAATGCCTATAATACCTACAGCACAGAGCTGTTGTGGAGCTCTAATGAGATCATGTAGGTAAAATGTTTCACAAACTTTAAAATACTAGAATGATAAATTTTAAGACCATGATTACATCAAGCTTATGAAAAATCAGACTATTACCCACCCTCTGCCATATCATACTACATTGTATCCTACTACCTCACTGACTAAACAAACCAAACTCTCATACTCCCCCACTCCCCGCTTCTGTAGTCAAGACAATACTGCTTTTAATTTTACTGCTTCCTCACTATCTTTTTCTTCTTGGCTCCATTTTTCTCCATCCTACCTAGGAACTCTTCATTCTTTCTAAGACATTACTCAAGTGTTTTTCCTTGTCTTATAGGAAGGAAAAGAAATTTCCATTTAATGTGTGGCTGCCTCCAACAGAAAAATGGACATAGCACAAACCCTGTAATCTTTTATTTCTATTTCCTTTTCCCTTTGTTTTGTTTCCTTTTCCATGTCAATTTTTTCTCTACCTGTCAAAGTCTTAGGTCCTGCCAGTAATACTTGCAGGCATTTATCTTAGACTTGTGTGTGTAAGATCTGGATCAGACTGATCCAAAAACTCCTCTGATTGAAGTTAAAAGAATAAAAATTCCCATGAAGAAAAAAAAAAGAACCAATAAAAAACAAAGCCCAGATTTAGTTCTGTGCCTTTTGTTTCTAGTAAAAATAGCCCCAGATAATTTCACTACGTACCTTGTATATCTAACATTAAAGAAAAATTCAGAAATTTGTAATAAAAATGTTACTAAAAGTAAAATGTGAACCTTATATAATTTTTGTTGTTTTCATAGGAGAATTTTCTTTAATTGGTTCCATGCTCTAAATGCTTTTGTATTAAGGATTTTGTCAGGTAACTACTTCAACTTCTTTGTATGTGTAAATCATTTTTTGAGTTCCTGGATATTCTGAAGTTATTAATGTGAAATGACTTTTGATATTTAAATATTAAATTAACATGTCATTATACATCAACATGTTTTCATTTGAGTATCATTGGAAAAGTTTCAATTTTCAAGTCACAGATACATGCATTTTATTATAAAGCACAGTATAAATTTCCTTTTTCCTCACAAGTAATCAATGATTTCCTTACAACTTTTTTGTTAGCTAGCACAAGAGTAAAATATTAGAGGTACCTGAAGAGCATTTTCACTGCTAGTGGCTTGATACTTTACAAGTTACCTCTTCAACAAGCATTGAACCAGTTAAGAAAGCAAAGTTTCCCACAGAATGAATTCCAAAAGAAAAAGTGTGATCTGTTTTAGAGCCAGACCTGATTTTAGAAGTATTTTGTTTAATATGAAAAGACTACAAATGATGAAGAAAAAATGAATATTTTAAAATTAAGATAACCAAAAGAGGCAAGGAATCTTAATTTCAAATTCATAGAAGTTTAGAAAATTTTTTTGTTGATTATCCATTTTTGATATAGAAGTTGTCACCCCAAAGTGAGGAGTCAGTTTCTTCCCATTAACTTGTATGCCATCTTAGAAAACAGAAGTATAAAGAATATTCTTACCTTTTCACTAAAGGGATAGAGAAGGAAGAAAAGACTCTCAGAATTGTGATTTCTTCACAGCTGATAGATTAACTTGCATTTATTTAAATAATTCATATCAGTACATATTTATTAAATGTCAGGCTCTGTACAAGGTAATTCACCGCAGGGAAAGACAGTCATGACTAGCATTTTTATAATAGATGGCATTTATATAGTACTTTATGGCTTGCAAAGCACTTCACAAATATGATTTCATTTTATCCTCACAATGACCCTGTAAAATAGGTGCTATTACTATAACCCACTTTATAGAAGAGGAAACTGAGACACAGAGAAGTTCATTATATTGCCCAGGATCATACAGCTAGCAGGTGTCTGAAGACAGATTTGTACTGAGATCTTCCTGACTCCAAGTCCAACTCTGTACACTGTATCACTTAGCTTTCCAACGTTCATTTCAACAGGGAGCAAATCAAAATGTAGTTTAACACATCTAGTGGTTTTCATTTTCAATATTTTCTAACTTGATTGCAAAAAAAAAAACCAAAACAAACCAAAAAAACCCTAACCTTGCCTGAATAATTTTGTGTGAAGTCAAAAGAGGTCATTATTTATCTTAACCAGTATTTCCCTTTCTTTTCAGTGGCTGCTATATTTCTAGGATTGAAGATTATTGATGAATCTCCTAACGGATGGATGGAAAAAGTGATGGGAGGATTAGTTGGCTGGGAAATTTTAAGAGATGTTGTGCTTTATGGAAATATTTATTTTTGGAGGACAAGTAAGGATCAGTTTAAACCACTTGAGAGGCAACAAAATTCACTTGCTTGGCAAAATTATTCATTTTTATTTTCATTAATTTTAATGGTCCTGTTTTTCAGATGGTGATGAAAACTCAAAAAGAAAGGTAAAGTCTGATTTTTCTTACTGGACTATAAAATCTCCTCTGGGGCTATCCAGTCCAACTTTAAAATACCTGGTGAATAAACATATCCCAGATCCAGTAATTTGAAATTTATGTCACTTAGATAGGACTAGAGTGTATTGTTTGTTTGCAGGTGTAATGGAAAATAAAAGGAAGAAAAAAGGCCCTAAGAAATTATACTATAAATAGGAAAACAAACTAGTATAAAGAGACTGTTTATAGTATCAGTAAACATTTAGAAAATACCTTCTATGTGATAGACACTATGCTAAAGTGCAGATACAAAGGCAAAAGTCAAATAGTTCCTGCCTTCAAAAAGCTTCTGTTCTAGCTAGGGCAGACATGCATGTGCACAGGCATATACAGAACAGAAAACCAAATAACCATGGGGGTGAGGCTAGTAGTTAGTGGCAATTGTAGGAAGGGTACCAGGAAAAGCATCAGATACGACAGAAGTATCTGACATGCAGCCCAAAACATTTTCAAGTGCAGAACCAAACGTAATGTGGGAAAAGTATAATTGGTAAACACTAACAAAATAAATTAAGAACCAGATCACTAGGTGGCCCACGAGATTCATATGCACAAAATAGTGCCCCCCCCCATTTCTATTTCAGTTTAACACCAGTGATACAGAAGAATTAAGGGCAACTAGGTGGTTTGGTAGATAGAGCAGTGGGCCTGGAGTAAGGAAGATCCAAGTTCAAATATTGCTTCTCACACTCATTAGTGTGACCCCTGGACAAGTCACTTAACTATTTGCCTCAGTTTCCTCATCTATAAAATAAGTTGGAGAAGGAAATGGCAGACTTCTCCAGTATCTTTGTCAAGGAAACCCTAAATGGGGTAACAATGAGTGGAATACTACTGAAAATGACCTAACAACAACAAGAATCCATAGAGAAAGAGTGCTTTTTAAGTATGGGAAAGAGTTTGTGAGAGAATCATTAAGTAGGACCATTAGCCAGACTGTAGAGTGTGTGGAGAGGCTTCACCTGAACAAGGAACCCTTCCACAACATACCTACCAAATGGTACCATTCAGTCCTTTCAAAAAGTGTTCCAAAGAGAGAGGAGCCACTAGCTCCAATAAAGTCCAGTCTACATTGGTATATCCCTAATTATTAGGAAGATTGTCTTTACATAGAGGCTAAATCTGCTTCTTTGTCTCCTATCCATTGCTTCTAGTCATGCTCCTTCAAAGAGAGAGATTAAGTCTTCTTACATATAACAGTTCTTCCCAACTTTGAAAAAGTTAGCAAGGGGAAATTTGCTCTCCCAAAATCATAAAATTCATAAAGTTTAGGCCTCAAAAGATCTTGGGCGAGGAGAAAGGAGTTTCATCAAATTCAGCCACCTCTTTTTTTTTTTGTATTTTCTTTTTAAAGAAATATATTGTTGATGCTCTTAATTTAAATTCCATTACTTCCCCATTCCTTATATAATTTGTGTATACTTCTTGGCTTGTTGTCTCCCCCATTAGACTGTGAATTCCTTGAGGACAGAAACTACCTTTTTGCCTCTTTCTGTATCCCTAGTGCTTAGCACTTGATAATGCCTGACATACAGTAGGCACTTAACAAATGTTTGTTGACTGACTCATTTCAAAAAAAAAGAAAAGGGATCATTCAGCATAACATGGGCCATATCTAAAAATGTCATGTAATGCCTCTAATAAGAGATGTGGGAATCACATTTCACCATCAAACCTCTAAAATCATGATTGCACAGTCATTCCATGGCCAAGTTGCTCATTTTACAGATATAGAACATGAGGCTCTGGGATATCGTGACTTGTATAAGTTTTGAGTAGTAACCTCAAATTCTACTGTGGAAGGGGGAGAATTTTAGTGGGGATAATCCCAAATATCGGGGGGAGGTATACAGGTCTGCACATACATACTTGGTACAAGTGCCAGCCCCCCCACCCCTATCCCTAGAGGTGCCTACAGTGTGAGAAGTAAACACTGAAACATCTGATAGTATGGTCCTAATAAGAAAGAACAATTAGTCAATTTGTGATTTTTATCCTTATAAAATACTCTGCTTCCCCAAACTAAACTGTCTAGGAGTAAACTTGAGATCTGAACTGGGATGCTCTGAATTTAAATCTTTATCACATGAGACAAGTTCATAGTCTATAAATTTTAGTCATTACCAGTTATTTTAGATGTCTTAGTTTTTGCTCATCATATGACTGAAAGAATGATAGATCTGGGTTCAAATTCTGCCTCTGACCCTTCAGCCTCAGGTAAATGAAATAGGTTAAACCTACAGAGGGGGTTCATGATGTCAAGGTCACCATGCTCATTAACCATTCCATTATTTGGGTATAACTGAAAAGGAAGTACCTTTGTTTTATTCAAAGTCTTGAAATTTTGACTCCAGAACTAAAACTGTCCAATTTTTCTCCATTTAGTTAAGTGGCTGTCACAGTAGATCTACACATATCTATCTACCAGACATTCTGATGTCTTCTATTAGATATCTGTTCTAGTAGAATTTCTGAAGATTTTTCATAGTATCATAGGATTTAGAGCTAGAAGAAACCTTAGAAATAACAGATTTGCAAAGGAAATATTTAACTAATTTTTTTCTTCCCTTCTCAGATAAAAAATGAAAAAATACTGCTAATAGTTTACCTGTGTGGAAACCTCATGTTTGTAATAGCCCTGATTGTTGGAATTGGACAATCCTAGAGAAAGGACCTTCACCCATTTTTTTATTAAATGAAGATTCTGAGAATCATTGTCATATTGACTAATTTTTCTACCAAGTAAAAACTAGAGAAATAAACAGAATTTGAACAGGGTTTCTAAGTCTTCCAAGTTTTTTTTTGTCTTCACAATTTTGTTGTATATGTGTGTGTGTGTGTATACATATATATATGTATATATATATAAAGTTTTTTCCTGCCATTTCTTTTTATTGAATTTTCTCTTTGCCATTTTAATTATCATTGTCTTTCTGATTTAAAACCATCTTGTTTCCTCCAGTATTCTTTCAGACAGGGTGTTATCATTTCTAGTGGTTATTTCTATGTATAACTGGGCATTCATTTTTATGATTCAATCAGTCATCAAGCATTTATTAAATGCCAAGTATGGTGCTGACTGCAGAGGATACAAAGATAAAAGATAAATAACTTCTTTCCTTGAGGAGTTTGCTTTCTCTCAGGGGAGACAATGTGTACACATGGAAGTAGATACAAAAGAAAAGGTAAGAGAAGGACAGAATAGCAGCCATGGACAATAGAAAAGGCCTTGTGTAGTAAATGATACTTGAATTTGGAACTATATCCCTAGAACTATTAAATGGCTTACCTGTTTCCTCCACAATATGATTACTTGGTCTATACACCAAATAGGTCAAAGAAAGAGGAAAAGGACCCCTGTGGACACAAATAGTTATAGCCGCTCATTTTGTGTTGGCAAAGAACTAAAAACCCCTTAGTTTTTAGTACCCATTAATTGGGGAATAGAGGAACAAAATATGATGTATGAATGTGATGAAATATTTTTGGAGCTATAAAAAATGATGATGGGGAGGGTTTCCAAGAAACTTGGGAAGACTGGTATAAACTGATGAAGAGTGAAGTAAGTACATCCAGGAGAACAATACGTGTAACAACAATATTCTAAAAAATAACTTTCAAAGTCTTAGAAACTGTTCAAGGCAATGAACACCCATGATTCCTGAGCACTAATAATGAAGCATGCGACCTACCTCCTGACTCAGAGAGCAGATTAAAACATATAAATATATATATTGATATGTGTGTAAATACATATATATACATGTGTGTGCATGTTCATACATATATATGCAGATTGCATGTGCATTTGACAACTTATATGGGAATTTGTTTTGCTTGACTATAGATGTTTGTTACAAAAGAGTTTTTTCTTCAACAGAAGGAGAGAGGAAAAAAAATAAAAATTTAAAAATTTAGAAACAAACAAGGAAATGCTTAAGCTGAGAACTGAAAAAGACCGAGGATTCTAAGGGGCAGGGTACATTTCAAGCATGGGAGTAGGGATAGCCAGTGCTCATTCAATAGCAATAAGGCTATTCTTGGCTGGCACCATAGAGGTCATGGAGGAGAGTAACATGTGAAAAGGCTGAAAAACAGCAGAATGGATTCAAGTTGTGTGAAGAGCTTTAGATACCAAAGAGTTGTTTGTTTACTCCTAGGAGCAATAGGAATTACTGGAGTTTGATAAGACCTACTCCCTAGAAAAATAACTTTGGGTATTAAATGGAAAATGGATTTGAATGAGGACAAGAAAAGAGACAAAATCAGATACCACAATATTCCAGGGTAGAGGTGTGAGGATTGAGGCTGTGTTGTGTGGGGGGAAAGGTATGGTGATGAAGGGTGCTATAAAGATAGAACAAGATTTGACAACAGACTGGAGATGTGGGTTGAGAATATTAATAGGGGATGACAAGGAGGATGGGAAGCTGGGAGACTAAAAAGACAGCATCTTCAATAAAAATAAGAAAGTTCAAAGGAGAGCTGGGTTTGAGAAAAACATGAATTCCATTTTGGACATGTAAAATTTGAAATGCTTATCAGAGAGAGGTTTTCACAAAGTGGCAGATTTTATGTAGTCCATGGAGTCTACATTTCTTTTACCAAGACGTTTTGCAGTGTAGTGGAAGGATGTCTTGGATTTGAAAGGCAGAGGACTTTGAGTTCAAATTCCAGCCCTGCTCCTTATTTTCTATACGGTCTTGGGCAAATATTCCACAACTCTGGCCCTCAGTTTCTTAATCTGTAAAATGAGGGGGTTGGACTAAATGGTGCCTCAGAGGCTCTTACTAGCTTTAAATCTGTCACCTTACTCCAATGCATCATTTTGGTGGGAAGCTCTTAATTTTCTTGAGGGCTGTGCCATTAGAGACAAGCTCAAGCAGATCCTACAAAGGTAGAAAGGTTTGGAGTGTGGTCCCAGTAAAAAAAAAATCTGTTTGCATGGTCCAAAAATCAGCATCACTAAGTATGGAGAACTATGAGTGAGTGACTTCCTGCTATGCTGGCCAAAGGTGACAAATTTTTTATCACAACAACTCCCTAAGATTATCTGCTAAATTATAATGGGATTATAGTCAAAGCTAGTGAAGGGAATGCACGTATGATTAAATCATAGATTCTTAAATATAGTTTTACTAGAAATGGATGAGGATAAGTATGCATGGCACAACAGCCCTCATGAGTGTTCATTTGCATTTATCAAAGCCTATCTCATCATGAAAACCTGTTGTAATTTATATCATCCAGTTGTTCTTTTTTTAACCATATCCATGGAACTAATGACCTCTATAGTTCTGTTTCACCTAACATCATGTTTTCACATAGCCAGCTTCCCACTGAGTGGCTATCAATTCCACTTGGTTAAGTACAACAAATCTTCCAAGAACTCCAGTTGGCTGCAGTGCTTGGAAATTCCTTATGAAAGACAAATACAATTTGGATATAAGTACACATATGTGTAAATACATGTGCATATATGTATACACAGAGAGAGTAATTTATTATAATAAACTGTAAACACTGTAAAAACAAACTGTGAAAGCTATAAGAGTTATGATCAATACAACGACCGTCCTTAATCCCAGAGGACCAGAGATACATTATGCTAGCACCTCCTGACAGAGGTAATGGACTTAGGGTACAGAATGACAGATATATATATATACACACACATCATAGTTCTTACAATTTTCAAAGTTTTTTGTGGGTTTTTTGTTATTGTATAAATTGTTCTTTTGGTTCTACTCATTTCTTTTTTCATCAGTTTATAAAATTTCTCTGAATTGTTCATTTTTATAATGTGGATGTTATAAGAAAAATGTGATTTTTTTTTGCTCTGCTTACCATACTCTCAGTTTGAGTTTTTTGGTGTGTCTTTGAAATCATCTATGTCCTCATTTCTTATTCTATAGCAATAGTAATGAATTAGCTCGCCAGGCCCCCTGGGGGAAAAGGTAGAGCCCCACTGATCTTTAATAATAGTAGCATAATTTTTTTAAAAAAGGGTTATTGCTGTATTAAAAAAATTACTATCCTTTCTGGATAGATAGCTTTCACCCTGAAATTGAACCTTGACAAAGAAAACTATTAAGCAAAAACAACTTAAACAGTAATCACCTCCAATGATATGCAACTTTCTGCTCTTGTAGTACTTTGTCTCTACTGAGTGGAACATGAAAGGAGAAATGTTGCATTATCTGTTTCTAAGGACCATTATTAGAGTTTCAGTTACTCAGAGTTCAGTGTCCTTTTCATTTACATTAGTATAGACACTGTATTCTTCTTCTGTCTCTGCTTAAGTTCATATACTTCTTTCCATGGACAATGGCATGAATCATACTATTTTATTTTTTGCTCTAGAGCAAACATTAGTTGAAATGCTAAGTAAAATATTTCAATAAAGGGTGTGTAACAGTTTGAGTACAATACTATCTGGGTAAAGTTCATAAAAATCCAGTGCACAATCATTTCTTTAGGTCTTTACCTGACCCTTTAAAAAATAAACAAAAACTTGGAAACAAGTCAGCGGGCTAACACCCTTCAAACCCAAGTGTGCTTTGAATACCACCCTGAGCTCCATGACCTGAAGAGCAAACAAAGTTTTAGCTCTAGAAGCTATAGAAGGGGGTGACATACAGGATGACCCTAGTATGAGTAACTATGTTGAACTGGATAGGGCAATGGACATGGAGTCAAAAAAGGCTGTGTTCAAATTCTGCGTCTAATACTAGCCACACAATCCTAGGCAATTGATTTAATTCTCTGAACCTCAGTTTCCTCTTCTGTAAAATGTGAATAATAATATCTACTTTACAGGCTTGTGAAGTTTAAATGAGATAATGCATATAAAATGCTTTGTATACCTTGAAGCACTATATTAATGCATGTTATTATTGTAGGAGTTGGGAATAGTCCCTCGCCTACAGCAATGTCTCCCCCACTGGCCTTCCATACTCACCAACCAGTGTCTTTGGGTAAAGGTATTACAACCCGTTAATATACAAGTTGTTTCAGAAAAACGCATTAAACTTGTATTAATTTAGCATCAATGACTTTATCTGAAGTCTTTCCAATCAATGGCTGGTTGTGAGTAATTCTAGAGCATGGAGTATTCCTCAGAGGCAACAGGTACAGGCACCTGAGGTCAGAGGATGAAATTTTGCAGAAAAGTTTGGGAAGAGGAGCCAAAGGCTAACTTTGCCCTTGGCCTATTTTTCAATTTTACTTCAAGCCAACCCTGAATTCTATAGAAAGAGTCAATACCAGCAGGTGGCACTCTCCTGCCTGTAAGAGACAGTTTAAGCAAGTTTTATCTGACTTACGTTGGACACCTGTGGTGTCCAGCTCAAATAAAAATAAGGGCTACTAAATTGTACATAAGAATCCCTGTGGGCTGCATAGTGACTTAGTTTTAAAATGTAATATCTGTTTTATGTTATTTTAATTTTGTTAAATATTTCCCAATTTGGACCACATTGGGGAGTGACATGGCTGCATGGTGCCCACTGGTCACATGTTTGAAACGTCTTTCATTTCAAAGTACATCATCTGTTCCTAAACATATTCCAAGCAAGGTGGCAAGTCATGTTATACCAAGATACTACATTGTTTTTAGTGGAAGTAGATGTTAGTGCAGTAGTGAGTGGTGTAAGTCTTCCAGAAAACAATTAGGGAGGAGAGAAAGGAACTGTCACTTCCAGAGGACTTAAGATGAAACACATCACCTACCTCCATGAAAGATGTATGTTGCAGTGTGGGACATACATTTTTGGACATGATTACTGTAGAGATGTGTTTTGCTCTGCTGCTTCAAATGAAGTTCCCAAGTTTGAAAATGAATCTTCTTTGATTTTCTTGAAGTATATGACTAGCAGTGGCATCAAAGGGTCTGAACAACTTAGTAGCTTTCTTATTATTTCTCCCTCATATTTCCTTCCCTTCACTGAATAATAAAAAATAAAAATACAACATTTAACAAATATGCACAAGCAAGCAAAATATATCCCCGTATGACCCAAATCCAAAAAAATATGTTCCACGCTGCAATATGTCCTTTACCTCTCTGGTAGGTAGTGTTGTTCATATCGTTATTTTGTGTGTTGTCGTGTTTTTGAGATAGACTACCTCCCCAAAAAAGGAAACACGGTGAGTACCCATTGGAAAATGTCTGAACAACTTGTGGTATATGAATACAAGAGAATATTATTATACTATCAGAAATAACAGATGTGAGGAATTCAGAGATTTATGAGGAGATTTGTATGATCTGCTGTAGGAAGAAAAAAGTAGAATTAGAAAGCTATGTATGACTATAATCACATAAATGAGAACACTAAAAGACAACTGCACTCATTAATTACAATAACCAATCTTGGTCCTAGAGAACAATTGATAAGACACATTCCTCTCCTCCCAGAAAAGAGGCTGAGGACTCTTTAGGGTGGAATATTACATATGCTGTCAATTTACTTAGATGTTATTTATTATTACAAAGGGGGATTCTGTGGTAACAGGTATATGACAAATGATGAAGATATATAGAAAGCAAAAGACATTAAACATTTTTTTAAATTGAAATGGAATTAACATTGGAGAATGAGAGGAAGTCACTTCTCACTGGACCTCAGTTTCCTCTCATGTAAAATTAGTGGAGGTTGGTCTACATGATCTCTGATGTCCCTTGCAACTCTGGACTCATGATTTATGATCCTGTGGAGGAGTGTGAATTGCTTGTGAGTGGCAGTGTTGGGGCTGGTACCAGCTCTCCTTACCATCTATCAAGGGCTTTTTCAGCCACCTGCCCTGGAGTTTAAATATTATGAGTGCTTTATTATACTTCTGTGCTTTCAAAACTGGCACCTATAATTGATATAAATGGAAATTCCCTATTGAATAGAAAATTCCCTAATAAACAGATTAGCCAGAATCCCCCCATTCCTTCAGTCTACTAGCTAATAGAGAATATACTTTACCCAAAATGTAGCTGTTTGGGATCTACTTGGCATTCTGGAATCTCTGTATGCAATCTGACATTGAACTGACTTCATGATGATATCAAGGTCTCGCAGGCATCAGAAGCATATTTTGGACCCAGGACCTTTGACTGTAGAATAATTGGTGCTCTCTCTCCCATATCACCTCTGAATCTTAATTCCCTCATCTGCAAAGTAAAGGGATTGGACTAGATGATCTCACATGTCCCTTTCAGCTCTAAAATGTCAAATCCTGGGGTTTTTCATTACAAACCAATTATTTTTAAGCATGATCTGTTAAATTGCTTTTTCAAACCTAGGTCTTATATGTATATTGATACTGAATAAAGATATTCAGACGCTTTTTTTTTCAGATGGCTCAATTGCTGCCATCTCCTACTTATGGATAAAATACCACATAGCCTTCAGCCAGAACCTTAGAGGCTACCCACTGAGAAGTCCATCCTAAATTTTTAAAAATTTAATTATTTATTTTCAGTTTTCAACAATCACTTCCATAAGTTTCTAATTTTCTCCTCCTCCCCACTCCCCTCCCTGAAATGGTATGCAAATATGGATTCTACACATACCTTCTTATTAAACACATTTTCACATCGGTCATGTTGCATAGAAGAATTAAAATGAATGGGAGAAATCATGAGAAAAACCAAACCAAACATAACACAAAAAAAAATTCTGCTTTATTCTGTGTTTTGATTCCATACTTCTTTCTCTGGATGTGGATGGCATTTTGCATCAAGAGTCCTTTGGGAATGTTTTAAGTCCTTGCATTGCTGTGAAGGGCTAAGTCTATCTGAAACAGTCCTTGCACACCATGGCTGTTACTGCGTATAATGTTCTGGTTCTGCTCATTTCACTCAGCATCAGTTCATATATGTCTTCCCAGGCTTCTCTGAAGTCCACCTGTTTGTCATTTCTTACAGCACAACAGTATTTCATTCCATTCATATACTACTTGTTCAGCCATTCCCCAATTGATGGACATTCCCTCAATTTCCAGTTCTTGGCCACCAGAAAAAGAAATGCTAGAAATATTTTTGTACGTGTGAGACCTTTTCCCATTTTTATGACCTGTTTGGGATACAGCCCTAGAAGTGATATTGCTGAGTCAAAGGGTATGCACATTTTTGTAGCCTTTTGGGCATAGTTCCAAACTGCTCTCCAGAATGACTGGATCAGCTTAGAACTCCAACAATGAATTAGTGTTTCAACTGGCCACATCTTCTCCAACATTTATCATCTTCTGTTTTGTCATGTCAGCCAGTGTGGTAAGTATGATGTGGTACCTCAGAATTGTTTTGATTTGCATCTCTCTGATCAATAGTGATTTAAAACATTTTTTCACATGACTATAGAGAGCTTTAATTTCTTCCTCTGAAAACTGCCTGTTCATATCCTTTTTTATCAATTGGGGAATGATCTGTATTCTTGTAACTAAATTTTTACAAATTTGTGTTTCTGGTCATACTTCTGAAGGTTTGCCACTTTGTACATAGGATCATAGATTTAGCGCTGGAAAGAACATTGGAGGTCATCTAGTCTACCCCCTCATTTTACAGATGAAGAAATGGAGGCTTACTGACATAAAATAGCTTACCCAAAGTCACAAAGATAATTAAGTAGGGTCAAGTTCTGAACCTCAGTAACCCGACACCAAACACATGCGCATGCGTGCACACACACACCGACTCTTTCCACTCTACCAATTGTTTCTCTTGAAAGACATTGGAGCCTGTGCCACCTATTTGCCGATAAGTAGAGCCAAGTAGGGCAGAACATCAGAACCCTCAGCCTGTCCTGCCTAAACCATGGTCAGAGAAGGAGAATCATTCTGATGCAGTCACCTAAAAGCCAGGGCTATTTTCCTTAATAGATAAAAGGTTAGGTAATCTTGCCTTACCTAAGATAGATCCCATAGGGTAGGATGGCAGAAAAAAGACTGCCTACTTCCTGCCTCAAGTGAAGGTGTCATCTTGGGTCCTTCTATGGCCTATCTAGGGATGACTGTCCTTTTTTCACTCAGTCTCCAAGCTATCTTCAGTGAGTACATTTCCTGCTCACATAAGCTTGTGCCCATGCTCTTACATCCCCTTTTTTTTATTCGTTATAATTATTAGATGAACGAGTACTCCAAGATGGATGTGTTCAGGTTTGGAAGCACCCTTGCAAGCATGAGAGCATTAGGTTCCTTTGTGTGTAGATGATTGTCAGCAGAGGAAATTTCTTCCTAAAAGAGACTGGCCAGTGAGAAGATACTCCTGTACACTTGGCTACTTAACCAGCAGAGCTGTAAAAGACAGTGCTGAACTGAGGTGAAATGTAATATACCTAAAGAGCAGTACTGCAAACTGCTTTGTGCTTCGATGAGGTTTAAATATTAGTTTCCCAGCACTGTAAGAATAGTTATGTTGTTACTGAACCCTATTAATGCACATTTCTGAGTGTTCTTGTGTTTTTTGTGTATAATGTCATTGAGACCAAACTAGCCTCTAATCTGTTGCTGGCCAGAGCTGAACAGAGCAGGCCAGAGACATGAGAGCCAGGAATCAAACAGAAGTTTAATTTCAAATTAAGAGACATGGTTTGCAAGCAAGGAGGGGATCCAGGCACATGTACTGGGCCCTACTTCTAGTTGGGGGACCCAAGGCAGTGTGGGGATATCTCAATACTTACACCAATGGAAAGACAGTGAACTGTAGCCCTGACAATGAGTAGTAACAGCCACAAGGTGGCAAGTTCTTAACAGGGCTTCATGACCAGAACTTCTCTGAGCTTATGCAGTGCTTGCCTGAGCTCAGAGAACAACTGGTGCTGGTCAAAATGATACAATAATTAGGACGGGGCAGCTGGGTGGTACACAGTGGATAGAGCACCAGTACAAGAGACAGGAAGACCTGAGTTCAAATCTCACCTCAGACACTTGACACTCACTAGCTGTGTGACCTTGGGCAAGTCACTTAACCCCAACTGCCTCATCGTAGGTCATCTCCAGTCATTCTGATGAATATTTGGTCACTGGATTCAGATGGCTCTGGAGGAGAAGTGAGGCTGGTGATCTGCACAGCCCTCCCTCATTCAAAGCAAAGTCAAGTGCAAGTCATGGCATCATTTCTCTGATGGCACGGTCTTCTTCGGCAATGAAGGACAAAACGCATAATAATTAGGGGCTTTTGCCAGAAAGTGAGACCATTTAGAGGGTGAGTGCAAAGGATTGTTGTTATGCCAAGTTCAGGGCACAGCTTGCTTGCTGGGCCTTAGCTCACAGGGTGTCTCCTAATATCTATATAGTAATAAACTTGTGATTTGTTTGTTTGTATCTAGAAAACTAATTTTGTTACAGTTATTCTAGAAGAGGAAACTTTTCCCACTGTACATTAATTTAGACATTCCAGTAAAAGCTCCCCATTCCATATGTTGGTTTATGTTCCTCACCACATTCATCACAGATCTCTCTCTAAATGATACTTTTCAGCACAATTGATGGCTATTGTCAACAGAGAATAGAATCTTGCACGGACTTTCAATCATAATGTCATTTAAAAGGGCACCCTATGAAAGTGGTGAAGTGAGAAGAATGCTTGACCTTGAGTTAGGTCTTTGTAACAGAGTTGCTAAAGTAAAAATTCTTTTCCTCCAGATGCACTCTAAGCTGTGCACATACATATATGAGAAGCTGAATTCATGAAATATTAGCAATAGTTTGAAATTATATGAGGCTTGATGATTACAAAGCACTTTAGACTCATAAAATATATTTCATTTGAGCCTCACAACAATCATGGGAAATAAGTATTGTTAAGTATTATATTCCTATTCAGCAGAGAAGGAAACTGAAACTTGGAAAGGTTAAAAGCCTAGTCCATGAGATGTCATAAGGCCAGTAAGTGGAAGAGGTGAAATCTAAACCCAGATCTCCACACTTCAAGCTTTTGCATACTTTCCAGTATTGCGTGGTGCAAGTCTTCTTGGCTCATGGAAAATGACTATTCGTAACAAAAAGGATTCTTTTGTTTTCCAAAATGACTCATCAAGAAATGTTGTTTAGTGTTAGGTCATAGGATCAAGTAACTAGTCCAGTGGTTATCAAAGTGTAGTCTCTCTCTTTTTGGTTGTACTTCTATCTAGTGCATAGCAAAGTGCCTGGCACTTAGTTATCACTTAATAAATGCTTGTTTACCTGCCTATCTTTAAAAAAGAGCAACCAGAATCATGAAGGACCCTGAGTCCATGCCATAGAATGATTTCTTGAATGGAATTAGATTTAGCCTGGGAAGAAAAGACTCTGAGAATGATATAACTGTCTTCAAGTATCTGAGGGTCTGTCAAATGGAGGATCAGTTAAATTTATTCTGTTTGACCACAAAAAGCTGATCTAGAAACAATGGGTAGTAGTTATAGGGGCAAATTTAGACTTGATATAATGAAAAACTTCCTAAAAATTAGACCTCCCCTCCAAGAGTGAAATGGAAGTCCATTTCCTATTATTGGAGGTCTTCAAGGAAAGATTGGACAATGGCTTGCCAGGAATGTTGTAGTAGAGATTCTTTTTATTGTTTGGTTTGGAGTAGATGGTCACTGAGATCCCTCACCAACTTGAAATTCTCCGATTATAGTTCTATAAAGGCCCAGTAAGCCATCCCATCTAGTTCTACTGTTAAGGGTCCTTAATATTTTTCCTCTTTCAGGTTTGGTGGTACTTAGCAAAAAAGTCACCCAAGGTATGGGTTGGCATACTCAAACATTCAAGTAAATCATATGAGAGGTGGCTTTTGTTCCAGTTCCAAATGGGTAACCATTCATTTTAAAGGGGTATGAATGACAATCTGGAAAATGCCATTTACAAAAGATTGCCCTTCCTAAATACCTCATAATATTCCCTGAAGAGCACTTCCTGAAACATTTTTTTTGGTGTGTTTCTCCTCTCCTTCAAAATGATCAAGTATATTTCTTTATATTACAGAAGAATTCTGTTATTTCATCTTCTCAAAACAGTATATAACAACTTAGTTGCAGTGATATTATGCAGCACACCCCATATTGTCACTAGTGCTCCAATATCTCTGATACAAGCCGAGTGAGTTCAAAGCTTCACAACATAGTCTTCTATGATCACCCAAAAAGGGGGAGAACCACAGTACACAGCTAGCAGTGGTATTGGATGGTGGTGGTGCTTGGCTGAGTATGTGAGCAGACATCATCAAGTCACCTATTTATTCCTACTCTTATTTATAGGGGCTGGATCCGTCTTTCCTAGCCTTGCCTTAGCCTTCTTCCCCACTGTCAGGGCTTTTCCTCTAGCCTTTCCCTCTGGAAAAATGGCTTCACTTTCCAAATAGCTGCAAGAAGACAATAAGAAGGAAAAATGGCTGAGTTGACCCATTTCTCATCAATCTCAATGCACCACAGCCTCTTCCCACCGAAAATGCTGATTCATTTTGCCTAGAACTATCTGGCACTAGATTTCCTTTCTTTGCTCTGGGTAGTTGTAAAATGGAATTAATAATTCTCTCATCTTGTACATGTATAGCCTAGATCAGATTTCATGCTGTCTTTGGGAGGGAAGAGGAGAAAAAAATTTGACACCCAAAATTATAAATGAATGTTGAAAACTATCTTTACATGTAACTGGAAAAAATAAAATACTATTAAATGGGAAGATAAATAAATAATTTTCTCATCTATAACTTGAATACCTGCCCCAAAATAACCCTGTTAAATATATGTTTCAATTAAAAAGAAATCTTTATTTTTTTCTTTCTTCCAGCATTCTCCTTCTTCTTTCTTTGCTATATTTCAGTCATGAAACACAAGTCAGAAACAGAGGGGCTAGCCTTGTTTATCTGGCAGGCAGGGGAGAAGGAAGCTTTAAAAGAAAAATAAAACAAATTCTTACGAAGTGGAGATTCAAAAATCAAACACACTTCCCCCAAAAGAGAGAAGGGGCATGAGGAATTACCAGTGTTTGTGTACAGTTTCAACAAAACCAGAATATGCTTCATGTCTATGGTCAATAGCTTAACCAGATAGTCTCTTTGGTGGATCCCACAGCATCAGTCATTAGTGATGGGTAGCCTGCCTCTCAATCTAGTCTGCCTCAGGTGCTGGTAGGTGTGTCTCCCAGTCTACTTCTCTTTCCCTCAGTCCTTCTCTTCCCTCTCCTCAATGATGGAAGGTACCGGCTTGTCAAATTTTGGCTGGGTTAGTCCAGGGTCAGAACTAATTCTCTAAGGGTCAAAAAAAGAAACTCTGGGGGATTTCTATCCTAACCAACAGGTCTCCAATTCCAGCATCCTTATTTCCTTGGAAGCCCCAAAGGACACTGCACATTGAATTCAGAGAAAGGAACACAAGAGACGGATAAAAATGAGAAGTAAATAAGGCAAAATTGCAAAAGGATAATAACAGAGTCCTATATTACAGACCCAGATGTCTTTTTCTTGTATTTATTACCAAGAAAATTATTAATATCTTTTATTTTTAACATTACCATCATTTCTAAATATCTTCCCTCCCTACCTGGAGAGCCATTCCTTTTGATAAAGAATAAAAAAAGGTAAAAAATGTCACTTCAGCAAAACCAAAGAACATTTCAGTTATGTCCAATAGTATATGTGATATTCATCATACTTCAAATCTGCAAAGAAGGGAAGGAAGCTCATTTTCTTACCTTTTTCAGGACCAAGTTTCTTGGTCATTATAATAATGTAACATTTTTTTGTTCTTTACATATACATTGTTGTAATCATTTAAATATAGTTTCCCTGCTTCTGCATATTTTACTCTGCATTATTTCAAAAGTCTTCCCATGCTTCTTTGCCTTCATGTTCATTATTTCTTATGTCTCAGTAATGTTCCATTACATTCATTTGACACGTTTTGTTTAACCATTCCCCAGTCGGTGAGCATCTACTTTGTTTCCAGTTCTTTGCAACCACAAAAAATACTACTTTGAACATTTTGGCTTATATGAGACTTTTCTTTCTGCCTTTGACTTCTTTGGAATTTATGCACAGTAGTGGAATATCTGGGTCCAAGGCCATTGACATTTTGTCACTTTTTTTAAAACATAATTAAAAATTTGGATAACTTCATATTCCACTAATAGTAGTGGGTCTGTCTTTTTGCAGCCCCTCCTACATTAACTATTTACATCAGCTGTTATTCTATTGGATTTATTAAACTCAAAAGAGAGCTTGTTGCATCTTGAAAATTCTATTATTCTCTGTTTTCTCTTTCTCAATGTAAAGAAATTAGGATAAGCAGTTCAAAAGTTAATGTAAAATATTGCTTCCTGTTGATATTTCAAACACAGACAACACTATTCTTCTATTTTTCCCCTACCAAAAATGTAGCTATAAATGAAACTATATCTTTATTTTTCTTTTTAATATCTCTATGAGTCTCATGAGAGAATTAAAAATTAACTTAAGACATTCAAAATTAGCTAGCAATTGTTTGACCAAGATAAGTTATGACACTTCTACTGAAAAATGAAACACTATTATTTCATTGTTAGAACCAAAAATAATTTTTGCATGCATTTTTACTGATGCAAATCCATATGAAAGCATGGTGGCATTAATATAAATGGCACAAAAAATAAAACAAATGATTGTGACTAGAGATGCAAAGACTATTGGCTAGTAAATAATGTAAGAAAGCAAAATAAACAAAACTGATTGATGACTGTTTTATCCATTGGACACCAAATAGACATTTTTTTTCCAACTGTTCAATATCCTGAGCAGATTGAGTTTAAAAAAAAGAGTTAAGAAAGATTCAGTATCTGCCTTCTGCATACTACTACTACTCAAGAAAGACTACCTTTCCAGAACTCAAGGTAGTTTCAAGTGTCTTTTTTACTTTGTCCAGAGGATAGGCTGTTGCTTAACTAAATGACCTTTGTAAATTAGAGATAAGATAAAAGCATTAAATTTCTGGAGGAGCACTGCAGAACAGCCAGCAAATTGGTGTTAATGTGAGTCTAATGAGAAAGAGCTTGGATTCCTTGCTACTCCAGAATAAAGACACTGTGAACAACACAACTTCAGGGAATGATACTATCCCTTCCATCCTCACTCTGTTTTCAAATATGATTAAAGTGTCAGAGATGAAGACTTTTAGAAGCTTAAACATAACCAGAATTAATTAGCACTGAGAAGGCTAACGAGCTACTTAATACACTTCATACATATGGTGGTGATAGAAGGTGATGACTACATTTTCCTTCTCTCTATTAAGATCAGGAAGAGAGAAAGCTTGAACTTCAACATGAAAGATTGGGTTCATAATAAACTGAAAACGATCAATGTCTATCACAGACGCCCCCTGCTGTTGTGTCTGTGATATTAGAATCTTTAAATTGACAAATGAGGAAAGGTCATTTAAGCACCCCGGTCCCAACCTCTTCTCCTCTATGTCTGATTGGCCATTCCCAATCTGTTACCATTCTATTTTCCAGCCTCACTCAGACTACTTTTTAAAATATAATTTATACTTTAATTAAAGACACCAAGAATGACACTGCTTCTTTTTCTCCTCTCCTCCCCAGGCCACCCCCCAGTAGACTACTAGGAATACATGGGAAAGGTTTTAATTCAAATAAAGTAGTGAATACCCATTGAATTTTGAAGAGGGAATCTATTGAAATGGATCCTATTAAAACTCAAATTTGAGCCAAAGCAAAGCAAAGGGTTAAATAAAAATTATAGCTTGCATTTTATAGCACTTTTAAGTTTTACAAAGTAAAATGTTTTACAGATATTACCAAACATATCCTGGAAGTTAGGTGCTATTAGTATCCCTATTTTACAGTTGAGGAATCTGAGGTAGACAGAGGTAAATGACTTACCTAGAGTCACACAGCTAGGAAGTATCTGTATCTGGATTTGAATTCAGATCTGCTTGACTCCAGATCCAGCCATATATCTCCTGCACCATATAGCTGCCTTAATTTTTTTTAAATCGTAGATTTGGACAGAGTAGACATGTAATTTGGATAATTCTGAAAACCATATCCTCATTTTAAAGCAGGGGACCTAGGAAATTTTTTTATTGTTTTTCATTTGTGTCAGGCTCTTTGTAATTCCATTTGGGTTTTCTTGGCAAAGATAGGAGTGGTTTGCCATTTCCTTCTCCAGCTCATTTTGCAGATGAGGAAATTGAGGAAAATTTACCTAGGGCCATATTTTCTATCCACTTCACCATCTAGTGGCCCCTAGGAAATTTAAGGTTAATTTAATTACCAGAATTATCTATTAAGCCTTCATTAGTCACCCAAATTCAACAAATAATTGCTTAACAATTCGGGGGTGGGAAATACTTTCATCTGTCAAGATTCAAAAACATTGGGAAATAACTTTTAATGCAATTTTAAAGGAGAACTTTTCAAGGTAGGGTTAGGACTAATAATATATTATTTTCAAGTCTATTTCAGTCTCATTTTAGTAATGTTCTAATGTGATGGGCACTGACAGCACTATTCATTCTATGGACTTGATCAGTAGAGTTCCTTGGTCAATTTGATGAGCCATTGTTTGATACTATTATATTCTCTCTATGGAAGGGTGGACATGCTCACTGACACTGGCTGACCCATTCACACCTCATTCAGGATGAGTGAAATCTAAGTGAATAAAGATGATTGAGGATGACTGAGCATACAAAAGGGAGACTTCATCACAATCACAGGACGTTCTGTCCTTTCTGGTTTCTTTTTAGAGACAACCACGGAGCAGCACAGTTAATAGAACACTTGGAGATTAAGAGGAATCTATGACTGTGACGATCTCCCCAGAGTCTATTAATGGGTGCTTTGGGAAAGAGGTACAGTGTAATTACACACTCAGTAAGAGAATTCCTGGACTCCTTGTTCTAGAGGGAGGGAAGGGAAGTTTCTAGGCAATTCTTTTTTTGATAGAAAAGGTTTGAGCACATGACCCTGTACCTAAAGAAGAAAAATAAGACAGAGCCATGACAAGGTAGCAAAAGTGGATTTTGCTGTCCACTATCACCCTGAGTTATTTGAACAGAGATGATCATATAGGAAGGAGATTCCCCAATAGTAAGCCTAGAGGCATTTCCCTCCAACTCCACATCAGTCACCTCGTCTGCACCTGCCGAAGAGGGCTTCCCAGTTTCCCTAATCAGGCATTTTATTTTACTACATTACAAGCACCCTCTGTGGACTCCCCATACCCCAGTAATTGTCTCACCATTGCAACAGGAACCTTCCTCTAACTTCCCTTTCCAGCTACACCCAGCTACTTGACACTCTAGGACAACTCCATCCCCTGGTTGAACCCCTATGGACAATGATAACCTACCTGAATTTAGTCCTCGATAATCAACATAATTACCACCCTGTCATTCTCTGCCTACCCCAATGAGTCCCCCAATGCCATGTTCAAACTGCTTTCTCTACCTACCCCATGGCTTATATATCATTTTTAACTCATCCCTCCCTTTCACACATCATATCTAATCAGTTGTTAAGTCCTGGGTTTTTACCTTTATAACATCTCTTCTATATTCATCACCAAATTTCTGGTCTTTTGGAATAGCTTTCTGTTTGGTTTCCTTGCCTCAAGTCTCTCCCAGCTCTAATTCATTGATGTTCCTGAAGTAAAAATCTGATTAGGTCAACTCCATTGGCTCCTTCCAGCAACAAATAAAAAATTATCTTTTTGGCTATTAAAAGTTCTTCATAACCTGGTCCCTTTCTAGCTTTCCAGGCTTTTTACACCTTTGTCCTACCCACATACACAGAGATTCAGGGACACTGTGTAATGGCAATCAAATTAGGATCTTTTGCTGTTTTTGTTTTTCTAAAAGTGCCTCTGATTGAATAATGTGAATGGGGCCTGCCCACTGTGGGAAGCTTGATTAGAGGAGTTGTTTTGTGGGAGGGTCCCAAGTACCTTTCCTTTTATCTATTGAGATACTGGGTTAGAGGGTTTTGTCCTCTGGCTCTAAAAAGTGTATAAATACTCTGAGGGTGAGGTTTTACTTTGGGGCTTACTGACTGGAAGTGTTTGGCCAGATGAGGACTCTGGGAAGCCCCTTTAAGGAGCCCTCCCTCTGTATTTTCTTTGAAGTTCAGGGTGCTGACTCCCTTGAACTAGGTGAATGATACATATGCTTGACTAAAGAAGAGATTGATAGATGTGCTTGATTAAAGTGATTGTTAACCCCTCAAAATTTGCCTTTCCTTTTACTAATGCAGAACTAAGAACCTGTGATAGCAGGTCCCCCTGTGTATGTTGGGGTGCTTACTGTTACACACTGCTCCCTTGAAATTCCTTGCACAGGACAATTCCTCTTCTGATTCCAGCCATTTTTACTAGTCAGAGCTAAAGTCCTACCTTTATGGTAGCTAGGGACAGCAAGGGATAGAGTGCCAGGCCTGGGGTCAGGAAGACTTGTTTTCCTGAGTTCAAGTCTGACGTCAGACAATTACTAGCTGTGTGATCCTGGGAAAGTCATTTAACTTTACCTCAGTTCCTTTTCTGTCAAACGAGATGGAGAAAGAAAAGGCAAACCACTCTATCATCTTTGCTAGCAAACCCCATATGGGATCACAAAGAGTCAGATATAACTGAAAGGACTGAACAAAAACAACAGTTCTACCTATGCAAGAAGGCTTTCCCAGTCCTCCTCAATCCTAGTACCTTTGATGGGGTGCTTGGGTGCATGTATTTGGGCCCCAATTCTAAAATCACATTTCTCTTTAAAAAATAACATTTTTTCCTAGCCTCAAAACACTATGCCAGGCAATTTTTCCCCAGCCCAAGGACTCAGGCTGCCCTAACAACAACCGTTATCTCCCTTCCTGCCATAGTAACCAGCTGCACCTATAGAACTCATTAGTTTGAACCAGCTATGTACTGGCTGTGTACTGGGTCATAATGACATTTACTACTCACTGACCAATCGTATGCATCCTAGACTTAGACATACCTATACTCCCTTACATTTATTTTGTCTAACAAGACACTGATGAGAGCAGCCTGATTTTTCTAAGCCAGCCCTGACCATTGGTTGACTTAGTGATGTTTCAGGCCTAAAACCACACCTCCAGGTAGCCCCTCCTTGGGCTATTTCCCAATGAATTTTGGGTAAAGTACCTGCACAGTAGATACCAAAAGTGCATGTTCCTTTAAGAACTGACCACTCCTTAACCACTCCCTAATCCCACCCCAAAACACCTAGTTAGCATATTTGGCACAAGTGAAACTATAGAATTTCCTATATAAACTTTCCCTGTACCCCTCTAAGGTTGCAGGTTCCCTAAGAACTCTTGCATGCTGAAAAGTGTAATAAATCTCTACCTTGACCTTAACAATGCTTGAGTCTGTGAATTCTTCTCCAGAGGACCTGCCCCGGGTACTCTGGCCTTTGTAGGAGTCCCATATCCCCCTTCCAACCCTCATCACCTTCATTTCTGAGATCATTGCCACTTTATCCTATGCATATCTTATTTGTAGAGCATCATTTAAATGTTATGCCGCGCCGCCCCCCACATTAGATTGTAAGCTAATTATATAAGCTTATTGATTGTAAGGTTATAATCAATAAAAAGAGAAGTCAGTCAGCCCTAAGTACTGCCTAAGTAGCTTGTCTCTGGGAGTTCCTCAGCCTCCTGAGTGATTAAGCAGTGATTAAGAATTCTTGAGGCTGTAATGAAATTTAAAAGTAGCTCTTCAAGTCATGAGGGATTCAGAAGTACTGAATGGACAACATGATTAAATACAGTGTTAAAATCAGGCAAAATCAACTCTTAAACATGAGACTGAAGAAACTCTATCAGCTAGTCTTTTAACTTTTCATTAAAAATTATTAGAAAGTCAATTAGAGAGTAGAATGTTTTCTCAAATAATTTAGAAGAGACTAATCTTTGATTCTTTCATCATGTTTGCATCTACATGGGGAGGAGGGGTGTCAAGCAGTGTGAATGAGTTTATAGCCATACCCTAGATTGTTACCAGCCTTTTATCTTTCCTGTCTTTACATCATCCTGCACATTGAGCAGACCAGATTACTCAAATAATTTAAAAAAATTAGATTTCACAGGCATATAATCTCCTTTCACAAACACAAATCAAAATCCCTCCAGCAACAGATTCATATCAATTTAATTCAACAAATATTTGTGCCTACATTATACTAGGTATGGTGTACAAAAAGATATTTTCCTAAAAGCCAATCCTTGTCTTGAGAATTATTACTTTGTAGTATACTTTGAGATCTGGTACTGCTAGATCCACTTTCTTCCCACTAGTTTTCATTATTTACCTCCAGATTCTTGACCTTTTTTGCCATCAGATAAATTTCATTATATTTTCTAACTCTATAAAGTAATACAAAAATAAATATTTCAATGTAAAAAAAGCAATATATGATAGTATTATATACAAATGATGAACTTGATTCATGTACAGTTTTGTTACATGTTATCTTTGATGAGGGAGCAAATGCTGTTACTTGGAAGAGACCATGGAAGGATTAATGCAGGAGGCTCAGGATTAGAATGAAATTAGACATTTATAGACCCATGTAATACTTAGCTTAAACAGACTAAGGTTTCCCACTGCATCAAGGGCCATCTCCAGTGGTCCTGATCTACATCTTGGCACTGTACCTAGATGACTCCAGAGAAGAAAGTGAGGCTGGTGATTTTGCTCAGCCCTCCCTCACTTAAATACAATTGACTTGCTTGTCCTGCCATCACCTCCCTGATAACATGGTCCTCTTTGAGAACAAAAGACAAGCAACAACCATATTTAGCAAAAGGAGGTCAACTCAACATTAGCATGGAGAGAATATTTAGCAAGGATACAGCATTGATTTACTTAGATACAATCCTTGGCTTTTACGATTGCCTGATCTGAAGCATGTGTGGAGTTGGAGGATCTCTGATTTTTCATGTGCGGCATTTTTAACCTTAGACTAACAGAAAACTATTAATGGTTCCAGCCTTAGGCCCTTAAACTAATTAAAGGAAGTTTTTATTACTTATCATTTAGGGTGAAACAGACCTAGCCTATACTGAAGTAGGTAGGTCTATAGCACAGTGGATTGAGCACTAGATTAGAATCAGGAAAATTTGAGTTCAAAACTAGCATCAGATATGTAATAGTAGCATAACCCTGAGCAAGGGACTTCGTTCAGTTTTGTCATCTGCAAAATCAGGATAACAATAGCATCTACCTCCTAAGATGGCTGTGAGGATCAAATGGTAAGTTTTTGTAAAGCGCTTTGCAAACCTTAAAATACTATATAAATTCTACCTCTCCATTACTACTCCATTCTACTACTCCATTACTACACACATCATCAGGATACAAAGGGCCATGTCAGTGGGGAAACAAAGAGTTTGGACAATGCTTAGACATACTATAGCAGCATGGTCTTTGTAATTTCTATCAGTGGAAAATACATATATATGTATTCATTTATCAGCCATCTTTAAGGATCTACCAATTGTAAAATACTGTGCTAAGTGCTGAGAAAAACAAGCATACACAGAAAAAATGTAAATACTCTAGGTACTTATATGAAGCCTTGGAAAATTTTGCTTTCTTTTCACTGTCTCTGAGTCTCTCCATAGGCCCAGGGTGATTCAGAGAGGACTAGACAGAGCAAATTCAAATGCCTTCCTACTAGAAATGAGATGGCTCCTTAATTAATGCTAACCCCTCTGTGACAGACAGGATTAACAGGCTGTAATTTACATCCTTTCCTCTAGATGATGCTATGGATAGAGTATTGAACTTGGAGATAGGAAGAACTGAGTTTGAATCCTGTCTTAGACACTAGCGGTGTGACCCTTGACAGATCACTTAACTGCCCTCAGTCTTAGTATCCTCATTTGCAAAATGGGGATAATGACAGCACCTACCTCCCAGGACTAGGAGGTTCAAGTGAGATGTGTAATGTGTAAAGTGCCTTGTAAACCTTAAAATGCTACGTAAATGCTAATATTGCCATTACCATTAGTATTGTTAGGATCTCCAGGGATAAGGCATGAGCATCACTGAGAAAACCAGGGACTGCTGATGGTCCATGTGTGGAGAAGACTTCAAGTCCATCATTACCAGAATCTACTGAGAACTGCGAGCTACTCTGTTTTGTGCCAATGGTGGAATTGGTGAGCTAGTGAACATTGGTTTCCTTCATATTTCAATATTTCTGAATGAAAAGCTCTTCTCCTTTCCTCTTCCCCACCCTGCTCTCCCCACTGCCATGCCTTTTATAAGATTTTAGTTTCTTGGGGGAAGGAGTAATCAGAATGCACACCATCATGGAGTGGGAAGAGAGGAGAGATGGGGAGAAAATTTGGAACTCAAAATCTTGTTGGACTGAATGTTGAAAACTAAAATAAATAAATAAATTGGAGGGGTGGGGAGGATGTTTCTACATTTAGAATATTTCCTCACCTATGAATGATGACTATGCACAAATGGAAGAGATATTCTGTATTTTCTTTTTTTCACTTTAAATCTCTTTAAATAACTAAAAACGTAAGTTTTTAAATGCAGAAAGAGAACTGTGAGAATGAACCAGGAGAAGGGGTAGAGGTCAGAGAAAGATAATTGTAGTAACTTCCATTACATGTGTGTGTATGTGCAATACATATATGTGTGTGTATGTATATGTAGGAAATTCTGTTTTTTACAGTTCTAGGGGGTAAGGGTTGCAACCTAGCATGGACATGTTAGAGGTCAGAGACTAATGCATAGGTTC
This sequence comes from Potorous gilbertii, assembly GCA_028658325.1. Lineage (NCBI taxonomy): Eukaryota > Metazoa > Chordata > Mammalia > Diprotodontia > Potoroidae > Potorous > Potorous gilbertii. The sequence continues at coordinate 461,423,319 of CM053770.1, forward strand.
GAGGAGCTATGTGAGGAAGGGCTTATCAGAGAGGAGAACATGGCCAGGGGATAGTATATCTGGAGATCCAAAGTTCAGAAAACAGTATAAGAAGCCCCATCTTTCTGAACATGTTGTAGTAGTCCTGCAATCTTACTAGGGAGGCTACCCATCCATTCAGAGGGAATAGACTTAAAAATTAATAAAAACTTGTTAGATGGGCTCACTTCTAACACATATAGATAGATAGAGAGATAGATATACATACATATATATATATATATATATATATATATATATATATATATATATATATAATTCTTAAAAAATTATCATGTGGATTTGGACTTGGGAAGGAAAGGATTCAATATTGATTGCCAGAAAAGAAAGGATAAAATTTGCCCTCATCTTTGCTGTACCTTTATTTGTATACTTATTTCCATTTCTCTGACATACACACATACATCTTAGTCCTTCCTTTTCCCTCTTCATCTACTTTGGAAACTGGCACATAGAAAGAACTTAATAAATGTTTGTTAACTGACTGAAAGTTTCAGTATCTTATTTTTTATCAAGCAGACACATTGCACTGGAATGTGAAATTCTTCAGAATAGGACTGTTTTAGTCTACTAACTAACGATATTCCTAAAACTCAGATATGACGATATGATATCCCAATCCAATCAATTCCAGTGGCTCCTTATTACATCCAATTTCAAATATAAAATCTTCTGTTTGACTTTTTAAGTCTTCATAACCTGACCCTTTTCAACCTTTTTATTCCATGTACTCTGTAAAAATATTTGTCTATTATCTATGCTATCTTATATTACAACTTTTTATATGAATTGTGAACTTTTCCTGTCTAGTTAGTAGAAGAGTAAAATCTCAGAACATTTTAGTTTATTAAACTGAAGATGTAGAATTTATAGTATGAATATCAGGTTTTTTTTTTTTAAAGGATAATTCTTTGTTTTTTTTTTTACTAAATTTTTTTCAATCAAATAAATCCTTTTTTTCTCCCTCTCACCTGTCCACACCCACAATGAGAAAGAAAAACAAAACTCCTATTACAAACATGTATAGTCACATAATACGAATTGCTCCACTGGCTACGTTAAAAAAAAAAAAGTTTCAATCTGTACTCTGAATCCAGAATGGAAGGGGTTGAACCAGGCATTGTACTATGTTAGTAAAGACCAATGAGCTGGGCCCAGAATTGAAGAGGAGGAAGACCACAGCAGGATCAGAATGACATAATACTTTAAATAATTACCTGCTTTTTAACACCAATAAAAAGCCAACAGGAGATACATAGGCTAATGAGTGCTACTGCTTAACCCCTGCTTGAGTGAGTCATCAAATCTCATCTAATTGCCACCAGCATTTCATTAAGATTGTTCATGGGTGAAAGCTGTGATATAAACCTATTGAAAATGAATGAAACAAAGTTATTGCAATTCCTTTTGATGTAATACTGACAGATAAGAAGTGTATAATTCAGAAAGTTAAGAGAACAGTTAAACAAATGAAAATTGTTTATCCAAAGTTCGAAAACAGGCAGTATTTGAATTCTTTTATGCCCAGCAACTGGGGTGAAGGAAGCTGGGGGTGGTCTTATATGGAAAGAGTTCATAGGGTAATAATTAATCCAGCTGTAACACAGATCAGTGGCCTGGAGATGATGGCTAAAGACTCTCTGGGGAGGGTGGAGCCAAGATGGCTGAGTAGAAAGACACGAATATGCTAACTCTCCTCCCACAGCTAATAAAATACCTGTAAAGAAAGACTCTCAACAAATTCTAGAGCAGCAGAAGCCACAGAACAACAGAGTGGAGGAGATTTCCAGCTCAGGGTGACCTGAAAAGCCCACAGGAAATGTCTGTCACACCAGAGACGGAGCAGAGCCCAGTCTAGCCTTGGCCATGCAGCGCAGCATGGCTCTGGACACAGGACATGAACAGGGCTCCGGGGTGGAATCTTCAGTTGCAGTAGCAGTGGTTCACAGCTCCCTCAACCCACTGGCACCAAAGATCAGTGAGAGGGTTTTTTCAGCTGGCCAAGAAGGGAGAAGGGCGAAGGGCCTTCCCATAGCTCTGGCCTCAGGCAGCAGCCACAGAGGCCACATCAGTCAGGCTGCAGCAGTTCCAGCAGCAGTTCCTACAGCAGCTCCTACAGCACCCCGCATCCATTGTTGGATAGTAAAACCCCTGGGGACACTGAGCAGCTGATTCTTACCTCAGCCCTGAGGCCCTGCAGCAGCTGATCTTTATCTCACACTGAATGGTGGCCCTGCCCCCACAATTTATCTGAATTGCAGCCCCCAGTGCTGGCTTGGTGGAACTGGAGGCCAGGTGGTTGTGAAGAGGAAACTCTGCTAAGATTCTGGGCACAAAAATCTTTCCCTGCTCCCAGACCAGTGTACACACTTGATTGTGCCACTTGGGAGGAACTGAGATCATACAGATCCCCAGAGTATACCTTACTCTTTATTTTTTTTTATTTTTAATATAAATTTATACCCTACTCTTGACAAAAGACTCAAAGGCAAGTAACTGGTTGGGAAAATTCCCAAAAAAGGGAAAAAATAAGACTAAAGAAGGTTACTTTCTTGGTGACCAGATATCTCCTCCCATCCTTTCAGATGAGGAAGAACAATGCTTAGCATCAGGGAAAGACAAAGTCAAGGCTTCTGTATCTCAAACATCCAAAATAAATATTCAATGGGCTCAGGCCATGGA
>CM053770.1:461426539-461470306 GCA_028658325.1 Potorous gilbertii
CAAGCAGCTAGAAAGAAACAATTCAAGTATTGTGGAAATACAATCAGGATAACACAAGATATAGCAGCTTCTACATTAAGGGCTTGGAATATGATATTCCAGAAGTCAAAGGAACTAGGACTAAAACCAAGAATCACCTATAACAGTACAGTATTTCAGGGGAAAAAAAATGGTTTTTCAGTCAAATAGAGGACTTTCAACCATTTTTGATGAAAAGACCAGAGCTGAAAAGAAAATCTGACTTTCAAAAATAAGAATCAAGAGAAGCATGAAAAGGTAAACAGGAAAAAGAAATCATAAGAGACTTACTAAAGTTGAAATGTTTACATTCCTACATGGAAAGACAGTATTTGTAACTCTTGAAACTTTTCTCAGTACCTAGGTATATGGTAGGATTATACACACACACATACACACAGAGAGACAGAGAGCACAGGGTGAGTTGAAAATGAAGGGATCATATCTAAAAGAATAAAATTAAGGGGTGAGAGAAATATATTGGGAGGAAAAAGGGAGAAATCGAATGGGGCAAATTATCTCATAAAAGAGGCAAGAAAAAGACTTTTCAGTGGAGGAAAAAGGGGGGAGGTGAGAGAGAAAACGTGAAGCTTACTCTTATCACATTTGACTCAAGGAAGGAATAAAATACACATTCATACTGGCATGAAAACCTATCTTACAATACAGGAAAGTGGGAGAGAAGGGGATAAGCAGGGCGGGGGGATGATAGAAGAGAGGGCAATGGGAAGAGGGAGCAATAAGAAGTCAACACTCTTGGGGAGGGTCAGGGTCAAAAGAGAAAACAGAATAAATGGGGGGCAGGATAGGATGGAGGGAAATATAGTTAGTCTTACGTAACTTCACACAACTTACACAACTTCCATTATGGAAGTAATTTGCAAAACTACACATATATAGCTTATGCTGAATTGCATGCCTTCCCCAATGGGGATAGGTAGGGAAGGAGGAAGGAAGAGAAGTTGGAACTCAAAGTTTTAGGAACAACTGTTGAGTACTGTTCTTGCATACAACTGGGAAATAAGAAAGACAGGACAAAAGAGAAGATGGGAATAAGGGAAAGGAGGGTTGTTAGAAGGGAGGGCAGATTGGTGGCAGGGGTAATCAGAATGCTTGGCATTTTGGAGTGGGGAGAGGGGAGAGATGGGGAAAAAATTTGGAACTCAAATTTTGTGGAAATGAACGTTGAAAACTTCATATAATTTTAAAAAAAAGAATCATCAGCATTGGGATGACAGCTGATTCCATGGGAGCTGATGGGATCAACAAATCAAGTCCAGAGGAAGAAGAGAACCTAAAACAGAATCATAGGAAATACCCGTGGTTAGTAGGTGTGACCTGGATGACGGCCCAGCAAAGCAGTCAGATAAATAGGAGGAAAACCAGAATACCAAAGGCTCACAAAAACCTAGAGAGAAGAGAGTATCAAAGAAGAAGAGGATGTTCAACCTTGGACAGAACTGATTCAGTTGAATGATGAGGTAAATTAGTCACACTGCAAAGAGTTAAGAAGAGAGTGAGAGTAAAGGAACTGGAGGCGCCTATTATAAAAAGCCTTTTCAGGGAATTAAAGAGACATGCGGAATGATAGATAGTGGGAGGAAGGAGAGAATGTATGGATCAAGTGAGGGGTTTTTTGAGGATGAGGGTGACATGGGTATGTTTGCATTCAGTAGGGAAGCAGCCAGTAAAGTAGAAGAGCTCTGAAATAAATGAAAGAGTGGGGATTACACAGAGGGCAAAGTGTTAGAGAAGATGGAATGGGATGAGATTATTTATGCGTGTAGAAGAATTTGCTACAGGAGAAAATAAAAATGGTATTGAAAGAAAAAAACAGTGATCTATAAGATGGAGGACTAGACATTTTCTAACTTTCAAAAACTCCCCCAAATAGGAATTCTGTCTAAGAAGAGTTAATGCAATTACACCTGTCTCCACAAGCTAAGACAAAAAAAAAGTTTAACAAGCTAATTGCCTTATGAATTAACAGCAGGGAATGCTGATCTGTATCATTTGGTCAGTACCCCCATTGGGCCACCAGCCCCCAAACCCCTATCACGGTATACAACCAGACCCACCATTTTGTGCTCCGGAATCTATTTAGCAATTGCCTTACAAGTACTACTACTACTGTGCCACAATCTCTGCTAGCACACCCTGACCAGGATTTCATTCCATCATTATGTTACAATACAGGTCTTCCCTCTTGTAGAAAGAGGGTGCGAGATGGGGGGAAAGGAATGGAGCATAAGAAAGCAAGTCTGTACTCTGCTTGGAAGAGCAGCACTCAACTAGAAAACTAAAAGAACAAGAGGGAAATGGAGTAGGTTGCCAATGTGTATGGGCCAGACCAGGCCTGAAGGAAAAGAGACTGATATCTGACTGGAACCAAATCTGTCCCCAGAGGGGGACTAAAGCTGGTGAAAAGTCATTATCCAATGTGAGAAGATGCTAAGACAACTTTGACATGCAGCTCCTAGGGGCAAACCTGTTACCAAAAGGGAAAATATTAGAAAGTAAACAAAAGCAGAATATACGGAAATAAGCCTAAAATTACCCAAGATTTAAGGGGAAAGAATTCAGTCAAGAACCTAGAGCACAAGCAGATAAATCAACAAGAAGGTATCAGAACGAAAGGGAATATGGTCACCAGGATATCTAAAGAACTGCAAACTGTCTGATGACCCTGTGAATTCACAAGAGAGCACAGAACAACAGCAGGATATTTTTGAATGTGTCAAGAGATGAAATCAGAATCCTGAAAGAAGTTAAAGGGAACATGAGCTGCAAAATTTATAGCCTACATAGCAAAATTAAAAGAATCAAAAACTTGAACTCACGGTAGTAAGTGTCTCCAAAGAAGTGAAAGAAAGGACAATTAACTGGGAATACATATATATTTAAATGAAGGCTAACCTGGAAGAAAAGAAGCCAGAAAGCACTCGTGCTAAAAAACCACATGATCTCTATACATTACTAGTCTCCCAGAAGGGCATAACATCAAAAAATCTAAACACTGTAATTCAAGAAATAATCCCAGAAAACTTCCCAGAATTTCTGAATACAGAAAATAAAATACCAATTAAAAGAATCTGCAGATTACCTTCAGAAAGAAATACAAAGACAATAAAATTGTTGGACCGCAAAAAGGTAGACATAGAGAAGATCAGTTTTCAAGAGGTTGGAAATAGACGAGGGGGGATATATCAAAAGTCTAGGGGGAAAATCATGGATGTTTTCACTATCATATAAAGAGATAAGTAATAACTAACCTAGGTGTCTGTTTTAAAACAGATTCAGTGTGTCACATGCTAACATTTTTGTTTTTTACAAGAAAACAATCATGTCTGTTGGCACTTTTCAAGTTCCATTAAAAAAAAAACAAATTTTAAAAAATCACTTCCCCACCTAAGTCTTTAACTAAAGACAAAAAATAATTATGTCTTGGTCAAACCTTTGGTGATGCACCATTCTTCATTTAACTAGTCTGGTCCAAGAAGAAAAACATTTAGGCTGTTACCAGCCCTGTACTTGAAGCCTTTTCAGTTTGGTAAAACCTATTATAACTCTGAGGATTCAGGCTTATATTCTGCCATAATGAAAGCATCAGATTAGAATTTTAATGGAAGGTTAGATATGATTATTACTATTTTATAATAAAACTATCAATTTCCTTCAAATACGTGATAAATGTTGGACATTTAATTTACCTAGAATCAGAATCTCCCCCAAAAATATGAATAAAAATTTATGTCAATAAGAGCATGATTCAAAAATCTGAAATTCATTTGATAACTCATTTCTTTTTAGATATGTAGCAATTCCATTAAAGTTAGTGGAGAACTTGTATGAAGATCTCCAAAATCAGAATTTTAAAACATTTTTCATTAATAAGCAAAAATGACTAAGCTAGAGAAGACATTTTAAAAAAGGGGGAAGTGAACTGAAGTTTAACATTTCTATAACTTTCATAACTCATTAACACTCAAATTTTCAAGTGTACTCAACCACACTTACTTGAGAAAATTCTAACTAAATATAAAAAGCAAAACTTTCAAATGGTAAAATTTGCAAGCTTTTCAAAGACTATTAAAGAGATACCTAAGTATAATCTCTTAAGTTTTTTGTGATTCTTAAAATGTTACAGGTAAATTTGTATTTCAGTTCTTACAGTATGTATAATGCAATTTATGATAAAAACTACATTTAAACAATGCCATAAACAAAAAGTAAACTCTTTCAATTTTTATGGTTATACGATAATTTATTCCTTTCAAGTTCTACTTTTTTTGTATTACATAACTATATTTCCAATATTTTTTAGTTTAACAGCAATATACTACTTTATTGAAATAACATGTTATATAATTTATTTAACCATTTTCTTATTGGGAATGAGTTGTTTCCAATTTTTTGTTGTAATAGTGGAACAATTTTTTGCACATGTGAAATATTTAATTGTTGAAGTATTTCCTTTGGGCATATTCTCAGTAGTGGAATTATATTACAGATATAGTGTGATAATTCATTTATGTATTTCATTCCTCTCTGGGCTCTTGTTCAAGACTCTCTGGATTTCTTTCTCCACCACATCTTTGCACAGGACCTCTCCTCTACTCTTTCACCTTCATTTTTCAGCTCTTCCTTTTATGTGTGGTCTTCCCTATTAGAATGCAATTTCTTTGAAGATAGAGGCTCTCTTTACTTTTGTGTTTAGCCTACATATATATATATATATATATATATATATATATATATATATATATCCCCAGAGTTTAGCACAATGGCTAGTGCATAATAAGCACTTGATAAATGCTTGTTAATTTGGTAGGTATGATAATATCAGGCTGTATCCAAAACCATTATACCAATTTATATAAATATATATATAACCAATATATATAACTATCAGGAATATATGGGGTAGAAGCTTACTACAGGCCTACCAACTTTGGATAATATCCTTTATATTTATTTCTGTCAAATTAATGAATGGAAAGTACTACATAGTTTGTCGTTTAATTGCTTCTTTAATATGTGTTAATTTTGGTCCCCAGCTATACTGCAATGAGTTTCTTAAACGTAGAAACAATGTTTTCTATTTCTTCTCCACTTAACAAATACTGTGCAGTGTACAGCACAAAGTAATCTCACTCCTATATACTGACCTCATATATAGCTTCTAGTGTAACATCTGATCTTACTTTACTAAAATAGGAAATACATTTATTTTACTAGTAAAGCATATCTAAATGTTGAAAAAAGATTCATTTACCTGGTAGGAACAAAATCTTGCAGCCAAAAATAGGAGATTAGTGTTGATAATATTATAGACAAAGATGTTGCAAATCCTTTTAAAATATTATCTGCATACTTAATAACAGCAGCTATGACAAGGCCTCCAAGTGCCTGCAAAAGGTTGAAAAAAAGGCTACTTTTAGAGAGAGAAAAGTGATATTTCATCCACCCTTGCAAACAACTCTAAAATAAGGGAATTCTCTCAACTTCTCTGCAGTATTTTCTTTTTAACTCAATATAAATTTTAGGATTGAGAGTTATAGGATTTTAAATCCCGTAACAGAAGATTAATTACCATGGGAAAAAAAAAACCTCTTTAGAAACAAAAGAAATCAATCAACAGACAACTTGTTTCAAACAATATCTGATACAACTGGTCTGCAATTTTTTCAATAAATATCTTAAAAACCATATAGACACACTTTACTGTAGAGGGTACAATGCATGGAGAGTTGTTTTGGAGTTTGGAAACTCTGAACTTCTGTCTCACACATGTACTAGCTATACTAGGGAAAGTCATTTAATCTGGTCTTTGTAGAGAGGAGATCATAATAGCAGCTACAGGGTAAGTATCAGGATTAAAGGAAACAATATATGTGAAGAGCTTTGTAAATACACTTTAAAGAAGTATATAAACTTTGGCTGCTATTATTATTGCAACAGAAAAAATCCTGGATTTGGAGACAGAGAACCCAAGTTCAAATCTCAGCTCAGTAATTCATGACCTTCGTTTGATACCTTGTGCAAGACACTGAACCTCAGCTGAGTCTTAGTTCAGCTATCTATAAAATAAGTTGGACTGAAGAACTAAATGGTATTTAAGGCTGCTTCCAACTCTAAACCTCTGATCTTACGATAAATGAAAATTTATGGACAATAGTTCATGGCAGTTCTTTGTACTAGAACTTCAGCAGTATTTTGAACATTAATTCTTATTTTCTTTCATTAGTCAATTAATTATTAACTATAGCTTACCTAACTAGTATTGCCTAGGGGATAGGACAAATTTTAAAATAATTAGTTTTTCCATTTACCTACTATTAAGAGCATTCATTAATATGATATCCTTTATAAATAAAGATAACACTGGTGATTTAACAGTGGTTATTTTTTCCAATAGTAATTAAAGGATTTCAGCAGATTCATACATACTCTTGTACGTAGAATGTACAACCTGGTTCTCAATACCATGGTGCTCTCAGTAATCAAGTGGACTTACAGACTCAGAAGTAGATACAAAACAAATGCAGCCCAAGATACTCAGTATAATGTGTTTATCTAATAGGCCAGCAGGGCCTAATCACCTGAAATTTCTGACTACATGGTCAAAGTCTGGCCAAATAATTAAATCTATCTGGTTCTGTAAAAACATTGATAAAATTGCTGAAATCAAAATTCATGTGGCTTGTTGTACATATGGATTTCTGTTCATATGGTCCCTGTTGAAAAACAACATGGATATCTTGATATAGATAAATATAACTTGATTAACAAAGTATTTCTAGTGGTATTTTAAAGGAGAGATGATCAACACTTAGAAATCTGTCTTACCCTCTGACTCTACTAAAAATGCATACTCCAAGTACCCCATGGTACCAAATTCAATACCATTCACTCTTATAGTCTTTGACACTGTGCCATACTGTCTCCTGGAAACTATTCTCTTTTTAAAAACTTTCTTTTTTATGATGAATGTATTCACACATTATTGATTACAAGGTAATCAACAAATACAATTTCCCAGTTTTTAAAGTGTGTATTAAATTTAACTAGGTAGAAACAAAATTTCCCTGTTTAGGTCTCTTTCTGCACTTGTTTTCTTCTCTCTATTTATTTACTATTTTCGTTTTCTTTGTTCATCTCTGCCACCTCCCACTAAGTCTTTCTCACTGTTTTGACAAAGCCCTCCAATATGACAAAAAATAATAGAGTAAAACAAATAACTCACAAGCCATATCTGAAAACATGTGCCTCATTCTTCACTTCTCAGCTATTGCTTCTTTGCCAAGAGGCAGGAGGCATGCCTCAACATTCAGTTTTCTGAACTCATGATGAGCCTGAAATTTTTCTCTTGGTTTCTAAGTTACTGTTCTCTCTTAGTTTTCTTCCTACCTCTGTAACTGATTCTTCTCCATCTCTTTCACAGGCTCTCCTTCCTCAATCTATTTGAAAAAGTAGAAGGCTTCCTATTCTTTTTCTACTTTCTATCCTGATATGACAAAATCTCATAGGGCAGCTAATTCCACTGACCCCAGAACAAGAATCTCCTAAACAAACCAGAAAAATGATCATCCAGTCTTTGCTTTAAGACCTCTAGTGGAGGGAACCCACCCCTTTAAAAGCAATCCACTGTACTTTCAGAAAAGTGCAACTGTCAGGGAATTTTTCTTACCCCCAGCCTAAAATGACCTTTCTCAAATGCCCACTCTACACCTAAAATTATCTTTCTCAAACTTCCACCCCTTGACGCTAGTTATGCAACAATTCTAATTCCTGTTCCATGTGATAGCTCTCAAAGCCCGTGAGTCTTCTCTAGGCTAACTACCTGGAGTGTCTTCAGCCAAGACTCAATGGCATGCTCCTGGAGCCTTTCATCATTCTGGCTGCTCTCTACTTTAAACAAAAATCTTCTAAGTCCTTTATTTGAACACTTCCTTGTAGCACCTATGGAGGCTACACCTAGGCTTCAAGACATACCACAGCAACTCTCCTACTCTGGATGGCAAATTCCCTGGGAAATTTCCCTGCCCATCTTAACAGACTTCCCCCTTAGATATCTGCTCTCCTTCAGTCACCTGTACAGAAGAATGACTTTTCTGATATCTTCCTAAATATGGATGGAGTCTCTTGGGTGAGAATGTTCAGTGCCTGAAAGGGCTGAAAGGAAAATTCATATATATACCTAGAAAAAAAGTAAGAATTTTACAAATTTCACCTTAAACTCCATCCTACTGTAGTTTACGTCTTCTGAAATAATTTTTGGCTCCTCTTTGCCTGTGCATTTTTAGGGTAGAAATTTCTTAGATGTAAGAATCTGAATTTATGTTTATGCATTACAATGAGGCTTGAACTCTATCTGGGCTTGAAAGGGAGACTGCACTGGGTTATGCAATAATTCTAATTCCTGTTCCATGTGATAGCTCTCAAAGCCCTTGAGTCTTCTCTAGGCTAACTACCTGGAGTGTCTTCAGCCAAGACTCAATGGCATGCTCCTGGAGCCTTTCATCATTCTGGCTGCTCTCTACTTTAAACAAAAATCTTCTAAGTCCTTTATCTGAACACTTCCTTGTAGCACCTATGGAGGCTACACCTAGGCTTCAAGACATACCACAGCAACTCTCCTACTCTGGATGGCAAAATCCCTGGGAAATTTCCCTGCCCATCTTAACAGACTTCTTCCCCCTTAGATATCTGCTCTCCTCCAACCACCTGTACAGAAGAATAACTTTTCTGATATCTTCCTAAATATGGATGAGAAGCACTGGGTATCTTCCTGAATTAGAATAAAAAGTAAATTTATCTGTATAGGAATTCATAAACATACATTCTAATCTAAATTAAAAAATTGAAGTACACTGTATATTTGGCTATGATATAGCCAATTTAAGTCATCATCTGCATGAAGTTTGGCTTTTAACATCTCCATCTTTCTACTATCTTGTAAGTGCTACATTCTTTGAGTATTATACTCAATTCTTCTTTTCTTCAAAGCTACTGACATAATGTTCTCCATAATTTTTACATTCAACCTACATACCCATCTTCATTGATTCAACCATCATCATTATTTTCTGAGTTCTCATTTCTTTTTATATTTCTAAATATTGTTATTCTGTTGTTTTTGTTCAGTTGTTTCAGTTGTAGTCAACTTTTTGTGACCCCATTTTGGGTTTTCTTGGCAAAGGTAACAGATAAGGAAACTGAGACAAACGGTTAAGTAACTTGGTCAATGCCATACAGCTAGTTAAGTGGCTGAGACAAGATTTGAACTTGGGTCTTCCTGACTCCAGGCACAGCATGAAATCTATTTCACCATATAGCTTTTGCTTATTCTGTAGCATTATGTAATAGCCCAATTTGGACCTATTTTCAACTAAATGTCTTTCTGGGAATCATCATCCAATAAGAATAAGCCACAGGTAGAAGTTTTTCTAATTTGTGCCTCATGTACCTGGCTCCCAGAAAGACTTGATAATATACACAGCTGGGGATTCAAATTACATGGTTTTTCTTCACATTGTTATTAAAGATTTTTGTCTGCCCCTGCAATCACAATTTTTCGCGGTGCTCTGAAAATTTTCTCTTGAAACTGCTATGTTTCTAATTTCATTTCAAAAGTGAAATTCCCTGAAGGTATCTTTAAAATATTTAGAAGGGCTCCAGGAGCCATGAAAGAGCTTTCAGCAAGTTAGTCCAGAAATCCATAGACAGGCATTAAACAAGCTATGCTCTCTAAGAATTGGCAAACAAATCTAGATGTTCTTACTGAAAAGACATTGAGTTACTCAAACGATAAAATTACAAGGGCCATGATAAGTCTCCTTAACGTTCACAAAATATTTTTATTTGATTTCTGATGTTTCATCTACTCTCAAGATTATAGCTGTCACTTTTATATAAATGACTGCTCCCCCCTGAAAAAAGAACACTAAAACCCCAGGATCTGTATTCCCTTTCTTTTACCTATGAAATATTTCTACTTTAAGTCTTGCCCATAGTTCAAACTCAGTAAGTCCAAAATTGACCTCATGGCCTCTCTGAAACTACTTCCTCTATCTCTGTAAAAAGCATTATCATTATTTCAAATCAGATAACGTATTTAGGATCCTTTGCAAACATTTAAGCAGTAAATAAATACCAGCTGTTATTCCAACAATCCAGGCTACAAACTTAAATGCTATCTCTTGATTCTCCCTTTTCTCCTCAAATACAATTACTCACCAAAGTCCTATCTATACTCTCTCTGCGATGCCTTTTTCTTGCCATTTGCAATGCTACTCTCTTTATGCCACCTGGCATCAGCCTCCTAATCCATCTTCTGCTGTAACATATAGTTCTGATGCCAATTAATTTCCTTAAGCACAGCTCTCTTACTTTTGTTAAAAAAAAAAAATTCCAATGGCTCTCCAATGCCTGGAATTCAGTGGTAATTCCTAAGCTAACCCTAGGTTCTATATATGAGCTACCTTTAACCTCTTTCCATCCTTCTTATCCACCAATTTTGAATCCAAATCCCACCACTGAAACTTACTAGCTGAGGGACCAAGGGCAAGGGGCAACTTCTGTGAGCTTTAGTTTCCTCGTCTATAAAATGGGGGTAATAACACCTGTAGTACTTGCCTCACAGGGTGGCTAAAAGGAATAGATAATATCTGGAAAGCACTGTATAATCCTTAAAGTGATGTATAAATGTCTATATTATTACTGCCTCTCATGCTGCCTCTTAATACCACCTTCCTCTAGAACTCTCTAATCTTCAACCCCAAAACAGAAGTGACTACTTCCTTCGAAGGTTCCAAATCATTCCACAGGACTTAATACATTCCATTTAAGGTAATAACTACTTGTATACATTTCATCTCCCCTACTAGATTATAAGCTTCTTCAGAAAAGGGATAATGCCTTCCTCATCTCCGTATTTCCCACAACATGTAACACCAGCTTGCACCTTGTTGGCTTTAATAAATACCTGCTGAATGAATAAATAGTAGTTCTGTACTTGGAAGAACCTTAGAGATCAGAGTAAGAACATTCTGGTTCTATTCAGGCCATATGTGGGGAATGATTGCACACATTGTCAAGCAATTAATGGGACAGTTTCTTTTGCTTTGTTGAATTATACTTGTTATATAGGGTAAGTTACGGAGAAATTTGGTGATTAAAAAAAAGTATCAATAAAACTTAAAAAAAAACCTTTCATTCTATTCCCACCACCACCACTTATTAGCTATATCATGTTAACCAAAGCATTTAACCCAAGTCTCAATTTCTTAATCTGTCAAATGGATTCAATGTTATTTTTTACACACCTATACTTCAAAGAATTGCTATAGAGATCAAATAAGATAATGAATGTAAAGAGTTTATGTAAATGTAATTATTAATGACAATTAAGACTCAAATATCTTCAGCTATTCAGGTAGATATAATTTTATATATATATGTTTATTATTTGATAAAGACAAGAATACACAGCAATATAATGTGATAACATGAAGCTTTAAACACATCCTAGGTTTGAATACCAACACAATTCCCCCATGAGCTTCAAAATAAGGACCACTACTCTACAATTTATTAAGACTTGTTAAAAAGTCAAAACGAAAAAAATTATACTGGGCACATCTACAACTATACCATAATCAGTTTGTAAGCTTCTATTTTCATCATGGTACATGTACACACAAACCCCATTGGGAAAAATATCCATTCAGGGCTTGACTTAAAATAAATCTTCCCAAGCAGGACTACTGCATGTTCTGCATGAAACAGTGGGTGCCATATAACCACATTCACTCAATGTGTACAGTTTATGACAGAATGTTCTGGATATATCAGGCATATGAAGTTCATGCTAATTCTCAATTCCAAGGGATGTTAATTATTGATGTTATGTTATTCTTGGAAGGCTGGATCTTTAATTTTAAAACAGAAACAAAGACGTTTAACATACAGCTATATTATAAGTGGGATGTATAATTTCTTCCATTTTTAAATTTCCCAGTCTTGGTCAGAACTTTATTCTAAATCATCCTACTTAAATATTTATGAAATAACATTCTAATCATGATCAATTTCCATCTATACTAAAATATATTTTTGATGATGAAACTAAACTGAAACTTTGATGTGAAACTAAGAACTATTCAGTTCAGGAAACAGAAAGCTTCCTCAAGATTTTCTCCTGGATTCTGATATGTTTTGGACTTGTTAAAAAACTGGGAGTATCATTCAGATTTTTCACTCTCTTCTTCCACCACCCTTCCAGTACTTCTCCTTCCTTCTTATTCAATCATTCTCCTTTCAAATCAGCACTGATGTTCATTCTGAAGTTTCTGCTATAATTTAGGACACTGTATTCCATTCCATTTTAACTGTGAACTTCCTTTTAGAAAGCAGATATAGACACTATGATGGACATTGAGAGGAATAACTTTAATATCAGAGTTTGCTCTAAGACCTTCAAACAAACAGATTTTTATTCCATGCAAATATAGGATTTTAAATGCTTTACCTGAAGAACAACAACTATCCAGGTCAGTTTGTTATATCCCTGAAAAAATCCATTCTTTGATACTAATTCTCCATCATAAATGTAAACACCCATTAATCCGAATATGCTCCCAAAAGAACCTTAAAAAGTTAAGAGAAAAGTCCAATCACTTGTTTTGTACAGCTTTAATACCAACCTGTCATAAAACTGTTTATTTTTTCCTTTTTCATGTTATTTCATGACTTCGTTAACAAAATACAGCAATTTTCAATTCAGTTCAGTCAGCATTTATGGAGCACTTACTAAGTTCCAGATACTTGGTATGCAAAGACAAAATAAAACAGAGTTAAGTGGTACATAACAAAAAGATCTCCTCCCTATCTAGACACCTGCCACTTAATTCCTTCAAATATAAGTACAAGATCAATCTTGGTTAGAAAGCTCTGTGAAGCGGGAAAACTATTTACTCTCTGTTCAGATCAACATCTAATAAAATCTAAACAGAATTAGGGAATGAGAGGATAAAAGCAGCCCAAACTATCTAGGAAGTTCACTGGTAAGAGGCACACAGTCAAGAGAGCACAAGGTTAAAACTAACTCCAGTGTAAGACTGTAATTAACCCTGGCAGTACTCAGGGGCTAAATCTGGAAAGGGCTAGGAAATCTGACCATTTGTGACAATACTCTTTAGAACTTTGTTCATGTCTAGATTAACAGTAGGAAAACCACTGGAATGACAATCAAAAACAGAGAGTTAGCTAAATGAATAAAACAAATAAAACTTGCCATCTATTTTCTCAGCTTTGGAGAAGCCGCCATCAAGAATAGATTATCATTTAAAAAATAATTAAGAGAACCAATGGGTTAGACTACAGAACCTGTCTGAGCTTATAAGGAATTGACTTCTGATCAATTTTTGCAATAAAATCTAAGATAGATTTGAAAGCCTTAACATATATCTAAGGAAATCTTAAATATTCATTTCTTTGAGAATGAATATTCTCTCTTCAACAATATAATTCAACAAACATTTTATAATATACACTGTACAGTGCTATATGGCAACGATAAATATAAAAAATATTAAACTGTCCCTGACTTCAAGTAATTTACATTTTGAAGAAAATAACATGTACGCAAGCACAATGCAAAGTAATTTGAGAAGACAGAAAGCTGTAACAGGGAAGATAATAAAAAGTTTCATGAAGGAGGTAGTATATGGATTACAATTCCTCCTCATGAATTGTTGGGAGCAAAAATGAAGAGAGCATTCCAAGCATGGAAAGCAGGCTGGGCAAATGAACAGAGTCAGGAAATGGAATGTCAAGTTCACCTTAGTAGCCCATAATGTAGAATTTATGATGTGGAAAAGTAAAAGATAATGTCTAAAAAGAGAGGCTGGAGGCAAAATGTGGATGGTTTTAAAGGCTAGACAGAGTAATTTGTATTTTATCCTAGAAGCAATAGGGAACCATCGAGTAGGAGTGACACGGTGAAACCTGGGCCTTTGACACCTATATAGAAAAGGGACTGGAGGAGGAATACTGGAAGAACAGAGACCAACCAAAAGATGACAACAACAGCGTAAGAAAGAAAGGCTAAAGAATCAAACTAGAATTGGAAAAGTGCTGGATATGGGAGACAAGAAAGAAAAAGAAAAATGATGGTTGCCTCCAAGACTATGAACCTGGGTCATGAGATTATATCCCCTCCATAGAAAAGTGAAGTCTGAAAAGAGGACAAGGGCACAAGGTGCAGAGATGATGAATTTTCATTTGGTTAAGTTGAGTTTAAGACACAAATGGGGCATCCAGATAAAATGCCCAGGACAGGAGGTCAGGAAAGAGATTAGGGTGGGATATAAAACCAGACCCCTCCTCTCTGAACTTTTTTTGCTTTCTGAAACTGGAATTTGTCTGACTTTTACTATAAATCTAAATATAACTGTTCCTGAACAACCCTTCATTTTTTTCTTATTCAATATTTTAATTTTTCCCAATTACATGTAAAAACAACTGTAACATTCTTTCCCCTCACCAAAATTTTGAGTTCCAGAATCCCTCTTTCTCCTCCCTTCCTCATTAAGAAGGCAATTTAACATAGATTATACATGTGTAGCCATGCAAAACACATTTCCATGTAAGTCATTCTGTGAAAGAAAACAGACCAAAAAAAGGCAACAAGAAAAATAAAGAAAAGTAAAAAGAAGTATCTTTGGTCTGCATTCAGGCTCTACCAGTTCTTTCTCTGGAGATGCACAGCACTTTTCATCACAAGTCCTACAGAACTGTCTTAGATCACTGTATTGCTGAGAATAGTTAAGTTATTTACAGTAGATCATCATACAATATTTCTGTTACTGTGTATAATGTTCTCCTTGTTCTGCTCACTTCACTTTGCATCAATTCATGTAATTCTTCCCATGTTTTTTCTGAGTATCCTTATTCATTACTTCTTAAAGCACAATAGCATTCCATCATAACCATATACAACAACTTGTTCAGCCATTCCCCAACTGATAAGACATCTCCTCAATGTCCAATTCTTTGCCATTACAAAAAGCTGCTATAAATATTTTTTGCACACACAGGTCCTTTTCCTTTTGTTTTTTATCTCTTTGGGACACAGACCTAGTAGTGGTATTGCTTGCTCAATGCATGGAACGCCCCTTCACTTTAAAAAACAAACAACTTGCCTCCAGTTTCACAGCTCCTCAGAACTTGTTCTCTAAAAGGGTCAAAGTACTTTGAAAATTAAGTATGAGGTTTTTTAAACAAAGATTAAACGTGCTTTTATCATATTACTTAACTTCTAACTACTTTCTTCTTTAAGCATTTCATCCCTCCAGAGCAAAAGTAATCTGCAAAATATAAAAAGTTGATTCTTTGCATGCCTACATCTGAATAACAAGGCAAGCTATATTTCTTATAAAATGTATTATCTAAAAAAAAAATAAAAGGAAGGAGGAGAAAAACACATAGGCAGAGGAAAGGGAGGGAAACAGAAAAGGAGAGAGCTTTCTTTATAATAATGGCACATTAATTTTAAAATACACTGTGTTAAAATATAGTTAACTGGTTCTGGAAGAAATATTATCAAGTACAGTTAGTTCCACAGGAATAATGTCTTAAATGGGTAACTGGTGCAAGAACTCTACACTGGGATATCAAGATTTTATGTTCTGGTAAAGTGATAAAGCATAAAAATTACTGCAAAATTATGCAGGAAACCCTAAGCTAGATATGATTATATATTTTTGTAGGTGGTGATCCTTTACATGTAATAAAACTATTTTCTCAAAAACACATTAAAAATGTACACCAAAGACTTACCAAGTTGAATATTTCTAATCCACACAGATTGTTTGGTTTCTTTTAAAATTTTCTCAAAATAAACTCCTGCAAAGCCACTTGAAAAACAAGCTGTAAGAACTGCCATCAGACCTACAAACTGAGAGCCTGCAGAGAGTTCCTTAGAAGATGATTCTTGAGAATCTGAGGGCCACTAAATAAAATCAGAACAGAATTTGGAGGTTAAATGTGTGTGGTATTTTTCATGCTGTACACTTAAACTCTTAAATCTTAAGATAAAATTATTCATTATCACTCCCCAAAATCCAAAAACAAAGTAAAAATAAATTCGAGTTCTACGTAAGCTTGATTAGTATGTCAAGTTTCAGCTCTTACATAACTCAAGCAACCACCTTAGGGGGCAGCTAGGTGGCATAGTGATAAGAGTGCTGGGTTTGAAATTAGGAAGACTCATCTTCCTGCGTTCAAATATGGCCTCAGACACTTACTACCTCTGTAACCCTGGGCAAGTCACTGGAATCTGTTTGCCTGTTCCCTCATCTGTAAAATGAGTTGGAGAAGAAATGGTAAACCACTCTAGTATTCCAAATGGGATCATTAAGAGTCAGATGTGCCTGAAATGATTGAACAACAATAAAACCACCTTGAAATTCCCAAAAACCTGCATTACACTTGGATCCATCTATCGCCAATATCTATCGTCTCATATCTCTCCTTACTCTTATGGCTAAACTTCTGGAGACGGCTGTCTACAATAAGTACCTCCACTTCCTTTCCTCTCATTCTCTTCCTAATTCTATAGTCTAGCTTCTGACCTCATCATTCAACTGAAACTTCTTTCTCCTGAGTTGCTAATGATCCCTTAATTGCCAGAATAATGGCCTTCCCTCAGCTGTCATCCTTTTTGGCCTCTTTGTAGCTTTAGACGTTGCTATCACCTTCTTAATGATAGTTCCTTCTCTTTAGGTTTTTGTTACACTATTTTCTCTTAGCTTTCCTCATACCTAATCTGAACATTCCTTCTCAAATATTTTTGCTCCAACTTCCATCAGGTCATGCCCATTCACAATGCATATCCCCCAGGACTCAGTTCTGGGCCCTTTTTTCTTCTCCCTCTATACTACTTAATTTGGTGAACTCATTAACTCTCCCACTGATGATGCTTAAATTACTTACCTAGCCTTAATTTCTCTGCTGACCTCCAGTACTAATTCTCAAACTGCCTATCAGGCATCTTAAATTGGAAGTCCTGTAAACATCTTAAACTCATCATGTCCAAAATTAAATTCATTATCTTTTTCTCCAAATGCTCTCTTCCAAACTTTCTAATTACTGTCAGGTTAATCAGTCAATAACCATTTATTAAGTGATTACTACGTGCCAAGCACTGTGCTAAGTTCTGGGGATATAAAAAAAGGAAAAAGATAGTCTCCACTCTCAAAGACCTCATTAATGAGGGAGACAACAAATAAACAAATTGGTACAAACGAGCTATATACAGAATAAACAGGGTATAGTTAAGAAATGGAAGGCACTAGGATTAAGAGGAGTTCAGAAAGGCTTCCTATAGACAAACCTGTTGAGAGTATCACCATCTTCCCAGTTACCCAGGTTCAAAACCTAAGTGTCATCCTCAGGTCCTCATTCTCTTTCATCCCCTTATCTGACCTGCTGACAAGGTGTGTCTATTTTGCCCTTGTAACATCTTTTGTACATGCTCCTTTGTCTCCTCTGACAATGCCCACACCCAGGAGAAAGCCCTCATCATCTCACACCTGGATTATTCCAACACTGCCTTAGTTGTTCTTCCCCTAGACAAGTTTTTGCTGACACCATTCCATTCTTTACTCAGCTGTCAAAATGATCTAAAGCACAGGTCTGACAATGTCATCTTCATGTTCAATAAATATCAATGGCTTCCTATCAACTCTAGAATCAAATATAAAAATCTTATTTGGCACTAAAACCTTTCATAACTTAGCTTCTCTCCCCACTCTTACCTTTCTAATTTTCTTATATACTTTTATTCCTCCTCTACACATTCCCTGATCCAATGATACTGGCCTCCTTACCATTCCTTGAACAAGATACTCCACTGGCTATCTCCTGTGCCTGGAATGATTTGCTTCCTGGCTTCTTTCAAGTCCCAGCTGAAGTCTCCTTTTTTACAGGAAGCCCTTTCCAATCCCTCTTTGTTATGGTGACTTCCCTCCACTGATTATTTCTGATTTATCCTGCAGACAGCTCTCTTCTACATAGCAGTCTGTGCACTGTCTCCCCTATTAGACTGTGAGCTTCTTGAAAATAGGAACTGTCTTTTACCTCTCTTTCCATTTCCTGCACTTAATGCAGTGCCTGGAACATGAAATTTCTTTTTTTCAGTCTGTCACCACAGATGATCACATTAGATCAGAGCGAGTGAAAACTGTGCAAGTGTAATGACAATAGTTGTGACTTAATGTTTACAATATCCCTTACTGAATGTCATCACCATTTCTTCCTTACTCCCTTCTACTACCTGTGTCAGTGCAGAAATGAACATGGAAGAACTGCAAAATTCCAAAGACAACAGAAGGAAGCCAGTAACACCAGACCCCGAAAGAGTTACAGGAAAGACAGCAGTGAGGAATGGGAATAGGGTGGAATAATGCAATGCTAGAAACGAAGAACACAAGTTGGATAAATGGGGCTACCATGCTAAATATAACAGCTGGGCATATACAATGTGGTATGTAGTTTACATCTGACTTACTATGGAGATCTCTAATCCCATCAGTAGTCCTCTTACTTTGAGTTTCCCTACTTCATCACATATTCTCTAAAATGAAATTTCTTCTGATTTCCCTACTTTCATCAATATTTTCCAGATTTCAAAATCTAAAGACATCTTTTCCTTTCATCAGCACCTACTACCTTACGTAGGTCTGTGCATGATACCTGCCTTTTCAATAAACCCCAGTGGCTTCCTATCACCTCTACAATCAAATATAAAATCCTGTTTGACATTCAAAGCCCATCATAACCTAGTTATTTACACACACACACAGACACAGACACACACACACACACCCTTCTAGTTTTCTTTCATATCAAGGCTCTTCATGTGTTATATCTTTTTAAATCAAAAGCATTATAGATGATCACACCAAAGTGACTTCCTTCACATCCAAAATAGTTGCCAAGTCCTGTCAATTCTTCCTTCCTTACACGTCATTACCATTTCTTCCTTGCAATTCTCATTATACCACCACACTTGTTCAAGCACTTATCACTTTATACCTGGAAATTCCAGCTACCTATTAATTGGCTTCTCTGTTCTAGTACATGTTGAATATCACTATCATATTAATTTTGCTAAAACCCCACTCAGAGCATGCCACTCCCCTGGTCAAAGCATTCAATTATCCTATGGTTCTGTACTGCCTACAAAATCTAAATCCTTATAGAGGCATCAAAGCTCTTAACAACCTTACTCCAATCTAGATTTTCCACCTTTATTTCCCACTACTTCTCAACAATGACTCTCTGCTACAGTCAAACTGCTGTACCTATTATCTCTTGTAGCTTCCTATCTATATGCCTTTATTCACACTAATGCCCTCTTCCTGCAATGTCCTCTCCTTTCCAACTGTAAAAATTCTACTTATGTCAAATTACCTATCATTCATGAATCCTGGACATACTAGTCAAATATGACCTCCTCCGAACTCCAATAGTACTTACTCTATCTGAACCGCTCATTTAAAAGTAGGAAAAAATATTTAGTAAGCCCTTACCTCATACTAGGAATTTATCGAGTATGTATCTACTCCTGTCCTGAACTGCTAGGTCTCTGATGGCTACTTAACTTTTTCATACATTTAGGACTTTTCCTCTCAACTACATGCTCTGCTACTTGCTACCTATATTTGACCTGAGGCAAAGCATAAACTGATTCAGTTCCCTCACTTACAAAATGAGGCTACACAATATTATTTCCAAGATCTTTTTTTGCTTAAAATCTATGGTTCTGTGAAGTAGGTTGTAATAATCTTAAGGATAAGAACTTCCACAATATCATGTAGAACTCAAGTACATATGGACTGTTGTTACTGATGCATTTTTTGCTTAATGGGAAGATCTTCCCCATCCATTAATAGGCCCATGTGACCTGCTTGAATCACATGGAAGACTGAGTCACATGAATCTGTGGTAGGAGGAGCTTGCTGAATGGGTAGAGCAGGAGGGGTGAAGCAGAGCTAAAAGGAAATTGGTCACAGCAGTTGGACCTGAGGGAGAAAAAGGTAGCAGGCAATGAGCTTCGAGTGTTCGTTTGTGGGAAGGCCCTAGCAGGGTGAAGGCTTGGAGATGGTGGTGCCTCTTGCATTGTTATTGTATATAGATTTCTTTCTTGCTATGATAGATATGGCTTTCTGGTGTTTAAATAAATGTTTTGGTCCTATCTTCCATGTGGGGAGGCTATTATATTTTGCAACTCAAAATTACACCAGCACATTGAAAGTTGCTGTGAATATCGAGTTGGTACTACAATGATCAAAGACTGAGAATTAAAGTTTGATCACAGATATGAATTACAACTCCTAATTTTTAAATCTTTTCCAGCATTTGCCTAAGTACTACAAAGCATTGTGGCACACATCATCCTTTGATACTCACACAACATCAATACTCTCTGCCCCTATGACACCTCCAAATGGAGGGTAGAGACCTCCTAGAACCTATAAGAAGGAAGCCCAGCCTAGTCATCTATTCATTTCCCACCCAGCTGTACACCTATGGACTTCTCCATCATATCCCCCAACTCCACATACCTTCCCTCCTCCCTACACCCTTTTTGTGCTGTCTCCTCTCATTAGATTATAAGCTCCTTAAGGGCAAGGGCTGTTGTTTTTTGTATTTATATCCCTAGCACTTAGCACAGCACCTGGCACAGGGTAGGCACTTAATAAATGTTTATGGCTGAGTATGCAGAAGTTTAAAGCACATTTGCTGCTCTCAAGAATCTCAAAATCTAGGGACGGTTAGTTGGATGGCACAAAGCCCTGGAGTCAGGAAGAACTGGGTTCAAATCTAGCCTTAAGACACTTAGTAGCTGTGTGACTCTGAGCAAGTCACTTAACTCCAATTGCCTCCAAAAATCTAGTTCAAAAGCTCAAATACATAGATATGAAAGAGACCATACAAATCATATAATTCAATCCCCTCACTTACAGGTGAAGACAATGAAGCCCAGAGAAGTTAGGTGATCTGCCTAAGGTTATACTCATCAAAAGTCATGCTCAATAAATATTTGATTTGATGTAATGGGAAAATAGTCACATAAACAAATAAAGACGACACAGTATTCATTCACAATTATTTTTAAAAACTACAATGAACATGAAAGATAAACATTTCAAATGATTTACCTGTACAAAAGTGACACCTGCCATTAAGATCACTAGAGATAGCCACTGGTACAAACCTAATTTTTTACTAAGCATGGACACAGAAAACAGTGCAGTCGTAAGAATTTTTAATTGATAAGTAACCTGAAAAACAAAGAACAGATTTTATTACTATTGTTGTCATTACAGTCACTTCTCAAAAGCACTATAAGAAATACTTTTCTCAAGTACCTGGTAAGTAGCTGCGTCTAGGTTTGATAATGCTACATAGAGTAAATTATTCTGAAGAGTGTATATCCCTGATGGAATAGCAAGTTTAAGTGTTTCCATAGGCTTGTTTAGAATTTCATCATGTAATACTCTATTCAATGCCCGAAGACTGCATTCTAGGGGGAAAAAATACATTAAAAAAAAAAAGAGCAACATAAGTAACTTCACTCACAGCAAACCACAACCTCTCATGGTTTTAGTTTTCTGATTTTGCCCCAAGGCTCTCTTCTCCAGGCAGGATCTGCCACTTGTCCTCTGGGTCTGACCCATCTTCAACACTGGGTACTGCTAGGATAAGACCCCATCATCTATTTCCTGGCTTTTGTAGCCTACTAGGCTTTCTCCAGTGCTACCCTGACCTGGGACAAGAACCTCCCTCCATCTACTATGCTCTAGGACTTTCTCTAAACCAAACTTGGAACCACAGCTCCCAAAGGACTCCCTAATGTTCTTTCTCAATACACAATACACATAATCATCTGCCACAAGGCTGGATCTGGCAGGAGGACACTGAACAATCTAACCACATACTTCACTTAAAGGATCTCTCTGGAACCACTGACATTCTGACGAGGTTCATTCCTCAATAGTTAGCCTACTACAATCCCCTTACACTTTCCTCAGTCTAATGATTCTGAGCTGACAAAGTACAAACTTCTTTCCTCATCCCCAACTACCTATTCACTCACATGAACTTCAAACTTACCTCTTTCTGCACCCCCAAACCCCAGTATTCCACTTAGATCTCCCTTCTAGAGTGTCTACTTCATAATTAACAAACTTACTTCCATCTTCACTCTTACTTTCTGGCACTCACTTGGGACTTAGTTCCCTCCTCCCTTAACCTTAACTGATCCCTTAACCACTCTTTCTATAGCCATTGGCTAAACCTTTTTATACTCAACTCACTGACTGTAGTGAAGGAATTGGAATAGTTCTTCCTCCCCACTCCCATGTGCAGACTTTCCCTCTATAATCCACTACCATCACTCAGAAGATGGTCACAGTGTACAAATTTATCAGCCAATCTTGATTTTAGTGGCATCTAAGATATTCTCCTTCCTTCCTCAATGAGTCCAGTGTCTGGAAAACAGCTTTCTCTCTATTCTAACTCCTGCCCAGATACCAAAGGGATCTCAACATATTTATGCTCTCTTAAATACTCTAACTTCCCAGCTTCTCAATCTACATCGCCATGACTTATTCCTCTGTTCTACCTTAACCCTTGATTTTGCCACTACCCACTAGTATTTCACTTCCATGTTCAAAAATTCCAAAATTACTTTATCATATCATAACCTTTCATCATTCCATCTTTCCCTTTGTCTTATGACCCCATAATTGGTTCTTAAGTCTTTACCAGTACCTCCATTTCCTCCACCCTTCAGTTTTTTCCAGGCTAACACCCCTACATAGGCGACCTTCTACTCCATTCCTCATAGTGCCTCCTTTGTGAAACAAATGAACTTTATATCATTCTCTTCTCTCAGGTCCCTTTTTTTTCTTATCACCAATGAAGCCTAGACACATCCCAATCAAGGATTATAACTACCCACTATTTCAGGGGCATACCTATTATCTAATCTACTCCACCCTAATCTATTTGCTACTTGCTCTCCATAGCAACTGCTCCAAATCTTTCTTCAAGTTCCCCATAGCACCCTTCCTTCAACCCTTTCAGTTGACAGTCTCATCTCATAATTCACCTAAAATATCTAGGCCAATTTCTGAGAGTTGCTCTTTCTATCCTCCTCATCCACATCCTGAGTGTATCATTCAAACAGCTTCACCCACTGTTTCCTCCTTTATTCGGATCTCTGATATGAGGTGGTCCTCTTTGCCAAGACCAAGCCCTCAACATGCATCTTTCATCGCATCCCCTATGGTGTTCTCCAGCAGACTATCATTGCCAGTCTCTCTCTTACCTTTAATCTCTCTCGATTTATCAACTCCCTCCTTCAAGCTGCCTATCAATATACCCTTGTCTCTTAAATCTGTTTAAAGAAAAAAGAATAGGGAAAAAACCCCACTAGTTATCCTATCTCTTTCCTGCCTTTCACATCTAAAACTTCTTGAGAAGGCTATCTATATACTAGGTGTATTCAATTCGTCTAAATCATCTATATGCAATTTGGCTTTCAACTTCATTCAATAGAAACCACTCTCCACAAAATTACTAATGATCTTTTTAATTGTGCAACCTAAGCTTTTTCTGAATCCTTATCCTTCTTGACCTCTCTGCAACATAGGTCTCTTTTGTCCACCTTCTCCTTCTTGATAAGCTCTCTTTCTTGAGTTCTCAAGACACTTCTCTCTCTTTGTTCTACTATCAGTCTGACATTTTCTTCTCTGTCTTTTTTGCTGGTTATTCATCCATGACTAATAACCATAAGTGTTCCCCAAATCTCTCTCCTAGGATCTCTTCAATTTTCTCTCTCTACCATGGGTCAACAAACTATCATCTATGAGATAAATCCAACCTGCCACCTGTTTGTGCACAGACAGTAGGTTAAGAATAATTTTACATTTTAAAATAAGATAAAACTTTATTTCATGATCTAAAAACCATTCATAGTTCACTGGCTATTAAAAATCAAGTAAGGGACCAGATTTAACCTGAGGGCCAGAGGCTGCAGAACTCTGCTGTATACCATCTCACTTGGTGATCTAATCATCTCCCAAGGTTCAATTAACATCGCTATGTAAATGATTCACAGATGTATATATTTTTTATGTTTTTATATTAATTTATGTTTTCAGTTTTCAATGATTGGTTGGTTGTTGTCCTTCATCTTTGAAGAGGACCAAAATGACACTACCATTTTAAAGTGAAATTTCAATGTGTCCAACTGTGGCTGTTATGAGCTCAGAATGCTCTACCACAGGTTGGGCACAGAGAGTCTGTATGAATATTTGGTGTGGGATATCAATCTTCAGTAATCACTTCCGTATGTTTTAAATTTTCTCCCCCTTCTTTCCCAAGATGGCATGCAATCTTATATGGGTTCTGAAACATACATTAAACACATTTTTACATTAGTCATATTGCATAGAAGAATTGAAACGAATGGAAGAAATTATGAGTAAAACTAAATAAAACAACCTAACAAAAGAGAAAATAGTCTGCTTCATTCTGTGTTCTTTCTCTGGATGTGGATGGCATTTTGCATCAAGTCCTTTGGGAATGTTTTATGTCCTTGCATTGCTGTGAAGGGCTAAGTCTATCTGAAACAGTCCTCACACACTGTGGTGGTTACTGTGTGTAATGATGTTCTCCTGGTTCTGCTCATTTTACTCAGCATCAGTTCACGTAAGTCTTTCCAGGCTTTTCTGAAGTCCACCTGTTCATCATTTCCTTCAGCAAAACATCATTCTATTACATTCATATACCACAACTTGTTCAGCCATTCCCCAATTAATGGACATTCCCTCAATTTCCAGTTCTTGGCCATCAGAAAAAGCTGCTAGAAATATTTTTGTACATATGGGACCTTTTCCCATTTTTATGATCTCTTCGGGATATAGCCCTAGAAGTGATATTGCTGGGTCAAAGGGCATGCACATTTTTATAGCTCTCTGGACATAGTTCCAAACTGGTCTCCAGAATGGTTGGATCAGCTCACAACTCCACCAACAATGAATTAGTGTTCTAACTCTCCCACATCTTCTCCAACATTTACCATCTTCTCATTTTGTCACGTTAGTCAATCTGATAAGCGTACCTTAATAATGGTACCTCAGAGTTGTTTTGATTTGTATCTCTCTAATCAATAGTGATTTAGAGCATTTTTTCATATGACTTTAGAAAGCTTTAATTTCGTCCTCTGAAAATTTCCTGTTCATATCCTTTGACCATTTAGCAACTGGGGAATGACTTGTATTCTTGTAAATTTGATTCAGTTCTCTATATATTTTGGAAGTGAGGCCTTTATTCCAGACATTAGTTGTAAAAATTTGTTCCCATTTTTCTGCTTCCCTGCTCACAGATGTATATATTTAGCCTTAGACTCTCCCAACCATTTACAATCATCAGTTGCCTTTTGGACTTCTTGAAAAGTATGACCTAAAGACTCCTTAATCTTGACCTGTCAAAAAGAAAACATATAATCTTTCCCCCAAAATCCTTAACTCTTTTGAACTTTAATTTTTTTATTACTGTTGACAGCACCACTATCCTTTTAGTCATTTAGGCTCAAAACCTCAGTATCATCCTCAACTCCTCCCTCTCATACACCCCACATATACAATTTGTTCTCAAATCTTGGCATCCCTACCTTTACAACATCTCTCTTAAACATCCCCTCTTCTCCACTCATAATTGCTAACCTCATTACCCATTCACCTGGACCTACTGCAATAATCTTCCTATGGTCTTAAAGTCTCTCATCACTGTAAATCATCCTCTACTAAGCTGCTAAAGTGCTTTTTCTAAAGTATAGATCTGACCATGTCAATCTCTTACTCAATAAATTTTAATATCTCCCCATTACCTCCAGAATGAAAGCATTCTT
This sequence comes from Potorous gilbertii, assembly GCA_028658325.1. Lineage (NCBI taxonomy): Eukaryota > Metazoa > Chordata > Mammalia > Diprotodontia > Potoroidae > Potorous > Potorous gilbertii. Next base: position 461,452,548 of record CM053770.1, read on the forward strand.
CTGTTTGGCATTTAAAATTCTTCCTAACTTGGCCCCTTCTATAGTTCCACTCTTCTTTCACTTTACTCCCTCTCATATTCCCTACAATACAGTCCCCACACTTTCCCACCTTTATGACTTTGCTCACCCTGACATCCTCTGCTTAGATTGTCAACCCCTTGCTGTACCAACTGAAATGTGAGCCATCATGCAAAGTCTAGCTTAAATACTATTTCCTTCATGGAGTTTACCTCAGTTCCCCAGCAAGATACAATCTCTCAAGGTGGCCTAACTGTACCATATCTTAAATTGTATCATAAAGCAATAATCATCAAAACTACTTGGTACTGGCTAAGTAATAGAGTGGTGGATCAATGGCATAGGTGAGGTACACAAGACACAACAATTCAATGACTTCAGTATCTACTATTTAATAAATCCAAAGACTCCAGCTTCTGGGATAAGAACTGCTGGGAAAACTGGAAAATAGCATGGCAGAAACTAGGCATGGACCAATATCTTAAACCCTATACCAAGATAAAGTCAAAATGGGCACATGATTTAGATATAAGAACACATATTATAAACAAACTAGAAGAGCAAGTAATTGTTTCCCTGTCAGATCTATGGAGAAGAGAAGAATTTCTGACCAAACAAGAGATAGAGAAACACTATGAAATGCAAAATGGATGATTTTGATTATACTACATTACTGAAAAGTTTTTATACAAAGCCAATGCAACCAAGATTAGAAGGGAAGCAGAAAGATGGGAAACAATTTTTACATCCAATGTCTCTGATAAAGGACTCATTTCTAAAATATATAGAGAACTGAGTCAAATTTATAAGAATATAAGTCATCCCCCAACTGATAAATGGTCAAAGGACATGAACAGGCAGTTTTCAGATGAAGAAATTAAAACCATCCATAGTCATATGAAAAAAATGCTCTAAGGGAAATGCAAATCAAAACAACTCTAGGTACCACATCACACCTATCAGACTGGCTTAGATGACAAAACAAGAAAATGATAAATGTTGGAGATGTGGGGAAACCGGAATATTATGCATTGTTGGTGAGGTTGTGAACTAATCCAACCATTCTGGAAAGCAATTTGGAATTATGCCCAAAGGCCTATGAAATTGTGTAATTTTGACACAGCATCCCATCTAGGTCTGCATCCCAAAGAGACCATAAAAATGGGAAGGACACACATATACAAAAATATTTATAGCAGCTCTTTTTGTGATAGCAAAGAATTAGAAATTGAGGGGATGTCCATCAACTGCGGAATGACTGAACAAGTTCTGGCATATGAATGGAATGGAATACTATCATGCTATAAGAAATGATGAGCAGCTGAACTTCAAAAAAGGCTGGAAAGATTCATACGAACTGATGCTGACTGAATGCTGGGCAGAATGGGAACAATGTACACAGCACAGTTACACTATGCAATGATTGACTTTGATAGACTTAGTTCTTCTCAGCAATGCAAGGCCCTAACACAACTCCAAAAGACTCACAATGGAAAATGCAGTCCACATCCAGAGGAAGAACTGTGGAGTCTGAAAGCAGATGGAAGCAGACTATTTGCTCTCCTTTTCATTTGTTGTTATTTCTTCTTTCTCATGGTTCCTCCCATTAGTTCTAATTCTTTTTTATATCATGACCAATGTGAACATGTTTAATAGGAATGTATCGAGTATATATCAGATTGCACACCATCTTAGGAAGGGAGGAGGAGAGGAAAGAGGAGAAAATTTAAAATTCCAAGTCTTACGGAAATGAATGTTGAAAACTAAAAATAAATAAATTACAGTTCTAATCTCCCTCCTCTAACTCCCAAAGCACTTTGATGCACAGATGGTATTTTCACACACTATGTAGCACAGTTACTCTTGTATCCTTCATCTCCAGCCAGACTGTTTGTTTGAAAGGTTACACAAAGATGTCTCACTCATCCTTACACTGCCCCAAAGTATCCTGCACATAGTAGGTGCTCAGTGTATATTTGTTGAATGAAGTGAATGAATTAGCTTTAGGAAACTGTTTCATACCACAGAGGTGATACACACTTGATTTAATGAGTAACCAGAGACAAGGAAAGAATACTGTTTTCAGTCACATTTTCAATGTGCATAAAACAGTTCACTTATAAAACTCATTTAAGTCTGTGGTCCTAGTAATCATTTATGGTTCCATCTTATAAAGCATGTATTGACAATGAATGAACATTTATATACCATGAACCATACATAGAACATGCAGTTTGATCATCAGAATAGGGAAAATCTTCCTAACAATTGGAAAAATATTAATTTTTTACCATAGAAAGCTTTTAGTACTTTTCCTTAAATATCACAAAGTAGAAAATATTGCAGTCAGAGGCATAAATATATTTCCCTTCTACTTTGTCCTATAAAGACAATATATGGACTAATGATAACTGAAGTGAGCAGAACCAGGAGAACATGGTACATAGTTACAGTCACGCTGTGAGATGACTGATAGACTTAGCTCTTTTCAGCAATGAGAGGTATTTAGACAACTCCAAAAGGCTCATGCTGGAAAATGCTATCCACATCCAGAGAAAGAACTATGGAGTCTGAATGCAAATCAAAACATACTATTTGCTTTCTCTTTTTGTTTTGTTTCTCTTTTCTCATGGTTCATCCCATGGATTCTAACTCTTCTTTAAATTATGACTAATGTGAAAATTAATGAGATGTATAAGCAGAGTCTGTATCAGATTATATGCCACCTTTGAGAGGGGATAGGGAAGGAGAGATGGAGAAAATTTACAACTCAAAAGCTTGTGTAACTGAATGTTGAAAATTAAAAACAAATTTTTTTTAAAAAAGACAATATATTATGCTTCATCTTTTAAAAAACCTCCCATTTTCATTTTATTTGTTGTATTTGCAGTTAAATCTTTTGGTAAAACTATAACACTGATATATTCATTTGGTTTTGGTTTTAGGTGCTTTAGGAGCAATACTTTAAAGGTTGAAGAGTCAACATAGGATTCCCCAAAAGAAAAATAAAACAGAAAAGAGTCCCTTGTAAAACCAGAAAGGGGGCACAGAAGTCAAAAGCAAGGAAAATTATAGTCTGCCTAGTGGAGGAAAAGGGGTGTGGGGATTACTAAAAGGAATATCTTGCTGCTGTCTCCTAGCTTCCTCGTACCAAAATTAAAAGAAAAAAAACCCACTCACCCCACCCCAAATTCTTTCCCAAAATAAGACAACTAGGCACATTTGAGGGACTTCTCACTTGGCCTTGGCCTGGTCACCTGGACAATCCAGGCAAGAGGCCCCTAAAACACAAGGGCCCAGAGTTGAAGATGTCTTCACTCTGGTCACCCCGACTCTCCCATATCCCAAACAAGCCATAGGGAAAAGGAGAAAACGTACATGGGAGAAGGGAAATCAAACACACTTCCTGCCTGATGCTTTCTCATCTTCCTTTCTTTAGTATTTAACATAGCTAGAAGTGTTCTCCAAGGAGGTAACACGGAACTTCTAATTTAATCTAGATTAAATCTGTCATAGGAATCTGTAAGCAGTGCCTTTCCCCAAACCCCTAAATACCTCAAAAGCCCTTGAGCCACAGTTCCATTTGTTTATACTAATTATAGTAGTACACCAAACAAATGGGTGGTTGCATTCACTGGATGATTCAAACATTTATTAAGCACATAATGAGTGCAAAAGATAGTATGGAACAGTAGATGGTATACTAAACTCACAGGCAGAACTAACTCTTTTCAAGATGTGCCTCTCAGGCCTACTGGTCTTGTGATCCTAGCAGTCATAGGACCATTGTGGAAGATTACTTAGAGGACCTGTGGAACCTTGTCACCAAGGGGTACAATGTAATGAGGCACCTTTATTTATTTATTTAATGTGGTGACGGCTCATTTCCCTTTAATGAACAAGGACACCATCCTTGGCATTAGACATGATTGGCCCAGAAAACAAGGATTGGAACTAATCAATCAGTGTGGCTTCCTGAAATACAAAAACCTCAGTCTATGAGAAGTCAGGGATTCTCAGGTTTGGTATAATACCCAGTGAAATGACAGTCCTTACACTTTTTGGATTATGCATTACCACCAAGGCAGATGCAGAGGCTAAAAGGAGCCTCATCTGCCCGAATCAATGTTGTATCCTTATTAATCACTTTTATGATTCAGAAAAGTCCTATTTGTTAAATATTTTATATGCAACAAGTGTCTCATTGAATTTCGATCCTGAACTAATTCTGGGCTTAAGTCAAGCCTGGCCCATAATAACAACATTACCAGGTATTCTCCTTTTGTGTAACAATGACAACAAAATTAAAAACTATCACTTTAAATTGTTTTCTTTCAACTTGGTGAGCATGTAGTAAGTCATAAAGAACTATATGAATTTTATTTATGAGGAAACAGTTGTTGAAAGGTTAAGGGACTTACCCAAGGACACATATAATGAATGACAACTATGGGCAGCCAAGATTCCAAGATACTCATGTATCTTGACTCCAAAACTATGCCCTACCATTATACTATACACTGCCTAGACTTACTTCTACTCTGTGTCTTTTCATGACTTCTGAGTAGAGTTAAAATTCCTTGACTTACACTAAGGTCTTCCCCAATCTTACACCAAAGTCTGATCTTTCCAATCTTATCTCAAACTATTTTCCTTCAGTCAAACTGGACTACTTCCCATCTAGTTCCTTATTTCACAGAATTACAGATTTAAGGCTGGAAAGGGCCTTAAAAGGTCATTGAGTCCAACATCCTCATTTTTCAGTTAAGTAAACTGAGGCCCAGAGAAGGAAAGTGACTTGCCCAAGGTCCCCCAGCAAATAAGTGTCTGAGGTAGGATCCAAACCTAGGTCATCATGACTCCAAGTCTATCCACTATACCAGTTGTCTCTCTTGTAAATCAAATGCCTCATGCTCCTTTTTGTGCCTGGACTATCTCTTCCTATCCAAACATACTCCACTGAATTCCTACTCATGCTTTAAAATCCAATTCAAATGGCCACCTCTTCCAAGAAATTCTTTATGATCCTTCCAATTTGTAATGACATAGCATTTTGTTTATATATCTTATGTATTCATCATGAACAATTTCACATTCAATAAAATAAGAAACATTTATAAGACTTTATGTATAAAGAACACTACAGTAGATGCTGAGATAAAGACAAATTTTAGATAAGACAGTCATCTGCCTTTGAGGGGCTTAGAATCTAATAAGATAATGGTTATTTCTATATGTCTTATATCCTCCCACTGAACTATAAGCCTTGAGAAGGCAAGGCCAAGTCTCATCTAGATTTTGTTTTTCATTTAATGTTTAGAATAATGTTTTAGACACACAATGCAGTAAAAGTTGAACTTAACTGAATTTGCAGAAAAACCTTATATAGTTAAGAGAAAATTGTTCTCATAAAACTGAAAATACTAAAAAGTAAAAAAAAATTATTATGGCACTAAGAAACTACTGCAACAGAACTATATAATAAACTAGTGAGAGAAATAAAAATAGGAGCATCATTTATAATTCATAAACATAAACTCACTGTTATCCTTAAGCTCAAAACTAGATACCTACTGCTATCTTTGTAGACTAATAAAATGCAGGCAATGATCTTTAAAAATTCAGCAATCACAACTGCAGTAGATGACAAATAACGAGGCCCATCTTCTTTCAAAGTCCTTGAATAACGCATAGTAAGAACCAAGCTGGTAGTCTGAAAGACCAGGATTCCCAAAGAAAGGTACTTTAAGTTGGCAGACATTTCCTTTTCTTCAGGTGCCTGAAAATATAAAAGTAGAAAACAGCAACTAATTAGCCAAAATGCAAAGGGTAGAAACAAATACATTAAAAACTAATGAAAAAATGAGTTTGTTATATATGGCACTGCTTCTTTACCAAGCTTTCTATGCTCCTGGCTCCTCTAATACAGAAAAGTAACAGAGATGCTTTAGTTGTGTGATTTGTCTCTTATTCCATTCCAACTCGTCTCACTGCATTAACAGAATCTTACTTAGACTTTGCCTAAGCAACTACCCCTTTCACTGTTCTGTACACTCACCTTTCCATTTTTCACCCCCTTTGTTACTACTACTTATATCACGTATATTCTATACAAAAGTTTATTTCTACCCCCAACATAATTCTTAACCTCAGTTTCAATCTGTATCAACTGGTGTGGAGCATGTGTGTAAAGCATGTTACTAAGGGTAAAGGAAGGGAATCACTGCTGTATGAAATTAAATTACTACCATACTATACTTCTACTGATAATTTAGAAACTTTTGCAAACTTCAGATTGCTTTCACTACCACACTCTTTTGGGATAAAAAGTACAGCTATCTCTTAAACTTGATCTGTATAGTGCCTAGCAAAACCCCATGAACATGTAAATAACAAATATTTTTATGCTGGTGAAAAGTCTGTATGAATCAATGAAAAAAAACTTAATGAAACATCATATTGTAGAGGAAAAAGTAAATATTGAATGTTTCTTGTACCAGGCAACTGGGCTGTGGTATGGAACCAAACACTTCTGTTTATGCTCAAGTCATGTTTCAAAGTTCTACCACAAAAGACAAGAGTCTTTACACAGAATGACAGGATTATATAATTTTAGACCTAGAAGAAACTTTAGAGAACTTTCATCTTATACATAAACAAACTGATGCAAAAAGATGTTAAAAGATAGTCACTGGAAGAGAAAGAACTAGAACTTAGATCTTCTGGTCCAATACTGTTTCAACTATGTCAGTTTACCACGTTAGCAGTCTTAGAAGTAAGCTTTATAAAAGCCCAGAAAACAATATGGGCCGGTATTTCCTGTGTTAGAGTAACATAAAAGAGAAGTAGGTGCCAGAAACCTACTTTTGGCACAGGCATTTAAATCTCTTGGAAAATGTCAAATACTGATTTCAAATCTGTTCAAAGAATTTTATGTTTATAAAGTACACCTGAGGACACAATGCACATACAATCATGGTCATTTCTTTTTTTTCTTAAATAAAAAAGGTCAGCCTCTAAGTCAGGGCGTTTTTTTTCCAATTTGTATTTATTTTCTCTTTTCCTTTCATTTTTGCTATCGCTTCACAGTTAAAGTAAAGAAGGCCATTTTTGATATACACATTAATCTTTATAAGATAGTCCTCATCTTAAGAGTATTAAAAAAAATGTATATAAAAACACATAATCCCTATTTTTAAGGGATCTTACACGCTAACAGCCATACCCATGCTACACTACCAGTGCCTCAGGAGGGAAAGAGGCTCACCCAGAGATTTGGAAAACTGGTTATCTCATCCTCAAATAAAAGTGTCTATCCATCCAAATTTAAAAAAATTAAATATTAAATTAAAATTAAATATATTATTATCTAAATAACAGCAAGTCACTTGACAAGCAATTCATCATAGTCTCCATACATTCTCAAAAGTCATTCCAGCTCAATCTATACCTGAATGGGAACTCCCTCATACATGAATTCATTCTATAAACTGAACCTAGAATTAAATAAAACTGAGTGGTAGAAAGTACATAGTACCTTCAGTGATTTCAAAATACTCACTACTACAAAAGCACCTATATTTTTATTCTTAGTAGCAATATTCTCTCAGTGATACTAAACAGTTAGTTACAAATCATGCATCATAATCTTGAAAAATTAAAATTACAAATAAGTCGAACAGCAAAGAAAAGATGGCTGGTATCATGCTATCAACAATTTCCACATGAGAATAAGCATAAGACACTGATGAAAATAAGAATGATAGTTAAAAAAAAGGTGGGCTAGTCACTGCCGCACTAATGAGAAACAAAGACCTGAGTGGTACACTGTTATCCTATAGACATTTAAAGAAGACCTCCAGCTTGTTCAGTAGATCATCTGTGGAGACTTGTAGGAAAACATAGACAAGAATCTCACAGATAAAAGATCTGAAGGGGTTTCAATCTGAATCAGTGGAGGAAGTACCCATGCTGATTAAAAAAAAAAAAAGGAGCCACAAAAGTATCTATAAGGCTATACAAAGGATTATGCTGGCCTTCACTTAATTTTTAAAGTAAAATAAAAAATATCCACTTTGGCAGCACTGAAGACAGCAAAAACTATGCAAACAGAAACAGATGAAAAAGCAAAACTCCTCTTTATACTTCTGTTACTTAAAATATCCTTATTATTTCTATATTGGAATCTCTATAATTTCCTTCCAGACTTATAACACTGAATTTTCTACTTCAATGGCTTAGTTTATTCTCAATTTAATTTCTGCTCTTATTGCCATTCTTGATCTTTTGTCTTTCTAACCTTCTATCTGCTCTCCAAACTATTCTTTATTTCATTAAAAAGTTTCTGTCCAGTCAGGAATCTTGGAAATATATATTTGTTGAAAAAGATCATCTAGTTAAAAGGACCTTAGTGACTAAATCTACTGAACCTCATTTAGGAAAAGGAGACTATTAGAGGCTTCTTTCAAATCCCAATGGGAAACTGAAACTTCTTGGGCTATTATAGGTAACAAGGGCAGAGGGCATCTCCCTGCCCATTGAGAGAGACATTCAAATTCCTAGAGTCACTTCTGTCTTCTTCAGTAGAGAAAAGTCTCAGCCTCTCCACACATCCCTCAAACAAGGATTCTTTCAACTTTTGATACCTAGATAATCACACACAGTAATACATACAATCAAAAGGTTCTCCACCTTCTCCTAAAAACAACTTCCTTTAGATATTTTATTATAAACTGGTTTTTTTTAAATCCTAATATCAAGGAAGATTGAAATATTTAAAACTGAACCTCCTTGATCTCTTTCAGCTCTAAAATTATGATAATATGGCTATTTGAGAAATCTCATTTTGAACGTTAGCATGAGAGAATGTAAGTTCTAAGTCTGAAATATACACTGTCTCTTTTGAATGATTTATGTTAGCATAAATTGCATTTTTATTTCTATTTCTATTACAGACAGCACGAGGCAACGTGGCATGATGGAGAGATAGCAGGCCTCAGAGTCATGATGATCTGGGTTAAGTCCTACCTCTGATACATACAGATTGCATGATCCTGGGCAAATCACTTAACTTCTCAAGGACTTGGGTAACTCTCTAAAGCCATAAAAAAACAAGAGGACCTATCTGCATTGGTAGAGGATGCTTTCTCACAAAGGGCTCTCTACATTGGTAAAACCACAGATCTAAACAGGAAAGAAAGAAACAGTTTTAGACTACAATATAAGTATATAACACTATTAGCTCAAAATAAACAACTGCTAACACATCTCCTATGACAACTAATGTACAATATAAGTATACAAAAACATCATCTTCAAAATTAAAGTTAAAATTTTATTCAGAGGTGTCAAACAGCTCAAAATATAAATCCCAAAATGTATTCCCGATGAAGTGAGTTGAAAAAAGTTAATACATACAGAAATATTGCTTCCAGTTGTAATTTTCAGTCCGTTATCTTCCATGATTCATGCCACAATGTTATGAATTTAAAGAACTGTAATCTTTTTGCTGCTAAATTATTAAGATATAAAATTAATCACAAGCAAATGGCTTGACTTCTAGCAGAGATATGCTGCATATCTGACATTAAATGTCTCAAAAGTAGATAAAGTATCTCAAAAATCTTAGAAATAAGAGAATATTTGAACTGAGGAGTAATTCTTTCCAAAAAGTGATGCAGGAAATAAAAAACTCAGAATCAATTTTTACATAAATAAAAGTAGTTGTTAAGAGTGGTTAGTATAACCATTCAGTTACCATGAGAACAGCAAGGGATTTTGATCTCCATTAAATTCCTTTAGTCCTTATTCCGGAAAAATAAACCGCTTCACTACTCTTTTAATGGCTACACTAAAACACTCCACCCATTTTCAGTTGCTAAATGCATCCTATGTCACAGCTTTCCCTTATTTTCCTTTCTTTTCCTTCTCAAAAGTATCAGGTGTCTGTTTGCCTAACATTACCAGGATGTACTTATCTAACCTCTACTGTCAATCATGTCTGTTTGCCTAACATTACCAGGATATACTTATCTAACCTGTACTGTCAATCAGTAACTTGCTATTTCAAAGGCAGCAGTATTTCTTTTTTCTACAATCAGGTGAAGGTAATCAAATTTTAAGTACTTCCTCTCAAAGGGAAATAGGTATGGTATTTTAAAATTCCAATCTTCAGAGACCAAAGCTGTGAAAGGTATTATGATCATATTTTTGGACATTTTACAAAAGAAAATTTTTTGCATAATGTCATTACTTTTAAGAAGTGTTTTTCTCCATCATCTTTCATAAGGCCATATCAAATTATAAGCCCTATTGCCACATTATCTCTTAACTAGCTACCAGAAGTGTAGTGTAAACAGCATTGAATTTAGAGTAAAAATACATAATCTGGATTCTAGCTCTAAGCATCAGTAGCTATGTGACTTTGAATCACTTAGTTTTCTGATCCTGTTGTTTCATTTGTAAAACAGAAACAATAATACCAGTTGTTGTTATCTTTCAGTTGTGTCAGACTCTTCATGATTCCATTTGGGGTTTTCCTGGCAGGGACACTGGCTATTTCTTTCTCAAGCTCAATTATCAGATGAGGCACTGAGGCAAAATGAGGTTAGTTAATTTGCCCAGGGTCACAGAGCTAGTTAATGTCTTAGATCAAATTTGAACTCCTGACTCTAGGCCTCCAACTCTATTTACTGTATCACCTAGTTGCCCTAATAATACCATACAGCTAGTAATAGCACACAATCTAACTTATCAGATTATGAAATATATACAAAATAATTTGAAGACAACACTAACAACTGTGATAATCAGGAAAGCTCTCTTACAAAGCATGCTAAAGTTTGAAACTGCATTTGCAATATTTGAATATTAAAGGCCACAAGGCAAGAATAAAGTTCAATTCTTCCAAGTTTACATACTGAACTGGGATCCAAAAAAATAAACTTGATCAAAATATCAATCTGACATCTCAATTTTGTAATACAAATAAAGAATCCAACAATGTCTTATACTATGCAATTCCTATCCATCTTTTCCTATAAATTCTTACAAAGGATATATCCAATCTATTTCTCATCTGGTAATTTCAATAATTTACATAATTTAATATAAACTTTATATAACTGTAACAAAGAAAAAAATTTAACACATACATGAATTTGTGTTAAACAGAACAAGCTTCATGTATTAGACTGTAGAAAGTCTGCCAGATTATCAAAAACAAGTTTTTAAAGTTTACTAATTTTTTTGTTGTTTGAATGCTTGGATATTACCCAAATAAAATTTCACTGTTGAAATTCAAATGCTTGATTCTTTGAAAAATACCCTCTAAACAGAAAATTGTAGCTACTCCCAAACTCAATGTCTCCCAAGCATATGCTGTAAAGATAGATACAAACTGACAGAAAAATAAATATAGTAAAATCTCCTTTAACAGTGCCTCTAATGAGTGTTTATTGATTGGTAAATCTTCAATATTACTTTTAATATTTAACATCAAGGTTACTAGGTAGCACAGTATGTACTGCTTGAGAGTAATGAACACCTGAATTTAAATCCTACCTCAGACACTGATTAGTTGTGGGACCCTGGGAAGTCACCCTCTTTGCTATAACTTCAGTTATCTGTAAAATATAACGTTACCTACCTCATAGGGTTGTCACTGGAGATAACATGTAAAAATGCTTTGTAAACCTTGAGGCAGTATGTAAATGCTAGCGATTCAACTGTCCCCCTCACACTTATTCCTATCTGTGCTATCTTTTACTATAAAGAATGAGGAGTAAATCTGACAGCTAGCTATTTGGTCATACAGAACAACACACAAAGAAGTCTGTAGGAAATGCTTCCTGGGGGAGATGATTAAACCAGGATAGGGTATGTGATGCCTAATACAAAGACAGTAAGTCCTTCTGTAAGTATTCAATTGATAAACATTTTTTAAGCCTCCACTATGGCCTAGAGTCCTAAACTCTGGAGATACAAATACAAACAATGAAAAAAACCTTACTCTCAAGAAGTTTTTTTTTTTACAGGACTGAAATACCTTCAAGGTTTGCTATACATGTTAAAAAAAAAAGTCATTTCAAATGTTACTTGAATACCACAGCTGCTTTAATTATTCTAAGAAGGAAAAAGCAAATCTCCTTTTTGAGTTTTATGGCCTTTCTTTCAAATTGTTATGATCTTCCCATCAAATATTTAGCAAAATTAAAGAGTAGATATAATTTCATTTGCTGATTTTACTATTTTACTGTCTTACGTAACCTAACAAGAAGGTTTTCAAGCCAAAATATAATTACTACCCAATATTGGGAAGATGTGAAAAATAACTGGTGCAGGTCATCTCTGCCTAGAGATTCCTGAGTGTCATGGGCTTGCATGCATATTGACACCTTTGATCTCAATTACAATTCTTTGATTCACTGAATTTATCACAATTTTTCAAATAATTTCATGTCAGATGTCAAAGACTATCTTTCTTTTTCTTATTTATATCCCTAGTGTTTAGCACGGTACTTGGTGCACAGTATATACTTAATAAATGCTTACTGAATTGATATGTTGAACAGATATTTTGAACACTGAGTAGATATTTTGCTTCAAGAACATCAAATAGTAACAGGAAAATGCTTAAAAGTTAAGATCATCCAGTGAGAACAGCCATTAATTGACACTCTCTTTTCATTCAAAAGATTAACAGCTAAGCACATTATGCAGCTTTTTACTTGTGACTTCAGATATAATATACACTAATTTATGCCCTCCAAAGTATGTATATATACATATATACATACATACAAAATAAAATCTTGAAATGATACGGTTATCCACTATTACACAAATAGTAAAGTTTGTATTTACATAATGCTTTATGGCTTTTATATACCTTGGAAGTCAGGCAACAGAAGTATCACTATGCTTATTTTATAGATGGGACACAGGTTCTGTAACTCCAAGGCTTCCTGCTACACCATCTCTCCTTCCTCTTCAATGACAGGCATAGAACTCCAGTGACCCAACTTTTCTTTCAAGCAAGTCTTCAGGGATAGGTGTCTAAAGCACTCTCTACTGGTTATCTCCCTAAATTGAATTCCTTGCCACATTTTTTTTTGAGTTATGGGGCAGGGGGAGTCATCAGATTTCCCATTTTCTCCAAAATGGTCCCTAAAAATAGCAGGCTCTCTTCTTTTCAGAAGACTTTATTATTACATAGAAATAAAGAGTGGACTCTAATCAAGGATTGTTACTAAATGTTTAACAACCAGCTCTCTGGAAAGAAAAAAATATAAGCATGACAGTTTTAAGTTTAATCTGCATAATTAACATTTTCTCCATCACTTTAAGAGTAGACTATCAACCAAATAATAAAGCAAGCCCTGATTTGTAGGTGATTTTCAAAGTGTAACAATTCACACTGAAAATTTAACAACCTCAAGAGTTGGTATGAACTGCCTCTGGAAAGTTTACAAAAGCAACTCAGGTTCTCTCTATAAATGTACAGAGAATTGGGCCTAACTCATTTTTTCCACCCTTCTCTTCAGTCCTGACTCAATCCTTTCTTCCAGGTCCTTCTTGGAAAATAGCCAGTCAAATCCTATCTGGACTAAATGCTGGATCAAACTCTAGGTTTCCTGCAGACAGATTTGGTTTGGCATGGCTGCAAAACAGTTTCCCCCTCCATTCCTCAGTTCTAAGTATTGAAAGTCTAACTATGCAGTTTTCACTGGATTTTTCCTCCTGGATTTCAGGTCTCACAACTGCGGCCTCACACACATAGATGGTGGTGGGGAAGGGAGGGATTACCTATTATTTACTATGCAAATGAGACTTTTTTCCTCTTGTGAATCTGCATTGAAGGAAGATTCTTGTGAAACACTGATCAGGGACCAGAAATCATTTGAAGAAAGGGAGGTCACTGAAGCACAAAACAGCCATAGAAAGAAAAGTAATCATTGACTTTGGACTTAATCTATCACCTCAATTCTAACCATCAGGAGGAAGCAAGGCAAAAAGTTACCAAAGAACGCAAGTTTGAACAGGAAAAAGCAAATTAATCGTCATTCAAGAAACACAGTTCCATAAGTGAAGAAGCCAAAACCTAGAGGACAGAACTATCCATTATGTCTGAATAGTGCACTAACAAAGACCAAAAAAAACCCCAACCAAGATTAAAAAAAAGAGAAGTATGGTTAAGAAAAATTTCAGGGGCAGTCTTACTAAATTCTTACAGGGTGAAATAATAGTAAACTCCTCATTCTGGATTTCAACAGATTCAGAATCAGCAGGTCTAAGATGAGGTATGTGATTATAAATGCCTTGCTCTCCAGATGCTTCCAAGGGAAGATTCACTGCTGGAGGCTGAAGGCAGGGGAAGGAATGTAGCAAAGAGGATGAATACTTACTGTAAGCCTGGGGGCTCCAACAACATCTGGAGTTAAATTGGGGAAGTACATTCTAAAAGGGCTAAGTCAAGACAGTTAGCTTAATAAACTGAATCTAGCAGCCAGTTCAAGCAGGGCAAAACTAGCAAATCCCAAAGATAAGACTCCAAGACAAGGAAGAAGAGATTTATTCAGATCAAACATAGGAAATTAAGAAAGATAAATTACTAGTTCCTTGGTAAGAATTAGCTGGTAAAGGTCTGTAAAATATTCCATTATTTTAACTCCCTGTTTTTTGTTTTTTTACATAATATCTGGTAGTAAAATGTCTCAACAAAAGAACCATATGTTTTCAGAGAGCCTGGAAAGAGAAAGCCTTCATCTTCTTCAGAAAAGTTGGAAAAGACTGGTTCATCATGAACCAAGGCCAAAAGGAAGGGTAGTGGCAAGATACCAGGATGAGGTGCCAACAAGTCAAGCTATAAGCATTACCTGAGAAAAAGGAATAAGAATCTCAGTGTAGACTTAGACTTGTGGTGCCTCCACCCTCAAATTCTCCTCCTAAGGGCAAAGAAAGAGTACCTACCAATTAACTTGCTTTTTCTTGCTCAAATTTGCCCTAGTTTCCAGTTAGTAGAAGAACTGTAACAGATACACCCTGGAACCAATAAATATCTTTTCCTCCACCCAGCTGCTTATTCTAGTCATCTAGCTAGTTAGTTAGCTAACATTTTTCCTAGCACTTACTATGTGCAAGGCACTGAGTTAAGCACTTTATAAAGTCATCTGATGCTCACAGGTAAGGACTGTATGTTCCTCAGAGGTGTTACTATGATCACCATTTTGAAGAAGAGGAAACTGGGGCAAAGAGTAATTAAATGACTTGTCCAGGGTCACACAGCTAATAAGTATCTGACACTGGATATCTCCTAATGTTAATGTTTAGTCAAGGCTAACTTTCTCCTTCCAGTGGAAAGGTAAAAAGAAAAAAAAATACGATAAATAATACAGTATTGAATTTGAATATACAGTAAACAATAATAATTGAATATGCTTTACAACCACTAATGGCAGTGCCATGCACCCCAAACCAAGGTACTTCGATAATAAAGGAATTCACTATATTTTATATTGTATGCAATTTCATCTTGCAAATACTAAACCAAATTAAAACAAAGGATAAAACAGCTTTGTTCTAAATTCATTTGCAAATACTCTAATTTCTAGACCAACAGAAAACATATCATACATTTTTTACAGCAATTCAATCTGACAAACTTCTTTTTAGTAGTTACTATGTTTCAGGGACTGTGCTGGGCAACATAAAGATAAAAAGTAGTCAATGTTCCAAAGTCACTTCCAGGGATTTAAGATATACATAGGAAAGTAAGTCACTTCAGGAAAAAAGTAATGTTAGAGTACTGACAACTAGGTAGATCAAGACTTCTTTAGAAGGTGGTACCTATTTACTTTATTTTCCTTGAGTTTTTTTTGTCTATGTTTCCTTTTACAACATGACTGCTATGGATATGTTTTACATGACTACATATTTATAACCTATATGGAATCGCTTGCCTTCTCAATTGGGGGGGAGGAAGGGAGTGAATTTGGAACTTAAAGTTTTAAAAACAAATATTAAAAATTGTTTTTACATGTAACTGGGGAACAATTAAATACTAAGTAAATACAAAAAAAAGAACCTAAGGCAAGTTTTGGAGAAGGCAGAATGAGGAGGCACAGTACATTCCAAGCAAGGGAACAGCCTATTCACATACACGGATGTGGGAAATAGCTTGCCAAGTCCAGGAAACAGCCAATAGTTTAGCTAGAACATCAACATCATCAACATCCATCATAATCATAATCATATAGTGTTTTAAAATGTGCAAAGCACTTTATAAACAATATCTAATAAGACTACATATGAAATTTCAAGAGAGGTGGGAGCCTGATTCCTTAGGTACCCAAGAAGTTCATTCTAAAAGCCAACAGGGAACAGGAAAGTAAAACAGCCAGATCCATGATTTAAGAATATTAATATGGCAACTATATTAAATACAGATCAAAAAGAAGAGACCAAAGTAAGGAGATCAAAAAGACCACTACTCCAATAAGGCAGGCAAATAGTGATGAGGTCCTAAACTAAGATATTGATGGTGTAAGAGGAAAAAAGAGAATGGACGCAAAAGATGTTGTGAAAAGAGACTGAGTAAATCTTAGCAGTAAGGAGGGATAGGGGTAAAAACAGTCAAGGATGATTCTGAGTTTGCAAACCCAGATAAAGAGGATTGGAGGAGAAATGGCTTGGGGGTGTGTGAGGCGGGGAACAGTTATGGGTTTGGCTTGGAATAGGCAGGGTAAAATTCTAATAGGATACCCAGGTGGAGCTTTCCTGGATTCAGTTGTTAACTGGATCTAGAGTTGAAGGGAGAGATTAGGAAAGGATATGCAGATTTAGAAGTCACCTTCTTTAAAGTGATAACTTACTACACGGGAAATACTATCACTAAATGAGTAGAGAGCAGGGAAGCAGAACCAGAACAGACTTAGGAGGAAGATGAGAAGACTGAGGTGGCAAGGAAACTGAGGCAAATATTTTTGAAAAAAAGATACACAAGAATAGCTTGAAGTGATGATGGGATCAAGTAAAGGACTTTGTATCATTTTGTTTTTAAGTACAGGATAGATCTAGGCAGACAGGAAGGAACCAATGGATAAAGAGAGATTAAATATGAATAAATGCTCTAAATCACTACTGACTAGAGAAATGCAAATCAAAACAACTCTCAGGTACCACATCACACCTATAAGATTGGCAAATATGACAGAACAAGAAAATAATAAATGCTGGAGAGGATGTGGGAGAGCTGGAACACTAATTCATTGTTGGTGGAGCTGTGAGATCATCCAACCATTCTGGAGAGTGGTTTGGAACTATGCCCAAAGGGTTACAAAAATGTGCATACCCTTTGGCCCAACAATATCACTACAAGGACTGTATCCCCAAGAGATTATAAAAATAGGAAAGGGACCCACATGTACAAAAATATTTATAGCAGCACTCTTTGTGGTTGCCAAGAACTGGAAATCAAGGAGATGCCCATCAATTGGGGAATGGCTTAATAAATTATGGTATATGACTGTAATGGAGTACTACTGCACCATAAGAAATGATGAACAAGAAGACTTCAGGGAGACCTGGAAGGACTTATATGATCTGATGCTGAGCAAAAGGAGCAGAACCAGGAGAACTTTGTGCACAGCAACGACCACAGTGTGCGAGTTTTTTCTGGTAGACTTGGAACTTTGTAATAACACCAGAACTTACTGAAAAAAAAAATCCCAATGATGGTTTTC
>CM053770.1:461470806-461505792 GCA_028658325.1 Potorous gilbertii
GGATAAAATCTTAATTTTAAGGAAGTGATTGTAGAACATTAAAAAAAATAATAATAAAAAAAGAGAGATTAAAGATGAGAAAAAAGGGAAATGATGGAGAGGGCAAGCTCTGAAAGTGACAGAAAGGGATAAAACAAGAAAAAAAGTAGAGAAACTGGTCCTACCAAGGACTACCTCCTTCTCAGAGACTGGAGCAAAGGACAAAAAAATGAGGAACACAGAACAGTTTGGAGGTATGGAGTGAGGTCAAGAGAAGAAGCCATTATTTTCTTAGTAAAGTAAGAGACTTGGGAGAGGGAAAGGTGCTGAAATAGTATTGGGGCATTGAGGAGACAAGGCTGACATGGCAGCTGATGAGAGTGGGAAAGTCCATCAGAGAAAAATAAAAGTTCTGTCTTATCTATGCAGTGGGGACTCAGTTTACAGCAAATAGCAGAAATATGTGGTAGACCCAGTTGGTTTGATGCAGAAGCACTAAAATAAGAATGGAAAAGGTAAATGGTAGAGGTAACACAGGGCTAGGTTTTGATAAAGGATAAATTTCAAGAGTAAATAATAGAGTATATACTAAATATAAAGATACCAAACTACAGCATCAGAATTATGGAGAGAGAAAAATGAGGTCAGAGCAAGGGTGCCAGACTAAGAAAAAAGGGAGGGATGAAGGAACTGGAGGTTGAGGTGAAGACAAAGAATAAGTTTAGGAAGAATGAGGTTGGTGTATATGAGAAAGAGGGAGGAAGGAGGGAAAAGAAAGAGAAAGAGATTGACTGGGAGTGGAGGCATAGCCAGTGGATAAATGGTACTGGAAATTAGTTTACATGAATGATTACTCAAAGTTATTAGATTTATATTATTTAACTCATTAGGGCCAATATTCTTCATTGTACCTGAGGTTGAGTAACTTAGGCTGAAGCATACAATCTCCTCCTTTTCAAATCACATACTTCTAAGAATGATAGACTTGGAATCAGGAAGAAGAGCTCTTCTAGGATCTTTGGCCAATGTGGAGAAAATCATAGCAGCACAAATGTTGGAGTTGCAGGGGTCCTTAGTGATCATCTACTCTAAACACCAATAAAAAGATCCACAAAGTATAACTGACTTCTCTGTGTTTCTGCCATTTATTAACTATGTGACATTTAGCCAAGTTAATTTCTCTTAGTTTTCTGCTCCATAAAATAAGGAGTTTAAAAGGTTTGTAAGGATACTTCCTATTCAAATATTCTAAGACTGTGAAACTACACAACACTAATCACTACTTGCAGCCTTTCTATTCTAAGAGGTGACATGGCCTTAGTGGATAGAGGTGGAGTCAGGAAGCAGTGAGTTCACATTTCACCAGGGATAATTACTACTTGTCTCACCTGTGGCAAATGCCTTAAGCTCTCTGAATCTCAGTTTCCTTGGCTGTAAAATGGGGATGATAGCACCCACATAGCTTTTGGCATGCTGTCTTCTGGTGAGACTGTGTGCTCCTTGGGAACATTCTGTGGGTTTGTTTGGTGGAGGGCTGAGGGGTTACTTCTATGTAAAATGCTTTGCAAACTTTAAAGCACTCCACAAAGTTGCTATGCGTTACACACTCTTTATGTTCTAGCAAATTATCTGCTATTTCTATAACTCATCATTTCTCAGAACCTCCCACATCTATATAGGTGCATAGGCTTTCCCTATGCCTGAAATGCTCTCCCTTCTTCAAAGCCTGCCTCAGGTACCACCTTCCAGAGAAGTTTTGGGGGAGTTGCCTTTCTTTGAATTCCCAGAGCTTAGCACATAGTGGCCCACACATAGTAGGTGCTCAATAAATACTTGGTGACTGCCTCCTAAAGTGGTGAAAATGATACAATGCATGGAAAAAGCCTGGCAAGCGTGCAAGCCCTACCTAAATAAATGCAAGCTGTAGCTAAGGGCCTCGGTGGGATGGAAGCACCGGCCCAACCTTGCGTGCCCAGGCGTTGGGGAGAACGGCATTCTAGAAATGTTCCGGCTCCTTTTCCCCTTTTGTTCTGTTTCTTGCTTCACAAAAGACTAAGGTGAGAATTGTTTACATGATTGCACATGTATAAGCCTATATCAGATTGCCTGCCGTCATGGGGAGGGGGAGGGGAAGGAGAAAGGGAGAAAAAATTTGAAACTCAAAATCTTATTAAAAAATGCATGTTGAAAACTATCTTTACATGTATTTGGAAAAAATACTATTTACCAAAAAAAGGATAAGTAGGATAAAGTAATAAAATGGGAATGATCTCCAAAAAAAAAAAAAAAAGAAAGCCATGTCCCACCTCTCAGTTCCAGCCCCACGAGACCCCGCGCCGCCCCCGGCTCCCCCACGAGCCCAGCCACGCCGCAGGGGGGGTCGCCCGCAGCCCCCCGACAGTGCCCCGTGCCTGAGCCGGCTCGGCTCGGCTCACCTCGGTGCGCGCTGGGGGGCCCCGCTCCGCTGCCCGCGGAGCTCTGGCTGCCCGGGTCCGCCGTGTCCGCCGAGCCGCAGAGCGCCCCGCAGCCGCCGCTCCCGCCGCCGCCAGCCCGGCGAGTTCGGGCGTTTCCGGGTTCCCGCGGTGCCGTTCCCCAAACGCTCCGGCGGCGCCCGCGACCTCGCCAACAGCGTTCCCGAGCTGCTCCGCTCCGGGGCCCCTGAGCAGCGCCCCTTAGAGTGCGCCTGCGCCTGGAAGGCCTGAGGGGCTGAGACTCCCCGCCCACCCCCGAGCTTCGGCGAGGTCCTCGGGCAGGGGTCCGGCTGGGCCCGGGGGCCTGTGTCCGGTAGCGCGGCCGACAGCCGTCCAGAAGCCTGTAACTGCGGAGAGATGGGCAAAGTCCAGGGGGGCAAAGGGCCCTGAAAGGAGAAGGGGAGGTGCCCCAGGAGGCCACCCGATAGGTGCCAAGGAGGGATACTGTGTCACCTTTACAATGGAAACCACCCAAGCCAGCTTAGCGCAGGAACTGGATCCCTAAGGAAGAGGAAAACCCACTCCGGGGGTCCAGAAGGCCAAGCCAAGTGAGAGGAGTGCCATTCATAAATAATTCACTTTGGTACGGGTGACTTCCCACAGTCCGGCGAGGTAGATAGTGCAGATAGCAGGATCCCCATTTTACGGGGGAGGAGACTAAGTCTCAGAAAAGGACTAGTCTAAAATTACCTAGTTACTAAGTATCAGAAAGATTTGAACCTTGATCTGTTTCTTAGCCCAGGACCTGACGTTAAGTGAACCACCCTTTCAGTCCTTCCTCTGTGCCAGTCACAGTGCTCAACACTAGGGACACAAAGGTTAAAGAAAAGCTGCCTCAGCCCTCAGGGAGCTCACACTTCCACGGGGGAAAGTTTCCAACATGCAAACAACTATGTAGAAAAGAGTTGACGAGGGAGAGGGGAAAAGAAGATACAGGGGCTGGAGTGTAGCAATTGTATCTAATATCAGCTATCTGCCCTGCTGAATTTGCCACAGCTTTAATGCGACCCTGGGCAAATCGTAACCTCTTTGAAACTGATTTTCTTCATCCGTAAAAGAGGAAGAATAATATTTGCATGTGGCTTTACTTTGAGGAAAACAAATTGTGAGATTTAAAATGCTTTATGAATGTGAATTATTACTTTTTCTTCCCTAATCTTGGAATTAATAATTGTGAAAACTGTAGTGTTGGAGTACTCAGATTTGGAATTTTTGTTAAAAATACTGAAAGCCATAGGCTAAAGTGTAATAACAGAAATCACCGGATTTCTAGAGGAAGGATGACTTTCAATAACAGAATAGTAGATGAAAGAAGACGGTACTGGTAAGATCTTAACTCCTTTAGAAAATCACAACATATTTAGGATGTAATAAAATTTCTTCACCTGTGAAATAAGGATTATAATCCCTGTTCTGTTCCCTATTTTGAGTATCTAACTCCATTCCTTATTCCCACCATCCCCAGTTACTACTCACATACTGCTGAATGGCGCTAGGGGAGGTAATGGGTCTGTTACCTAATCTAAAATGAACTCCCATTTCACTAAAACAGTGCTTTTACTTCTTCCTAATAGGTTCTTTAGCCCCCTCATCACAGCAACTGTTCGAAACTTTCGCTTCTCAAGGCTTCCACACTACCCCTCCCCCAGTCTCTCTAATGAGGACCTTCCCACACACTTTAATAAGAAAACTCAAGGTCATTTGTAAATGAACTCCTTTTCTCATCTTATAGCTCCCTAATATCATCCCCCTTCTATCTCCTCATGTATACCACTGTCTGATAAAGAAAAGATCCTTCTAGACAAGGTCTTCTAAACCCCTTAATCCTAGTTCTTCATTCTTATCTTCTCCAGATTTCTCTCTCTCTCCTGGTCTCGATTCCTTGTCTATCTACAAATATATCGATGGTTCCTATATCTTTAAAAGGTCTCATTAAATCCATCCCACTTGATATTATTTTTTATCTTTCTTCCCTTTTTCAGCAAAACTCCTTGAAAAAGCTATCTACACTTGTTTCCAATTCCTTTCCTTTTCATTCCTTCAAAACCCCGCAATCTGGCTTCGAGATTCATTCAACTAAAACCACTCCAAATTTACCAATGATCTCAGCTGATATCTGATTACCTCTTGTCAATCCTTGCTTTTCTATTGGACATTCCTCTTTAGGATTTTCTGGCTACATACTCTGGTTCTTCTACTCCTACTTGTCTGCTGTGCTTTCTCATTCTTTTTCTGCTTTTTCTTCATCCATGTCACATCCACTAGCTGTGGTTATCTGTTCCTAAAGACCTTTCCCTTCTCTCTCTATGCTATCTCACTTGGTGACCTCATTCCTTCTATGTCTTCTATATCAATCCTAGTCTGTTTTTGGATCTCTAGTTCCTTATGACTGATTCACTGTCTCTTCCATTAGAATATAAGCTTGAGAGCAGATACTGTTTCCCTTTGGTCTTTCTTATATTTACACTATCCCAGTGGCATAAGGTCGCTTCTAGGCCCACCTAGCAAAGCACCTCATTGTGGAGTTTCATTGTTTCATTTTGTTTTTCCTGTTCTTCCATTTAGCCACACTACCATGGAGCTGTTTCCTTCCTCCCCTTTGCCTGTTGCATCCAGGGGTGGTACTCATACTAGAATTTTTTAACTATAGAAGGAAGTTGTAAGGCTGATTCATCATTTCATTTTGCATTTTATAGGCTCATTCATCATCATCTTTTTCATTTTAGTATTGCTTCTTAAGGCATTGTAATCCTTCCTGTTTGCTTTCGTGTGTTTTGAAAGCCTGACTTTGAACTTTTAGTTTAAACTTTCAGTTCATTGCAGATTATGTTATTTGGAGAGCCACAGACTTCTATGCTTTGGTTGACCTACTATCAGTGCATTTTTAAAGAATGTTTGCTTACCAGTAAAAAGAGCCTGTTTTATAATTCATTCCCTTTAGAAGCCTGATAACTGATAAAAAAAACAAAAACAAAAACTGACTGATAACATTGTTCCATACAGGTACAGCAAGCTTGTAGGTGGAGTAGAAAGGGGTACTGAATTTGTAGTCAGAGAACTTGGATTCCTCCCCAATCTGCTAACAGATTACTAACTGTAAGAACCTGAACCAGTCACTCTATAAAGTTTTCTTCTTTGTAAAATGACAAGTAATATCTCATCTTGGTTCTGGAGATTGAATAACAAAGTATATTCTTACAGAAGAGAGGCAAGGTACTGCAATGGCAGAATGTTGGAGAAGCTGTCAGTTATGGTCATGATATAAATTGTTTTTGCTTAACTAATTTTTTTGGTTGTTAGTTTGTGTTTTTGTTATGAGAAGGGATTCAGTTCAGGGTGGGGGGCTAGTTAGATCTAGAAATTACTATGATATGAAAACAAAAGGCAGCAAGGAAGTAAACAATAGCAACAAAGTAGATAGTACTGTGGATAGAGTTCTGAGCCCAGAGTCAGAAAACTTTGAGTTCAAATCCAGTCTCAGACACGTACTAGCTACATGACCCAAAGCAAGTCACTTATCTTTTTCCACCTCAGTTTCCTCATCTGTAAAATGAAAGTTAGCTCGCATGAGGATCAACTGAGATAATATTTGTAAAGCACTCATAATATGAGAAGAGTACCTGCCATGTAGCAGGTGTTTAATAAGTGCTTATTCCTTCCTAAAACACTTAAAGTGCTATGAAATGTGAGTTATTATTGGTTATGTACAATTTGGAGTGGGGAAAGAGTTACAAAGATCAGTTCTTTTCCGTCTATAAATTCAAGACCATTAGAAGAAATCTCCAATTACTTTTTAACAATAGATCCTTCTCAGTCTGGGAGGGATACTCAGAATGGGCTCAATAATGTCTGGAGGAGGTCCCTTGAAAAACAAAGGTTCTTTGATTCTCATTTTAATCCATGACAATTTAGTTGAGGACCCATTGGCCCAGGCCTTTTAGGAGTAATTCCCCTTTAGAATAGACAGATCATTTGTGTTTACAGAAAAAAAAAAGATAAATGACTGTTAATGAGATTATTCCTATAGTGTTGCTACTTGAATACTCATCTAAGCTTAATGAGACAACTAAGAAAGGAGACAAAGATAAAGCACTTTAAGGGCACAGTTTAGAATGAAAACTCAGTTTGTTGCATAATATTCTTTCTTAAGGAAAACAAAAGCCTTCTATTTAGTCCACTAAATAAGCCAAAAGAAGGAGATAATTGAGAAGTAGAAGCTCTTACAAATGTAGTAATGTCCCAATTATCCTGCACTCCTACATCTGGCACTCTCAAATACCAACTAACCGCCACAAATAATATCAGCCGCAGTAGCAGCAGCAAAGAGTCTGTAAGTGCAAGCCGCTATGAAAACATATGAGAAGAGTTAAGAAACTTTAAGGTTACTAAATGTCTGAAACGACTGGTTCACTTGACAAGCCGAGGAAATGGATGCTCTCTTTGGTTAGTGATGGTTGTCAATCTAAGTCTCATGACCATCAAAGCTTGGAAGTAGAAGAGATGTGTCACACAGGGCCATTGGTGGCAATAGGAGAGACATCATTAGCTAGGAGTAGGAGAAAGGGGAGGTAGAGGTGGTTCCAGACAACTATCTGAATTTACGGAAAGCAGATTAGGAATCTAGTAAATCCAAGAAAACTAGGCCAAGGGTGGAGAACCTGCAACCTTGAGGTCACATGTGGCCCTCTAGGTCCTCAAGTGTAGCCCCTTGAATCCAATTTCACAGATTCAGTCAAAGGACCTAGAGGGCCATATGTGGCCTCAAGGTCACAGGTTCCCCACTCCTGGGGCAGATCTGGTAAGATTATAGATTTGGAGCTACAGAAGCCAGCAACTTCATTTTAGAATTGAGCAAATCAAGGTCCAGAAGGATTAACTGTCTCACCCAAGGTTATTGAGATATTAATGGACAAGATGTGACAGAGGCAAGATGTGAACCCAGTTACTATGACTCCAAAGCTAGTACTCTTTCCACAAAATGATACATTGGAATGGGTAACATTCACACTTTCAGTTAAGTCAGTCAATGAGTATTTATCAAGCACTTGCTATATATGCTAGGCATTGTGTTAAATGCGGAAAAGGCAAAAAAAAAAAAACCAACAACCCATCTCTGCCCTCAAGGATGGCACTTTCCAGTGGAGATTACAATGTGTAAACATACAAGATTTGAAGAAGAGTGGAAAGAAGGTAATCTGAAAAGGTATTAGAAACTGGGGTGTGGTGTCATGAAAATCCTTCTACAGACAATGGGCTTTGATCTGAGTCTTTGAAGGAAGTCAGAGAAAGTGTTAGGTGAAGGTGAGAGATCAGAGAATTTTAGATGTTAGAGATAGACAGTAGTACAAAGCCACAGAGAAGGGAGATCTGAGGCTATACCTTTTATACCTTATGAGTGAGATGAGGAGATTGTGAAGACTTTTCATAATAAAAATATGGGGAATATTGGATTTTCTAAATAAAATTTCTCTTCCATAAGGCCTCTCTCCTTGGATACCTGAGTTTCAGATATCCAGGGCTTGTGGACAGTCAGTTGGTTTTCCCGCCCTTACCAGCTACCAGCTTTCTTTGTGAAAGTGATGTGGGCTGTAGTCGAAACTTGGAAGTTACTAAAATCTCCCTTTTGTTTGTTGTACTGTTGCCACCAGTTCTTGCTTCTCCCCCTCCCCTCTTTTCTAAGAGTCAGCAGTTAAGTTAGATATTAGATGAGGTAATTGTGTTGGGATAGGTGAAGATTTCCCAGGATTTGCCTACTTTTTCGTGCTTAGATTGTGAGCCTACCTCCCAGCCAATGGAGAGGTGGGATAGTGGGGAGGTGGGATTCTCTGCATTAGGGTATAAAAATTGTGCTTCAATTTCTGTAAAAGTTGCTTCCTTCCACCAGGTTTCCCTGACCCTTCTAGAAAATTGTAATAAATCCTTTTCTTTCTGTACTTATTGAGAAGTCTCATCATTTATTTAAGATTTTGAGTAAGGGTCTTTTTATCCCACACACTTAATACTTTTTTATAACTCTACTCTCCCACTAGAATATAAGGTCCTCTAGTGTAGGAACTTTTATATTTCGTACATAATATATATTTTATATATAACACCCTTTTATATTTGTATCCTTAGAATTTATCATTTTGCTTGACATAAAGTTTAATAAGTGCTTTATTCATGTGATGAATTAACATTTATAAATCATATATTGCCCTCATTTTATACATGAGGAAACTGATAGGTTAAGTGACTGCCCCAAAGTCATGCAACTAGTTAAATGTAAGCCTCAGCGTTTCTATCCAGATCTCCTGATTCTAGCATTCTTGTCAGCATAGTTGCGAAATGGTCTATATATATATATGTATTATAACTGAATAAAGTTATCACAGTCATTACCATTGTAACACCTCTTCTAAACTGCTCCCCAGCTCCCTCTCACTGACTTTGGATCTCCAGACAGTAGTTGACAAATTCTCTCAGAAATTCTTGGGATAACCCTCAGGGGTTAGGAATTTTCTGGTATAATTGTTCAGGAGCTCCCAATGATTATCTGTTTGCAAAGCAGAGATAATTAGTTTTTAGAAAAGCTAATTGAGATGGTGTAGTAATAACAGAACAAAAACATCCCCCCAAAAGGTTTGTGACACACTTGTCCCTTTAATATCAAAGTCCTTGGGGAGAATGGACTGAAGTTTAGGCTGTACAAGTGACAGATGAGTAACTCAACTTTTCTCCATTGGTGAAATGCTCATAAATTTCCGTCTTTAGCATGTGTAACTCATAGCTGTGCCCCAAGAGTTGCTGCCCTGTAGAGTTCTGGTATGTCTTGTTTGCCCTCAGCTACCAACATAAATATTGTCACCATTGCTATTCTGGATGTTGAAGAGGGAGATGGGAGAGTTGGTTCAAAATGTGAATGAATTAACTTAGACCTTCTCTGTAGCCATTGGGAGCTTTACTGATGCAAAAGGAGCAAGCCTGAGATTTAGCAAGGAGCTAAACAAAGGCAATGATATAGGAAAAGGACCAGATTTATATAGGATGATTTTAGGGTTTCCTTGTGGGGGTTGGAGATCTAGGGTAAGTCTTGCAAGATAAAGGCACAGGGTGAGGACTATGAACGACACAAAATAAGGAAATTCCATTCCCTAGGATAAGGGATGGGGACTGGGAATTTTATGGTCCAGGATAAGGGGAAGTTTTGTGGTAAGGGAAGACTTTAGGCCACCAAGGGCTTCGTAAATCAATCAATCATAAATTCAGTCAATATTATTTTAACTCTTAGGGCACTGTTTCTATCCACATCATGGAGACACAACCACAAACTCCAATGGGAACTCTAAATTTTTCAACCTTTCAAAGTTGGGATTGTTCACACCCAGTTTAAACGTTTGATTGACTCTATAACTCTAAAAGGTATTTTTCTCTGATAAAAAATACCAAGGTGAAGAGCATCTTATTAGTTATGTTAATGGTAGTGGAGGAGTATAATATACAATATATTATACAATAACTTTACAACATATATTAAAGATAGCTTGTGGACTGTTTTTTCCTTATTGACTAGCTATTACCATGATTGCTCTTTTTCCTTAATTTTTTTTAATCAGAAAAAATCTTTCTTCTCTCCCTCCCACCTACCACTTTACATTTGAGAAAGGAAGAAAAGCAGAACTCCTATTACAAACATGTGTAATGAAGTAAAACAAATTTCTACATGAGCCATGTCCAAAAGAGTAAAATGTCTCCTTCTGCACTCTGAGTCTTTCACTTTATCAGAAAGTGGATGGCATAATTCATCATTGGTCCTCTGAAATCATGGTTTGTCCTTGCATTGATCAGAGTTCCCAAGTCTTTCAAAGGTGCTTGTCTTTATAATATTGTTTTCATGGTATAAATTGTTCTTCTGTTTATTTCACTTTGCATTAGTTCATACATGTCATTCCCAGTTTTTCTGAAGTCATTCTCTTCACTATTTCTTATAACACAGTAGTATTCCATCACATTTATGTCATCATGTGTTCAATCATTTCTCAATTGATGGACACTCTCTCAGTTTCCAGTTCTTTGCCAATATAAACAGAGGTGCTATAAGTATTTTTGTATAGATAGTTATGTTTTGTTTTGCATAGAATTAATTCCCCCTGCTAATGTCTCTCCCATTCATTATCTCCTCTTCATCCCTTTCCCTCCTATTCCCTTCTGTTTCCCTGTAGAGTGACAACTGTGTGTGTATTTTTCTGTCTTTGATAGGTTTAGATGACTATGAGATTCAAATGTCACCTCTATCTCCCACCCCTTCTCTTTGATTGGGTAGACTTTTAATTACCCATTCTGATTGTGTGAGATAATTTCCCCTAACCTCATTTTCTCCCCAGTATATTCCTTTTCCCCTCCCTCTCCATTCTTATTTCAAGATATAACATAATGATTCCCAGACATTTTATGTAATTAGACTCTCATTATGACCCCAGATGATGATAAAGTTCAGAGGGGAAACATCTATCCTCTTACCTTATTAAAATATAAACATTTTATCCTTGTTTTGTCTATGATTATTTACTCATGTTTACCTTTTCATGTTTCTCTTTGTCCCATGTTTCCATCCAGGTCTGGCCTTTTTATCTGGAAAAGATGGCTCATTGGATCATTGTATTGCTGAGAATAGCTAAGTCATTCATGATTCTTCAGGGAATAATATTGCTGCTACTGTGCACAACATTCTGGTTTGATTCACTTCACTATCTATCAATCAGTTCATGTAAGTCTTTCCAGATTTATCTAAAATCATCCTGCTTATCATTCCTTAAAGCACAATAATATTCTATTACAATCATATACCACAGCTTTTTTAGCCATTCTCCAATTGATGGGCATCCTTTTGCTTTCCAATTCTTAGCTACCACAGAAAGAGCTGCTATAAATATATTTATACAAATAGGTCCTTTCCCCCTTTTTTGGATGTCTTTGGGATATAGAGCTAGCAGGGGGTGGAGCCTTGCTGCTGGCTTGCTATGGAAACAGGATGCCTCTTCGGGCTAGTTTTTAAATTTAATTAATCTTGATGGTCAGATTATCTCATATTCTCACATAGGGAGGTAGGTAGTACAATAGACAGAGTGCTGTGCCTAGAGTCAGTTAGAATTGAGTTCAAATTCAGCTTCAGACACTTACTGTGTGTCTGTAAATGAGCAAGTCATTTAAACTCTACCTCATTTTTCTCAATTGTAAAATGGTGGAGCATTTTCCATTTTGTGGCATCTATACATATGGAGAGGTGAGTGCCTTACCATTTTATCTGTGCATCTGTTGTCTTATGTCTCGTGATGTCATTGATCCTCTTTGAGAACCAAGGATCAAAAAACTACAATAACAACACAATCTTGTAAGAAGAGCTGGAGTACCATTTCTTTCAAGTTTCCAACCCGGTCTCCTGCCTGGGGAAGGAAAGTATCACCATTCCTTTTGTTCCAGTTGCCCAAACTCTGAAATACCACCTTCTTTAGTGTATACTATAATTGACCTTGAAAATTTCCTAAATTTTTCACTTAATGGACAAATTCTCATCTGGTCTGATTTTCCATATCCCAGTGGTTCGGAAATCCTTTAGGTCTTTACCCCATTCCTTGACTTTTATCTCGCCACGGGACTTCAATGACTCTGGAGGAGAGAGTGAGGCTTTGCCAGACCTTGCCTCACTTAAATCCAATTCACAAGCCAAGTCAAGACATTATGAACAATAACAACTCCCCACTACTCACTCCCACCAAAAGCTACCCACCTTCTTTCATTGTGTCCCCTGGAATTCCTGTACCAGAGGCAAAAAGCTTGTTTTCATCTTAATCTTTTACTTTCTGATTCCTTCCATTTTTTGACTTTTACTGAAATCTTTTCTCATGATGACACAGTCTCCCTGGCCACAACACAAGTTGAACTTTCATTCATTCTTCCCTGATTCATTGTTTGAAGTGAAGGAGTTTGAATAATCTTTGTTCTCTGTTGAATACTCTTTGTTCCCTATTTTCAGTCTCCCTTTACCATCATCCCTCAGTAAACTCTCTTCCTTTGGGTTTGCACAATGCACAACTACCATCCAATCAAAATTCTGGTAGCTGTTTTCTACAGAGCTTCAGGACTTTCTCCTTCCTTCCATTCTCAGTGGAATGTACCTGAGTTGCAAGCTTTCTCTTTTCCCCAACTCTAGTGTCATAAGAGGGGACTTCAACATATATACTGATATTCCTCGAATACCCGAATCTCTCTACTCTTCCAGCTAACCTATTTCTCATAATCTACTCCTCCCCAGCTCAGCCACACACAAAGATGTTCATGCCCTTAATTTTACCATCATCTACAAATGTTCAACTTACATATTTGAGAATGCTGAAATTCCTTTATCTGATTACCATCTATTAGCGTTCTACCATGCTGTCTGCTTTTCTATACAAAACCCTGTTCTTCATCCACAATTCTTTCCCAAGCCATCGCCCTTGCATTAGCCACACTCTCCTCCTTCCCCATCCTGATCCCTTGGTGAACCAGTATAATTCTATACTGTTCTCTTTGTGAGTCCCTTATCATATTGACAATTGTGCTCTACTAAGCCTCAGTCTTGAATTATTCCCACCATCTACTGTCCTTCCTCCTGCAAAAAAAAAAAAAAGCTGCTTAACAAAGGTGGAAAAGATCATAAAATTGTTCTAGTTGGGTCCATTAAACTTTGTTTATATAACTTCAGTTGGGTCCTCACAGCTGCTAGGCAATCCTTCTACACCTCCCTCTTCAACTGCGTCTCCCACTCAATAGAGATTCTTCCAAATCTCTCATTCCTCCTCAAATCTCCTTCCTCCTTCCTTCTACTCTCTTAGCTAAGAACATTGCCTTATACTTTGCTGAAAAAAATTGAGACCATTCTCAGAAAACTCCCTCTTCTCCCTATTCCTTATCTCTTATCATCTCACATCATTCAGCTGCCTTCTGTCAGTATTTCCTTCTTTACTCTTGTCTCATTTGAAGTTGTCCTCTTTGCCAATGCAGATCACTGTACCTGCAAAAAGTGATCCCATCTTCTTCTGTAGATTGCCCCCTCTATAATCGAATCTCTCCTTTTCTCTTCAGTTTCTCCCCATCTACTGGCTACTTCCCTACTACCTATAAATGTGACCAAGCATCTCCTATCTTTAAAAAAAAAACCTAATCTTGATTCTTCCATCCCTGATAACTATCATCCCATATCTCTTCTGCACTTTGTGGCTAAAGAACCTCAGAATGTCATCTGGAAAAGATGCCTCCACTTCCTTTCCTCTCATTCCTTTTAACTCTTCAGTTCAACTTTCTATCTTGCTTAAAGGAAACTGTTCTCTTCAAAACTAATGATCTCTTACTTGTCAAATCCAAAGGCCTGTGTTCAATCTTCATTCTTCTTGATCTCTCTGCATCCTTTGATACTTTCAATCACTCTCTTTCTCTGGTTATAGATCTAGAGATATTCAGGAGATTATATTCAGGAGATTATTGTCCTGACTTTCCTACCTATCTCACCATTCCTCCTCTATATCCTTTGCTGGATCTTGATCCAGATCATGCCCACTAACTATGGATGCCTCACTGTGCCCTGTTCTCCCTCTATACTCTTTCACTTGATTTTCTCCTCAGCTCCTATGGATTCTGTTATCATTTCTATGCTGATGATTCTCTAATCTACTTATCTAGCCCTAGTCTCTTTGCTGACCTCCAGTTTTGTATCTCTAATTGCCTATCAAACATCTTGACGTGGATATCCAGTAGCATGATCTCTTGTGTCCCAAATTCAGTATGTTGTCCAAGCCTGTTGATTTCACCTTTGAATATATTTTGAATATGTCCCCTTCTCTCTTCTGGTGCTTCCTCTTATCTCCTCACCCCTGTACTATTTCAAAGCCTGCTGGATGATCTGCTTGCTTCAAGTCTCTCCCCATTCAAATCCATCCTCCATTTAGCCACCAAAGTGATTTTCCTGAGGCACAGGTCTGACTATGCTTTAGGAATGTCATACTGTTCCCCGCCATAGGCTCAATATACTCCAGTGGCTCCATATCACCTCCAGGATCAAAATTCTGTAGTGTTCATAGCCCTTTATAGCTTGCCCCTCTCCTACCATTCCAACCTTCTTACACACCTTGCACCCTCCCGCCTCACATACTCTTCTGTCCAGTAACACTGGCCTCTTTACTATTCCATAAACAAGACCCTACATCGCTCAACTCTGAGCTTTTTATCGGACTATCCCGCCATACCTAAAATGCTTTCCCTCCTCATCTCTACCTTCTGACTTCTCTTGTTTCCTTCAAGTTCCAGCTAAAACCCCAGCTTCTACAGGAAGCCTTTTCTAACCTCTCTTAATTCTAGTGCCTTCTCCTTGTTGATTATTTCCTATTTATCTTCTATGTAGCTTATTTGTACACAGTTGTATGCATGTTGTCTCCTCCATTAGATTTTGAGTTCCTCAAAGGGCTCAGACTATCTTTTGCCTTTTTAAAAAAAATCTCCAGAGCTTGTCATGGTTCCTGGTATAGTGCAGGTAGGGATAATACGATACAATATTGTAAATATTCATTAAATGCCATCGTGTATACCAGGCACTGTGCTAAGCACTGGGGAAACAGTGAAGAAAAAGACAAGACATTCCCTGCCCTCAAAGAAGCTTACAATCTAATGAGGGGAAGGCAATACACAAAAGGAAGTTGAGAAAAGGGGGAGAAGAAGCAGGGGTAAAATATGATGATGATACTGTTGGAGTTGATGTGTCATCCAGGAACAGGGCATCCTAGTACAGGCTGATTATTCAGATTATGTGACAAGGAAACAATAAGGATCTAAGGACTCTATTAAATATGGGACCCTTATTCATGAACACTGCCAGACCAAGTAACAGTGAATTGTCAGTATAACATGGCTACATTCAGCACTGGGGAATGGTAGCTGCTCCATTATCCATGTTGGATGCACAGATTCCATTGAGGGATTTTGTGTGTGCCCATTTACCCAACTTCATGGATGGCAAAGCCCCTGGCTGACCTGAGCCATGTGGAGGAGGCAGCTGGTGGACCCAGGATAGAATGAAGATTCCTTGTGGTTGCTGTGAGTAGGGTGTCAGCACTTCAGAACAGCTGCCTCTGACCTGCTACCTGCCTCCGGCCAGTTTTCTCTCCTAGAGATAGATGCCCACCTGCATGAGGATCACCTGCAGCAAGTACTGAAAGTGGCTTCCCAGGCTGCTCAGGATCTTCATGCCTTATTGAACTGAATAGTAAGGAAGTGAGGATGAGTCTGGAGTGAGGTGAGGCTGGAGTCTGTGAAGAGGTTGGGTGAACTCTTAGAACAGACTAGGGGCTTCAGTCCCCAAATGAGGGCTCAAAGGAATTCATCCATTCTGTACAGCAAACTAGTACTGTCTTCCAACCTCCAGCCTGTCTGTGAGGATGCTAAGCTGCCAGTATCTTCAGAGCCCTGTGTACCATCACCCAAGATAACTGTAAAATCTGTGTAAATGTGGCCCACACAGGCTGTTCCTGAGACAGCATTGAGGCCTTTCCCCCCACCCCCTCAGAAATCTCTGCTGCTTCATCCTTATCCTTGACTTCATCCTTCCTCCCTGCCTCCCCCCTATCCTGTAAAATTACCTATGTCTGGAGATAGAAACCTCTCCCTTATGGTGAGCCTGTCTCTGGGTCTACTAAATGGGAGATAGAGAAGGGTTCTAGATTCCTATTATCTCTAAACTAAGTATGATGAAGGAGAAGCCTCTGCCCAGAAGTTATACCTGAGGGCCCCAACAATAGTTGTCAGGCCAGGGAGTAGTGAAAACTGAGCCAACCTGTTCTGAGGTATTGTTACCCCACCCACGGTGACAACAAGGAATCAGATTCCACCCTGGGTCAAAGACCTGGAGAAAGACAGCTGGGAAGGCTCAAGTCTTGCATAATTTCCCTCTCCCCACATTCACATACCACTATAGCCCACAGCAAGGAGTATCCTTATGGTAATGCAAGCTCCTTTGTCTCTATCCTCCACCTTGTCCTTTCTGGTAAGCCCGTATGTATGCTGGGCTCAATTTTGAACAAAGAGATTTAAGAAGTCATAATTCATGCTCTTGATAAGTTCTCCCCATCCAGTATGAGGCAACCCCTGGGCCCCAACTTCTAGGAGTCATGAAACCATTGGATAAAGAATTTACAAAATCATCATCCTCTTCATCTTCCCTGCTCTTGGGCTCCTCTTCTTCCTACGGCTGCAACTCTAATGCAATTCACTTTATGCTTCTTTCTTCTTGTATTGCCTCCCCAGGGAGCACAAGATTCACCAGCCTGTTCTGAGGAAGGGTATCTGTCTAGTAGAATGATCCAAAAGTTGATCTTGTGCAATTTCTTGAAATGCCAAAAACAAGGAGAGGAAGCTGATGCGCAGGGGAGCCTTAAATAGCAATAAAAGTGTTTCTGCACAGAGGCCTCCCTCTTCTCTCCTCTCTCTCTTCCCTCTCCCCTCCCCCAATAAAGAACTGCTAACGCTATCTCAGAGGGTTGTTGCGAGGGTCAAATGAGATAATATTTGTGCAGTCCTTAGCACAATGCATGGCCCATAGTAGTGCTTACTAAATGCATATTCCTTTCTCTTCTCCTTTTCCTTTAAATTTATCTTTATCGTAGTTAAAGTGCCTGCTACAAACATTCCTCCCACTACCATCTTCACTTGAAGGTGCAGCACAGCTGATGGACAAGTCCCTTGTTTGCAGAAAATGGCATTCTACCATTGGGTGAATTCATCATCAAGCAGGTTGCTTCTCACTGGGCTCAGCTGCTGGCAAAATCCACTCATTCTTTTGACCTTTCAAAGCTAACAAGGTCATTCTGTCTCCAATATACTTTCACCTAAGATAAGGAAAAATGAACATATTAAAGAAAAGTAAGAGCAGGTTTATATGTTCATCAGTCACGTGGCAACGCATATGAGGCAGTAAGTGCCTGATGATGCCTTTCTCCTTACCGAGAGGCTTACAGCATTTCTTCCCTCTAAGACTAGGAAAAAGAGAGAGATTGATTTTCTCTGTTGGAGCCTTTTGTGTGTACTCTCCATTCTGACTCAGTAGCCAGTTACAGGAAACAATCAGAGAATGCCTTCTCTGACAGAGAATTCATGTTCTAAATCAGGGGCAAGTGCCTCCATTGTACACCATCATATGCTTCCAGAAACAGGCTTACCAACCTCCCTTCCCTGCATCAAAAGTTAGCAGCTACAAGAAGCCCTTTTGCTTAGGGATGCAAAGGAGGTTCTGATTGCATCTTCCACTGGTCAGTTCCTCATAATACATGTTAATCTTTTTTTAAAAATTTATGTATTTTTAGTTTTCGACATTCACTTTTAAAAGATTTTGAGTTCCAAATTTTTCTCCCTCTTTTCTCTCCCCTTTCCTCAAGATGGCTTGCAATTTGATACAGGCTATATATGTACAACCAGATTAAATGTATTTCCGTATCAGTCACATTATGAAAGAAAAATCAGAACAAAAGGGAAAAACCACAAGAAAGAAAAACAAAAACAAAAAAGGAGAAAATCATATTCTTCAATCTTCAGACTCCATAGTTCTTTCTCTGGAAACACATTTTAATCTTAAAAAATCAAAATACTAAAAACAACTTGAAAATAAAATGATAAGCCTGTTTTTTTTTATTTAAAATATATTTTTAAAAGCTAAAAAGTTACAGTCAGTAGTCTTGATAATTGTACAAACAAGAATAAATGTCACTGCTAAAAACAAAACTGAGGGAAATTGCAACAATTTGAAAAACATTTTATGAAATCTTTTGCTTTCATATCATCTAAGTTAGATCCATCCCATGTGAAAAAAGAAAATTGCAACATTTAACCAAAACTGTGAATGTATGAAGATCTTCTATAGAATTATTTATTTAATACTTTGTCCTTCCTATCTGTTTCAGAGGATGAGGTTTCTCTGTCATTTATATCTATATCTATATCTAGATATATATCTGCTATATACCACCAGTGTTGTTGATGCTAGAACATACACACACAAACACAGACGTACTCAGACCACTTCCTTTAACACTTTAAGGCTTTCAAGCTACTATCTCCTTGTTCTTCTCTGTTTTGCCACTAAATTTCTAGAAATCATTTATACTTGATGCTTTCACCTTAACTCTTTATAATCTTACCTCAGACTCTTCTTAATTCTCATCTGCTCCCCCTTTTTACGCTTTTGGCACAGTTGACCATCCCTTCCATTATACTTTTCCCTCCTGTAGTCTGAGTAACACCAAACACTCTTGGTTTTCTTCAGAGAATTCTAAAATCACAGATTTAGAACTAGAAGGGGTATTGGAGGCCATTCAATCCAATCCCTTTGTTTTACAGATGACAAACTGAGGCCCAATATCATACAGGCAGGAAATGACAAAGCTATGATTTGAACCAAGGTTATAAGTCCAAATATAGCACTTCTCTTTCTCCTTTACTGGATCCTCTTCCTGGCCTCTTTGAGAACACAAGAGTCATATTTATACTAGGTGAGGTGTCATGATAGGACTTGAGTTCTACCATCACTGAAATGTAAGAGTAGGAAGACTTCAATTTTTGTATCTAATCTGTACATGAAAAGGGAGATCCACTTGAACGCAACTAATAAATGTCCATCAAGCCTCTACTTGAAAATTTCCAAAGGGGAAGCCAGGGAAGTCATGAAGCAGAGGTGAGAAGGAAGAAGATTCTGGGCATGCGGTGGGAAGGGGCAATACAAAGGCATGGAGAAGGGAGTTGGAGTGGCATGTGTCCAAGACAGCTAGATCAGAATGTGTAGAGGGGAATAAAGTAAAAGGAGACTAGAAAAATAGGCATACACTAGTTTATGAGGGACTGTGAATGCCAAGCAGAAGACTTTATATTTAATCCTACAAGTAGTCAAGAGCCACTGCAGTTTATTGATTAGGGAGAGGACATGGTCTCTTAAGAAAAATCATCTTGGTAACTAAGTGGAGGATTGATTGGAATGGGGAGAGATTTGAGATAGGGAGACCAATTAAATGACTATTTCAATTCTCCATAGGAGAGGTGAACATGGGTGATGGTTGTATGAGTGGAGGAAAGAGGGTGTAAAGGAGATATTTTTCAACTAGAGTTTACTGACTAGGACGATGGTAGGTTACTCCTGTACTTACTAAAAATCACATTGGCAACTTGTGGAGGATAATTTGGAGTGGAGAAAGACATAAAGCAGGGAGAATAATTAGGCCTGGAATTGAGTGCTGCAAATTATAACAGCAGGCATAATTTTGCTCATATTATACACAAATAGGCAAGCTTCTGTTGTGTTAATAAAGGAACCATAAGTATGAGCCTGAGAATATTTTTAGAAAAAAAATTATTCCTGCACATCATGACATGGAACTAAAAAACAAACTAATGAATCTTTGTCAACAAAATACTCATCCTATTTAAAATGATTAACAATGCCATGGAACATATGGCTATAATTATACTATTTTGTAGGATTGTTATACCCAGTACAGGGTAAGTGAATAAGTACATGGTTCTGGCGAAGGAATTGAGGTTAAGGATAGTCAAGTTAATTTCAAACAACTGGAAGGATTTCCCATAGTCTGGATTCCCATGTGTGGAATGTGGAGAAATTTATCATACTTTTGTATCAATTTGAATGTTTTACTATTTCCTATTCTAATAATAAATTGTAATGTTGGTCAATTAGAACATACATTCAAAATAAGTTAGGACCAGATGAATTGGATTCATTCATTCATAAATTTAACAATCATTAATTAATTTCCTATTATGTGTACATTTCTATGCTAGGTAAGGAGGAAGATACAAAGGTAACTATGTTCATTCCAGACTTTTAGGAAGTCACCCCAGCATAGCGGAGTGTAAAAACCACTGTGCCATTTGTGTATTTTTATCTTCTTCAAAATAACAATGTAATTTGAAGTGTTATTCTCTATCTTCCTTAGGGAATTGATTTTAAAGAATAATATGAATCTGGATAATTAAAAATCTTTAAAGACCCTTAATCTTCAAATGAAAATCTTA
This sequence comes from Potorous gilbertii, assembly GCA_028658325.1. Classification (NCBI taxonomy): domain Eukaryota; kingdom Metazoa; phylum Chordata; class Mammalia; order Diprotodontia; family Potoroidae; genus Potorous; species Potorous gilbertii. The sequence continues at coordinate 461,491,338 of CM053770.1, forward strand.
ACTGTCATGAAAATGAGATTTATTTAAAAGTCTGTGACTCTACCACTGCTGTCCACCCTCAACACCTTTCTACGTATCTGAGCATTGACCTAGACCATTACAGCTGCCAGTTCTGTGGTAAATTCAGTCACATCACCATAGTTCCTCTACTGACTGCAGCTTCCTTCTTTCAGAAATACTTTCTCTTTCTTTCCTTTTCCCACTTTTGGTGATGAGCATCTATTTGTAATTTTCTTCTGGAATTTTACTGCTCAACTGTAATGAGGGCTAAAGTGTGAGGGGCTTTCAGATTAAGGATTTCAGTGCCTAGCTGCTGCTCCTGAATTGTCCCTTGCTTAGTACCAGTTATGCATAGTATCAGTGAAGTTCAAGTTCTGTGGACAGACAAGTAGAGAGTTCTTTAGAAATCACTTCCTAAAGACTGTTGACCAGAAAACTTTGTTAAAGAAAAGGCATCAGGCTAAAGGCATGCATTATTATTTAATGAATTCATTCCCTTTAAAGAAAACAGTAACAGTAACATAATGCACTATGGAGTCAGAAAAATTTTCTGACTACCTGGTACAGAAATCTTCTGGCTTACATACATTTTGCTGTGAGAAAGGAACTCTCTTAGTTGGACAAATTGTAAATTTAGTAAGACAAGACAATTAACAAAACAATGTTGGTTGGGCTTTATGATTCCAGGTTGTGTAAACTTCCTCTCTGTAGCACATGTCTCTGTGACATAGATAAGAAGGAAATCCCACCACTCTAGTGGCAGGCTTCCTGTCCTAAACAGGTACTTGAAGTAGCTGACACAGAAAAGAGTACCTTTAACAAAGGTTCAATTGAAATTACAACCCAGGACATCTGTGTTTTTCCTTATCACTAAGATGCCTGGAGAAGGGTCTCCTACTAAGTCAACGTCATTTGCTTCCTGACACCAAAAGGCATTCTCTGAGTTTACTTAAGATAACAAGAGACTCTTAGGTTCAGGGTCTTCTTAATTCAAGCTTTGACCCTTATTAAAGTCCAGAATTTATATTAAATATTATCAAGATTTAGCACCATCTGAAGTGAAATATAAACACTAACCAAAATAAAATAAAATAATGAAATAAGGATGGGATGAATTTTCTTTTGGGTATATGTGTGGCAGCACTTACAATTATTTAATAGTTACCTTAATGCAATTTGATAGAAAGTACTGATGGGGTACAGACTCTGGGAACCACCTTGAACTCCCCTTGAATCTTCCCACTTACTCTGACCTTTCATACTCAAATCTATTACCCTTAACCTAGTCTGGCCCATCCTGGATTACTTCCCACCCAAACCCTCCATTGACTGATACCTCTCAATTGCCTCTGGCTGTTACATCACTAGTTACTCCAGTCTCATCTAGATCCTTCATAGACCCCCCTCCCAAATTACTAGACCACCTCTAGATCTTTCCCATAGTCTTTCTGTATATAAATTCTATTTCGCCTCTATGAGGGTGCTCAGATTCAATCCAGCTCAGACTCTGTCTAACTGAGATTCTGTCTGGCTCACTTGTCAATACAAGCATCACAAATCCTTAAGAGTCAACCCACCATGGTGAACCTTTAATAAATTTTGTTTTACTTTGGCTGCAAGAAGTCTTGAGTCGAATTCATTTGGCAGGCCCCAGTGTGTCGGTATGTTGGGGTCCCGAGCACCCCAAACCTCATCATTATGGTTCCCAGACCCCAACAGTAGCAAGATACTTTCTAAAGGAAATGAAAACCTCAATTGTTATTTTCTATACATGACTAATTCCACATTTACAATGCATGTAACATACACGTCAAGTCCAATTTTTCAAAAGTTCCTTAACAAAAGTTTATGTAATTAAACAGCACAGTGACTCATTTTAAGAAACCAATGTAAAGTAACAATCCCTTCTAGGGCTGAACCAAGAAATGTGTGAAGGGGAACAATTTATAATAAGCCTGGAAATGTAGGTTGAAGCCAGGCTGAAGAACTTTTAATTTTATCCTAGCTATAATAGAGAACCATGGTAGTTTATTGAGCAAGGGTTTATCTGGTCAGTCAGACCTGGGCTTGGGAATATCAATTTGGCAGCTGTCTGGAGCTGGATGGATTAGAGAGGTGAGAGTCTTGAGGCAGAAAGGTCAATCATGAGGCTATTATAAAATAATCCAGATAAACAATGACTGGTGATAGTTATGTGAAAGGAAAAAAGATAGATGCAGGAGATATGGAGGTATGAACCATAAGACCTGGCAATTGATTGGAGAAGTGGTGATGGGACCTGGACACCCAAAAGAAAATGACCCTGTCTTTGAAAGCAACCCTGTCTCTGAATTTTCCCATACAATTCAGTAGCCCAGATCACTGGTGCCTCTACCTAAGGCATCTGGTCCAGCCCCACCCACCTAGATCACTTAATTAATTTACTTGACAGTCCTTTCACTGTGCCCTTGACCCAACCCAGACTAAACATTCCTTTTACCATTGCACTGACCCACCCAGCCCAGCCTACTTACTGCTCCTTAATCCCCTCCACATCCTTTTACAATTCTTTTTTGTATAAAAGCATCAATCTCACCTCTATTAAATTACTTGTTCCCTAGGAACCCTGCCCCCTTCAATTGGCATTACAATAAACTGTCTCTTGACTGGAAGATGATTTAACTGTGAATTCATTCCAGCTGGATGCTGCCTTGTATCTTGACATTTCGTGGTTCCCAGCAACCCTAAACCACATCAGTGTGGCCCAGGAAATTAAGGAGTCTTCTGGCTTCTTCAGAGCTAGATGCACGTTTATAAGTTTTGCTTATGACTAGCTTATGTCATGATGTTCACATAAATCTTAAAAAACATTTACTGGTCAACAAACATAATCAACTTTAACAACTCTTTATCACCTTCAGGATCAAATAGAAAGCCCTCTGTTTGGCATTCAAAGGCCTTTATAACTTGCCACCACCACCTCTCACCCCCCACCCATACCCAACTTTTCCAGTATTCTTTTGCCTTACATCACCCCTTGTACTTTGCCATCTGGAGAAACTGGCATCCATGGTGTTCCTAGTATAAGACAATTCACCACCCAACTCTAGGCATTTTTGCTGACTGTATTGCCAATGATTAAAATAACCACTTTTCTTATCTCTGCCTCCTGACTTCCTTAGCTTCCTTAAAGTTCCAGTTAAAATCCTACCTTCTACAGGAAGCCTTTCCCAATTCCCTTTAATTCCCTTCTGTTGATTAATTTCTTCCTTCCTGATGTTGATTAATTTCTATTTATTTTGAATATAACTTATCAGAATAATTTGCTTGTTGTCTCCTGCAATCCCCTGTGAACTCCTGGAGAGCAGAGACTGTCTTTTGCCTTTGTTTATATGTCTTGCACTTACCATAGTGCCTGGTAAATAATAGATACTTAATAAATGTTTATTCACTGATTCATAATGAGAAAATTACCTCAATTCATTGATTTATAGTGGTAGCATTCATTTACTCATCCATGTAATAAACTTCTGTTAAGTGCTTACTGTGTACAGTGTAGTGCCTTTGGTGCTGAAGGCTCACAAAGTACCACCAGGCAGCTTGGCTTAGTGGACAGAACAGTGGTACTGGAGTTAGGAAGACTTCCTTGCTATGTGGACCTGGCTATGTGACTCAGCCTCTCTAATCTGCCATTTCCTAATCTGAAAATGGGAATAATACTTAATTTACTGAGTCATGAGGAGGATCAAACGAAATCTATGGAAATTGTTTTGTAAGTATTAAAGCACCATATAAATGTAAACTATTGTTATTACATACGACTAATTCCTACTATTTCATCTCCCATCAGAGTTATTGGGTACACAGAATTCTGCCATGTAGAGCAGATTCAGTTGGGTCAGTATGTGGAGGAGGGAAGGAGGTATTTGGTAAGACCACACTGATGTGTGGTTTGAAGTCTCCTAGAGAAAGCCATCATGGGAGTTCAGGATGGTGAGGAACTAGGAGTAAAGGTATTTGAAAGGGGTGGAGACTGGGGTGGAGAAGACTGTTAAGTCTGGTACTAACTATGTTGAGGAGGAAGAGTGACTTGTTCCATTGGTGGCAGTAACAAGAATACAGATAGGATGGAATGGGTGGTACTATCACTCAGCAATCTTATTCCCTCTGTACTCTATTGTGGAAGCAATGGGAATTGGTTGCTAAAATAGCCTGTGGAATCCTTTTCCCTGGAGATCTTTAAGAATGAAAGATAGCTTTGTGAATGGGACAGTTTAAATTGAGGTTTATTTTCAGGCAAGAAGGTATGGAACAGACTGGTCCTGTGATTGCATATATAGGGGGAGCTCCCTGTTTGAGAAAAATGCCTATCCATGCAAGTAGCCACCATCTCTTCAGGTTGTGATCTTAGAGAACTCCTCTCCTCTCCTCTCCTCCCCTCCCCTCCCCTCCTCTCTCCTCTTCTCTTCTCTCCTCTTCTTCAAATCAAAGTCAACTGCAAGTCACGTCATCATCTTTGAGAATGAAGGACAAACACAACAACAATGTTGTATCTAGACAAAATGAATTATGGAGGTCCTGGAGAGCACCAGGTCTGGAGTTAGGAAGACCTGAGTTCAGATATTAGGTGTGTGATCCTGGGCAAGTTACTTTACCCTGTTTGCCTCAGTTTCCTCATCTGTAAAATGAGCTGGGGAAGGAAATGACAAACCACTCCAGTATCTTTGCCAAGAAAACCACATACAGGGTCACAAAGAGTCAAAAGCTACTGAAAAACAACAACGTACACTGTGGATCTTAGAACTATTAATTTCCTTCTAATCATCACTGGGCCCATCCTTGAAGCACCATCACCACCACACCCATACCTGAAATTTTTCCAGTGGAGTAGAACCTTCCAGAGCTTACTCTTAACTGACAGCACTCTCAAGAGCCCAGTCACATTTTCACTTTGATGAGGAACCAGAATAAGACCTTACAGATGTTGTCTGAGGACCAGCATAGTATCAGATTGTTCACAGCTGATGAATTCTTTGGCCACAACTGTTAACATTATAGAGAATTTGTAATCCTGGGGGAGGAGGGAAGGGGCAACTCTCCTTAATTAAATCACAGATCATTAAAGTAAATAATCTTTCCAATAATCTTATCATCATTTTCCTGCTATTCATATATAGTTGGCATAAGACTGTTAAAAGGATCAAAAAGATATATGTCAAATACATTGAAATGAATAGACTTTCTAAATTGCTCACTAAGGAATGAAGAATGAAGGGCATGGATGTAGGGAATTTAACTCTGTGATAGTCCAGTGAAAGGATGAGGAAATGGCAATGCCTGGTAAGAAATGGGTTTATTACCATTGCATACATGTCTCCTGGAGAGCAGGGGGTGGGGTACTGCCATAAATATCTTTGTACAGATAGGTTCTTTTCATCTTTCTTTGATTACTTTAGGGTATGAGCCTAGCAATTATATTATTGGATCAAATGCACAGTTTAGTGATTTTACAGGGTCTGACACCTAGAAAGGCTGGACAAATTCACAGCTCCATCAGCAGTACTTTGTTAGTTTCCTAAACATTTATTTTTAATCTCAAATTGTTAATCTGTGATAAAACTTATTGGCCAATAGAAATCAAATTGAGAGCTGCTATAAATATTTTTGTACATGTGGGACCCTTTCCCATTTTTATGATCTCTTGGGGATATAGTCCTAGAAGTGATATTGCTGGGTAAAAGGTATGAACATTTTTGTAGCCCTTTGGGCATATCCAAATTGCTCTCCAAAATGGTTGGATCAGATCACAGCTCCACCAACAATGAATTTAATGTTCCAACTGTCCCACATCTTTTCCAACATTTATCATCTTCCTGCTTTGTCATGTTAGTCAATGTCATAGGTGTGATGTGGTATCTCAGAGTTGTTTTGATTTGCATCTCTCTAATCAACAGTGATTTAGAGCATTTTTTCATATGACTATAGAGAACTTTAATTTCTTCCTCTGAAAACTGCTTGTTCATGTCCTTTGATCATTTATTAATTAGAGAATGACTTGTATTTTTGTAAATTTGACTCCGTTTTCTACATATTTTAGAAATAAGGCCTTTATCACAGACCCCAGTTGCAAAAATTGTTTCCCAGTTTTCTGCTTCCCTCCTAATCTTGGTGGAATTGGGTTTGGTGTGCAAAAACTTTTCACTTTAATATAATCAAAATTATCCATTTTGCACTTCATAATGTTTTCTATCTCTTGTTTAGTCAAAAATTTCTCTACTCTCCATAAATCTGATAAATATACTATTCCTTGCTCCACTTATTTGTTTATAGTATCAATCTTTATACCTAGATCTTGTACCCATTTGGACTTCATTCTTGTGTACGGTGTCAGGCATTGGTCTATGCCCAGTTTCCACTACGTTGTTATCCAGTTTTCCTAACAATTTTTGTTGAACAGTGAGTTCTTATCCCAGAAGCTGGGGCCCTTGGGTTCCAATTCTGCTTTTTTAGAGCATTCTCTTCTTCATTAGCTTTTTGGATTTCCTTTGTCATTTGGGTTAGTCTATTTTTTACAGTGTTATTTTCTTTAGCATTTTTTGGGTCTCCTTTAGCAAACAGTTGACTCATTTTTCATAATTGTCTTGCATCACTCTCATTTCTCTTCCCAATTTTTGCTCTTCTTCTCATAATTGATTTTCAAAATCCTTTCTGAGCTCTTCCATGGCCTGAGGCCAATTCATACTTTTCTTGGAGGCTTTGGATGGAGGAGCTTTGACTTTGTTTTCTTCTTTTTGCATGTTTTGGTCTTCTTTGTCACCAAAGCAAGATTCTATAGTCTGATTCTTTTTCAAATTTTTGCTCATTTTCCCAGACATTTACTTAACTTTTGAGCTCTTTGTCAAGGTAAATCTCTTCTTCCAATGGGGGTGGAGGGGTGTACTATCAGCTACTCAATTCCCCCACAATCTGAATATAGATCTCTGATGGCTATCATTACCTGGACCTGTCCTTGATTATTTACATGCTGGATCAGCTAAAAGCACCAATCATGATAAGCAGATTGGAACTCTGGGGAATGCTGTGATGTTGATGGGAGTCCAAAGTAGGCATAGCACATATCATTAAAATGTTAACTAGGGAATTTGATTTCTTTAAAAGGTAAGCATTTATTGAATCCTGAAAAACTTTATTTTTAATGATCATTTGAATGTGTTATCTGTATTGTAGAGAATTTAAAAGTCAATGAGATATATTTAGAGTGTTTTAAAATAAAGTATTTAAACACACACACACACACACACACACACTATTGGACAAGCTCTATAGGTTGTTCTTCTAAATCTATGTTGAAATGTAGACTATAGATATTCTTTATCCACTTGACCTTTCCTGTGGAAACAGACAGGCCAAACTCTTTTGAGGGATTATAAGGTTCATCTAGGAGGTTCTACAGTGTTCCACAGCTTTGTGTAATTAACACAGTGGCATATACAAATAGGAGCATCTAGAAGACTACCCATAGGAAATCCATCTACAAACCAGATTCTGTGCTGGATCTCTTAAAAGAAGAAGTAGACTTAAAGTCAAGAAGACCTGGGTTAATAGTTGTATGACCCTGGGCAAGTCATTTAAATTTTCTGGGTCTCAATTTCTTCATATCCAAAATGAGGGTTTCGGATGCGATCAGTGCTTTGATTTTCCATAATAGCAATAAATGTCTTTGCTGAATATATACATATCCTTGTTTTATGTCTCATCCAAAGTTAATTATCAAAGGGTTATTGGACAATAATGTTTCTATCTTTCAAAATATCTTAACTGATTTTGAGGGATGGTGTATCAGTAAGCACCTCAACATACACAGGGGGGCCTGCTACTAGAGGTTCTTAGATCTGCAGTCATAAAAGCAAAGTCAACTTTAGAGGGGTTAACAATCACTTTAATAAACCACATGTATCATTCCTTTAACCAAGTACATAGATCATTCACCTAGTTCAGGGGAGTCAGCACCCTGAACTTCAAAGAAAATACAGAGAAATCAAAGATCAACAGACATGACTTCCTCTGCCTGACCATCAACAGACAGGTCCAACTGTCTGGCCATAATTACCAGAGAAGGAAGCACAGACATCTGAGTTTTCCAAGCCAGGGGGCTCCTTAGCAACTTCCCAGAGTCCTCATCTGGCCAAACACTTTTAGTCAGTAAGCCCTAAAGTAAAACCTCAAATCAGAGTATTTATACCTTTTTTAGAGCCAGAGGACATCTCAACCCTTGAGAACCAGTGCCTCATTAACAATAGGTGTGGGCCTTTCTACAAATCTTCCCTAATCAAACTGCCCTTAATGGATAGGCCCATAAATGTGTGGAAAAGATCTTTAATCACATTCACAATACAAATACATATTCTGTTTCTAGTTAAAGAAACTTTTTTGTTTCTATAATTTATTCCTAGTAAAGACTCTTGATTGATAAAGGCAAGACTTAATCAGAGGCATTTGATTATTCTAAAACAAAAACAGCAAAAGATCCTATTTTGCTTGCTATCACAGCCTGTAAGGTCCTTATTTTTATCCTCATATACTAAATGCTTTTTAGTATTATAATAGTAATTAGTACAGTCTGATTTATATTGCTGATATTTTTCAGGTTGATTGTGAAATGGTAAGAATGTAGTCTGTTGTTGAATATGGCTTGTAAAAGCCTGCTTATTCCCTACTAACACCCTCATCAAGAGTACTGTAATGTAGGCAACTCATAAAGATTTTGTGTAGATGAAAGGATAGATGGAATACAGGCCAGTTATTATTTATGTTCTCTTGGTCACTTTTTTTTAGTACAATATTCCCCCTACACCTTTGGTTTCTTTCCCTCTTTGAGATACCTTGTATATCAGTCCCTCAATGCCCTCACAATTGTATCACCTCAAGCGAAAATCTCCTTAGATACACATTTGGTCAGAAGAGGTCCTTCCACTGTATTTGTTCTCTTTCGTGCATCTCCACCTGTTCTATAAACACATCTGCAAATGTGATGTTAAGGTACAAATATGGTGGTTCCATGGTCCTTGATAAACAAAACAATTATAACGATTTTTGCAAATATTTTTCATTTTCTGCTTGTAAGCCTCCTCCCATTTTTATCCTTTAATGCCCCTATGATAGCTTGAATTAATTGGATCTTTTGTTGAGCTTTCTTTAAACTGGTTTTACTCGTCATTTGTTTTCTGTGAAATGATATTGTTCATACTTGTCTGTCATTCTTAGTAAGATTTTTACACACATTCTGATCTAGTATGATCTTTGGCAGTTGTCTCTCTCCATCTCCGGTAAGTTAAATAGTTGCGGATTTTATGGGCGCTTTTGGTCTCCTTGTAGTAATTAATTTACATTGGTTTAGCTTTTCAATAGAAATGTTACAGGGATGTTGATGTCATTCCTCATGTCCGTTTCCCATTTTTTGTTTTCAGTAACTTGTTTCATCTCTCTCTCTCATTCCTATTATTAGTTATGGTTATTGTTTTACTGTTTCTGATCTTATCTCTATTGAGTTGACAGACTGACTATATAATCAGAAAAAATTTCCATATCACCAGTCTTCCTGATTGGTAAAATATAAACTATTTTGGTGTTATTTGATGATCAGCTTTTCCAACACCTACCAATTCTTTTGTTAAAGTAAATGTATGAGACAGGCATAAAGCTTCTGTGTAATCTAAAAGTCTTTGATCTTTCTTTTTTTTGAACCATGTTTTCCTATATATTTCTCCCACTTACCCTTTCCCACCTGAAGTCACCAAGTATCAGAGTGTGTGTTCTAATTTGGAAGGTTTTTACCAAATTCTTCTAAAATTTCTATACCACTTCACCCTCAGTAATCAAGTTTGGTATAGAAGATACAAATGTTTTCATGGGGGTCTTTTTGCAAATATTTGTCATGAGAATTTCAGTGAGTGATGATCAAATGCCCCATGAAATCATGTTTCTTGTTGCCTTTGGGTATATTATAAAACTCTATCCCATCAACTTTTCTTAAGGGGCACCTGAAAACCAGTTTCCATTTCACAGCAACTTTCATCTTTCTTCTGGTTCGAGTAATAGCTAGAATGTCAAGATTAATATAATTCAGCTCCTCACATTTAGGATACCAAGTCAAAGTAAAGTTTCTGAACAGTCTACAAGCTGTGTGATTCTTAGTACCTTTTGCCCACTTCCTTGACACTCTGGAGCCTTCACTGTATTAGGTAGGCTTCTGCAGCAACTTAAAAATTGAGACTCAAAATACCAAATTTTTGCTGTAATGAGAGCTAAGCATATTCACGACATCAGCTCTCATGAACTTTGTAATGAGCTAATCCAAATTGAACAAAACAGATTAAGTTTTCTTCATCTAGAGAAGATGTTATTCACCAAGACTTAAATTCTTCAATAATGTCATTGTAATTAACTGATGAATCCAATTCTTATTTAAGATATAAAATCACAAGTGAATCAAAATGTTGATGAATCATTATCCCCTTTTGATTTTCATGTGGGTGTTTCAAAAAAGTTTTTTCATATGAACATATAAAGACTATAGACATGAGATTTTTCCCTGCTTCCTTTTTCTATCTCCCATAGCCCTAGGCTCCCTACTTTCATCTGATCCCCCTTTCTATTGGACTATGTCCAGAAGCTATCTATCATGTTGGCCATCTGTGAATCTATGTTTTGGAGATTTAGTTGTTTGTTGGGAGATACACCAGGTTCCTTGTCCCCATTCCTAGCTAAATAGCTTGTTTTGCCCATAAACTCCTCTTATCCCACTTTCTGTTCCCAGATCCATTTCCATCAATGCTCCTCTACTGTACTTTCCATAGTGTCTCAGCAAGTTGACCTGATTGCCCCTGTTTCCCTATTCATGATTTTTCTAGAATAACCATCAGAGGGGAAGAGGAGAACAGTGGCAATACAGTTCCACAGTATTGGGGACTCATGCTGCAAGCCAGCTTGGCTTTTTTTTCTACATTTCTACAACTTTTAAATTAGACAATACAGTTCTTATTATATAATATAACAATTAAACAACAACAACTAAAAGAGTACATAATGCAATTAAATTAAAATACAAAGTCATTTTTTTATTTAAGGTCTTGGGTATACTCTGTATACATGCCTATAATGGTAGTAGGAAAATTAAATCTCATCTGAAGGTGGTAAATGAAAAAAAACCTTCCAAATTTGGAGTGCGCTCCTTAGAACTCCTGTGGAATTTTTTGCTTCTTATAGTACTGCCCTGTTCCCAATGACTGGGAGTCCAACTGGCATGAATAGCAGGGCAAATCTCTGTGCATGTGCTGAGGTGTTTGCTATAGGGTAGAGGTATATATCTTGTCACTATGAAGACACAAGTGAAAACTACTAGAGAAAACCCACTGTCCCTACGAGAAAGAAAGGGTAGGTCAGGCAGGCAGAAAGTTCATCAAGAAGTGACAGCTACCATGGAGAAAAGCTTAAGCAAAACCTCACGTCAGAGTACTTGACCCTTGAAAGTATAGATATAGTATAGATAGGCATACTTCTAGGGGAGGAGACTTGCTCAGAGAGAATGTCCTTAGGGGAGAAGCATGCAGTGAACCAGGTCGCTTCTTGTCATTATCGCTGCCACTGCCCCTCACCCCAATGTGGAGCTAGAAAATTGAGGACACAGATGTCATAACTCCCTCAGCACTGTTTCCAAAGGGAGGGCAACAAAAAAAGCACAGTGCTTAATAAGATGAATGGATGAGTGTAGACCTGTGCTCTATTGGCATACGTACAACTAGCTTCCTTCAGCTCTCTGAGCCTCAGTTTCCTTCTCTGTAATGTGAGAGGACTGGAATGAGTGTTATCTCAGATGCCTTTTGGTTCTAACATTCTTTGTGGGCTGGAAAAAAAAAGTAACATAATCTTGACTATCATTTTGACAGAATGATTCCCTGACATTCTTATTTTTCTCCATTTGCCCTGATGGTCCCTGCTGTTTGTGTCTCATTCCATTAATAGGCAGCAATTGTGAAACTATGCACTAACTTATAGAAATGTCACACCAATGAAAATGGTAATTGAAGGAAAATGAAGTTACATTTAAGTAGAGAAATTTGTTTCAGTGCAAATGAATAGTTGTCACTTGAAATGAATGAAGTGAAAATGAGCTGAATTAAACTTGATTCCAGTACCAAATTATCCAAGCACTGAACTATTGTATATACCTCCTTCCTAGGATCCTTCCTCTGACTCCTTTAAACACCCCTTTTAGAAGAAGGAAAGTGGTAAACCTAGAACCCTCCGTGGATCCACTCACCAGAGTGTGGTGGGGGATGACTGACCATGGAGAGCTAACAGTAGAATTTTAGGAGAAAAGCTCTACAGTTCTCCCAAGAACACGTGGGGAAATGACATGGATGTTCAGGTAACATGTTGTTTCTTTGCCTCCCACAAGACCCTTCTGGTGAATTTAAACCTTAGGGATACGAACTGGAATTCATTGGTGGAGGGAACTCCCAGATGAAGAAATTCCTTCCAAGATAGCAGGCCAGCACCTTCTTTTCAATAAGTCTTCGAGAATTGCCTAGAAAAGGAGTGGGAAACCTGTGGCTTTGAGATCACAAATAGCCTTCGAGGTCCTTGGGTGCACATAGTAGATGACATTTCTTTTGACTGAGTCCAAGTTTTAGAGAACACCTCCTTTTACTAAGGGGATTTGTTCTGTGAAGTTTGGAATTCAGTCAAAGGGCCACATTTGAGGATCTAGAGGATCACATGTGGTCTCAAGGTCACAGGTTCTTCTTCATCCCTGTCCTAGAACGTTACTAGATTAAGGGACTTGCCTAGGGTCACATAGTCAAAACAAATCAGAATAGCATTTCGAACCCAGCTTCCTAACTTTGAGGCAAGCTCTTTATCTGCTATAGTATGCTCTTTTTTACATTTTGGTATGATATGGAAAATCTAATTTTTAAATATTAAAACCACTAAAATACTAAAAGCAACTTGTAAATAAATTAACAGGACAATAGGTTTTTTTCATTACAAACGTGGTCATTTTTAAAAAAGAAGTCTTTTCAGTACAATGCCATAATTTTTTTTGTTTTTAAACATTACAAAGGAAAAGGCAAGGACCCTAAAATATTAGTCCTTAGTGCAGAGACCCCAGAGAGTCTTTATTAAAAATATTTGTTTTCAACACTCATTTCCACAAAATTTTGAATTCCAAATTTTTCCCCATTTCTCCCCTCTCCCCACCCCAAAATGCCAAACATTCTAATTACCCCTATCACCAATCTGCCTTCCCTTCTAACATCCCTCCTTTCCCTTATCCCCATCTTCTCTTTTGTCCTGTAGGGCAAGATAAATTTCTATACCCCATTGCCTGTATTTCTCATTTCCTAGTTGTATGAAAGAACAATACTCAACAATTGTTCCTAAAACTTTGAGTTCAAACATCTCTTCCTCTCTCCCTCCCCACCCATCCCCATTGGGAAGGCAAGCAATTCAATATATGCCATATTTGTGTAGTTTTGCAAATGACTTCCATAATAGTCGTGTTGCGTATGACTAACTATATTTCTCTCCACCCTACCCTGACCCCCATTTCTTCTACTCTTTCTTTTGGCCCTGTCACTGCCAAGAATGTTGATTTCAAATTGCTCCCTCCTCCCATTGCCCTCCCTTCCATCATCCCACCCCACCATGCTTATCCCCTTCTCCCCCACTTTCCTGTATTGTAAGATAGGTTTTCATACCAAAATGAGTGTATATTTTATTCCTTCCTTTAGTCAAATGTGATGAGAGTAAGCTTCATGTTTTTTCTCTCACCTCCCCTCTTTTTCCCTCCACTGAAAAGTCTTTTACTTGCCTCTTTTATGAGAGATAATTTGCCCCATTCCATTTCTCCTTTTCTCTTTCCAATATATTTCTCTCACACCCATTAATTTCATTTTTGAAAGATATGATCCCATCCTATTTGACTCACCCTGTGCTCTGTGTGTGTGTGTCTGTGTGTGTGTGTGTGTGTTTGAGTATGTCTAATCCCACCAACTATCCAGATATTGAAAAAAGTTTCAAGATTTACAAATATTGTCTTTCCATGTAGTTCAACTTTAGTAAGTCCCTTATGATTTCTCTTTGCTGTTTACCTTTTCATGCTTCTCTTGATTCTTGTGTTTGAAAGTCAAATTTCCTTTTCAACTCTGGTCTTTTCATTAAGAATGCTTGAAAGTCCACTATTTCATTGAAAAACCAGTTTTTCCCCTGAAGTATTATACTCAGTTTTGCTGCGTAGGTGATTCTTGGTTTTAGACCTAGTTCCTTTGACTTCTGGAATATCATATTCCACACCCTTCAATCCCTTAATGTAGAAGCTGCTAGATCTTGTGTTATCCTGATTGTATTTCCACAATACTGGAATTGTTTCTTTCTAGCTGCTTGCAATATTTTCTCCTTGATTTGGAAACTCTGG
>CM053770.1:461506292-461531816 GCA_028658325.1 Potorous gilbertii
GAATTGTTTCTTTCTAGCTGCTTGCAATATTTTCTCCTTGACCAGGGAACTCTGGAATTTGGCCACAATGTTCCTAGGAGTTTCTTTTTTTGGATCTCTTTCAGGAGGTGATCAGTGGATTCTTTCAATATTTATTTTGCCCCCTGGTTCTAGAATATCAGGGCAGTTTTCCTTGATAATTTCATGAAAGATGATGTCTAGGCCCTTTTTTTGATCATGGCTTTCAGGTAGCCCCATAATTTTTAAATTGTCCCTCCTGGATCTATTTTCCAAGTCAGTTGATTTTCCAATGAGATATTTCACATTATCTTCCATTTTTTCATTCTTTTGATTTTGATTAGTGATTTCTTGGTTTCTCATAAAATCATTAGCTTCCATCTGTTCCATTCTAATTTTTAAAGAACTATTTTCTTCAGTGCGCTTTTGAACCTCCCTTTCCATTTGGCTAATTTAGCTTTTTAAAGCATTCTTGTCCTCATTGGCTTTTTGAACCTCTTCTGCCAATTAAGTTAGCCTATTTTTAAGGTTGTTATTTTCTTCAGCATTTTTTTGGGTCTCCTTTATCAAGGTATTGAACCGTTTTTCATGCTTTTCTTGCATCTCATTTCTTTTCCCAGTTTTTCCTCCATCTCTCTTACTTGATTTTCAAAATCCTTTTTGAGCTCTTCCATGGCCTGAGACCATTGAATATTTTGGATATTTGGGATACAGGAGCCTTGACTTTGATGTCTTTCCCTGAATTTAAGCATTGTTCTTCCTCATCTGAAAGGATGGGATAAGATATGGGTTATGGCCTGAGACCATTGAATATTTATTTTGGATATTTGGGATACAGGAGCCTTGACTTTGATGTCTTTCCCTGATGGTAAGCATTGTTCTTCATCATCTGAAAGGATGGGATAAGATATCTGTTCACCAAGCAAGTAACATTCTATAGTCTAATTTTTTTTCCCTTTTTTGGGCATTTTCCCAATCAATTACTTGACTTTTGGGTCCTTGGTCAAGAGTAGGGTATACTCTGGGAATCTGTAAGATCTCAGTTGCTCCAAGGTGGCACAATCAAGTGTGTACACTGGTCTGGGAGGAGAAAGAGATTTTTATGCCCAGAATCCTAGCAGTTTCTTCTCCATAGCCACCTAGCCTCCAGTTCAGCCAAGCCAGCACTGGAGGTTGAGATTTAGATAAGTTACAGGGGCAGGGTCACCATTCAGTGTGAAATAAAGATCAGCTGCTGCAGAGCCTCTACACAGCGCTGAGGTAAGACTGCTGCAGCCTGCCTGATGTGGCCTCTGTGGCTACTGCCTAAGACAGAGCTATGGGAAGGCCCTTCTCCCCATCCAGCTGAAAAAACCCTGTCACTGACCTTTGGTGCCTGTGGGTTGAGGAATCTGTGAACCCCTGCTACTGAGACTGGAGATTCCGCCCCCGAGGGCTGTTCTCGTGCTGCCTGGCCAAGGCTGGGCTGAGCTCCACTCTTCTACAGATGGTACAGACGTTTCCTGTAGACCTTTCAGGTCACCCTAAGCTGGATATCTCTTCCACTCTGTTGTTCTCCATTTCTGCTGCTCCAGAATTTGTCGAGTCCCTTCTCTACAGGTATTTTATGGGCTGTGTGGGGAGAGCCAGCATATGTGTGTCTTTTTACTCTGCCATCTTGGCTCTACCCTTGAGTTTCATTTTCATGACCTGTTGATGAACATTCTGACTGTCAGTAAATATTTTTGTCTTTCTAAATGCTGACAAAATATGTCTTTAAAAATATATACTGAAAATTTCCCAGCAATCAGAATCAAACTCATCAGCCTGTAACTATTCTGTTCTTTACCTTTTTTTTTTAAATTGAGAGCTTTGTCTCCAACCCTGCAATATATTTCCTATTCCCTGTGACTTTTCAAAGATCACTGGTAGCCATTCACCTAGATAATCACATGCCAATTGGTTGATTTTTTTAAAGCACTCCAGGATATATCTCCTGTAGAGATGCTCTTTTATGATCACATTTATCTTCGATTTCAACTCTCTATAGCCATTTTTACCGTCCTTCCTAATCCAGTCACTATTCCCCTTTGTAGAAAATGGAAGCATTGTAAGAGTTGAATTCCTTTATTTTCTGTCACCATCATTATTTTATCAACACTAAGCACCTGCCCCATCTCTTTGCTGGTTTTTCTCTGGCCCCCAACACAGGTTAAACTTTGCATTATCCATAACATTCATAATTAGCCTCAGATCATTCTGAGTTTTTGCATCATTGACATTATTCTTTTTAAAAAACTTTTATGTTCAACTTCAGTTTCCTGTTATTGCTTTATCTTCCAAGTAGGTCTAAAAATATGTCATTGAATTCCCTGTCCATCCTGATCAAATTGGTAGCCTTATTACCATTGCCCTTATCATAGTTTGTATTCCATTTTCTTGGAGGAATCAGGAAGACTCAGTCATATAAAACATTTTCTGTACTATAACAGACAGGACTAGAAATAGCATTTAGCATTAGTATGCCTAGAAAAGAAAGAAGAAAAGAAATATCCCATTGATACTATTTTTGAAAATTTATTTTCAGTTCCAAATTTTCTTCCTCTCTCCCACACCTTCCCCACTAATCAAGAAGGCAGAAAAAAGATATACCCATTATACATATAAAATCTTGGAAAACGTATTTCCACAGTAACCACATTGTGAAAGAAAAAAGTGAAAGAAAATAAGCTTCAATCTGTATTCCGAATTCATCAGTTCTCTCTCTAGAGAAGGAATTTTTCATTATGAATGAATTCTTTGAAGTTGTCATGGATCCTCATATTGATCACAGTAGTTAAATCTTTCACAGTCAATTGTTACTATGTCCAGTGTTTTTCTTGTAATGTAAATTCTGCTTACTTTGTATCAGTGCATATAAGTCTTTCCAAGTTTTTCTGAAACCATCCCGCTTGTCATTTCTTACAGCATAATAAGCAGTATTCCATCATAATCACATACCACCACTTATTCGGCCATACCCCAACTGGTGAGCATCCCTTCAGTTTCAAGTTCTGCCCCTCAAACGGAACTGCTCTTCATTGGGAGAATGAATCATCATCACAACTACTTTGTCTGCAAAGTACTTCACAAACATTTCATTTTATGCTCACAGCAACCCTAGGAATTAGATGCTATTGCTATCATCTTCATCTTATGGATGAGAAAATTGAGACATAGCAGTTAAATGACTTAATACAGGATAACATAGCTGGTGAATATTTGAGGAAGGATTTGAATTCAAGTCTTTCTAAATCCAGGTCCAGCCTTGTATTTACTGTTCCACCTACCTGCCTCTGTTCTGAGGTGGCTAGCATGTTTCATCATTGGTCCTTTGGAATCACAGCTCTTCATTATACTGATCAAAGTTACTTAGGCTTTCTAAGTTGTTTGTTTATACAGCATTGTTGTTAGTATATAAATTGTTCTGATTTTGCTCACTTGGTTCTGCATCAGTTCATGAGTGTTTCCCGGCTTTTCTGAAATCATTCCCTTTGTCATTCTTACAACACAATAGCATCCTATCACATTTTTATGCCACAAATTGTGTTCAGCTATTCCCCAATTGAAGGGAACTCTCTACACCTCCAGTTCTCTGACATCACACCTCTTCCTGCACAAATTTAACTCCTTTTGTGCTTGATTTGGAACTTCTTTCCTGGTGTATAGCCTCTCCCTATGCTGACATGCTCCATGCTGCAGTTCCTGAGTATACCTATCCTCAGTGTCTTGTCTTCCTGTGACCTGGATTGGAAAAATGCCTCATTCATTTTTTTCTTGGATTTCCCAATAAAGCCTTGGACTTGTGTATTTCCTGAAGCTGAAAAACTGGGGTAGAATTGGTCTGTCTTTCTTCCTGCTACTGTGCCATCTTGTGTCTCCTCTCTAGTCAGGTACTTTAGACATCGCTCTCCAACTCATCACTCAGTAGAGACCGTTGACCATAGTAAAGCAATTGCCAAAATAAAGAGGCTGAAGTCAAGAAATTAACTCAGCTAGCAAAACCTTAATCTTTCTCAACAAAGATATGTGGTGACCAAAGGCTACATTATTTTAGAATATTATAAGCATCTTTGTAAAGCATGTTGAAGGATGACTGCTTACACTCTTTTTCAAAGCTATGAAAAGTGTTTACTACTAAACTAGATCATACCAAAAGCATTTATTTATAGATGAAACTGGAACATGAATAACATATACAAAAGGGATCAGATCCACTGAGTTTTTTTATTATTATTTTTTCCTCATTTGGTTACAGAAACAGTATTCAAATATTAGATTTCAGCAAAGCATTAGACAAACTTTCTCAAATTGGAATGATGCTACTAGGTAGTTGAGGTAGCAAAACAAGTGTTTGAATAACAGAACTCCTAGGTCAATGATATCTTAGTAGAAGTTCCCTAGTGATATGTGGTTGACCCTCTGCCTTTTAATAATTTTACCAATAACTTGGATAATGGGATAGATTGCACGCTCATTAAATTTACCTAGGATGCTGCTATAAGGATCCGCTGAACTTGGAGGATAATTAGGACCCAAAAAACAATGACAAGGTAGAACATCTGGCTTGGTCCTGAGCTCTCACAGCGAAATAATAGTTTTCTACTTGGCTTTAAAAAGGTGGGGAGGGTTGCCAGAAAGCAGTTTGGGGGGAAAATGCCAAGTGTTTTATGGGATTGCGCCAACGAGCTTATTGATTTTAAGTTGCAATATGGCAGGACATCCAGATGAATGTTAGTGTACTCTTCCTGGTTCAGATTACCTAAATAAAGCATTTGCTAGGTAAAGTATTTATGTGCCAGGATACAAATAGGACTCAGTAGAAGGTGTTTTCTAATACCTCTTTGAGGACAAGCTTTTTCTTTGTAATTTCACATTTATTTTCATTGATTGTGTGGTCGTTCTTTTCGTTTACATTTTAGGAAGCATTTATCAAATGCCTGCTTGTGTCTGACATAATACAATGTGAGAGGCAGCATCAAGAACCTGCCTCAAGAAAACCTGGGTTCAAATCCTACTTCTTACACATAATAATAGTATTGAAATAGTGCATTAGGACACTTTCTATATACCATTTCATTTTCAAGAAGCATGTGAGATATTTGTTCTTACATATTACAGATGAAGAAACTGAGGCTTAGAGGCTCTAAATGACCTGCCCACGCTTCCACTGCCAAGGAAGCTTGCCGAAAACACTGGAATAGTTTCCCTACCTGCTGCTCCCTTCTGTACGCCTCCTCTCCCACCCCTTGAGGCCAAAGCTGGGGATCGGGAGGCCCTGGCCGCACTTTCCCCATCTGTAAAGTTGAGTCCCCAACAGCGCTGTCTCTCCAGGGGCCCGGATGTGGATCTGGCCGCCAGACTCAGGTGGCTGCCCTGCCCTGCCCGGCCTCACCTAAAGCCAGTTCACCCGCCAATCACCGCGTCACCTCGGGTCGTCCATGGGCCTCCTGGAGCAAGCGCCACCCGCGATCCTGTTAACAGACTTCCACCCGCTCTTTGTCAAGGGCCCTAACCCACCCCCGCCCGCGCCCACTCGCACCTCTGAGTGGCAAAACTATGCGGGAAAAATAGATTGCAGTCCCTAGGGCAGAGACTGGGGAGGCGAGTGCCCAGTGGCAGAGGGCGGGGAGCGTCACTTGGCCGGGGGGCGGGCGTCACGTGGCCGGGGGCGGGGCTCGGGCGGGGGGCGGGGCTGGCCCGGGCATCGCCCGACGTGACGTGTGTGGCGGGAGGCGGGGCCGGAGGCGGGCCGGGGTCCCAAGATGGCGGCGGTCGCCTGAGCGGCTCTGGCTCGGCTGCGGGGCTCGGAGGCTGCGGGCCAGGCACTCGCAGCTCGGCCGGCCAGGAGCGCTTTACGCAGGCGCCGGGACTCGAGGATGGTAAAATGACTCAGGGGAAGAAGAAGAAGCGGGCTGCGAACCGGAGCATCATGCTAGCCAAGAAGATCATCATCAAGGACGGCGGCACGGTAGGTGTCTCCGAGCCCCTGGTCGGCCCCGCCCCGGACGGGCTGCCCCCGGCCCCGCCGCCGCGCGGTGCCCAGCGCCCGCCGTCCCCCCCGATCCCGGACCCAGTGACCCCAGGCCCCGCGTCTTCGCTCGGGCCCGCAGGGAGGCCCGAGCCCCGGACCCACGGCGGGCTCGCCGGCTCCCATATGCTCCGTTCCGCGAGGGGCCGCGGGGGCTGCGCCGCCCGGAGCTTGGCCCCGGTCGAGACCCCCCCTTCCCTGCCCACCCGCAGCTTCTCGGGCATCTTCTCAGACTGCGGCTGGAGGGAGGGGGCAGCGTTATCCTCCCGGTGGCGGGGTAAAGGCGTTTTCTCGCCGAGCGCCTGGGTTCTAGGCGCTGTTGGAAGGGCCTGGGTGGGGCCAGTGTGGGGGCCCGGTGTGGGCCGAGGGGCGCCCGGCTCGTGCCGCGGTGCTGCCTGCTGGGGGTGGGGGAGACGGCTCGGGCCGAGGGTGTGCGCCCCAGGAGCCCCGGCATCACAATGGGCGCTGCGTGGCTGCGTTTGGTAGAACGTGGGCAGGGCTGTGCGGGTGCGTGTTTATTGGCGAGTGGAAAAGGGACAATTCTTCAGCGCTGCGCGGTGGTGGTCTTTGAGCTGAAGATGTTCACGCTTTTAGAGCGTCCTTTAAGATGCCTGCAAAACGGATGATCATGTATGTGCGTATGATTTCATAGGTCTGTGTAGTTGCGTGTGTATATGGACACGTGCGCGCACATATCAGTAGTTGTGTGTTTACACATGCTTATTACACACATGCATGTGTCCCACATGTAACATGTGTCAAACGAGTATTTCGGAAGCGCAGCGTGTCAGAAACTGTTGATATTATGTATGCCTCTGATGTGCACAAACACATGTAGCAGATACGGATGTGTAAAGGATGTAAACTTTGTCTTGTACAGAAGCATGTTAGGATGCTTACTAAATATTTGTGCAGTGGAAGCGGTAAAAGTTAATTTTCTCATTTCAGAACGTTAATATGCTAAGCTCTGGTAAGTTGGGAAGATTTTTAAATAATATGTAGGATTTTGAGGTCTTTCTCACAACAGATCTGTGGTAAAGTAAGCAATATATATGAGTGCATCCTGGCATATTGGATGGAGGTCTGGCCTTGGAGTCAGGAAGAGAGCGAGAAGCCTTACTGTACAAGTCACTCAATGGGTTAATACACTAAGCAACATCATAAGGTTGTAAGTTGCAGGGAAGTTGTTGAATAACTTGGTAGGTGGTATTTCCTCACTCTAGTGAAAGCACAGTTCAGAACAATACAGTGTCTCAAACTTTTACTGGACATTTGTTGGGGAGGGACATTTGAAATTCATCCCATATTTTTTTTTTTGTTTGACTTCATTGATTAAATGTGGATAAGACAAATCTGGGCTGTCTTTACTTTGTTCATAAATTTACTTTGGGTATAGTTTTAATTCAGGTAAAAATGATTCACTTTATTAGAAAATTGAACCTTTTCAGATTGTATTGTCTTTTAGGTATATTGAATTTATGATGTTTGAAACAGAACTAATTATGTTTCACCCGTCTTCTGAACTATCTCTTACTTCTGTTGAGAGTTCTGTCTTCTAGTCACCCCAGTTCACAATCTTAGGGTCATTCATGCCTTCTCATTCTCTTTTTTAGTCAGATGCCAAGTTTTATTTTCCTGCCACAACATCTCTTTATCCTTCCCCTTCTCTCTGCTTACATAGCTGCCGTACTAGTCGAGGCCGCCTTCTTTTCCCTGGACTATTGCGACATCTCTCTTAGTGGCTACTCTCGACCTTGGATCGCTTCCCTTTGACAATCTGTCCCACAATGACATTGTTAAACCACTGATCTGATTATGTCACGCCCTTTCTCAATAAATTCAGGTGGTTTCTTAACATGTACCTGTAGGATAATATAAACTCTGTTTTGTGCAAGCCTCCAGCTTTTGTAATCTTATTATTATGTTACTCCCTTTCCCATATAGCTAAACTGACCTTTTTGTTGTTTCTCACTCATGGGACTTCATCTTCCATCCACATAACTTTCAGATTGACTCTGTCCTCTCCTTCACATTTTAGAATCCCTAATCTCTTTCAAGACTCAGCTCAAGCACCATTTTCTGCATGAGGCCTTTACTGATTGATTTCCTCCTAACTCCTCCGGATCATCTTGGATGTATTTTGTATATCTCTGTTATGTGCATGCCTTTACTTCAAGAATGTAATCTCCTTGAGAGCAAGGACTATTTCACTTTTGTCTTTATTGCCCCAAAACCAGAGAGATGGGAGATGGAATGCTGTCTGTGAAGGATAGCTAGGGTTCCAGTTTGACAGGAGAGTAGCACAGTGAATGAAGTGTACTAAACCTGGAAAGGCAAGTAAGAACTACCATATGAAGAACTTTAAATGCCAAAGTCATTTAAAAGTTGATCCTAGAGGTGATAAGGAGCTTGAGTTTATTGAGAACAGTGAACATGGTAAGATCTGTGATGTGGGATTGTAGAGGGAAGAGATCTGAATCAGGAAAGTCAGTTTGTAAATGATAAGATTTGGAGTCATGTACAAGTTTTATATATTAGATCTGCTGTTTACTAGCTGTGTGACCTTGGTGCAAGTTTAGGCCTTTAAAAAATTTAGCCTCTTTGAACTTCAGTTTCTTTCTTTGTAAATTACTTTACATATAATTTTATTTATGTGTATATTTCCATGATTCAAATCCTTCCTGATATTAGATTTGTAAGCATGGGCAAATTGGATAAGCATGCAGACTATCCTGGTGATTTCATAGATAAGAAAACTACATCTTTCATAAAAGTCAGCACCTTGGTGATACTTGGCATTAAGAGAATTGCCTAGAGCACCGAGATAAGTGACTTGCCCAGGGTCACATAAACGAGAGATAGAGCTTTTTAATTTAAGTCTTTTTGGCTGAGCCAACCTTTTTATCCATCACAATTTACCATGTTACTCCTTGTGGAAAAATCACTTAATATAGTCACTTAATTAGTAAACCATTTAATAAGTACCTAGAATGTGCCAGTCTAGGCATTGGAGATACAAAAAAGGGGCAAAAGATAGCCTCTGCCCACTAGGAACTGTCAATCTGGGAGACAATAAATAATGTACAGAAAGCTATATACAGTATAAATGGGAAGTCATTAACACGGAAATGGCACCAGAATTAAAAAGGGTTGGGAAAACTTTCCTAGAGATAATGGGATTTTAGTTGGTTCTGACAGGAAACCAGGGATGCCAGTTAAGCAGAGATGCAGGAGGGCATTCCAGGCATGGGGGACAGCTAGAGGTTTAAAACTCCTTGAGCCAGAGATGGGAGTGTTTTGTTCATGCAGTAATAAGGAGGCCACTGGATGGAAGATTATATGACAGGGAGTAAGGTGTAAGAAGACTGGAAAGGTAGGAGGGGACTAAGTTATGAAGGGTTTTGAATGCCAGAGGGTTTTGTATAGAAACCTGGAGGTGATAGGAAGCCACTAGAGGGTATTAATTTTGAGGTGGCCTATGCTTTAGGAAAATCACTTTGGTGGCTGGATGGAAGATGGTGTGCAGTAGGAAGAGACTTGAGGCTGGCAGACCCCCTGCAGGGTATTGCAGTAGTAGAGGGATTGGGAATAGGAGCCTGTACCAAGTTGGTGGTAATTTCAGAGAATCAAAGTGACCATATTCAAGAGATGTTGCAGGAGTGAAATCAACAGATCAGATATGGGATAGAAGAGATATTGAGAAGTTAAGAATGACACCAATGTTGCGAACCTGGGGAACTGGAAGGGTGGTGTTATGCTCTCCTGTATGAAGAGGAGGAGGATTTGGGGGTACAGATAATGGTCACTTTTGGAGGTGTTGAGTTTAAGAGGCCTACTGGACATCCAGTTGGAGAGACAAGATTGGAACTCAGCACTGTTTGTGGTGAGATAGGTAGATTTAGAAATCATCACCATAGAGATGGTAATTAAATTTGTGGGAACTAATATGATCACCAAGTGAAGTAATACAGAGGGAGAAGAGAGGAGGACCCAGGACAGAATTCAGTGGGACATCTAAGGTTAAAGGGTATAATTTGGGTGAAAATTCAGCAAAAATAGACCAAGAAGGGGCAGATGAATAGGTGGCAGGCTCACAAGGTGAGAGTGGAAATTGAAATAGTCCAGGTGTGGGGCAGTGAGAACCTGCACCAGAATGGTGGCAGTGTCAAAGGAGAGAAAGGGGCATATATAAGAGTTAAACCAGAAGTGAAATCGGCAGGCCTTAGCACCAGCTTGGATAGATGAGGGAGAGACAGTGAGAAGTTGAGGATGAGGTTTGGAATATTGGTGACTCAGACTATGATGGTGCCCTCAACAATAATAGGGAAGTTTTATATTTGAGATCGAGAGTCTATCAGAAAGTCAAGCGGTGGATCCCTACCTATGAGACATCTAATGGGTGGAGGGGGGAGTAGGCCAGAACAGGACAGATAGGAATTGGAAAATGATAAAGGGGAGTAAGGATCATAGAAAAAGATAGAGTTTGTAGGACATGATGGGGATTGGGGAAAAGCTGAAGGAAACAATAGTGGCGGGAACCTTGGTGAGGTAAGTACCAGAGTAACGGATGTGGACAGATGCTCCAGAGACTACTAGCTTCTGACTGTGCCAGCTTTTTTCAGATTTTAGGCCCGGTGTTTCACAGTTATAAATAACACCCAAGAGTAGGCAATGGCAACTCTTTCCAAATTCCAAGGTTTATGTTGGCAAGTTTTTAATCTAAGGTGGAGCCTGAGCTCTGTCCTTGGCAACATTTTTCCTTAAGTCGACATTGGAAATAAAAAGAGACAGGGTTTCTTGGGGAAAGGCTTATATAACACTAGGGGGGTCCAACTTCATCCTTAGCGACACTTGGCATTAACTCTCTTTCCACCTTCTGTAGTTTAGTCAAACTGACCTTGTTATATCTCCTCATGGAGGATAATCCATTCCTCATCATCTTTGTACTGGCAGTTCCCCATTTCTGCAACGTGGTCCCACCTCATCCAGGCTTCTTTGAATCTTCGTTTCCTTCCAAGTTCTGCTCAAGCTTCACCATCTTCATGAAGCCTTTCCTCATCCCTTTATTTTCTAATCCTGCCCCTCCCTTCAAAAAATTTCAAAAAATTACCTTGTATTTATTTTATCCATATTTGGCATGTATTTACTTAAGTACAGTCTGTCACCTTCACTACAATGTAAATTCCTAGAGGACAGAGGCTTCTTTTGTCCATCCCCAGCATCCAGCACAACCTAGTAAGAGCATAACAAATGTTGATTAAATGAGAAAGACACAGCTATATGGATTTTTAATGTGTAATTGTCTACCTTTCCAGATTGTTCCTCCTGGGAACTTTTTTTGAAAATATAATTTGAGAAATAATACACAGTACATAATGTTGATTTGCTAATAGGTTGAATAAAATGTAGTAATTTTGATACTCTGTTAAGCTTATTAAAATGGGATTTTCAAATTTAAAGCCCTGCTAATTAAGGAGAAAGTTATTCATGTGTATTTTGTTTATATATAAGAAATGCAATATTACTGCTTTTTAGCAAGTATCATAATTCAAATCAGTAGCAGTTAATTTGATCCATCATGAACAAATAGAAATCAATAGTGGGCTTTTAAAAAAATACATGTTGAAAACATATTTGTAATATGCATTTGCATATATAACAGTAGTCCTTAAAATAACAGATTAAAGACTTACATTAAAAAAAACTTTTAAAAGTTTTTATCTAAATTAACATAATCAAAGTTAGTGATACTTGAAGATTGTCATGAAAGGGCCATTATACTCTATTTTGCTTTAGTCTGCAGGCTCTTTGAACTTTAAAAAATATGTATGTTGATAAGTATGCTTCAATAAAATTTAACTTCCTTTGTATTGCTATGTATTTTGTTAATTTAAAAAAATTAAAAAATTTATTCTGCAAAGGGGTCCATAGGTAGTACCTGACTATTAAAGGTAATCCCTGACACAAAAAGGAACTCTTGCTTCAGAGAATAGAACTGAGGCCCAATTTGTTGACTTTAGCTTTTTTGTTTTCTTCCAGTGTGTTATAGGGAGGCATTTGTTCAGTATAATATGTGGAAGAACTGTTAAAATATTGATGAATTTTGCTTTTTGTTTTGTCTTTGTATCTTCAGCACACACACACATACACTCCCTCAGTACCACTTTTCAAGGAGCTCACATCCAAACAACTTTGTGCTAACAAGATATATACATGATAAAATTGGAGAGGTAAGGAGGACTGGAAAAGTTGTATTGCAAAAGGTAGAACTTGAGCTGAGAAAATCAGGGAAACCAGCAGGTGCAGATGAGGAGAGCAAGAGTTCCAGGTATGGGAAATAGCCACTGAAAATACCTGGAGTTTCTTGGAGACCAGCTCTTACCACATGCCTGGCAATAGTAGGTGCTTCATAAATGCTTACTGATTGATTGATCAAGTTTTATGGGAAAAACATCAAAGAGGATAGGGTCACTGGATCACAGAGTATACATGTGAGGAAGATGTAAAGAACACTGCAAAGGTGGGAAGGGGCCAGATAATGAAGGGATTTAAATGCTGAGCAAAGGATTTTATATTTGGTCTTAGAAGGGGAGCCACTGGAATTTATTGAATGAGAGAAGAGGCGGGGGAGAAGATTAATTTGACAGCTAACTGGAGGATGAAGTATAGTAAGGAGAGACTGGAAGCAGAAGGAGCAACCTGCAGGCTAATGCTATGGTCCAGGCACAAGGCGACAAGGACTTACACTAAAGTGGTAACAGTGTCCAAGGAAAGAATGTTAAGAAGGTGGAACATAATGTCTTAACTATTAGGAATACCTTGCACATTGTAGATCTCTAATGATGTTTATTGGATTGATGGTGGGCACAGCAGTGATTTCTTATCCCTGCCCTTCCATAGTACTTTCCTTTCTTTACAGAAGTCCTAACTTTTATTATATTAGACTGTTTTGTTTGATAACACATTTAATTTTACCATTCCTTAACAGAAAAGAAATAGGTTTTTTACTTTAGTCATCTGAAACTATCATGTCATTGGCTTTTTTTAGCCAAATTGTGTTGTCCTTAAGTGTTGTCTATTTATGTTAGTTAGTTGTCATTGTGTATATTCTTTTGGTTCTGCTTTCTTTGCTCTGCATCATCAATTCATAAAAGACTTTGCATGTTTCTTTGTGTTCTTTATACTCATTGGTCCTTACAGGACAATATTGTTTTATTATGAAATAACTTTTTAAAGTATAGGGATTTTACTGTGGAATGTGATTTGCTGATATTAGAAAGGTGATTTCAACCATATGGAGGTGATAAAAGGGTATAAAAGAGGTTCTTGCATTGGGTAGAAATTTATATTAGATTTCCAAGGTAATTTATATTTTACTATATCCTCTAAATATGCTAATTGGAGATTATTTTTTAAAAGTTACATATTACTTTAATATGATGCTTAAGAACACAAAGTTGAAGAAATTAAAACAACTTGTCAATGCAGCAGAAATCCACCAAAAAGTGCATTCATCAACCCAAAAACTTTGTCAGGTTGTTCACTGTTTTACTTTTGAGCATTTGTAATTTTAATGACCCTTTCTAAATGAATCACTTGTAAATTTTTTAAAGAAATGTTTATGTGATGTTGAAATTTTTATACTGATCTTAGAAGGAACTAACTGGTGATTTTTGTGCTTTTTGTTTTTTTTTTTTTATCTTTCTCCTAGCCTCAAGGAATAGGTTCACCTAGTGTATATCATGCGGTTATAGTTATCTTCTTGGAGTTTTTTGCTTGGGGATTATTGACAGCACCTACCTTAGTGGTAAGTAATTTTTAGCCCTACTATATATCTATTAACATGCCTATCCTTTCTTCTTTCCCTAGGGACTCAGAAAGTATCGTCCCTCTTTTTCAAAGCTAACCATTTAATTACTGCCCCTAATTCAATCCCTCTATCACCTTTCATTTTTTATAGTCGGCTTCTTTCAAGCATCTTCATTCTTTCCCTCTCCATTAGCTCTTTTCTTTTGTGCCTAAAGATCTTGCCAGTCTTGCCATACTCCCTTTGTAATATTTCATGTTGTTTTTCTTTCCATCTCCTCAAGCCTCTTAATATTATTTCTGTATCTTTTAGTATTTCCTCTTTCTTATATGTTGACATCATCAAAATTCATTCTTTAGTTTTTTGTTTTATACTGTCTGTACTCTCTCTCAGATGTTTTCCACTCCCATAGCCTCAGCAAATCATCATTTCTTCAGCCCTGTGCTTTGTTTCACATCATTTTCAGTCACACACAATCTAAGAGTTGGAAGAGGACTCTCAAAGGTCATCTATTCTAAACTTGTACCTGAAATCCTTTCTACAGTATACCTTATAAGGCACCATCTAGCCTTTGCTTCCAGGTTTTAGGGATATAAAGATAAAGCAGTTTCTTTACACTTAATTAACACTATTGTATTTAAATCCACAACTTTTCATCCCATAGAAGAAGACATAAGATGTAATGAATTCAGTGCCTGGTTAATGGTCTCTCTTCCCCAACTCTTGCCCTCATACTAGACTTCTGCATATATGTTTATGGTCCCCCAAATATCCCAGCTTCCCAGTTCTTTAGTCTGTTTCATTCCCATGGCCTCTTCCTACACTCAGCTACACAGAGATGGTCATCATGGTCACCCAGTTGTACTATTATTTATATATCTTCCATTTCCATGATAATGAGTTCTGAAATTCTTTTATCTGATCACAATCTTATGTCATTCTGTTTTTTCCTTTGCTTTATGCTTCCACCCTTGTTTGTGTCTTCATTTTAACCTCAAATCCTTCAGTTCTTTTCCAGGCCATTACTGTACACTGGTTACTTTCTCTTCCTTTTCCTATATTGACACTGAGGTGAGTCACTTCAATGCTTTGCTCCCTCTTTACTCATATCCCTAATCTCTTGTTCTATCAATTCAATGAATATTTATTAAGCACTTCCTATATGCCAGGAGCTAGTTCTCATCTGAAAACCTTCACTAAAAAAAATAAGACAAAGATCACTCTTTTTCCTTCATCTCACACCACTCAGATAAGTCTTCCACAATTATTTCCTCCTTCACCCCTGTCTTACATGAAGAGGTAACCCTTTTTGCTAAGGCTAGCCCCTTTTGTACCTCTGATCCTATTCCATCCATTTTCTCTAGTATATTGTCTTTTGTGTCATTCATACCTTTTCTACTCTTCAGTCTCCTTATCTACTGCCTTCATCCCTACTGTCTATAGTCATGACCACTTCTCCTCTGTTTCCCCCAGCCTTCAAGAACTCTTACTTGATTTCACTTGATTCCCACTAGTTATTTATCCTATATTTCATCTTCCTTTCTCAACTAACTTCTTGAGAAAGCTGACTACAGTTGGTGTTTCTACTTTGTCTCCTCTTAACTCTCTTACACCCTCTGCAGTCTGGCTTCCAGCCTCATCGTTCAAATGAAACTGCTTTCTCCAAGGTCACTAGTGAGCTCTTAATTGCCAAATCTAAAGCCTTTTTCTCAGTCCTCATCCTTCTTGATTTCGATGAAGCTTTTGACACAATCAGTTACCTTCTTCTAGATGCTCTACCCTCTTTACAGTTGCTCATACACATTCCACTATTCCTTGCATTGAGTGGTCTTTCTCCTCTTCCTCTTTGTTTCCCATACTTTAAGACTGAACTCAAATCCCACCTTTTGAAGTAGAATTTTTCTGGGTTCCTCTGGCTGATAATCCTCTGAGATTACTGTCCTTTGACTTCAGGTCTAGATGGTTGCCTGAAGGGAGGTGGACGGTAGACTGCCTAGCTCCTATATAACTATTCCAATAAAACTGTAAAATTTACACCAAACTGAATAATGATAGGGAAATCCAATGAGAGAGCAAGAGTCAAGAGTGATGGCAAGCATTACTGTAGGCTCCTCTCCACAGATTTCTTTCTAATAGATTTGAAAAATTCACCAGACCAAATCCTGATGGAGAAATCCAGAAAAAGTCACACTAAGTCACTTTTCCGGTGCACCTCAGCATAAGGAAACAAAGAGGTCTGTGGACCTGAGGGATGATGTTGGAGAAAGAGCCTTCTATACTTGGAGCACTCCAGCACCCAAGGCAAGAGGAGATCCCAGCCATACCAGGACAATGTAGGAAGAGTAGTTGCAAACTTGTCAGGTTTGTTGCCTAATACCCAGTTCTAGGTCATAGATCTAAGGTGTACTGAGAAGGTGATCTTTGCACAGGAGTGACTTTCTTAGTTAGAGAGGCCCTGGGTGATCTGTCAAAAAAGAAGCAAGTTCATAAGCCAGTAGCAAGCAGCAGTGGTATGGTTCAGACTCCAGGCTTAGAGTAGGATCTCTCTTCCATCATCTAATCCAGCCTACAGAGGAATCCCAAATCAAGGCAGAAATCCCAAAACAAAGGAGAGCCTTAGTTCTTCCACCCTGAACCAAGAGAGCTTTCCAGCTGGCTCATGGGATGGAATCGAACAGCAGTCTGCTCTTGTATAGGCCCAAGCCTAGGTCAAGAACTTGTGGAACTGAGGCAAGGGGACAGCAATCAGACTGCCCGGGATCTCTGAAAGCTTGTAGGTATCCAGCCTGCCCCTGAGATCCTGGAATAATACACAGCACCCAATACTCCAGGAAAGTATCAACAGAACCATCCCAAACCTTCCCTCCAGAAGTATGGCAGAGCCCAGCCCTATCATCAAGTCTGAAGTCAGGAAGTAGGCTGGAAGAATGGACAAATAAGAAAAGAACCCCACCATAATGAGCTGTTTGGCAGAGATGCTCAAGATACAAATTAAGAAGAAGAAAAATTACTTCAAAACAACTATAATACCTTAGAGAAAAACACAGCTTGGGCACAAACTCAATTACAGTTCCTTAAAGAGATGAAGGAAGAATTTTTTATAATTGAGTTTAAAATATTTTTTATAAATGAGAAATTTGAAGAGGAAAAATTGGAAGAGAGATGAGAGCCATAAAGACAGAATTGACAAGGGAATTAACTGATAGCATAAGAGTTTGAGCAAGCAACAAACTCACTGAAAATTAGAATGGACCAAAAAGAGGCTGATGGCTTCATGAGTCAAAAATAACTATTAAAACAAAATCAAAAGGCTGAAAAAATAGAAGAAAATGTAAGATACCTTATAACAAAAACAATTGACCTGAAAAACAGTGAAGTGAAAAACCTTAAGAATCATGGAACTATAGTGACCAAAAAAAAAGTCCAACCACCATATTTCAAGAAATCACAAACCAAAACTACTCAAATCTTTTAGAACCAAAGTGGAAATACAAAAAATCCACTAGTCACTTCCTAAAAAAACAACAAAAACCTCAAGTGAAAGCTCCCAGATCATCATAGCCAAAACCTGTAGCTTTTAAGTTGAAGGAAAAAGTCCTGCTGCCATCCAGAAAGGATTCAAGTGCTGAGGAGCCACAGTCAGGATCACACTTGATCTACCAGCCACCTTACTAAAAGAGCAGAGAACTTGGAATATGATATTTTAGAAGGCAAAGGATGTGTGCTTACAGCAAAGATAAAACTTACCAGCAAAACTTACAATAATGCTACAGGGGGAAAAAGGAACCCTTAGTGAAATATTGGACTTCCACACATTCCTAGTGAAAATACCAGAGTTGTGAAGAAACTTCAAAGTTCAAACACATGAAGGGAGAGAAATACAAAAAGGTGAAAATGAGTGAACACTGATAAAAGCAACGAAACATGGATAAATGGCTTAACATACCTACTATAAAAATAAGTTTTGCATGACTTTACACATGTAATCTATATCAAATTGCTTGCTTTCTTAAGGAAGAGTTAGGGGAGAGGAGAATAGAATTTGAAACTCAAAATTTTAAAAAAAGCTTAAAAAATTTTACATGTAATTGAGAAATATTTAATGAAATATATTGGGGGAGGATAAACTGCTTACATTGAGATATATAGGTAGATTCAATTCAATAAAAATTTATTAACTACCTCCTTTGTGCCATGTGCTAAATTTTTGAATATAAAAAGAGGCAAAAGATATTCCCTACTCTTAAGGAGCTTACAATCTTCTCTTTGAGAGAGATAACATGCTAACAAATATATACAAAGCAATCTGTATACAACATAAATAGGAAATAATTAAAAGAGAGCTCTGAAATTAAGAGGGGCTGGGGAAGGCTTCCTATAGAAGGTAAAACTCTATTATCAGAATTCGTAGAAGGAGTTCAGTTAGACTGGAATCCAAGGCTTGGAAATGGTTCTGTTATATCTTGATGACCTTAAAAGAATAGGAAGCGGGCAGCTAGGTGGTGCAGTGGATAGAGTACTGGCCCTAGAGTCTGGAGGACCTAAATTTACTTCTGACCTCAGACATTTGACACTTTACCGTGGGCAAGTCACTTACCCCAATTGCCTTGAACAAGAGAGGGGAAGAGAATGTACTTAAGAGATTGGGGGAGAGAAGAAGTTTGGGGAAAATTACCTCACAATCAGGATCCACAAGTAGACATGTACAAACAGGGAATCAGAAAGACATGAGTTCAAATTTGACTTCAAGACACTTAATAGCTCAGAAACGCATGGCAAGTCACTTCACCTCTGTTTGCCTGAATTTCCTCAACTTTAAAATGGGGATGATAACAGCACAGAGGTGTTTTGAGGACTGAATGAGGTAATGTTTATACAACACTTCAGCACAGTGCATTGGGGGAGAGATTAATCCTAAACAAAACATACTAAGCAAGTACAAAAACATTTATACCTCTTTGAAGAGGCAGTGGAGTTCCTATAAATTGGAAAATGAATGAACAAGTTGTGGAATATACATGTGATGAAATACAACTGTGCTGAACTGTTATCAGTATGATGATCTGTAATAGCAAGAATCCTGGCATGCACAAGAGGCTCTGCTGTACAGGTTCTTAGATCAGCTTTTCTAAAAGGAAACCAATTTTTGAAGGTTCAGCAATCTACTTTAATTAAGCACATATGTCATTCATTTAGTTCAGGGGAATAAGTCAGCACCCTGAACTTCAGGGAAAATACAAACAAAAATTACAAGCAGAAATTACAAACAGAAAGACCAGCGGACAGATCCAGTTGTCGGACCGTACATACATATTTACCAGCAGGAGAAGCAGCTACATCTGGGTTTTCAAAGCCGGGGGCAGGGCTCCTTAGTGGCTTCCCAGAGTGTCATCTGGCATACAAACCTTCCAAAACTAAGCCCCAAAACAAAAGCTCGCCTCAGAGTATTTATACAATTTTCTGAGCCAGAGGCCAGGACTCTCTGACCTAGTGCCTCAGCAGAAATTAACAAAAGGTATTGAGGCCTGTTAATATGCAGGGAAGATCTTTAACTCTTCCCCCAGCACCATTAATGTTAAATTACCATTACATGGTCAACCAGGATTCCAAAGAACTAATGATGAAATATACCTCCTAACTCCTGATAGAGCAGTAGAGAACTCAGAATGTAGAATGAGACATTTTGCGGGGCATGGCCAGTATGGAAATTTGTTTTGATTGACTTTGAGTTTGTAATGGGTGCTTTTCTTGTGTTCTCCATTGGATTGAGAGAAGAACTTGGAGAGAAGGGGACAAAAGTTAGGTTTTGGATGATTAAAACAAAATTTTTTGTTTTTCAAAAACAAACTCAATGAGTACAATAAATTGCACTTCAGAACAACTCAAAAGCCAGCCAGAACCTTATGGCTAAAGGAACAGGGGCTGCCAGCAAAACTAATGCCAACATAGGGAAACAAACTTGTAGCCTTCCAGTGTGACCCAAGACATGATAAAAAAAAAAAAAACCTGTAGGCCTCTGTCTCAAAGCAACAAGAGCAGAGGATTCTCTTACAAAAGCTCCAAAGTGATCAGAAATCCTAAGGGTGAACAGAATCCTGCAGGGTGAACAGAATCCTGCAGGATGAACCTTGGAAGCTACCAGAAGAGGTAACCAGTGCGCCTCAGCAGCACTCATCAGGAAAGCCCAAGGGCTCCAAGGACTCAGGCATTGTGCCCCAAAATATGATAGTGATCCCTGAATATCCAGTGTTTTTAACCTTACAAATCCTAAGGGGCTTAACCCTGGGAAGTAGAAGTCAGCCCAGGTGACCAAGGCCATGTACTCTGCAGTAGGGGGCAGAGCCTGTACTTGACACAAAAGCCCATTTCAGAAAGTAATGGTGGGAGAGATGAGCAAACCAAAAAACTCACTGCCAGTTAAAAATAAATTGTAGATATAGAGGTGTTTAAAAATTCAGCTTAGAAGGAAAGTTTAACTCCAAATTGGAAGCAGAGGTTCAAAGGAATAAATAGATTTTCCAAAGGGAATACACGAATATCTAGAAGGCAGGAATAAAGAGAGAAATGTAAAATTGTAGGGAAAATAAGTACCTTAAGAAAGATATTAGTAATTACATTGCTAATTTTAAAGTGAATTAAATTAGTAATCATTAGTAATTAAATTAGCTTACCCAAGCAGCATGCTTCATGAAGACTAGACTAGATCAAACACAAATCAGTGACTCCATGATTCAGCAAGAAATATTAGAATAAAATAAAATTTAAAATAGAAAAGAACGTAAAATATCTGGAGTTTTTTTAAACTGACCTGAAAAACAAATCAAGGAAAGATCATTTCAGAATCGTTGAATTCCCTGAACACCATGATTTGAAAAAAAAAATAGCCTGAACCCTATATTTTAAGAAATTATAAATAAAAACTGCAGAGCCAAAGAACAAAGTGAAGACACAAAGCTTCCACCACTCACCACCTGAAAAGGAAAAGTATGATGAATGTCAGCTCAAATCCAGTTTCCAAGTCAAAGAAAAAAAATACAACCATCCAGAAAGACAGAATTCAGGTACCAAGGAACCATGATCATAATCACACAGGACCTGGAAGCTTTACTACAGGAAATTTTAAGTATGGTATTCCAAAAAGGAAAATTAATATGTTTGCAAAGAATAATGTACCCTGCAATGCTGACTATAATCCTACAGAGTGAAAAACAGATTTTTAATGGAATAGAAGTCTTTCAAGCGTTTTTGATGAAAAGACCAGAACATATCAGGAACTTTAAAGTACAAACACAAAAAATCCAGAGGAAGGTAAATTTATTTGAACAATTTTAAATGGCTTTGTGGTGATAGTAGTGCTAGCTACTTAATAAGAGGAGAAACAAATATCTCTTCATAGCCTTAATTTAAGTGTTCAAAAGACTGAAGGAGTTAAAGAAGAAAAAGAGGGTATGGAATAACAGGAGATATGAGGTGGATTGATTCTGTTCTAAGAATTTTAAGAGGAGAAAATGAAAGGGTAAAAACAATACAGTAGTTTTCAAGGACAAAGAAGAGGGTAAAATTTGCTATTTCTCCTAATTGAGATATGTCAAAAATAAATAAACATGGAAAAGGGGGCAAGGGAGTGAGATCATTCATTTGAAACAGACAGGAAGGTTGAACACATATATGCGAACAGTTTAGGGTAGAAATACATCAGCTTCAACCTGACAATAGAAGGGTGCATTAAGAGAGACCAAGTGAGTCAGTTGTCACACAAAAATTTTACTTAGTCCTTGAAGTTATTCTTTAAATTACTGACCTTCTAATGTCCACCTTTCACCCAATTCTTACCTGTGGCTCCAAGAAGCTATAGCATGCACAGGACCACACCCTGGTAAAACTGTTTCGACATGTCGAAGGTTGAAGATAAACAGACCTCAAACCTGTCGCTGCTGTGGAGCTTGGGTCCACATAGAGTTTGGTCAGATATTGAAGATGCCAAGGTCATCCAGTGTATCCTGGCAATGGCTAGTCTTTTTTTAAAAAAAATTATTTATTTTTAGTTTTCAACATTAACATTCAGTTTCACAAGCTTTTGAGTTTTAAATTTTCTCCATCTCCCTCCTCTCCCCCCTCCCCAAGATGGTGTTCAATCTGGTATAGGCTCTACATATACATTCATATTAAACATTTTCACATTAGTCATATTGTAAAGAAGAATTAGAACTAATATGCTGAACCTTTAGAAAGAAACAAAGCAAAACCAAAAAAGGAGGTAGAGAGCAAATAGTATGCTTCAATCTGCATTCAGACTCCATGGTTCTTCCTTTGGATGTGTATAGCATTTTTCATCATGAGCCTTTTGGAGTTGTCTTCGCACATTTCATTGCTGAGAAGAGCTAAGTCTATCAAAGTTAGTCATTGCACAATGTGGCTGTAACTGTACAGTATTCTGGTTCTGCTCACTTCACTCAGCATCAGTTCATAATAAGTCTTTTCCAGGTTTTTCTAAAGTTTGCCTGCTTATCATTTTCTTATAGCATAATAGTATTGTATTACATTTACATACCACAATTTGTTCAGCCATTTCCCAATTGATCGGTATTCCCTCAATTTCCAGTTCTTGGTCACTGCAAAAAGAGCTGCTAGAAATATTTTTGTTCATGTGGGTCCTTCTTCCATTTTTATGAAATCTTTGGGATGCAGACCTAGAAGTGGTATTTCTGGGTCAAAGGGTATGCACATTTTTATAGCCCTTTGGGCATAGTTCCAAATTGCTCTCCAGAATGGTTGGAGATCAAACACAAATCAGTGACTCCATGATTCAGCAAGAAATATTAGAATAAAATAAAATTTAAAATAGAAAAGAACGTAAAATATCTGGAGTTTTTTTAAACTGACCTGAAAAACAAATCAAGGAAAGATCATTTCAGAATCGTTGAATTCCCTGAACACCATGATTTGAAAAAAAAAATAGCCTGAACCCTCCTTCACAGCTCCACCAACAATACATTAGTGTTCTAATTTTCCCACATTCATAGCTAGTCTTGCCTTTTGTCTTGCCACTGGACTTACATGACTGTGGAACAGAGTGAGACTGACAACTTTGTACAACTCTGCCTCAGTAATTTTTTTTAATTTAATTTGTTTTCAGTTTTCAACAATCACTTCCATAAGTTTTAAATTTTCTCCCCTTTTCTCGGCCCTCCTTCCCCAAGACAACATGCAGTGGATTCTACACTTACATTCTTATTAAACACATTTTCACATTAGTCATGTTGAATTTCAACAAATGGCAGAAACCATGAGAAAAGCCAAACCAAAATATAATACAAGAGAAAGTAGTCTGTTTCATTCTGGATTCTGTATCCATACTTCTTTCTCTGGATGTGGATGACATTTTGCCTCAAGAGTCCTTTGGGAATGTTTTAGGTTCTTGCCTTGCTATGAAGGGCTAAGTCTTTCTATCAGGAACAGTCCTCGCACACTGTGGCTGTTACTGTTTATAATAATCTTCTCGTTCTGCTCATTTCACTCAGCATCAGTTCATATAAGTCTTTCCAGGTCTCTCTGAAGTCTTCCTGTTCATCATTTCTCATGGCATAATAATAATATTCCATTAAATTCATATACCACCACTTGTTCAACCATTCCCCAATTGATGGGCATTCCCTTGATTTCTAGTTCTTGGCCATTTCAAAAAGAGCTGCTATAAATATTTTTGCACATGTGAGACCTTTTCCTATTTCTGTGATCTCTTTGGGATAGAGTCCCAGAAGTGATATTGCTGGGTCAAAGGGTATGCACATTTTTGTAGCCCTTTGGTCATAGTTCCAAATTGCTCTCCAGAATGGTTGAATCAGCTCACAGCTCCATCAACAATGAATTAGTGTTCCAACGCTCCAACATCTTCTCCAACATTTATCATCTTCCTGTTTTGTCATGTTAGCCAGGTGTGATGTGGTACCTCAAACTCTGCCTTATTTGAATCTAATTTCACGCCCAAGGCATCATCTGCTATATTACCTCAGTATCATTATGTTGGTTTTCTTTGAAAACAAAGGGTGAACAACACAATACCCCTATTAGACTATGAGCTCCTTGAGAGTAGGGACTGCATTTGCTTTTCTTTGTGTCTCTAGGGCTTTGCAAGATGCCTAATACATAGTAGGTACCTAATAAATGCTAGTTGACTGATAGGGAATAGATACAGAACCAACCTCCCTATCCTGAACAGGAGATGAAAAAAAATGAGAAATTAAAGGAGGGATGACCCTAAATTGGGGAATAGCTGAACAAATTGTGCTACTTGAATGTAAAGCAATATTATTGTGTTGTTGTAAAAGATGACAAAAGAGATGAGTTCAGAGAAACCTGGGTAGTGAACTGATGCAGTGTGAAGTGAGCAGCACCAGGACATTTTCTACCAGGGCAACATTGTAAAGAAAAATTTTGAAAGAATGAAGAGTTCTGATTAATGAAGTGATTGACCATGTCTGTCTGAGAACTGCGACTCCTTTTATGTAACTCTGCCTTTTTTGTTGTTGTTTTTTTTACAAGGTATCTTTTTGTCTTTCAGTTTTTATTTGGGAAGGGGTATTAGGTGATGCAAGATGAACAGTAGAGACACAAGAAAAAAGGAGCCACTGAAAAACTTTTTAAATGAACATAAAGGAAAAGGAAGTTCAGAAAGAAGCACAAACTAGCAGGATAGTTGTGAAAGAAATGTTTTCTTTTGTACTTTTTAAAGCATGTGGCACGAAGTGAAGAGTCACAGTTTCATGTACAGTCTTTTTCTATGTACTTGGAAATGTTTCTTGGTTTTGGGTGTTTAAATTCTTGGGGGGGGGGAGTTTTTTTTATTACCTTCCATTTACTCTGTATGTGGGTTATGTGTACCTAGTTATTTACTTATCTCCTCCATGGTAATAAAAATTCCTTTGTTATGGGGACTGTTTGTGCCACTAAACTACAGTGCTGGGCACGTCGTAAATAGTTAATAAAATAAATGTCTGTGAATTGATTAAGAGTGGTCAAAATTTAGGTCGGTTTCTTTGAAGTTTTCTGTTTCCTGCTTTTCATTGTAATTCAGTTGTTTGAATGGATAGGGTTGAAACTGTTGTGATTGTAGTGTCTCTGTTCCATTATTCTCTGTGCATCAGAGTACTATGATTGTTGTCATTGGAAACAAGTATGTTAGTCTTCGGAGGTTGTCCGAGACCCAGGAATACTGTGACTTTCTTCTGATCACGTTGCTAATAAGTTACAGAGAGATTTTGAACTCTGGTCTTTTGGCTCCGAACTAAGCTATTAAGTATGTCATGCTTTTTCATTCTTTTGTGTATGTGTAATAAAGATAAAAAAGTTAAGCACTAATATTACTAATGGAATATTTCACTTGGGCTAATCTAAATTTTAAGGCTTCTCATTAAAATATTTTTGCATTGATATTTTAAAAACCTTTTTAATACTAAGTGAAAATGTTTTCCACTTCATTTAAATAATTAGGGCCTAAAAGCTGGTATTAAAGAAACATGTTTGTGTTTATTATTTTTTTTAAATAAATTTATTTATTTAACTTTTTACATTCATTTTCACAAGATTTTGGGTTCCAAAATTTTCTCCCCATTTGTCCCCTCCTCCCACCCCAGTACACTGAGCATTCTAATTTCCCCTATCACCAATCTGC
>CM053770.1:461532316-461549027 GCA_028658325.1 Potorous gilbertii
GTTCCTAGGAGTTTCTCTTTTTGGATCTCTTTCAGGAAGTGATCAGTGGATTCTTTCAATATTTATTTTGCCCCCTGGTTCTAGAATATCAGGGCAGTTTTCCTTAATAAATTCATGAAAGATGATGTCTAGGCTCTTTTTTTGGTCATGGCTTTCAGGTAGTCCCATAATTTTTAAATTATCTCTCTTGGATCTATTTTCCAGGTTAGTTGATTTTCCAGTGAGATATTTTACATTACCTTCCATTTTTTCATTCTTTTTATTTTATTTAGTGATTTCTTGGTTTCTCATAAAGTCATTAGCCTCCATCTGTTCCATTCTAATTTTGAAAGAACTATTTTCTTCAGTGAGCTTTTGGACCTCCCTTTCCATTTGGCTAATTCTGCTTTTTAAAGCATTCTTGTCCTCATTGACAATTACCCCATTCCACTTAAAATATGTAATAAGATGAACATCTTAATCATATGAAAACACCTTAATGAACCGATTAAAGATGTTAGAGTAAATGAGTAAAAAGTCTTTGAAAGCCATAGAATGAACTAGAGTGAAGGTGTGATAGGACTTTTATTGATTGGTTGAATACAATCTTTTTTTTCCCACTGGCTCCTTCTTATTTGTTGACCAACAACTTAAGTCTCCCCAATCCTAAAAACAAAGCCTTGATCTTCTACTCTAGTCATCTTTCCTTTCTCTTTCTTCCCTTTACTTCAAAGCTTAGTAACTTCAACAAACATTTATTACATGCCTCTTATTTACCATCATGGTGCTAAGTACTAGAGAATGCAATGGTAAGCTTACAATTTTTTGAGGAGAGATGACCTGTACACAGATAAGTATGATTCAGCAAAGGAGACACTGAAGGTGCTTTAGGCAAATTTGAAAAGAGAACATGCATGACTGAGAAGATTGGTGAAGACTTCATAGAGGAGCTGGAAGGAACCTTGAAAAAAAAGAAGTAAAAATCACACATCAGTCTTTCTTTTCATTTTCTGTGTAGACATAAAGTCAGTAGCCCAACTAACTCACCATTGACTTCCATTTTTCAAGTTAAAACCATCTACTTGATTTTACTTCTCCAGCAGATAGAAATTATTTTCAAGCACTTTGATTACAAGAAAAGTCTGGTAATTAATTTAAGGGTTATTTTCTGAAACTTGTTTGTATAAAAGTTTTTATTTTTTTCCTCTTCCTATATTTTAAACAGTAAAGAGTAGAAGTTTGGTAAATTATTCACTCCTTTTTCCTTTTACAGGCCAAAGATAAGTTGACAAGAGACATCAAGTAATTTCTAAATGCTTTGCTGTTGGAGGAAAATTCTAAGTAATGCAATCCTTTTTATTTTAAAAATATAGGAAACTTTTTTTATATAACTAATTTCTTTTTTCTTGTTTTTTTGTCTTATTTAGTGTCTTTTTCCTTGGAGCCATCCTTGTAATAGCAGCTACTTTCCTATATGGCTATGATCCCAAACCTGCAGGAAATCCTACGAAGGCCTAGTTATTTTCTGAAACTTGTTTCTCAGGATTGTTCAAGTATTAAGGTCCTCAAACATCATTGACACATGGAGGATAACATAAATTCTGTGAGAGATCATGAGACTGAGTTTGATCATGATTGTTTAAATGATTTGAAGTTATAAAGGTTTAGAAACTGTAAGAAGTTTGTTACAGGTGGTAACAACAGAAAATGAAATATCTAGTACATCCAAAAGTAAAAACTTGAAAAAAAACAATGTTTCCAGTGACTCAAAATCATGAATGTTTACAACTTGAACTCTGAAGTTAACAAAAAAAGGTTTTTAAAATGTTGATTGCTGCAGAAATGTCCTATGCACTCTTTATAAGAGCACATGACATGTCAGATATAAATTTTTGCAAATCAAATATATTTAATCTTAGTAAATGTTTTTAATTTGCTATTTGTGTATAGATTACACTGAATACAATTCATTATTCTGTAATTAAGATTATAATTAGCTATTTCTTATTAAAGCTGTGAAGAAATTGAAGTATGATTTGAAAAAATTTTTCACATACCCAAGATTTTTATATTTATAAAGAGATTACTAAACAAATCTGAATTCTGTTATTTGTTAATCTCTATAAATTGATAATACTATGGGTCTGATTTAATATAAGAAGGGGAAAATTTATATGTAAGTTTCTCTGTTTAGTGGTTTGTATAGCTAAATACAAGCTACAGGTGGAGTTTGGGTTTGGGTTTCTTTTTATTTTTTCTTATAAATTGGATCCTTAATATTACTTTAAATTTTATTTGTGTGTGATTCAGTTTCCTTTAATGTTATTAAATGTAACTTAAGATAAAGCAAATACTTAAAGTATGTAATGGTTTATAAAAATATATAATTGTCCATATCCACTCTATTTGGAGTCATGGACTATCACATATGTATTCTACCTTATTACAGTTTTAAATGGATGTTTTACTCAATCTATAAGAGCTTCTTTAAGTCTGTAACAGTAAAGATATTTTTAGTTTAAATATTAGTAGGTTGACATCAAAATAACTTCTAGAACCATTTTAGATGGCCATTATATTGTTTGAAATGGTATAAGTTTAAATTCAGGGTTCCCAAACAACATTTTGTAAGCCCACCACCTACAGAAGTGCCCTTTCTATGTTCTTGGTTGAAGGGGATATTACTCCAAGCACTGCATGGAGCTTCTTGGAAAGAAGCAATTATTTGTTCCTTCGTGTGTATACATATGTGAATATGTGTATGGATACACATACACAAACACATATAAAATTGGTTGTGGTATATACATATATATGTGTATATATGAGCATATATGTTTTATATATGTAGACATATATATTTGTGTATATAATTACACAGATGCACCTGCTTTAAAATAACACCATTTCTATATGTTCTTATGAACAATGAAGTAGAATATTTTATGTTATAT
Organism: Potorous gilbertii; assembly: GCA_028658325.1. NCBI lineage: Eukaryota > Metazoa > Chordata > Mammalia > Diprotodontia > Potoroidae > Potorous > Potorous gilbertii. Next base: position 461,535,250 of record CM053770.1, read on the forward strand.
GCCATTTAGTAATTTTTAATGAGGTTCAGATGTCATAAATGATTAGTTTAAAGCTTTATAAAATTATCATGTTATGTTCATTCAGTTGTGAACAAGAATAGTACTGATATTCTAGCTTGTTCTCTATGTAAAGCAACACATAAAATTATAGTGTTTATTTTTTAATTTGCATAAGTAACTCAGAAATGCAATTCAATAGTCATCTATTCTGGGTAGAGTTAAAAAAATAAGATTCAAAAGTTTTCTGCTTAAAATTATGGTATTCTTACTGCTTTAAGGCTGCCACTGAGTCAGCCTACTATTAGATTTCTTTGAAAACGCTTAGAATCCTCCTGTGTCCATAGATCAGGAGTCTACTCTTCTTCTGTCCAAGGTTTCAATTCCTCACAAATGTATTCACTTCCAAGACACTTGGAATCTCTGTTGTAGGTGTTGCAAAGTGGCCCTTGTTGGCCACAATTCTAGGTACGTAGAGCTTCGCTAGCCTCCTTTGAGAGTTGTTAAACTGTTAACAGTTTGGGGTATATTCTTAGTGTGTGACAAAACTCTGGCTTAATTAAAATCCAAATCCTTAGGTTACAAAGGAACTTTAATGCACAAAATTCCAGGACCAAGTTTACTTCTCAAATATTGACTAGGTATCAAAATAGAAATTCTGTATATTTTCTTAGCCAGTTGATACTGTGTGGCCTGTCTCTTATTTTAGTGTTTTGAAGAGTAATTACAAAAAAGCATTGATATTACATTAATGTAATGGCATGCTCCCAGTAACTAAAAACTTAAAAGTAAAAGTTATTCAAGTATTCAAGCAAGTATATCAGAACAGGATAGTTTCATGAAATAAGCAAATACTATTATTCCTGTCAGTGTAGTATATATAGCAAAAAGAGTTGAGGAAACCTGAGTTCCAGTACATCTGTGCCCCTGATTCACTTTATGATTTAGGATAAATCATTTCTCTAGGCAAGAGGGTTGGACTAGGAAGTTTTTTCGAGGTCTGATATTCTGTGATCCATGACATATTTATTTTCAAAAGTAACTGTTCTATGGACAGAGAATTTATATTTTATATTTCTAGTAATTAAGAAATTGTTTATTCTTGGATATTGTAGTTTATAATTTATACTTTGTGTTCACAGGGAAATAGAATGCAAAACTGGAGTTATAGATTGGCTTCTACCAACAACTAATGATAGCATTTTCATGACATCAATTTTTGGATCAGTTGGCAGGTTTACCTTCAAAGTCTTTTCTATCAAACCATGTAATTAAAAAATAATTATTCCATTGCTAATATAGGGTTTTGATACCTAAATAATTCCAGCGTTTTAAGAAATTTTAGACTTTTTTCATCTCTCAACTATTTTATTCAATGAAAATAAGCCATTTTGTAGGAAAATGTGCCAATACCTAGCACTATGATAAAGAAGTCTATTGTATCCAATTTAAAATTGTATGAAAAGTTTTAAATATAAAGAATGGATTTGCCAACAAAGTGGTATTAAGTTAAACTGATTTAGGAGTACCATAGGTGTGCATTATTGAACATTTTTTTTAGTTTAAAATCTATATCAGCAAGAGGAATGAGCAATGGTTTGTATTTCTATTTATTCTTAGTGGGGGAAACTTGAAAGCCATCTTATGATCTGGACAAAAACATTGGGAAAAAGAATCTGTAAATCAGAAGACTGCCCCTACAGAGTTCAGAAATTGTGCTGTAGTAAGTTTAGGATATGATTCTTAGTACATTACCTTTATGAACTAACAAATCTTTCAGACAAAGTAGTTTTCTAGACTTTAAAAATGTTATTGTATTTGATTCCAATATAGGTATTTTTTGAGAAATAGGGTTTATTTTTGACTTCACATCATCTTTTAATTTAAATTTTCATTGTTATGACAGTATTTATTTACATTATGAATGTGTGCTTTTCAGTAGAAAAGCCTTGTAGAAGTTGTTTATGCTATGTTTGTAAGACACCTTAAGAAACTCCAAAATGTAGCATATTTAATAATAAATATAGGACCAAAAGAAGCACCTTTTACAAATTATGGTCCTATGTGCCTTGCTTACCAAATACCTGACACTTCTTCTGGATGTTATGACTGTAATTCACAATTATAGATACATGATAATAATGTCAGGAATTTTAAAAAGTTATTTCTCAGTTGATTTTTTTAAAAAAAATTTCTCTATCTACAAGTATTCATCAAATCTGTTTTATGGTACAGGAAATTAAGTGTGCTGTGCAGGTAATTGATAACCAATATATGTTTAAGTAAAGTGCAACACTATTAATTCATCGTTGAGCATTTTGAAACTTTAAAAATAGAGTACAAACCAGATTACTGTTATAGTTCCTTGTTTTTAAATAACATTTTACTGCATTTTTTTGTTATTTACGATTTGGATCTTTTGTTGTATCTCCATGTTTTATTTGCTTAGAAACCTTTTGGTTTGGGGAACAGTATGTAATTTTGTATATTTAAACTTTTGCGGATAAAATTCAAAAATTATATAATCAGTCTTTTTTATATCATGTTTTTGATTGATAAATATTTTAAATTTTTTCAATATCTAATTACCACCTATTGCTTAATGAGTTTTATTGGAATGTAGGCATAGTTTTATTACTGGAATTGTGACCCTGTTCACCAGTATCTATAAACCTGAATGTGAATTAAATTTCTCCTCTTTTAATACCAATGATAAATTACTGGTCATTTCTGTTACTGTAGTCATCACCACTAGCTCACACATGAATCTATGTGTTACCTCATCTGCTCTAACTCCCATTTAAGTTATTGTGAATTTCTCTTCTCGTACATAGAATGACAAAAAGCTTGCTTTCTGTGAGAAGCATATCAGTCAGCTAGAAGGAAAATTAATCACATTAATTAACTGAAATCGTGTGCTCTATTTTCTTTATTACTTATAACTTATTTCATGTCGTATCACTGGAGCAATTCAAAAATCATTTAATAAGTTCCTAATTGTTGAAGATCTTAAGACTTGTTGATGAGTTCACAGCACTTACGTTACCATTTATAAAATTGATGTAATCTGTGATAAATCACTTAAATTGTAAAAATATTTCAAAGAATTAGCTTTGTTTTTTACTATAAATTTCATTTGGTTCCTCTAATGAAAAAAACCTAACTATAAAATATTAATAAGTTTGCAGTATACCATTATTCTAGTATCTTTAGATCCTGTTTGTAAATGTAAATATAATAGGTAAATTAACTTACAGCCACTACTGTCTTCAGCAAACCATTAACTGGCAAATGATATCTGCATTATCATACCAGTCTTTAATAATAGCCCTTGAAAATGAACTGAAATTGAATTCCAGCACTGTTAAGGCACAGAGAAGAAAAAGCACACTGAAAATATGCCTTCAATTTCCCTAAATTCAGGTTCTCAACATTTCTTTTTCATAATGTCCATACTCTTTTGAATTCTTTCCCCTTAATTAGGACAGTACAGGTCAAACCTGTTATCATTTATTAGTGGTTTTAAAATTTTACAGTGAAATAAGTGTCAAAAATTTTGTTAAATAATTCTGAGCCCAGAATCTCAGAACTTTAAAAATACGTTGTGATCATTGCTGTCAACAGAACATAGAGAATATTGCTGTTTATCTTTCCTAGTAGTAAGTACTAGTTAGGCTTTTGAAAATGATCTAGTCATTTAAAATAATTAGTATGCTAAATTTCGTGAAAAGCCTTTATTTGTTCTTTAGCAGTTTAACACACACACCCATGCATACACACATGCAAATAAAAATAAATTAATTTTCAAATATACAAATGATCACCATTTCCCCGTACTCTTAAATATCATTAATGGGATAAATTGATACATAATATATTTGTTCATTTCATTCTAGCTTCATTAGTCATTGATGTTTTATTAGTATATGTTTTTCCCTATGTTAAGCGAAAGTTAAACTTAGATACTCCATTTTAAGTTAAAATAGACTGTGACATTTTTAGATTTCCCCAAGTACTATCCTTTGAAGTTCTTTTCTGTTATATATGCTTCAGGGACAATTTGTCTAAATGCTTGAATATTGAGGAAACTGGAAACCTCAATGATTCCCAGAACTACCTTCAAGGTACTGTACCAGAACAAGCCTAGATTTCTGTTCTACTCTGGTAGAATTTCTGTTATTTGAGTCCTTCAAACAAAAGCTAGATGGAGGACCACATTTTGAGTATGTGTTACAGGCTTTTTTTTTTTTCCAGCTATGAGTTTGATTGGCGGGCTACTGAGTTAAATTCCAAATCTTGAGATAATAATTTTATAATTCTCTGGGATGCCATTAAGTCCAGGGTTCATACAAAATGATTACTGTCTTGTTGAGCCATACCCCACCTGTGGTATATCAACTTTATAACTATTGATGACTGTATCTTCATCTAAGTCTTCAATAAAACTTAAATAGCAGTTAGTTCTGACTGCATATCTCTAGGTTGACAGCTCTTAGCACAGTTCTTGGTTATTCATTCATTGCTAAATCTAACGATTTATCTCAGCTCTTTCCATTTTATCCACAAGGTTCTCATGAAAAATTGCCAAAAACTTTGCTGAAATCCAGATATACCATATCTATAGCATTCTCCTGATCAGGCTAGCTGCTTTATCGAAAAAGGAGATGAGGTTAGTCTGACATCACATGTTCTTGCTGCAGCACTTAATATTTCTTTGTCATTACTGCTCCCTGTTCTAAATGCTCAAGCTCTTCCTTTAATAGTACTCATGTTTGTACCAGGTTTGTTTTTGGGGAAAGATACTTTTGGGTTGTATTATTGCATTCATAGGGATCAGAATAAAAGATGTGATAGTATGTTGGTCTTGTCAGACTACCATTGTAGTATTGTATTCATTTAGTGGCATACAAGGACAGTGTGCAGGGCCTAATACATAAAAATAACTCATTTATGCAGTATTTAAAAGGTGTATGTAGTGCTTCTTTCTCCACAACTTTGTCTGGTAGGTAGAGCAAGTAGTATTATACTCATTTTATAGATGAAGAAATTGAGTCTTTGAGAGGTTTAGGGTTACACACAGCAGGTAGAGCAAGAATTAAAACTATGATCTTCCCAACTCTAGGTCCCACACTCTTTCCACTGCACATTTCATCTCTTATTAGGCACATAATAGACATTGATAGAATGAACATATGAATGCAAATCAGATACTAAGATAATAAAGACCCCAGTAACTAAATCAACAGGAACCATATTGTATTTCTACCCTATGAAAGGTAGTCATTTACTCAGTTCTGCTCTAAAACTCTTATGTAGAATAAATTCTCTGTGGAGCAGAGGTGTGAAGCTCACGACTACATATAGAACCTAAATCTAAAAGCACTAAAATAATATTGCCTTCCAGGATCCTGATAGCTCTGAAAGGCCAGAGGTTAGACTCCTTCCTAACCTGAGCTTATGTCCTTAATTTCTTAAGGAAACCAAAATTTCCTTCCAGAATCCTACTGCAAAAATTGTTGGATTCAGCTTCAAAATAATGAATAGGTTGAGAAATACCATGTAGTTTGTTTTTTTTAATATCTCTATGGGAATGCAAGACATGACCTTCTCCTTGAAGAGGATTCCCAGTTCTGTATATTCCAACCCTCATTTTTCTTGTGCTTTTTGTTCCACATCACCAACTGTCTGTTGGCTATTTCCCTTCTGGCTGTCCCATAGACTTCTCAAATTCAGCATGTCCTTTTTAAAGAACTGTCAAGGGCAACACCACTCTTCCAGTTACCCTGCTTTGCAACCTGAAGAGTCATGTTTGTCTTTATTCTCCTTTTCCCTCAACCTCCAACATAGAATCAATGCCCTTCTCTTTTTTTTTTTTCCACACAAACATTGTACTAGTTCAGGTCCTTTTATTGTCTCTGGCCTAGACCATTGAAATAACCTCTTAATTGTTCTTCCTGCCTCCACTCTCTTCCCACTCTAATCCATCCTCCACTTAGCTGTCAAAGTGATGTTCCTAAAGCAAAAGTCTAACCATGTTAGTTGTCTGCTCAAGAAACTTTAATGATTCCTTATGGCCTCTTGGATAAAATACAGACTTTTTTGTTTGGTATTTAAAGCCCTTCCCAGTCTGTTTCCAGCCTACCTTAACAATCTCATATTACACATTAGTCTCCTTCACATTTTCTGTATTCCCACCTAATTGACCTAAGTGCTATTCCTCATAATCAGTCTTCTTTAGCTTTGTACAGACTAACTCACCGTCTAGGATTCATTCCCTTTCCCCTGCTCCACAATCAGAAAAAAAAAAGTCTAACACCTATGTATTAGGTACTAGGGATACAAATACAATGAATGAAACAGTCCACACTTGTATGGAGCTTACATTCTAATGGGAGGCGCAAGTACATACATGTATAAGTATAGAATAAATACAGGGTTTCTCAAAAGTCTTGTGGAATACCCTGTATAAAGAGGATAAATATGTAAATATGTAAGAAATAGTTAAATACAAAAAATAAAAAGAATTTTAGAAGGGAGAACACTAGTTGGCAAGGGTATAAGGAGATGAAAAACAACTTCATGAAGAAATTGTGTTTGAGTTGCTTCTTGAAGGAAAGGATTCAGTGAGGGTGGAGGTGAGGAAGGAGTGCATTCCCTGTGTGGGGAATGGTGTGTACAAAGGTGGAGGGAAAATGGAATGTTTTCTGTGAGGAAGAGAGTCCATTTTGCCTGAATTGCAATGTGTGGGAGGTGGTATAAGGTACAATTAGGCTAGAAAGTTAGTTTGGGGCAAATTTGTGTAAGGCTTTCTCCTCTTGGAATCCATGTCTCCCTTCAGTCCCTTAGCTCAAAAGGCCACCTTCTATGTGAGACCTTTCCTGATCTCTCCCATTACTTTATATTTACTTATTTCCATACAGACTCTCCTTTCCCCAGAGAGAGTAAACTTTAGGGCAGGAACTGTGTTGATTTTTGTCTTTGTTTCCTCAGCATTTAGCGCACTATGTGGCACATAATAGGTATAATATATACTTGTTAATTGATTAATACTTTTTAATTAATCTCAAACAGGTACTGTTGTCTCTAAATCTTTAGTTACCATCTGATAAACTGTTTTAGATAGACTTTGCCCATGTAATATGGGATAGTTTAAAATGACCACAGCTGTTTACCTCATTTAGTCAATCTTGCCTTTTAAAATTTTAAAAAACAGTTTTTGTGGAAATCTTTTTTTTTCCCCAATAACCATACCAATTGCCAATATCAAAGGCAAGTAAAGTTGGTCCATAAGATCAGGAATGTAGAACCTAGTCCTAGAGAACCTTCTACGTTATATTTTATTCTGCTTCCTGTATTTGAAACTATGCTGGAAGTTTCTTGGGAATAATCTTAATATAAAAGCTTCAGAATCAATAGAAAAGTTACTGTTGTATTTTTCCTTCATGACTTACAGGTGTTTCTGAAGTCCTAAAATTGAGCAAGGGTAGCATTGTGAGAATAAGGTATACTTTTTGAAACGCATATTTTATAACATTTATTTGGAATCTTTAACTTTATCAATTTGACATTATTTCCCACTTATTCTTTTCCCCAGTTTCTGACAGTGAGGAAGTCCTCAAGGGCATCCCTCTGTGCAATTGATCCTCTCCCCTCCTATCTTCTTCATCATATTCCCCCTTTTTCTAATCTTCAACTTCTCCCTAGTAGCAGTTTCTTTTTGGTATTTTAAATTGAATGTCCCCTATACACATCTTAAAACACAATGTGTCTAAAACTGAGCTTGTTATCTTTCCTCCAAAACCCATCTTTCTTCTAAACTTGTTCTTCACACACAGTATTCCATTTCCCATTATCCTCCAGGCCTAGAATGCCCTGCTTCTCCCTCTTCAGCTTTTTAAAATTGCTGGTTTCCTTCAACATTCTCCTCAAACACTATCTTTTTTAAGAGGCTTTCCCCTCTGAGATGTCCTTGTACTATATGTATGTATCTTTAATATGTCTATGTATATGCCATTTCCTGCATTAAATTGTAGGCTTCAAGAATCTAAAATGGTCTTCCTTTCTTCTTTGTATCCCCAGAACTTAACATAGTGCAAGGCAAATAAGCAATAAGCAGTTAGGCAACAAATATTTATTATGTAATTACTATGTGGGTAGAACCATGCTAAGTGTTGGGGATATAAATACCAGCAAAAAAACAGGTCCTGCCATCAAGGATTGTTCTGTATAATGGGGGAAAAGCACATAAAAGGAAGGTGGAAAGCAGGGTAAGGGGTGGGAGAGAAATGGAGGTACCCACAGCATGGGGATGGTATTGTAGGCTGGAAAGTCAGAAGCATAAGGATGTGAATGAAGTGGAGACCCAAGAGGAACTTGCCCATGGGGGACAAGGGCTGACATTAGGGAGGGTGTTCCACGGTAAATAAGCCCGAGGGGCCAATGGATATTCTAGGGTGGAGCTGTAAGATATGGTGTTGATGTCCAGAAATGAGAAGTGCAATAGACATGTGGTAAGCATTGGCTCACTAGAGTATAACCCTAGAATAGATTCTTGTTGATTTCCTCTGCCAAGGACTTTGTATGTGACCTTGGACAAATCGGAAATGATTCTGTCAGTAAACAAAATATTTATTAGCTGGCACAGTGGATAGAGCGCCAGGCTTGGAATCAGGGAGACATGAGTTCAAATGCGGCCTCAGACAATTCTGTTTCCTCATCTGTAAAGTGGGGATAATAGTAGCACCTACCTCCCAGTGTGGTTGTGAGGATTAGATGAGATAATTACAAAGCGCTTAGCACAGTGCTTGGTACGCAGTAGGTGCTATAGAAACGTGAGCTGCTATTACCCTGATTGTAATCACTTAGTTTTGTTACTTTAGCTATGTTAGCTATCTTTTTGAATCTCAGTTCTCTCTAAAAAGAGAAAACTACCTGACTCTATTATACTTATATAAAACAGATGCAATATATTTTTCTTCTTATTATAACTTATTATAAACATTCTATCTGAAACTGTTCACTATTTGTCATTGTCCTCAAAATATCTGTTAATTCCACCTATAAATCTTATAAAGAGGTGGGAGGAGGGAACAAAGGGAGGGAAGAGTGATTCAGGAGTAAAATCCAGCATAAATTACTTTGCCTATATATCATCATTTGATATGTGATGTTGATGTGGGTCCTTTCTCCAGTGGTTAGATTTGCAACTCACTATGTGTGCCTCTTCATCTGTTGGTGACTTTCTTTCTCTAGGTCTTGTTGCCTGCAGTGGCTGCCAGTGCAGTACTCCCTTGCTGTTCTACATGTGTAGTTCAACCAATTTTGTGAACCTTCATATGGATAGTATGTATTTTACCAGTTCTTGGAAGAAGTCATTGTTGGTAACATGCTACAGCCTAAGCAAGAGGACCTGGGTTTGAATCTTGGGTCTGCTGCTTATTCTTATGTGACTTTTCTTTCTAGACCTCAGTTTCCTCATATGTAAAATGAAGGAATTGGATTAGATGACCTTTGACATCCTTTTCAGTTCTAAGTCTTTGATCCTACAATTCTTTGAGTCTTTTAAAAAAGTCAGTATTTATTAATCCCAAAGCTTTGATAACTTACAACTGCACCATGACTTTTGGGATACTCTGTATATAATTTAAGTTACATTTTAAAACATTGTATATATTAATTACTTTTTCTTTGACAATGCAAACTTGTTAGTATATTCACATGAACAAAATGAAAAGGAAGGCAAATACTTTCCCCCAAGAGATTATAAACATACATGTTCTGATGTTTACCAGTTGTTAAAACCAACACAAAGTATTTGTGCATTGGCGTTAATTCATAACCATATTGTCTACTTGTTTTCATGACTTTTTAAAATCTTTTTAAGGTTTTTGACCTGGATTTATTGCTCCTATTGTTGCCTTTAATTTGTTGTTGTCATAAATGACATTTAAAATAAATTGTTTACCCAACAAAGATAAAAGTTACCTTTATGGTGCAGTTTGGAGGGCATGGGATTCTTTTATTAAACTAGCTAATACAGATTACAGAGACAATGTGATATGGTGGAAAGAATACTGGATCTTCTGCTAGAATGACTGAATTTGAATGTTGGATTTGCTTCTCACTAACGGTTAAATCACCTAATCTTTCTGGCCGCAGTTTATTTGTAAAACAAGGATCTTGAATGCTAAATATAATTCTGACTCACATTATAAATTTAGCTCTTCAAGCTACTAGTTCTAAATTGACATTTATTTTTTTCGTAGGGATATGAGAAATAATTTGATTTATCAAATCTTTCTTAACATTCTTATTTAACATTCAACATTCTGAACCAACTGAACTCATTTAAATTGTCAAAACATTTATAAAGTATTGGACTTCACTGAACAAATATAAGAAAATGCATCTGATTTTCAAATGACCAAAAAATCTAAGATTTAAGTAGTTTCCTATGTATTGCTTACATATCTTGTACAGGTGGTATTATGTCCTCTAAAGAACTTGCAAAACAAAGCTGCTTCTTTATTTTGGCAAAAAGTCCATAGAAATAGTACTTTGATCTGGTTGTAATTTACTCTTATGCTTGTTCTTCACAGAAAGTCATTTTTTCTTATAACAATCATTCTATTGTACAATGAATGAGTTTGATTTTGTGTTGCTTGGTTGTAGGGGGAGAGGAGAACCTAGGGGAACTTTGAGCTCTGAAGTTTCTTGAATCAGAGAATCTCAGAGTTAGAAGGTACTTCAGAGGTACCTAAGGTAGCCCAAACCATATTCAAATAAGAATCTCTTATACAGTAATCTTGGCAAAGGCACCATTTAACCTTAATTTGAAAACCACCAAGACTAAGGAATTCATGACTTCCTAAGGTAGGTCATTCAAGTTTGGGAAAGCTCTAATTGGTAGGAAGTTTTTTCTTACAAGGTTTCTCCTTAATAAAGATTTTCGAGCAGAGGCTAATTTACTACTTACTGATGATGTTGGATCCAGGATCCTTATTCTGGTGTAGGTTGGATTAGATGGCTTTAGCAATGCCTTACAAGTCTATGATTTCGTACTATGTCATTCCAGTTTTAAAAAGTACTTGATAAGGTAACTAAAAAATAAGTTGCCACTCTCTTTGCATATTATATATGCAAAATCAAAATGCATAAAAATTCTATGCGGCAATTTTTTTTCCAGTTATAATTCTCTCCACTCTGTACTATTTTGACACCTACCAGGGCATCTAGCTTGCAGAATTATTTTTGTGTTTTGCTGTTTAGGACTGTACAGGTTTCACCTTTTCTGTATAGATTTGATTAGGCCATTTAAGATTATTATTTGGACTTTTTCTGTTTTAGTTCAAAGCAAACACTTATTAAAAATAAACATCTTGTTTGTCTTGAAAGTCTCACTGGTATAGAAACAACTAGATTTTAAATCCTTCTTTCCTAATCATACATTTGGAAGAAACTTTAGAAACTATCTAGTATAACTAATTTCTGAGAAGTGGTCATCCAGCCCTTGCTTTAAAATTTGTATTGAGGGGGATCCTACCTTCCCCTAAAGCAGTTCATAGCAATTTTAGATGTCTGTAATTGTTTTTTCCTTCAGTCTGAAATTTGATTCTCTTCATCTTCCACCCATTATTGTCAGTTTAGCCTAATAAGGCCCAGCAGAACAAGTCTAAGTCTTGTACTTTTCAAATGCTTGAAAACAGCTTTCACATCTATCCTAAATTTTCTCTTCTGCAGACTAAACTTGGTTCCTTTGGTTTTCCATCCTCTTATCATCCTGGTTGGTTTCTCTGGATGGACTTCAGGTTGTCATTATCTTTCCCCAAATGTAGTACTCCAGATGTGGTATGACAAGGGTAGAATAAAGCAGAACTTTCATCTCCCTCATTCTGGATACACTATTAAGAAAATCTAAGATAACATTAGATTTTGTCACTGCCTTATCTTCATATTGACTTATAGTGAATGTGCTTTTCTCAAAAATTCACAAATTATTTGCATATATACTGTTGTCTAAATAGAGCTCCCATGTCTTACATTTGTGGAATTGTTTTTTTTTTTTCCTAAACCAACATGTGGTACTTGTCTCATTTGGCATTTTGTCTCAGTAAACTTCATCAGGTGCTCTCCTTGTTGAGACCCTTTTGGATCCTTACTTTGTTGTCTTTTATACTAGGTATTACTTCTTAGTTTTACATAATTTGTAAATTTACTGATTAATAAATCTATGTCTTAACTCATGTAACTAATAAAACTGTTGAGCAATATAGGACCAAAGAGAAATTCCCTACATCACTCCACAAGAGACTTCCCATCATGTTGGACATCAGTTCATTATTGATTCTTCTTTGAATCCAGTCATTGACTAGTTCCAAATCTTCCTAACTGTAATATCATCTAGAACAGAGGTGTCAGGCTGCAAAATTCTCAAGCAGCCAAACCAGGTTAAAATACTGTCAGACAATGTTTAATGAAATAAAAATACAGTAGAATATAATGTTAAATTGTGGTTTTCTAATTTTATATGTAGTCTACAAGTGTTTCTATTTTGAGTTTTACCCACTGATTTAGAACATGTATCCACGAAAGACTTTGTCAAATGATTTGTTGAAATCTTGGCAAACCAGGTCGTAAGCATTTTCCTGACTTACCAGAGATAGTGAAGAAGAGAGCCTTGTCAAAAATATGATTGAGTTTCATTTACTTTTTTTTGTATTTAAATTTATTTAAGTTTTTAACATTCATTTCCACAATATTTTGAGTTCCAAATTTTCTCCCCATTTCTCCCCTTCCCCAACCACAAAACACCGAGCAATCTGCCCTCCCTCCCTTTCCTTATCCCCATATTCTCTTTTCTCCTGTAGGGCAAGATAACTTTCTATACCCCATTACCTCTATTTCTTATTTCCTAGTTGTAGGCAAGAACAATACTCAACAGTTGTTCTTAAAACTTTTGAGTTCCAACTTCTCTTCCTCCCTCCCTCCCCACCCATCCCCATTGGGAACGCAAGCAATTCAATATAGGCCATATCTGTGTAGTTTTGGAAATGACTTCCATAGTAGTCAAGTTGTGTAAGACTAAGTAATTTTTCCCTCCACCCTATCCTGACCCCCATTGCTTCTATTCTCTCTTTTGATCCTGTCCCTCCCCAAGAATGTTGACTTCTAATTGCTCCCTCCTCCCTTCCATCATCCCCCGCCACCCTGTTTATCCCCTTCTCCCCCACTTTCCTGTATTGTAAGATAGGTTTTCATACCAAAATGAGTGTGCATTTTATTCCTTCCTTTAGTCGAATGTGATGAGAGTAAGCTTCGTGGTTTTCTTTCTCCTCCCCTCCTTTTTCCTCCACTGAAAAGTCTTTTTTTGCCTCTTTTATGAGAGATAGTTTGCCCCATCCCATTTCTCTTTTTCTCCTCCCAATACATTTCTCTCACCACTTAATTTCATTTTTTTAAGATATGATCCCATCCTATTCAATTCACTCTGTGCTCTCTGTCTCTGTGTGTGTTGTGTGTGTGTGTGTGTATGTATGTATGTGTGTAATCCTACCAACTACCCAAATACTGAAAAGTTTCAAGAGTTACAAATATTGTCTTTCCATGTAGGAATGTAAACAGTTCAACTTTAGTATGTCCCTTATGACTTCTCTTTGTTGTTTACTTTTTTCATTCTTCTTCTCATTCTTGTGTTTGAAAGTCAAATTTTCTTTTCAAGTCTGGTCTTTTCATCAAGAATGCTTGAAAGTCCTCTATTCCACTGAAAGACCATTTTTTCCCCC
>CM053770.1:461549127-461565639 GCA_028658325.1 Potorous gilbertii
TCTTGAAACTTTTCAGTATTTGGGTAGTTGGTAGGATTACACACATACATACATACACACACACACACACAACACACACAGAGACAGAGAGCACAGAGTGAATTGAATAGGATGGGATCATATCTTAAAAAAATGAAATTAAGTGGTGAGAGAAATGTATTGGGAGGAGAAAAAGAGAAATGGGATGGGGCAAACTATCTCTCATAAAAGAGGCAAAAAAAGACTTTTCAGTGGAGGAAAAAGGAGGGGAGGAGAAAGAAAACCACGAAGCTTACTCTCATCACATTCGACTAAAGGAAGGAATAAAATGCACACTCATTTTGGTATGAAAACCTATCTTACAATACAGGAAAGTGGGGGAGAAGGGGATAAACAGGGTGGCGGGGGATGATGGAAGGGAGGAGGGAGCAATTAGAAGTCAACATTCTTGGGGAGGGACAGGATCAAAAGAGAGAATAGAAGCAATGGGGGTCAGGATAGGGTGGAGGGAAAAATTACTTAGTCTTACACAACTTGACTACTATGGAAGTCATTTCCAAAACTACACAGATATGGCCTATATTGAATTGCTTGCGTTCCCAATGGGGATGGGTGGGGAGGGAGGGAGGAAGAGAAGTTGGAACTCAAAAGTTTTAAGAACAACTGTTGAGTATTGTTCTTGCCTACAACTAGGAAATAAGAAATAGAGGTAATGGGGTATAGAAAGTTATCTTGCCCTACAGGAGAAAAGAGAATATGGGGATAAGGAAAGGGAGGGAGGGCAGATTGCTCGGTGTTTTGTGGTTGGGGAAGGGGAGAAATGGGGAGAAAATTTGGAACTCAAAATATTGTGGAAATGAATGTTAAAAACTTAAATAAATTTAAATACAAAAAAAAGTAAATGAAACTCAATCATATTTTTGACAAGGCTCTCTTCTTCACTATCTCTGGTAAGTCAGGAAAATGCTTACGACCTGGTTTGCCAAGATTTCAACAAATCATTTGACAAAGTCTTTCGTGGATACATGTTCTAAATCAGTGGGTAAAACTCAAAATAGAAACACTTGTAGACTACATATAAAATTAGAAAACCACAATTTAACATTATATTCTACTGTATTTTTATTTCATTAAACATTGTCTGACAGTATTTTAACCTGGTTTGGCTGCTTGAGAATTTTGCAGCCTGACACCTCTGTTCTAGATGATATTACAGTTAGGAAGATTTGGAACTAGTCAATGACTGGATTCAAAGAAGAATCAATAATGAACTGATGTCCAACATGATGGGAAGTCTCTTGTGGAGTGATGTAGGGAATTTCTCTTTGGTCCTATATTGCTCAACAGTTTTATTAGTTACATGAGTTAAGACATAGATTTATTAATCAGTAAATTTACAAATTATGTAAAACTAAGAAGTAATACCTAGTATAAAAGACAACAAAGTAAGGATCCAAAAGGGTCTCAACAAGGAGAGCACCTGATGAAGTTTACTGAGACAAAATGCCAAATGAGACAAGTACCACATGTTGGTTTAGGAAAAAAAAAAAACAATTCCACAAATGTAAGACATGGGAGCTCTATTTAGACAACAGTATATATGCAAATAATTTGTGAATTTTTGAGAAAAGCACATTCACTATAAGTCAATATGAAGATAAGGCAGTGACAAAATCTAATGTTATCTTAGATTTTCTTAATAGTGTATCCAGAATGAGGGAGATGAAAGTTCTGCTTTATTCTACCCTTGTCATACCACATCTGGAGTACTACATTTGGGGAAAGATAATGACAACCTGAAGTCCATCCAGAGAAACCAACCAGGATGATAAGAGGATGGAAAACCAAAGGAACCAAGTTTAGTCTGCAGAAGAGAAAATTTAGGATAGATGTGAAAGCTGTTTTCAAGCATTTGAAAAGTACAAGACTTAGACTTGTTCTGCTGGGCCTTATTAGGCTAAACTGACAATAATGGGTGGAAGATGAAGAGAATCAAATTTCAGACTGAAGGAAAAAACAATTACAGACATCTAAAATTGCTATGAACTGCTTTAGGGGAAGGTAGGATCCCCCTCAATACAAATTTTAAAGCAAGGGCTGGATGACCACTTCTCAGAAATTAGTTATACTAGATAGTTTCTAAAGTTTCTTCCAAATGTATGATTAGGAAAGAAGGATTTAAAATCTAGTTGTTTCTATACCAGTGAGACTTTCAAGACAAACAAGATGTTTATTTTTAATAAGTGTTTGCTTTGAACTAAAACAGAAAAAGTCCAAATAATAATCTTAAATGGCCTAATCAAATCTATACAGAAAAGGTGAAACCTGTACAGTCCTAAACAGCAAAACACAAAAATAATTCTGCAAGCTAGATGCCCTGGTAGGTGTCAAAATAGTACAGAGTGGAGAGAATTATAACTGGAAAAAAAATTGCCGCATAGAATTTTTATGCATTTTGATTTTGCATATATAATATGCAAAGAGAGTGGCAACTTATTTTTTAGTTACCTTATCAAGTACTTTTTAAAACTGGAATGACATAGTACGAAATCATAGACTTGTAAGGCATTGCTAAAGCCATCTAATCCAACCTACACCAGAATAAGGATCCTGGATCCAACATCATCAGTAAGTAGTAAATTAGCCTCTGCTCGAAAATCTTTATTAAGGAGAAACCTTGTAAGAAAAAACTTCCTACCAATTAGAGCTTTCCCAAACTTGAATGACCTACCTTAGGAAGTCATGAATTCCTTAGTCTTGGTGGTTTTCAAATTAAGGTTAAATGGTGCCTTTGCCAAGATTACTGTATAAGAGATTCTTATTTGAATATGGTTTGGGCTACCTTAGGTACCTCTGAAGTACCTTCTAACTCTGAGATTCTCTGATTCAAGAAACTTCAGAGCTCAAAGTTCCCCTAGGTTCTCCTCTCCCCCTACAACCAAGCAACACAAAATCAAACTCATTCATTGTACAATAGAATGATTGTTATAAGAAAAAATGACTTTCTGTGAAGAACAAGCATAAGAGTAAATTACAACCAGATCAAAGTACTATTTCTATGGACTTTTTGCCAAAATAAAGAAGCAGCTTTGTTTTGCAAGTTCTTTAGAGGACATAATACCACCTGTACAAGATATGTAAGCAATACATAGGAAACTACTTAAATCTTAGATTTTTTGGTCATTTGAAAATCAGATGCATTTTCTTATATTTGTTCAGTGAAGTCCAATACTTTATAAATGTTTTGACAATTTAAATGAGTTCAGTTGGTTCAGAATGTTGAATGTTAAATAAGAATGTTAAGAAAGATTTGATAAATCAAATTATTTCTCATATCCCTACGAAAAAAATAAATGTCAATTTAGAACTAGTAGCTTGAAGAGCTAAATTTATAATGTGAGTCAGAATTATATTTAGCATTCAAGATCCTTGTTTTACAAATAAACTGCGGCCAGAAAGATTAGGTGATTTAACCGTTAGTGAGAAGCAAATCCAACATTCAAATTCAGTCATTCTAGCAGAAGATCCAGTATTCTTTCCACCATATCACATTGTCTCTGTAATCTGTATTAGCTAGTTTAATAAAAGAATCCCATGCCCTCCAAACTGCACCATAAAGGTAACTTTTATCTTTGTTGGGTAAACAATTTATTTTAAATGTCATTTATGACAACAACAAATTAAAGGCAACAATAGGAGCAATAAATCCAGGTCAAAAACCTTAAAAAGATTTTAAAAAGTCATGAAAACAAGTAGACAATATGGTTATGAATTAACGCCAATGCACAAATACTTTGTGTTGGTTTTAACAACTGGTAAACATCAGAACATGTATGTTTATAATCTCTTGGGGGAAAGTATTTGCCTTCCTTTTCATTTTGTTCATGTGAATATACTAACAAGTTTGCATTGTCAAAGAAAAAGTAATTAATATATACAATGTTTTAAAATGTAACTTAAATTATATACAGAGTATCCCAAAAGTCATGGTGCAGTTGTAAGTTATCAAAGCTTTGGGATTAATAAATACTGACTTTTTTAAAAGACTCAAAGAATTGTAGGATCAAAGACTTAGAACTGAAAAGGATGTCAAAGGTCATCTAATCCAATTCCTTCATTTTACATATGAGGAAACTGAGGTCTAGAAAGAAAAGTCACATAAGAATAAGCAGCAGACCCAAGATTCAAACCCAGGTCCTCTTGCTTAGGCTGTAGCATGTTACCAACAATGACTTCTTCCAAGAACTGGTAAAATACATACTATCCATATGAAGGTTCACAAAATTGGTTGAACTACACATGTAGAACAGCAAGGGAGTACTGCACTGGCAGCCACTGCAGGCAACAAGACCTAGAGAAAGAAAGTCACCAACAGATGAAGAGGCACACATAGTGAGTTGCAAATCTAACCACTGGAGAAAGGACCCACATCAACATCACATATCAAATGATGATATATAGGCAAAGTAATTTATGCTGGATTTTACTCCTGAATCACTCTTCCCTCCCTTTGTTCCCTCCTCCCACCTCTTTATAAGATTTATAGGTGGAATTAACAGATATTTTGAGGACAATGACAAATAGTGAACAGTTTCAGATAGAATGTTTATAATAAGTTATAATAAGAAGAAAAATATATTGCATCTGTTTTATATAAGTATAATAGAGTCAGGTAGTTTTCTCTTTTTAGAGAGAACTGAGATTCAAAAAGATAGCTAACATAGCTAAAGTAACAAAACTAAGTGATTACAATCAGGGTAATAGCAGCTCACGTTTCTATAGCACCTACTGCGTACCAAGCACTGTGCTAAGCGCTTTGTAATTATCTCATCTAATCCTCACAACCACACTGGGAGGTAGGTGCTACTATTATCCCCACTTTACAGATGAGGAAACAGAATTGTCTGAGGCCGCATTTGAACTCATGTCTCCCTGATTCCAAGCCTGGCGCTCTATCCACTGTGCCAGCTAATAAATATTTTGTTTACTGACAGAATCATTTCCGATTTGTCCAAGGTCACATACAAAGTCCTTGGCAGAGGAAATCAACAAGAATCTATTCTAGGGTTATACTCTAGTGAGCCAATGCTTACCACATGTCTATTGCACTTCTCATTTCTGGACATCAACACCATATCTTACAGCTCCACCCTAGAATATCCATTGGCCCCTCGGGCTTATTTACCGTGGAACACCCTCCCTAATGTCAGCCCTTGTCCCCCATGGGCAAGTTCCTCTTGGGTCTCCACTTCATTCACATCCTTATGCTTCTGACTTTCCAGCCTACAATACCATCCCCATGCTGTGGGTACCTCCATTTCTCTCCCACCCCTTACCCTGCTTTCCACCTTCCTTTTATGTGCTTTTCCCCCATTATACAGAACAATCCTTGATGGCAGGACCTGTTTTTTTGCTGGTATTTATATCCCCAACACTTAGCATGGTTCTACCCACATAGTAATTACATAATAAATATTTGTTGCCTAACTGCTTATTGCTTATTTGCCTTGCACTATGTTAAGTTCTGGGGATACAAAGAAGAAAGGAAGACCATTTTAGATTCTTGAAGCCTACAATTTAATGCAGGAAATGGCATATACATAGACATATTAAAGATACATACATATAGTACAAGGACATCTCAGAGGGGAAAGCCTCTTAAAAAAGATAGTGTTTGAGGAGAATGTTGAAGGAAACCAGCAATTTTAAAAAGCTGAAGAGGGAGAAGCAGGGCATTCTAGGCCTGGAGGATAATGGGAAATGGAATACTGTGTGTGAAGAACAAGTTTAGAAGAAAGATGGGTTTTGGAGGAAAGATAACAAGCTCAGTTTTAGACACATTGTGTTTTAAGATGTGTATAGGGGACATTCAATTTAAAATACCAAAAAGAAACTGCTACTAGGGAGAAGTTGAAGATTAGAAAAAGGGGGAATATGATGAAGAAGATAGGAGGGGAGAGGATCAATTGCACAGAGGGATGCCCTTGAGGACTTCCTCACTGTCAGAAACTGGGGAAAAGAATAAGTGGGAAATAATGTCAAATTGATAAAGTTAAAGATTCCAAATAAATGTTATAAAATATGCGTTTCAAAAAGTATACCTTATTCTCACAATGCTACCCTTGCTCAATTTTAGGACTTCAGAAACACCTGTAAGTCATGAAGGAAAAATACAACAGTAACTTTTCTATTGATTCTGAAGCTTTTATATTAAGATTATTCCCAAGAAACTTCCAGCATAGTTTCAAATACAGGAAGCAGAATAAAATATAACGTAGAAGGTTCTCTAGGACTAGGTTCTACATTCCTGATCTTATGGACCAACTTTACTTGCCTTTGATATTGGCAATTGGTATGGTTATTGGGGAAAAAAAAAGATTTCCACAAAAACTGTTTTTTAAAATTTTAAAAGGCAAGATTGACTAAATGAGGTAAACAGCTGTGGTCATTTTAAACTATCCCATATTACATGGGCAAAGTCTATCTAAAACAGTTTATCAGATGGTAACTAAAGATTTAGAGACAACAGTACCTGTTTGAGATTAATTAAAAAGTATTAATCAATTAACAAGTATATATTATACCTATTATGTGCCACATAGTGCGCTAAATGCTGAGGAAACAAAGACAAAAATCAACACAGTTCCTGCCCTAAAGTTTACTCTCTCTGGGGAAAGGAGAGTCTGTATGGAAATAAGTAAATATAAAGTAATGGGAGAGATCAGGAAAGGTCTCACATAGAAGGTGGCCTTTTGAGCTAAGGGACTGAAGGGAGACATGGATTCCAAGAGGAGAAAGCCTTACACAAATTTGCCCCAAACTAACTTTCTAGCCTAATTGTACCTTATACCACCTCCCACACATTGCAATTCAGGCAAAATGGACTCTCTTCCTCACAGAAAACATTCCATTTTCCCTCCACCTTTGTACACACCATTCCCCACACAGGGAATGCACTCCTTCCTCACCTCCACCCTCACTGAATCCTTTCCTTCAAGAAGCAACTCAAACACAATTTCTTCATGAAGTTGTTTTTCATCTCCTTATACCCTTGCCAACTAGTGTTCTCCCTTCTAAAATTCTTTTTATTTTTTGTATTTAACTATTTCTTACATATTTACATATTTATCCTCTTTATACAGGGTATTCCACAAGACTTTTGAGAAACCCTGTATTTATTCTATACTTATACATGTATGTACTTGCGCCTCCCATTAGAATGTAAGCTCCATACAAGTGTGGACTGTTTCATTCATTGTATTTGTATCCCTAGTACCTAATACATAGGTGTTAGACTTTTTTTTTTCTGATTGTGGAGCAGGGGAAAGGGAATGAATCCTAGACGGTGAGTTAGTCTGTACAAAGCTAAAGAAGACTGATTATGAGGAATAGCACTTAGGTCAATTAGGTGGGAATACAGAAAATGTGAAGGAGACTAATGTGTAATATGAGATTGTTAAGGTAGGCTGGAAACAGACTGGGAAGGGCTTTAAATACCAAACAAAAAAGTCTGTATTTTATCCAAGAGGCCATAAGGAATCATTAAAGTTTCTTGAGCAGACAACTAACATGGTTAGACTTTTGCTTTAGGAACATCACTTTGACAGCTAAGTGGAGGATGGATTAGAGTGGGAAGAGAGTGGAGGCAGGAAGAACAATTAAGAGGTTATTTCAATGGTCTAGGCCAGAGACAATAAAAGGACCTGAACTAGTACAATGTTTGTGTGGAAAAAAAAAAAAGAGAAGGGCATTGATTCTATGTTGGAGGTTGAGGGAAAAGGAGAATAAAGACAAACATGACTCTTCAGGTTGCAAAGCAGGGTAACTGGAAGAGTGGTGTTGCCCTTGACAGTTCTTTAAAAAGGACATGCTGAATTTGAGAAGTCTATGGGACAGCCAGAAGGGAAATAGCCAACAGACAGTTGGTGATGTGGAACAAAAAGCACAAGAAAAATGAGGGTTGGAATATACAGAACTGGGAATCCTCTTCAAGGAGAAGGTCATGTCTTGCATTCCCATAGAGATATTAAAAAAAACAAACTACATGGTATTTCTCAACCTATTCATTATTTTGAAGCTGAATCCAACAATTTTTGCAGTAGGATTCTGGAAGGAAATTTTGGTTTCCTTAAGAAATTAAGGACATAAGCTCAGGTTAGGAAGGAGTCTAACCTCTGGCCTTTCAGAGCTATCAGGATCCTGGAAGGCAATATTATTTTAGTGCTTTTAGATTTAGGTTCTATATGTAGTCGTGAGCTTCACACCTCTGCTCCACAGAGAATTTATTCTACATAAGAGTTTTAGAGCAGAACTGAGTAAATGACTACCTTTCATAGGGTAGAAATACAATATGGTTCCTGTTGATTTAGTTACTGGGGTCTTTATTATCTTAGTATCTGATTTGCATTCATATGTTCATTCTATCAATGTCTATTATGTGCCTAATAAGAGATGAAATGTGCAGTGGAAAGAGTGTGGGACCTAGAGTTGGGAAGATCATAGTTTTAATTCTTGCTCTACCTGCTGTGTGTAACCCTAAACCTCTCAAAGACTCAATTTCTTCATCTATAAAATGAGTATAATACTACTTGCTCTACCTACCAGACAAAGTTGTGGAGAAAGAAGCACTACATACACCTTTTAAATACTGCATAAATGAGTTATTTTTATGTATTAGGCCCTGCACACTGTCCTTGTATGCCACTAAATGAATACAATACTACAATGGTAGTCTGACAAGACCAACATACTATCACATCTTTTATTCTGATCCCTATGAATGCAATAATACAACCCAAAAGTATCTTTCCCCAAAAACAAACCTGGTACAAACATGAGTACTATTAAAGGAAGAGCTTGAGCATTTAGAACAGGGAGCAGTAATGACAAAGAAATATTAAGTGCTGCAGCAAGAACATGTGATGTCAGACTAACCTCATCTCCTTTTTCGATAAAGCAGCTAGCCTGATCAGGAGAATGCTATAGATATGGTATATCTGGATTTCAGCAAAGTTTTTGGCAATTTTTCATGAGAACCTTGTGGATAAAATGGAAAGAGCTGAGATAAATCGTTAGATTTAGCAATGAATGAATAACCAAGAACTGTGCTAAGAGCTGTCAACCTAGAGATATGCAGTCAGAACTAACTGCTATTTAAGTTTTATTGAAGACTTAGATGAAGATACAGTCATCAATAGTTATAAAGTTGATATACCACAGGTGGGGTATGGCTCAACAAGACAGTAATCATTTTGTATGAACCCTGGACTTAATGGCATCCCAGAGAATTATAAAATTATTATCTCAAGATTTGGAATTTAACTCAGTAGCCCGCCAATCAAACTCATAGCTGGAAAAAAAAAAAAGCCTGTAACACATACTCAAAATGTGGTCCTCCATCTAGCTTTTGTTTGAAGGACTCAAATAACAGAAATTCTACCAGAGTAGAACAGAAATCTAGGCTTGTTCTGGTACAGTACCTTGAAGGTAGTTCTGGGAATCATTGAGGTTTCCAGTTTCCTCAATATTCAAGCATTTAGACAAATTGTCCCTGAAGCATATATAACAGAAAAGAACTTCAAAGGATAGTACTTGGGGAAATCTAAAAATGTCACAGTCTATTTTAACTTAAAATGGAGTATCTAAGTTTAACTTTCGCTTAACATAGGGAAAAACATATACTAATAAAACATCAATGACTAATGAAGCTAGAATGAAATGAACAAATATATTATGTATCAATTTATCCCATTAATGATATTTAAGAGTACGGGGAAATGGTGATCATTTGTATATTTGAAAATTAATTTATTTTTATTTGCATGTGTGTATGCATGGGTGTGTGTGTTAAACTGCTAAAGAACAAATAAAGGCTTTTCACGAAATTTAGCATACTAATTATTTTAAATGACTAGATCATTTTCAAAAGCCTAACTAGTACTTACTACTAGGAAAGATAAACAGCAATATTCTCTATGTTCTGTTGACAGCAATGATCACAACGTATTTTTAAAGTTCTGAGATTCTGGGCTCAGAATTATTTAACAAAATTTTTGACACTTATTTCACTGTAAAATTTTAAAACCACTAATAAATGATAACAGGTTTGACCTGTACTGTCCTAATTAAGGGGAAAGAATTCAAAAGAGTATGGACATTATGAAAAAGAAATGTTGAGAACCTGAATTTAGGGAAATTGAAGGCATATTTTCAGTGTGCTTTTTCTTCTCTGTGCCTTAACAGTGCTGGAATTCAATTTCAGTTCATTTTCAAGGGCTATTATTAAAGACTGGTATGATAATGCAGATATCATTTGCCAGTTAATGGTTTGCTGAAGACAGTAGTGGCTGTAAGTTAATTTACCTATTATATTTACATTTACAAACAGGATCTAAAGATACTAGAATAATGGTATACTGCAAACTTATTAATATTTTATAGTTAGGTTTTTTTCATTAGAGGAACCAAATGAAATTTATAGTAAAAAACAAAGCTAATTCTTTGAAATATTTTTACAATTTAAGTGATTTATCACAGATTACATCAATTTTATAAATGGTAACGTAAGTGCTGTGAACTCATCAACAAGTCTTAAGATCTTCAACAATTAGGAACTTATTAAATGATTTTTGAATTGCTCCAGTGATACGACATGAAATAAGTTATAAGTAATAAAGAAAATAGAGCACACGATTTCAGTTAATTAATGTGATTAATTTTCCTTCTAGCTGACTGATATGCTTCTCACAGAAAGCAAGCTTTTTGTCATTCTATGTACGAGAAGAGAAATTCACAATAACTTAAATGGGAGTTAGAGCAGATGAGGTAACACATAGATTCATGTGTGAGCTAGTGGTGATGACTACAGTAACAGAAATGACCAGTAATTTATCATTGGTATTAAAAGAGGAGAAATTTAATTCACATTCAGGTTTATAGATACTGGTGAACAGGGTCACAATTCCAGTAATAAAACTATGCCTACATTCCAATAAAACTCATTAAGCAATAGGTGGTAATTAGATATTGAAAAAATTTAAAATATTTATCAATCAAAAACATGATATAAAAAAGACTGATTATATAATTTTTGAATTTTATCCGCAAAAGTTTAAATATACAAAATTACATACTGTTCCCCAAACCAAAAGGTTTCTAAGCAAATAAAACATGGAGATACAACAAAAGATCCAAATCGTAAATAACAAAAAAATGCAGTAAAATGTTATTTAAAAACAAGGAACTATAACAGTAATCTGGTTTGTACTCTATTTTTAAAGTTTCAAAATGCTCAACGATGAATTAATAGTGTTGCACTTTACTTAAACATATATTGGTTATCAATTACCTGCACAGCACACTTAATTTCCTGTACCATAAAACAGATTTGATGAATACTTGTAGATAGAGAAATTTTTTTTAAAAAAATCAACTGAGAAATAACTTTTTAAAATTCCTGACATTATTATCATGTATCTATAATTGTGAATTACAGTCATAACATCCAGAAGAAGTGTCAGGTATTTGGTAAGCAAGGCACATAGGACCATAATTTGTAAAAGGTGCTTCTTTTGGTCCTATATTTATTATTAAATATGCTACATTTTGGAGTTTCTTAAGGTGTCTTACAAACATAGCATAAACAACTTCTACAAGGCTTTTCTACTGAAAAGCACACATTCATAATGTAAATAAATACTGTCATAACAATGAAAATTTAAATTAAAAGATGATGTGAAGTCAAAAATAAACCCTATTTCTCAAAAAATACCTATATTGGAATCAAATACAATAACATTTTTAAAGTCTAGAAAACTACTTTGTCTGAAAGATTTGTTAGTTCATAAAGGTAATGTACTAAGAATCATATCCTAAACTTACTACAGCACAATTTCTGAACTCTGTAGGGGCAGTCTTCTGATTTACAGATTCTTTTTCCCAATGTTTTTGTCCAGATCATAAGATGGCTTTCAAGTTTCCCCCACTAAGAATAAATAGAAATACAAACCATTGCTCATTCCTCTTGCTGATATAGATTTTAAACTAAAAAAAATGTTCAATAATGCACACCTATGGTACTCCTAAATCAGTTTAACTTAATACCACTTTGTTGGCAAATCCATTCTTTATATTTAAAACTTTTCATACAATTTTAAATTGGATACAATAGACTTCTTTATCATAGTGCTAGGTATTGGCACATTTTCCTACAAAATGGCTTATTTTCATTGAATAAAATAGTTGAGAGATGAAAAAAGTCTAAAATTTCTTAAAACGCTGGAATTATTTAGGTATCAAAACCCTATATTAGCAATGGAATAATTATTTTTTAATTACATGGTTTGATAGAAAAGACTTTGAAGGTAAACCTGCCAACTGATCCAAAAATTGATGTCATGAAAATGCTATCATTAGTTGTTGGTAGAAGCCAATCTATAACTCCAGTTTTGCATTCTATTTCCCTGTGAACACAAAGTATAAATTATAAACTACAATATCCAAGAATAAACAATTTCTTAATTACTAGAAATATAAAATATAAATTCTCTGTCCATAGAACAGTTACTTTTGAAAATAAATATGTCATGGATCACAGAATATCAGACCTCGAAAAAACTTCCTAGTCCAACCCTCTTGCCTAGAGAAATGATTTATCCTAAATCATAAAGTGAATCAGGGGCACAGATGTACTGGAACTCAGGTTTCCTCAACTCTTTTTGCTATATATACTACACTGACAGGAATAATAGTATTTGCTTATTTCATGAAACTATCCTGTTCTGATATACTTGCTTGAATACTTGAATAACTTTTACTTTTAAGTTTTTAGTTACTGGGAGCATGCCATTACATTAATGTAATATCAATGCTTTTTTGTAATTACTCTTCAAAACACTAAAATAAGAGACAGGCCACACAGTATCAACTGGCTAAGAAAATATACAGAATTTCTATTTTGATACCTAGTCAATATTTGAGAAGTAAACTTGGTCCTGGAATTTTGTGCATTAAAGTTCCTTTGTAACCTAAGGATTTGGATTTTAATTAAGCCAGAGTTTTGTCACACACTAAGAATATACCCCAAACTGTTAACAGTTTAACAACTCTCAAAGGAGGCTAGCGAAGCTCTACGTACCTAGAATTGTGGCCAACAAGGGCCACTTTGCAACACCTACAACAGAGATTCCAAGTGTCTTGGAAGTGAATACATTTGTGAGGAATTGAAACCTTGGACAGAAGAAGAGTAGACTCCTGATCTATGGACACAGGAGGATTCTAAGCGTTTTCAAAGAAATCTAATAGTAGGCTGACTCAGTGGCAGCCTTAAAGCAGTAAGAATACCATAATTTTAAGCAGAAAACTTTTGAATCTTATTTTTTTAACTCTACCCAGAATAGATGACTATTGAATTGCATTTCTGAGTTACTTATGCAAATTAAAAAATAAACACTATAATTTTATGTGTTGCTTTACATAGAGAACAAGCTAGAATATCAGTACTATTCTTGTTCACAACTGAATGAACATAACATGATAATTTTATAAAGCTTTAAACTAATCATTTATGACATCTGAACCTCATTAAAAATTACTAAATGGCATATAACATAAAATATTCTACTTCATTGTTCATAAGAACATATAGAAATGGTGTTATTTTAAAGCAGGTGCATCTGTGTAATTATATACACAAATATATATGTCTACATATATAAAACATATATGCTCATATATACACATATATATGTATATACCACAACCAATTTTATATGTGTTTGTGTATGTGTATCCATACACATATTCACATATGTATACACACGAAGGAACAAATAATTGCTTCTTTCCAAGAAGCTCCATGCAGTGCTTGGAGTAATATCCCCTTCAACCAAGAACATAGAAAGGGCACTTCTGTAGGTGGTGGGCTTACAAAATGTTGTTTGGGAACCCTGAATTTAAACTTATACCATTTCAAACAATATAATGGCCATCTAAAATGGTTCTAGAAGTTATTTTGATGTCAACCTACTAATATTTAAACTAAAAATATCTTTACTGTTACAGACTTAAAGAAGCTCTTATAGATTGAGTAAAACATCCATTTAAAACTGTAATAAGGTAGAATACATATGTGATAGTCCATGACTCCAAATAGAGTGGATATGGACAATTATATATTTTTATAAACCATTACATACTTTAAGTATTTGCTTTATCTTAAGTTACATTTAATAACATTAAAGGAAACTGAATCACACACAAATAAAATTTAAAGTAATATTAAGGATCCAATTTATAAGAAAAAATAAAAAGAAACCCAAACCCAAACTCCACCTGTAGCTTGTATTTAGCTATACAAACCACTAAACAGAGAAACTTACATATAAATTTTCCCCTTCTTATATTAAATCAGACCCATAGTATTATCAATTTATAGAGATTAACAAATAACAGAATTCAGATTTGTTTAGTAATCTCTTTATAAATATAAAAATCTTGGGTATGTGAAAAATTTTTTCAAATCATACTTCAATTTCTTCACAGCTTTAATAAGAAATAGCTAATTATAATCTTAATTACAGAATAATGAATTGTATTCAGTGTAATCTATACACAAATAGCAAATTAAAAACATTTACTAAGATTAAATATATTTGATTTGCAAAAATTTATATCTGACATGTCATGTGCTCTTATAAAGAGTGCATAGGACATTTCTGCAGCAATCAACATTTTAAAAACCTTTTTTTGTTAACTTCAGAGTTCAAGTTGTAAACATTCATGATTTTGAGTCACTGGAAACATTGTTTTTTTTCAAGTTTTTACTTTTGGATGTACTAGATATTTCATTTTCTGTTGTTACCACCTGTAACAAACTTCTTACAGTTTCTAAACCTTTATAACTTCAAATCATTTAAACAATCATGATCAAACTCAGTCTCATGATCTCTCACAGAATTTATGTTATCCTCCATGTGTCAATGATGTTTGAGGACCTTAATACTTGAACAATCCTGAGAAACAAGTTTCAGAAAATAACTAGGCCTTCGTAGGATTTCCTGCAGGTTTGGGATCATAGCCATATAGGAAAGTAGCTGCTATTACAAGGATGGCTCCAAGGAAAAAGACACTAAATAAGACAAAAAAACAAGAAAAAAGAAATTAGTTATATAAAAAAAGTTTCCTATATTTTTAAAATAAAAAGGATTGCATTACTTAGAATTTTCCTCCAACAGCAAAGCATTTAGAAATTACTTGATGTCTCTTGTCAACTTATCTTTGGCCTGTAAAAGGAAAAAGGAGTGAATAATTTACCAAACTTCTACTCTTTACTGTTTAAAATATAGGAAGAGGAAAAAAATAAAAACTTTTATACAAACAAGTTTCAGAAAATAACCCTTAAATTAATTACCAGACTTTTCTTGTAATCAAAGTGCTTGAAAATAATTTCTATCTGCTGGAGAAGTAAAATCAAGTAGATGGTTTTAACTTGAAAAATGGAAGTCAATGGTGAGTTAGTTGGGCTACTGACTTTATGTCTACACAGAAAATGAAAAGAAAGACTGATGTGTGATTTTTACTTCTTTTTTTTCAAGGTTCCTTCCAGCTCCTCTATGAAGTCTTCACCAATCTTCTCAGTCATGCATGTTCTCTTTTCAAATTTGCCTAAAGCACCTTCAGTGTCTCCTTTGCTGAATCATACTTATCTGTGTACAGGTCATCTCTCCTCAAAAAATTGTAAGCTTACCATTGCATTCTCTAGTACTTAGCACCATGATGGTAAATAAGAGGCATGTAATAAATGTTTGTTGAAGTTACTAAGCTTTGAAGTAAAGGGAAGAAAGAGAAAGGAAAGATGACTAGAGTAGAAGATCAAGGCTTTGTTTTTAGGATTGGGGAGACTTAAGTTGTTGGTCAACAAATAAGAAGGAGCCAGTGGGAAAAAAAAGATTGTATTCAACCAATCAATAAAAGTCCTATCACACCTTCACTCTAGTTCATTCTATGGCTTTCAAAGACTTTTTACTCATTTACTCTAACATCTTTAATCGGTTCATTAAGGTGTTTTCATATGATTAAGATGTTCATCTTATTACATATTTTAAGTGGAATGGGGTAATTGTCAATGAGGACAAGAATGCTTTAAAAAGCAGAATTAGCCAAATGGAAAGGGAGGTCCAAAAGCTCACTGAAGAAAATAGTTCTTTCAAAATTAGAATGGAACAGATGGAGGCTAATGACTTTATGAGAAACCAAGAAATCACTAAATAAAATAAAAAGAATGAAAAAATGGAAGGTAATGTAAAATATCTCACTGGAAAATCAACTAACCTGGAAAATAGATCCAAGAGAGATAATTTAAAAATTATGGGACTACCTGAAAGCCATGACCAAAAAAAGAGCCTAGACATCATCTTTCATGAATTTATTAAGGAAAACTGCCCTGATATTCTAGAACCAGGGGGCAAAATAAATATTGAAAGAATCCACTGATCACTTCCTGAAAGAGATCCAAAAAGAGAAACTCCTAGGAAC
>CM053770.1:461566139-461608592 GCA_028658325.1 Potorous gilbertii
TTCAAGTTGCTCCCTCCTTCCATTGCCCTCCCTTCCATCATCCCCCCCCCTACCCTGCTTATCTCCTTCTCCCCCATTTTCCTATGCTGTAAGATAGGTTTTCATAAAAAAGAGACTATTTTTAAGTTGCCCAAAAATTGTTCAAGAGGGGGAAAATGATTCTTTTAAAAAGCAAAATAATTGAGTTTGAAAAGCCCAGCCCTAGATTTTTCTAAAATTACAGGCAACGAGTGTCATTAAGTAGTATATGACATATGGGTATGATAGAGAAAAGCAGAGTTATATGGCAATTTTGCTCATACAGTTGATTGGCCTGGTCTGGAAGTGGGAAATTTATATTTCTGTCAGTGTCTACTCACTCATTGAAGAGGACAATCAGTTTCAGGAAGGGAATCTAGACTTCTGTTGTGTTCTTCGTCTTGAATTCAAATGACAGTTCAACCATAGTAGAGTGTGTCTTGCTTCTTGACTAGCTTTCACTTCACTTATATAAGACCTTGCATTTATTGGTAGAGATTAGAAGCTGGAAGACCTAAAATTCAGTCCCATACCTGGGTGCCTGCAGTTTAACAAGAATAGTTAAATTTAAAATCTAGCCCGAGAGACTGGCTAAAAAATGCCAGGCCTCAGTTTAGCTCCTGAGTTGTCAGGGACCTCAGAGTTCATCTCCAGCCTGTGCATTTGGAGGAGTGGAGTCCTGCTGCAGTACAGCTGTTAAGTAGAGCAATGACAGAAAGCCTTAGTCTTCTTAGCCAACCCTTTCTACTTGGGAATATTTCAGATTGTTAGGAAGTCTTCCTCATATTGAGCAGCCTCTGCTTTTTTACACCTTGGACTCCTAAGCTTTAGACATGAAGGGCCCTTTAATATCATCTAAGGCTCCCACACTTTTTTATAGAATTCAATGTTAGTATGTATCAGTTTTAAAAAACATGTAATAATTAAAGCTTCTGTGAATTCAGTACTGCTTGTAGATTAATTTGTATTGAAAAAATAATAAAACATGACAAATTTCTACTATTCAGTCGATACAAAATAATAGCAATTTATATATAGCCCTTTAAACTTGTAATGCGTTTTATGATTACTATCCACAACCATGTTAACATCTTTATTTTACAGTTGAGGAAATAGACTGAGAAAGGTTATATGACTTGACTAGGGTCACACAGGTAGTGTCTGCAGCGGGATTTGAACAGGTCTTCCTGACACCAAGTCCCATGTTCCATTGCACCACCTGGCTACTGCTGATATCTTTATTTATGAATTCACAGACATCTTGAAATAACTGATTACTCCAGTGGTTTATAGTTCAAAGGTTGGGAACTACTTATCCGATCCATTTCATTTTACAGAGCAGCAAACTGAGCTCCAAATAGATTAAGTGAGTTGCCTAGTGTCACCCAAGTGACAGTACCAGCCTTTGATCTAGGTCCTCTCACTTCACTTCCATTGTTTCCTCCTCTCTCCCATTCTGCTTCTTCCTCCCCTTGTTACTGAGTCTGCCTTTTTCTACCTTCACATGATAGTCGTGCAAGTACTTGCCTGCCCCCACCACCCCTACAGCATTTATCCTTTATGAGTTAGATGTGTCCAGGTTCTTTGACAGATCAGGGGATGCTAGCTCTCTAGTACTTTGATCATCTCAGTTGTTCACCTGGATGTTTGTTTTCAGGGTCCTTCCTAAAATTTTGGTGTAATGAAGGAGCAGTAGATGACCTAGAAGACATTCCCTTTATGACCTGGGCCTAAACTTCCTCTTCTGTAAAAGAAAGTGGCTCTAAGGCCTTAGCCATTTCTACATCCTGTCAATATAAATTCTTTGTATATTTTTTCCATTTTTCAAAGGAGTCTCCTGCCTGGTTTGTGTCATGGAATTACTGTAACATGTTAAAGTTTTATATTTTGTGAAGTTCTGCAACATAAAGTTATTATAAATATTCATTTTGCAATTTAGCCTTAAAATGTATACCTCTAGTAGTATGGTAAAAATTACTAAATAGTGACCTTCCATTTTATGTGGGTACCCCAGCATATTCCTTTTCTCTTATTTTAGGATAGGTTTTTTTTTTTAACCTTGACTCCCCAGGTCAACTCCTTATTCAATAGACTATACAAGTAAAAGGCTTGACTTCGATAACAATCTGTGAGGTAAAAAAGTGTCATGTAGCAAATGTGAGATGTGTCCACCTTTCCTCTGAAACCATGAGGGTTAAAAACAAAGGTAACTTTTCCCCCCGTCTGCAATACAAAGTATGATTTCAGGATTTGTCTTTGAGAATTATTGCTGGAAATATAAACCAAAGATAAAATGATGATCATTAAAATTATTCAACTCCTTATCTAAAAACAGTTTTGTTTTCTTTCCATTCTCCTAGACTATAGTGTTAAGTTTACTTATGAGATCAATTGGAAATAAGAACACCATCTTACTGGGTCTAGGATTTCAAATATTGCAGCTGGCGTGGTATGGGTTCGGTTCAGAGCCTTGGTATGTATATGTATTTGCACTTCAGATTTTATTGTTAGTGTATCTTGTCTAAAATGGAAGCATTTGCAGGGGTTCCCTACTAAATCTGTTATTTTGTTTCCAAATGGGTAAAAATCTTTTACCTTGATTTGTTTGAGCTTTTCATAGAACCAGTTGGAGGAATTGAAAGTTCATATTTCACAGATAATTAATTGGCTGAGCTTTTGAGCTCACTTTAAGATCACTGACTCTTCCCTAAATAGTGCTTAACATAGTGTAACTTGTCAGCTTAAAAGAACACTCTTAATAATCTTTTACAAAATTCCTTAACAACCAGGACCTGAAAGTTAGTTTTATTGATTTTTTTTCTGTTTAGAAAAAAAGAATTGATTAACCCCAGTATTCTTTACTGGGCAAACCAGGAATGAGTGAATAAAATCCAGTTGTTTTGATCTTACTTCCATGACCCTCCTTTTCAACCTTTCTTGCCACAGTCTGGTTTTCTGCAGTGAGGAGACCATGATGCTGGTGTCAAGACATCCAGGTATCAGAGGACTTGACTCCATGATCTGCCTTGATGTTTCAGTACAGCTGAATAATGACCTTTTTTGACTTAGATTTGTTTTTTACATAAAAAGGTTTTACAATAAGGCAGGTTTTTGTGGTGGGGGTGGGGGTATTGAATTTGTTTTTAAAAGGGCTCTGGAGTATGGATAAGCTTCAAGGGTTTTTTAATGTCAGACAAGAATATTCACTTGGCATCCCAACTGAAAAACTTAACTAAAACTTCCCTTAAATGACTCTCAAAGATTTCTCTAAAATCAACTGACTTATATCTACTGGTCTCTTCAGGGTGGCACATAAAGGTTAGCTGATGGTCTTTCTGGATTCAGAGCGTTCAAAAAACATGTCAATATATTCTGTAACAGGTGGAATTGTCTGTGTCTCCCCCCAACCCCCACCCCGCTAAAAATGACCCAGTTGCAGCATGAACTAAACTCTCCTAATAGGTAAGAAGCATGCCAGATTTGCTGATTTTATTCTGAATTTTGCCTTTTGTTTTTTTGATTGCAGGATGATGTGGGCTGCTGGGGCAGTAGCAGCCATGTCCAGTATTACCTTCCCAGCTGTCAGTGCACTCGTTTCACGGACTGCTGATGCTGATCAACAGGGTATGATGGGAGCCAGTGGTGTGGTTATTAAAAAAGCATACAAGCTTTCCCTCTGTTTGGTTTAGTGTACTTCATCATTTGAAACTTTTTTCAATATAGAGAAAGGATAACTGTTGGCCTACTTATAAGGGGAAAAAGTAAGCCCAATATTTAGTTTCCCTTCCCTAGCTTTGTATTTTTAGTATACAGGTGTCTTGATGAGAGATTATTCCTCAGCTCCATTTCTGACTGAAAAAACAAAGATTATCAAAATAGGATTCTCCATTTATAAAATAAGGATCAATATTCAAAATGTCTTCTAGCTTTTTTGTTTTTATGAAACAGTATAGTTTCCACTGAAGATGTGTAACATCATCGTTCCTGCTCATACTTTGTTCTTTTTGTTGGCTGGGTTATAAACCAATCTAACCAAACCTGGTAAGAATAATTCAGGGTGCACTGAGATGAGACTGTTTGGAATTGGAGGATAAAAGTTTGAAAAAGATGTTTAATGATGACATTAGAAAGAATAGGGAGAAGAAAGTGAGAGGATTTTGCATAGTGGTAACAACGTAAGTTGCCAGGAGACTTCAAACTGCATCCCATAGATCTTGCCAGCCACACCTACTTTGTGACAATGAGGAAGTCATCTAATGTCTCTTAGCCTCATTTACAACATGGATCCCTACTTTACCATAGTAATAATCTGCAATACTTACTTAGCAGAGCTGTTGGCAGATTGAAATGAGAAAATATGCAAAGCATATTGCAAACTGGTAAAGTGCTATCTAGATAAATTTCAGTTATTATTCACAGATAAGAACATCCTCAAATGGAATTTGGTTAGAAAGAAGGAAACATTCATACCGGGAATACAAATACAAGGCAAGTTTTAATGGAGGAAAACTAGAGTCAAAAGGGAGCAGAAAGGGTTTGGGGATAGGAATTCCATGGATAAAGGCACCAGATGCAGGTGGAAGGAAGAGGGAAGTGAACAAGCATTTATATAGTGTATATTTATATATCTGCTTTTACAGATACCTCATTTGACCCTCGGGGAGGGAGGTACTGTTATTACTCCATTTTATGGTTGTATAAACTGAGACAGAGGTTCATGCAGCTAGGAAATAACTGAGGCTGGATTTAAACTCAGGTCATTCTCATTCTAGAAATGATTTTGATATCTGGAAGTCAGTAGCAGAGCCTTGCAGGGAATGAAGGCTGACTGACCTGGGCTCCTTCACAAAATGGAGGCCTCATGAAGGACTCATTGGTGGGAGAAAGAATGTTCTGGAGGAAGGACATTCCAGGGTGAAAAGGCTGATAGGGGTTTATTAGGTGTTCCAGTAATAAGGAGGTCCAAGCACTGAGGGGAAGTACTAGGGCAGCTAAAGTAATGGTTTCAGAGTCCACAGTGTGAGATGCAGGGAACCCAGAAACCGTAGGGCCTTGGTGTCCATTTTCTCTTTGTTGAGTCATCTTGAAATTCGTTTCTGGGTGATGCCTGTGTGGTGAAAGGGTTGTTCTTCAGCAGACATGCCTGTTGGATAGATTAGGCTTGTCAGTTCCCTGACCTCGTACTGGAGGGGCAGTTTTAGTCCCCACTACCTCCACTTTATGTTAAGCTTGCAGTCTTCACCTGGGACCTCTGTGCTCTCCCTACAGAGCAGATTCTTGACCTTGGGTGACAGGAAGCATTTCTAGAGTTGCTTTCCAGGTAGGTCTGAGATCAGAAGCTTTCCCTAGGGATGTCACAAAGGTTAAAAGTGCAAGATGTTCTACATAATTGCTGGAATCAGTTACAGGGAAATTCTGGATTGCCAGAATACTCCACTTAATTTGTGACGTTAAAATGAAGAAATCTAACAAAAGTTGTTCCATTACTTATTTTTCCAGTCACTTTGATGTCCTGTGTTAATTGTCATTTATAGCTGGTTAGGAGAAAAGGTCAAATAATTTCTGTTGTATAGGCAAAAGAATTTTAGCATTTTGTGTATCACAGCTATGTGTTTTCCTAATGCGTAACTTAATCGTGTCATTTCCTTGGTCCAAAAAGGACAAGGTGTAAAAGGAACTAGCCTCCTTTTCTAGCCCTTTTTTTCACTGTTCCACTTCATATAGGTCTATTCCAACCAAACCACTCTCTTCTGATCCTAACTCCATGCCATCTCCCATGGTAGACCTGTTTTTCCCAGTTCAGATGCACACCTGCCTTTTATGCTTAAGAATATGTATTTGTGTGTTACTTTCTCCCTCTACTTTCACACTGTGAGATCCATGTAGCCAGGGGCTAGCTTTCATCTTTTTATCTATAAATTTATTTTATCTAAAAATTAATGTTTGTGAAATGATCATTTGATTAATCTGAGGACTATAATTGCAGCACAGAAATGTTGTTTGCCAATAAGAAAAAAATGCTAAAGGGTGTGTGTTCTTTACCATTTAGGGGTTGTCCAAGGCATGATAACAGGAATTCGAGGATTATGTAATGGACTTGGACCTGCTCTTTATGGATTTATATTCTACATATTCCATGTGGAACTGAATGAACTACAGATAACAGAAACAGATTTAGGAACAAACCAAGGCCCTCAGCACCACACCCAGGAGGTATTTTCTTCTTCTGGCTCACTCTAATAAAAGATTTCATTAGGCTGCACTAAAGGACATATTAGAAGAGATTATTTTATTAAGTCCCTGTGTCTTCCTTTAGTGATCAAATAGGACAAAATATTAGAAAGTCCATCATTATTAAAAGCTACTTATTAGAACACATTTTCTACCAAATAGATTTTAATACATTCTAAATAAAAAAAAGTAGTTACATATAAGACTGAGATTTATTAGTAGAAAGCCATTTGTGCAATCTTTTTATTTATACATTTCATCATGTGCATTGAAAGACAGGTTGTGACTTCAGCCAATATGAATAGTCTCCAAGTTTCCTCCCATTTGATAAGTGAGTTTTCAGATGATTTAAGTAAAAACTTAATTTTGCTGTAGTTAGAAAAATAACATGTAACTATACAGATTTTTAGTTCAGGATATAAATATTATAAACCTGAGAAGATAGGAGTATACTTACCTATTCTTTTTATTTAAATACGACTTTTCAAAGCTGTTATGCTTGATCTCCAAACAGGGAAACTCTACAGTCAGTTTAACAAATATTTACATTCCTTTGCCTGCTTCGGACTTTTGGAGATTTGATTTGATGTCCTCCTGGGTTTCGAATAAATAATAATATGGATCCTTCTCCCTTACTCTCTCCCTTCAACTTTCCTCCCCAAGACTTTTTTTTAACTGTTTCTCCTATTTGAAACAAATGGTATTTCTTTGGTACTCACAAAATACCTAAAGTTATACCATGAATCCTACAGTCAGATATAATAACGGATGAAAAATAAAATCGTGGAAGGTTTAGTGACGTTTTTAATCTCCTTACATTTTTTTTCAAGTTTGAAATCTATAAATTACAGCTCAATATTGCCCCCTTTCTTTCAGGCAAAGATTTTATGATAATTACCAGAAAATACTTCATATTACCACTCAAAGTGAAACTTACGAAGAATGGCAAAGAGGAAGAAACCATGTCCTTAAAACAGACTATAAATAGCAACTCCCTTATTCCTAAAAAAAGAAATTTATGAACAGATGAGACTTTTCTTTGCAAAATCCTAATTTTTTTTTCTTTCCCCAGAATTCCATCATTCCTGGTCCTCCATTTCTCTTTGGAGCCTGTTCTGTTCTCCTGGCTCTACTTGTTGCCTTGTTTATCCCAGAGCATACCAACTTAAATGTAAGAGCTGGCAGCTGGAAAAAACATTGTGGTGGTCATAGCCATCCTCATAGTCCACAGGCTCCTGGGGAAGCCAAAGAACCATTGCTCCAGGACACAAACGTATGATGAGAGACACTGGGAAAGTTTGTCAGATCCTAGTTCTTGGTTTTTCACCTGCAGTTCTGGATGCATATTCCATTTTCATCTAAATTTAATTTTTCGGTTATCCAAGAAACTTACCTGCATGAAGAAAGAAATTCTCCAAAGATGACAAAAAAAGTCTTCTTTCACACCAATCTTTTGCCACTAAACTTTATTATAAAGCCTTAAAGTTTAGTCTGGGAAAAAGGAAAAAGTTATCTGTGAATAATCTCCATGGCATATATATGCCTTTGCATCCATTTCCTTAAGGTGTTGAGCTTTAATTCTATTTATGCTGAGTCTCAGTGAGACACTAGTAGGTAGCATAGTTGTAGACCCAGTTATTTTAATGCTGTAAAACCTTTGGGTTGAGTAATTCAAAGCCTTATGCACTAAGTAAGGAAAAGGCAAAACATTTTGCATTTTTTACTTTTTTTAATTTTGTTTTTTACTAAATACAGAATCATGTTTTAAGCTTGCTTGCAGAACAGTAATTTTTAAAGAACTATATTAAGTGCATTGGGGGGAGGTGGGGCATTATATGAAATAGTTATCAGACCATTTGGTATTTAAGTGGGTGGGTGTTTGGAGTCTCTAAGACTTTACTGGCTCAAGCACAGCTTTCCAAAAAATAGTTTTCCTATACCACTGTTGTTTTAATGTTTGCATAATCACAAGGACCTCAGCACTTGAATACAGAAACTATAAATTATACAATAAACTGATAGTCTTGAAAATGTCAATGTGATATCTTTGTACAGAGATAGTGGCCTTTCAGGATTGTCATGGTAACACTTTACAAAGCTAATGCTTGTCCTAAATTTTCAGGACCCTAGAAGAGAGCTTTATATAATAATTACTGATGTGAATTTCTCTAAAGTGTATATTTTTGTGTCCAGTTATATTATTTAAGAAATGTTACTTTGTATAAATTGTGTATAAAATATTGTATAGTTTAAAATGTTTTTCTTGTCTGTGCTTATTGCTTACTTCTTAAAACTTTGGCCATGATTGAGTACAATTAGAGGATGTAGGGGAGGGTTTACAATTTACAATTGTAGTGTGTACATACACATATATATGTACACATATACCATATGCATGTATTTTGTACTATAAGGTTTTCCGCATTTTCTGTTCACAGAATATAGGTATGTTATATACATGTTATATACACACATATATACATTAACGATGTTTTGTTTTTAATTCTGATTTTGAGTTTTCAATGTTCATTTCCACAAGATTTTGAATTCCAAATTTTCTCCCCATCTCTCCCCTCTGCCCACCCCAAGACAGCATGCATTCTGATTACCCCTCCCCCCAATCTGCCTTCCCTTCTATCACAACTCACCCTTCTCTTGTCCCCATCCCCTCTATTTTCTTGGAGGACAAGATAGATTTCTGTACCCCATTGCCTGTATTGCATATCTTATTTGCCAGTTGCACATAAAAAAAATTCCCAACATTTGTTCCTGAAACTTTGAATTCCAATTCCTCTTCCTTCCTCCCTCCCCGCCCATCCCCACTGAGAAGGCAAGCAATTCAATATTATACATGTGTGGTTATGCAAAAGACTTGCATAAAAGTCATGTTTTGAAAGACTAACTATATTTCCCTCCATCCTTTCTTGCCCCCTATTTATTCTATTCTCTCTTTTGACCCTATCCCTCCTCAAAATTATTTACTTCTAATTACACCCTCCTCCCATTTGCCCTCCCTTCTATCATCCTCCCCCACTTATCCCCTTCTCGTCTACTTTCCTGTAGTGTAAGAGATAGATTTTCATAACAAATTGAATGTACATGTTATTCCATCCGTAAGCCAGATGTGATGAGAGTAAGGTTCACTTTTCTCCCCTTACCTCCCCTCTCTTCCCTTCTGTTGAAAAAGTTTTCTTCTTTTCTGTGAGAGATAATTTGCTCCATTTCTATTTTCCCCTTTCTCCTCCCAATACATTTTTCTCTCACCCTCTCTATTTTTTTAGATATCACCCCTTCCTATTCAACTCATCCTGTACCCTCAGTCTATATGTATATAATCCCTCCAATTACTCAAATAATGAGAAAAGTCTGAAAAATTACCAATATTATCTTTCCATGTAGGAATGTAAACAGTTCAACTTTAGTAAGTCTCATGATTTCTCATTCTTGTGTTTGAAAATCAAATTTTCTATTCAGCTCTGGTCTTTTCATCAAGAATGCTTGAAAGTCCTCTATTTCATTGAATGACCGTTTTTTTCAGTTTTGCTGGGTAGGTGATTCTTGGTTTTAATCATAGCTCCCCTGACTTCTGGAATATATCTTGTGTTACCCTGATTGTATTTCCACAATTGTTTCACGCTGCTTGCAATATTTTCTCCTCCTTGACCTGGGAACTCTGGAATTTGGCTACAATATTCCTGGAGTTTGTCTTTTTGGATCTCTTTCCGGAGGTGATCGGTGGATTCTTTCAATATTTATTTTGCCCTGTGGTTCTAGAATAACAGGGCTGTTTTTCCTTGATAATTTCATGAAAGGTGATGGTTCTTCTTTTGATCATGGCTTTCAGGTAGTCCTATAATTTTAAAATTGTCTCTTCTGGATCTATTTTCCAGGTCAGCTGTTTTTCCAGTGAGATATTTCACATTGCTTACTATTTTTTCATTCCTTTGGTTTTGTTTTATAATTTCTTGATATTTCATAGTCATTAGCTTCCATTTGTTCCATTCTAATCTTTAAAGAATTATTTTCTTCAGTGAGCTTTTGGATCTCCTTTTCCATATGGCCAATTGTGCTTTTTAGGGCATTCTTCTCTTCATTGGCTTTTTGGATCTTTTTTTGTCATTTGGGTTAGTCTATTTTTTACAGTGTTATTTTTCTTCAGCATTTTTGGGGTCTCCTTTAGCAAGCAGTTGACTCATTTTTCATAACTGTCTTGCATCACTCTCATTTCTCTTCCCAATTTTTGCTCTACTTCTCTTACTTGATTTTTCAAAATCCTTTTTGAGCTCTTCCATGGCCTGAGACCAAGTCATATTTTTCTTGAAGGCTTTTGACAGTAGGCACTTTGACTTTGTTCTACTTGCATCTTTGGTCTTCCTTGTCACCAAGGACTTGACAGTCTGATTCTTTTTTCGGTTTTTGCCCATTTCCCCAGGCATTTACTTTTGAGCTCTTTGTCAAGGTAGATCTCTGCTTCCAGTGGGGGTGGGGGGTGTACTATCACCTGCTTGATTCCCCCATAATATGGGGGCCTAGAGCTCCAGAAACAGTTGCTGTCTCTGCCCCTGCTATTGCTGTGGCTGCTGCAGGTTCCTCCACCCCTTTTCCTCTCTGCCGCCCTGAGGCTAGACTTCTCCACTCTCCCACAGGCTTTTTCCACTGACCTTCCAATTTGCCCTTGGCGTTTTGGAGTCCTGAAGTCTGGAAACTGCCACAGGCTTGAGAGATTCAGTGTCCCCAAGGCCTACTCAGGTCCCATCTGCCAGCGTGGCCCACATTGGACTGCACCCTGCTTCCTGCATGGCGTGATAAGACACTTACCAGTAACCTTCTGACTGTCTTGGGCTGGAGATTTGCTTCACTCTGTTATTCTGTGGGTTCTGTAGCTTCAGAATTTGTTTACAGGCTTTTTTTTTTTTTACAGGTATTTGGCAGGGCTTGGGGTCTAGAAAGTGCATGCTATTACTCCACCACTTTGGCTCTGCCCCAGTAACAATTGTTAAAAATATATATAACATACACACACATGCTGAAAACTTCCTAGTACAAATACAACCTCATTTCCCTTTAAAAGCTTGCTTAGTCATTCTCAATAAACTTGGGACATACCAGTAACCAAAAACCATTTTAATACTTCATACATTAAATGTATAACATTGATTATAAACAAATGTACAACTTTTACACTGCAAAACAATTGAAGAATTTAAGAGGTAGAACAGAATAAATAACTCATGGAAAATTCACAGCAAGTAGTTGGTATGGTTTCTATTATCAGATGTAAGAAAAAAGTATGAGAAAAAAGATGTCTGGTAAATCTTACTAGGATGCTTTTATATTTAGGGTTAATAAGGGGAAGGAAATGGTTAAATTGTCTTTATGATAATCAAAATGCTGTCTAAACATGTACCCCAATTACCAACGTCCACATTCATTTTATAAATATTTACTATACAATATTTACAAGAAAGAACATTCTAAGTTTGCTTTCAAAAAGCTGCGTCACAATCCACATTTCATTCAAGTCACTGTAATCTAGTTACTATTACAGTATCTTTAAGAGCATAAGATTGTAAGTGAAGCCTAACAGCTCAACAAAATAGACTCATAGGCATGAGGATTACACTTAGTTTTTTTTTTTAAAAGCATAATTAATAAAGCTAAAATTTTTCTCAAAGGGGATGACACAGTGACTAAAATTTCCCCTGAATCTTTAAGTAAGATTCAAAGTCCTGGAAAGGGCTTTAGAGCAAAATCACCTGAGATGCTAGCTAATTGTTCAAACTGTCACTTACTGATGCTGGCACTTAAATGCTTCTAAATAATAGAACACAATCCTTCATGCTTTTAAGAATTAGAATTTGTTAGTTATATACAAATTAACTGAGGAATTAACTGCATAGAGAAGAATGATGATGAAAATGAAGTTAGAGAAGGGAAAGGGATAATATAAATTACAGTCCCAAGACTTTTTTTTTTTAATTGCAAATATGCCTAGATACTTTGTGGCAATTAATAGTTCTCACAGTCTAGTATTGCAATTAAGTTTTCCACTGTTAACTTATATTGGCTTATTAAACATTTATTTTAAAAGCTGAGGGAAAAAACTCATTCTCTAATGAGACTTCTAAGTTTTGTGTAGCTATTAATTTGGATAAAGGGCCACTTGATAAGAAAAACTTGATGAATACAGACGTTCAAAAGTGTTTTGTAATCTGGCTGTTAGCTTTGAACACTGAGTAGAAGGTTTAAAAAAAAAAGTTCTTACATCACTAGCTAGGTTTCAAGGAGGTCACATGTGTTCATGAATCAACTACAAGAACTATTTTGCATAGCTGGCTAAACTCATATAAGAATCACACTGATTTCTTAATAATTCTATCAAACATAACAATGTTTATATATATGTATATATAAAACTTTTTAAATATTCTATTTGAAAACCAGTAGACTACCAATATTTTAAAGAATTTGTCCTATTCAATTGCTAGTGTTCCATGGGGGGGAAACACTATTAGCACTCTTTGGTTTTATATTAAAATTGCTCTCACTTAAAAGGGTTATGGCCTTCCACATTTATTTCAATAAAATACATACAGCTACTACCCTCAAAAATGGTACCAAAGCTCCTTAACATGAAAAGGCACTAAACATTCCATTACCTGGGATACACAGATCAAGGTGAAAGTTCAAATTTAGTTCTTGCTTTCATAATAATTTCCACCTATAGCTAAGGTAACATCTCTGTGAGATTACAACACTAGTATCAGTAGTCACTTAAGTCAAAGGCAAAGTTATCTTATTCACGGTGGTTGTGTTTGTTGTTACGTTAAGAGTTGATCTTCAACCTGAACCACTGCCATTCTCTTACTACTTCACAAAGCAAAACTGCAGGTTTTGTCACTGTCCAGGAAAATATGCTGAAGCTACAGAAGGAGGGAGCACTGCAGGTTTTGCTGAAGCTTGTAGGGTTGTTAAACAGCCATCCTTCTGATGTTCTGTAAGTAGTGGGAAACAAACCTTAGGTTTTAAATCACACTATAAAGAAACTCCAATTTAGAAATAATTGAGATGATTCTTACCTGGATTACTAAAGAGGTTTTGACTAAGCCCACGTAATGGAATGCTGTCTTCCCTTTTCTTCAAATATTTGGATTCCAGGCCCAAATTTTCACTGCTTATCAAAGTGGGGGAAAAAAGTACTTAAATTTTTTTCTTAAACAGAGCGTTTCTTAGTAAAATCTAATGAAGCTCAGTAACCAAAGTCTGAATTCTGTTAAAGTATGGTTTTAGATGAAGAAATGGTATTTATGTGGTAGGCTAGTAGACAACAGGAAGTGAATAATGAAAAAAAAAAACCTCAACAAGGATTAATACCACTTCCTCCAAAGATAAACCCAAAATAAGGAGTTTACAAGGAGCTGACTAGTACCCAGTGAGCAAACACTTGATTAGACCAGTTGGTAGACAAAAGCAGTAATGAAATTGTTGAGGCTGCTATACTAAACAAAAAGTGACAGAGGGAAAAAAATAAGCTTAGTATAAGCACTGGTCATACTCACTGATTCCAAGTCAGAAGGGCCCTCAGGGCACATTAAGAATCTCCGGTACAACAGTATAACTGTACAGCTTTGGCTAGAAAGCCAAGCAATGAAGGAGAAGCCACTGCCTCCTTAGGCAATCAACTACAGAGAGGTGTTAGGAAGCTTTTCCTTACGGGAAGCTGAAATGTGCCACTTTTGTAACTTATCATTGCTGAGGGCAAAGCAGAACAAATCCAATCCTTCCACATGTCAGTCCCTCAAATATTTGAATACCATTATCATGTTCATCTGTCTTTTCCAGTCTACTACTGAGCCCAGGAGAAGTGATAAACACATCAAGATACAGGGTAAACAGCAAGAGAATCAAATTGCCAGGACAGAATTTGGTGAAAAACAACCCACAACTGGGGACAAGACATGAATAATGATGCCAGCAAAGAAGAGTGAAGAGTTGCCAAGAAAAATATGAGGAAAGCCAAGAAAAAGCTTCACAAGAATCCAGAGGAGACTATATCCAGGGAGCTGATGTATGAAATGCTATAGCAGTCAAGAGAAGTGTGCAATCCTGTAATGTGTAAAGGGGATCCTACTAATCCCTCCTGAACTCTCAAATTTTCCCCTCTTACTCAGCATTACCACTACCGGGTACAAATCCCCAAAGAAATTTTTTTAAAAAGGGAAAGGACAAATAAATAGAAAATATTTATAAAAAGTACTTGGGTTAAATGAGTAAGCATTAAAGTGCTTACCAATTGCATGAAACAGTGCTACAGCAAAACCATCCCTGCCCTCAAGAAGCTTGTTCTAATGGGAGAAACAACACATGTAAGTGTAAGCCACAAGTAAGATGAAAAGGATAGTCCCATAGTCCTTAGGATACAGTGGTCAAAATAG
This sequence comes from Potorous gilbertii, assembly GCA_028658325.1. Lineage (NCBI taxonomy): Eukaryota > Metazoa > Chordata > Mammalia > Diprotodontia > Potoroidae > Potorous > Potorous gilbertii. Next base: position 461,580,824 of record CM053770.1, read on the forward strand.
ATGCTAATGAATTTTGTCATTTCTACTGATAAAAAAACCCATACATTTCTCATAGTGACTCATTTGATTTTACCAAGGACTTTCATAGTGAGAACTTTATTTTCTAGGTCTTCAGTAGAAGCTGATGCCAGGTCTCATCTCTATATGGGTGTCTTTCTAAGATGGTGGCTGTAGGGGCTAGACTAGAAGTAAGATCTGGGATGTTGCAACTCCCAGAACTCTTAGGCTTATCATTGGTCAGTAGGAAGTGGAGACAAGAAAACAGGGCTCTTCTCCATAGTGATAGATCACCTTAATAATGGCTGTACAGCCTGCACTAGATGCAGAGTCAGCAATCTTGGGGGCACTGCTATTCCAAAAGCTTTTGGGTTTGGCCCCTGTGCCATCTCTGAAAGAGTCTGAGAATAAGTGGTGATGGTCTGACTTGACTGGAACATGCTGTCACCTGTCTTTCCTTCAGGATGCCTTACTGCTTCAGCTAGACCAGCCTGCCTACCCCCAGTTAGTTTTTGCTATATCAAAGAGCTGATTCTCCACCAATGGCTGAACAATTCATGGTATATGAATGTACTTTTACTTGACTACATTTATATTATAAAGGAGGGATTTTTTTTTTTGATGAAGAGGAGGGGAGGTAAGGTAGTAAGGTTAGTAACAGCAATGCCCGAAAAAGAAAATGTTAATGGAACGTTTTTAAACTGCACAGAAGAGAAAAGAAGAAAGTTCAGAGAGAGAAAAAACAAAGAAAAGCTTTGGAACAAGTATTTTAACATCTATTATTAACAAATCTATTACATATTTTTAAAAAACAAGCTATATAGAAAGATTCAAGTTTCATATACAGTTCTCTTTTTCTGTTGTTTATGCAAATGCTTCATGTTTGTCATACTCAACCTAACAAGAAATTAAAGTCCTGGAAAAAGAAATATTCCTCTCGTCTCTCTTATTCTTCCTTATCCAAGAGCATTAGGTTCCGAAAACCCCTTGTTAGTGCCTCCATTTTTTGAAGGATGAAATCCTTAAGTCAAGTCAAGCTAATCATTTTTGATTAGCTGCTTAGCTCTTGGCAAGAAAATCACCCATCACTAAATATCTCTCAATGTCATATTTGTGATTTATTTCCTCAACCTTAACCAAGCCCATACAACAAAAAGGGATAAAAAAAAATGGTATAGTCTAGGCATTGTAATGGTTCTCAAGAAATGGAAAAATAGCTAGACAAAGGACTGTCATCTCAGAAGGATCCTTGTGAAGAATTTGGATGGGTTCTGATCTGTACCAAAGGAGGGTATTCACATAGCCAGGGCAACAGAACCATTAAAATCATCTCCTTTATTCCTCTCTACCTTTTTTTTTATTCTTTGACCTTTCAGCACCATGCTCCTGCAGCCTTCTTACTCTGGAAGATGTCTCTGCCACTAGTCAATAGCAGCCTTTTCACAATATTCTTACACTCTTACTGCTTCTCCTAATGTAACAGGTGGTCACTATGTGCCAGGCATCATGCTAAGCAAAGCACTGAGAATACAAAAAGAAGCAAGGCAATCCCTGCCCTCAAGGAGCTCACATGGCAGTGGAAGACGACAGAAAAATGGCAGAAAAGGATGGGGAGGAAGGGATGCACAGTGAAGTCTTAATGGGAAATCCAAGGAAATTAGTTGCAGAACTGATTATATGTTACAGCATGATGAGTTTCAGAAGAGCATTAAGTCCAGGAAAGTAGCAGGATGGGAAATGATGGCCCTGTGTGACCCTTCCTAACTGCTCAGTTCCTGCAACTTCCTTTTTAGAAAAGGGCCCAGACCAGTCATACTTTACTCCTCTATTCTTCCGTACACAGCCTGCTCCTGACACTTTCAACTTCTTTTTCCACTTTTTCACCCAAAACACACACACACACACACACACACACACACATTTTTCAAGCTCCTTGAGGGCTTTAGGACTGTCTTTTGCTTCTACTTGTATTTCCAGCACTTAGCAAGTGCCTGCATGAAGTAAGTGCTTAATAAATGCTTCCTGACCTAATCTTGAACAATGCCAGAAAAAAAAACCAAGGTGTTCTTGCATTTCAGAAATCTTTCAAACATATCATTAAACCAAAAATGCTGGGAACTATTTGCAGTTAATCTGTAATCAATAATTAACATTCAAAAGACAAATAGATTTACATCTATGTTCACAAACTCTTGCTGCAGTAAATCTAAAAAAACCTTTAAGATATAACTACCAATATGCAATATTTTAATTACATAAAATAAAAAATCTTTACTTTTCTTTATCAGTTGAGCGAGGTATATTAATGGATCCTCCTGAAGGAACATCTCCCGAAGTATTTGTTTTTGCAAACTGCAAGTTAAACTGAACCTGGTAAAAGACAAAGCATTTCATATACTTGAAGCTCTGAATCTAATAGCATATTGCTATAGTTACTTTTCTCCTAGAAGATCCAACTACAACTTGTTTTTTACTAAAGCTTACCCATATCTTTTTATGTGTAAGGTTAAATTATAAAGTTATACTCCTTTTTTTCCTAAGCTACACATAAAAAGTGTGACTGTAAAGTAAGGAGATTTATTTAAAGCACCAGAATTATATGACAATAGTCATTAATAAAGTATAACTAAACTCCAAGATAGTGTTATTAAACCCTGTTGTTAAATTTCTATCTGCTAATCACCCCTAGATATAAATTAGATGCTCAGTGATGATCCAAGCTAGTTTCTAAGCCCCAGTGATATTAACTTCAAGCATTAGGCGCTGTCACCACCAGTTTCACTTACTGTGGGGGAACAAAATATAATCCCCATGAAATGAAAAGTCCTTGATTTATCCTTCTTCTCTAATATAGTTTACCTGAAATATGTTGGGATTTCTACACAATAAACATGATTTTCTCCTCTGATTTTGACAGCTGAATTCTACAAATAAATTGTTGAGGTCAAAGATAAGTAAAACCAACCAAGTCTTCTTTTATGGGTTTTTACATGTTCACTTTTTTAGGTCTAAGGAATACTCCAAGTTTTCCCCTACAAACTTGGCTGTTCTGTTCCTGGGTCATACGTTCAAAACCATTATTTCCTTAATACTTACTATTTTCTTCAAAAACATTATTTTCTCCAGTTTACCAATCCTTTCGCTGTTTCTATTTATCACTAGAGGTGAAAAGCATTATCTTAAAAATGTCTGGGTTAAGTTTTCTTTCAGAATGAACCAATTTCTACAACAAATATTACTTACTAGCCACCTTCAGTTGACCCCGCAGTATAGGACAGTGGTAAAAATACTTAAGAGTCAGAAAACCTAGATTCAAATCCCGGCTCCACCACTTACCAGCAGTGTAAGCATGGATGGATAAATCACTTAAACACCTCTCAACCTGAACTTCTTCACTGGTGTACTACTACACCTCCATCTACCTACTACGGGAGATAAAGTAAGTGCTTTGTAATCATAAAAAACTGCAATAATAACTCATCATGATTATTTTTAATGAACTAAGTCTGACTTTTTCATCATTTTCCTAGGTCTTACAGCATTCATTTGAATGCTGTCTTTTTATAATATCACAAACAGCAAAGATAGGTGTCTTAAAATAAAGAGGCAAATCTGACCTCAAAGGTATCAATGAGACATGGAAAGTAAAACCCATGACTGGAATATGAGTTCTGGATGGACATTTTATGTGGGGGGATAAAACCAAAATGATACAAAAAGGGAAATAGCACTGTTCATTTACTAAGCAGGCATATTCACGTGAGGAAATCTAGGAGCCAGAACTGAGAAAGAACCCAAAAGGTGTTTCAGTGAAGATCAATGGAAGAAGAAACAAAAATAATTTTGTCACTGAAGCACACTATAGATTACCATGACAGAAAAAAGATGAAGCATTTAAAAAACATCAACATCCTAGCACAAAGCAGTAACACAGTATGATGGACTTGAATTATTTAGCTTTCTACTAGGTTCCCTTTACCAAAACACGAGCCTTGTTTTAATTATCATTTCATTCTCTTTTTTTAAAGTGGAAGAACCAATAATAGCAACTTCAACTTCTACTTGAGATCTGTTTCTAATAATGGGGAAGAAATGGTTATAGAAATGATGGGAACGTTAAGGAAAAATGACTACTATCTCTTAAAATTTGTGATAGAAAAGATGAAAAGTAGGCACACATAATATAGACTATGGAACAGCCTGTATTAAAGAGTTTAAAGAAAGGATAAGTACAATCAACAGGCTAAAATTTTACAGGGGAAGTAAATCCAAGAGCGACCCCTTCTCTCTTTGGATACTGGTGAAGGTCCTCACCTCACACTTGATTACTACAATAGTTGTTAATGGGTTGCCTGCCTCAAGTTTCTCCCTATTCTAGTTCATCTTCCATTAAGTCACCAAAGTGATTCTCCTAAATCAAAGGTTCTACCATGTCACTCTCCTAATCAATACACTCCAGTGGCTCCCTAACACCTCCATGATCAAATAACAAATCCTCTGCTTGGCTTCGAAAGCCTATGTAGCTTATTGTTTGCTTGTTATCTCGCTCAGTAGACAGTATGCATTCCTTATCTGTGGCGACTATCTTTTGCTTTCCTTTGTTTCCCCCTTGCACATAGTAGGTGCTTAATAATGCCCACTGACTTTTTAAAATATGAATTGAACTAGTCATTTAAGTTCCCTTTGGTTGTGAAATTTTGATTCTAGATCTTCTCTACCTTCTTTAAACTTTATTGCTGTCAAAAGTTAACATTTCATCCCTATGCTTCTTATTTCAAGTGTATCACTAGCATATTTAACTTAAAATTTTAGTTTAAATAATTCATTTTTATTTGAAAAACCATACATAGTTCAATTCATCACAGCCTGTTGCTACAGAATGAAACAAATCCCAGCTCAGTTTACGGCTCTGCTGACGACAACCCACACAATATAATCAATCTCATCACTTTATGTTCACACTTAGTATATCCTTTGAGCAGGTGGTATCTTGGTCACACCTTGGAAATTATGTTAAGTTCCTGAGAAGCTGCATGTAAAACAAAAATGTACATAATGAACCAAAATTTTAAAGGTACATTTTGAAAGGAAAAATGATTTGATAATAATCTCTTAATCTTATTTACAAAGGAGCAGCTTTCCTTTGCCAATGTACAGTGAATATATTAATTTATCCCATTAACCTAGGCAATAAACTATTATTGTAACAGACACAAATATTGAATGGATAAATATATTTTTAAGTGTCACACAGTCAATTCCCATTATACTAAGAGTTCTCTTTACATGGGATATCTTAGGTAGAAAGGTGTTATTAGACTTTAGGATTTTAGCAGCATTAACCAACTTCTAGTTATATACTTTATCTTGGAGGAGGCTAAGAAGAACCATTTAAGTACTGTTTAAAATATAAAAATGCTAGAGTCTTTAATAATTTTGTTTTGAATTAAACACAAATACCTCCATTTATAAGTGAAATAAAATGGCTACCTTTGGTCCAGAAACTGGATGAACAGTGCTTTTTGAAGCTACAGGATGAGGGAAAGTACTGTGGTAAGTAAATGTGGAAGAAACAGGATAGCCAATTCCACAGTTTGGAAGAGGTAGTCTGTTATCAAGCTAAAAAAAAAAAAAAGGTGGAGGGGAAGAAAGCATCACTGAGTGAAAATGAAAGCTAAAAATAGTATTACCTAATATTACTTACCAATAAGCATCAGCAAGTTATGGAAATAATGGTTAGCATTTTAAAGTCCTTTAAAGTTTTGTAAAGTGCCTTCTTTATGTATAAATAGTATGTCTCAGTGGAGTTTCAAGTTACTAAAGCTAAATAACAATAGGAGGTAGGAGCAATAATTATTCCTATATTACAGATAAGACAATTGAGGGCTCAAAGGTTGAGACTTGTCCTGGGTCACAAACGTATGAGGCAGTATTAGAACTCAAGTCTTCCTCACTTCCAAGTCCAACACTTTACCCAGAATGTCCCCTCACTGACCCACAGAATAGCACGTTACACAATTGTTCACCCTCCCCCCGAAATCAAGTTACCTCAGCCCTACAGCCCAAGCCTCATTTACCAGAACAAAATCTGGCTCATCCTTGGTCCAGAAAAGCCCGTAGACAGAAACTCAATACTTTATTGTAGGTAATTATATGAATTAACTAGCTGATTATCTTGTAACTGTAAATTTATATTGGTATTATTTCTACTAGACATTTAGAGTTTAAGGTAACTTTTCTCTGTGGAATGAAATTATTTTGTGTTGTTTTTCCCTTGTTAATTTAAAATTTAACTTAAAATAAAATTATAGTTTAAGTAACTTATTTTTAAAAGAACATATACTAACATCTAATTACCTAATCAAAATCATTTAACATGGCCTTCCCCCTGCCTTACTCTCCAACTCTATTCAAAGTCTGGCTCTAGACTTTCCTTCCAGGCTCCTTTCATGTTACTCCTTATAGATACTCCATGTTAAAGCCAGTTGTTTTAAAAGAGCAAACACATTAAGTAAGGTCTTGAAGGTAAATGTAGTCAGTTATTTTAGGCCAGGGAAATGGGGACTGGGGAAAATGGGCAAGGTATTACAGCTACGAAGATAGAATTAAAAATTAGTTTCTGCCCTCAAATTTATATTCCCTGATGGAAGATATACACTTTTTTTTTAATCTGAGGAGAGAAAGAGCATTAATAGCTGTATAAAAATAAAAATTCCCCAGAGGCAGTATGCTTCATTGGTAAAAACATGGAATTTGCAGTGAGAAGTCCTGGGTACAAATCCCTGTTTTGTTACTTATTACCTATACACTCTTAACCAAGTCCCTTAACCTCTCCAAGACTTATTTTTCTTATCTATAAAATCAGAGGGGTTGAACTAGCCAGCCTCCCATGTCCCTTCCAGCTTTAATCCATGACCTTATTACGCTTTAAGAGGCTGCTCTAGAGTTGGGTCTTGAATGAAGCTAGGGAGGAGTCTAGTAGGAAGTGAGGAAGGTGGGTAGGCATGAGGAACAGCCTGTACAAAGGCATGGAAGAAAGAGATGGAATGCCTAGTTTGGATAACACCTAGTGGCCTAGTCTATCTGAAATGTACAGAGTTTTGGAAGGAAAGACTGGAGCCAGATTTTGATGAGCTCTAAAAGTAGAGAGACTAGAGGTCACCACAAGAATAAAGAATACAGTTAAGGGCTATAAGGCAAAGGGTGGGATAAAATGTTAAAGGATTATGATTAGATAAATCAATTGCAGAGTTCATGAACAGGGAAGCTGAAACACTTGTGGACAATAATAAGATCCGTGGTATGAGCATGGTCTCTGTGGAGTGGGGCAGTAGATGAACAAAACGAAAAACTGGGAAAATAGTGTCTAAGGACACATTGACATGTATACTGAAGTTCTCTTAATATGAGGGGAGGAGTTGGGACAGAGAAGCCCGGACACCGAATTCAGTGAGAAATGAGGAAGACTGTCCTATGGGCTGGCAGACCCCAACCCCCAGGGGCTGGATGAGATGGCACATTTGGATAGAGTAAAGTGGAAAGCACGAAAGGTTGCTGAGTGCTGTTATAGAGGTAGAAGTGAGAATGAAGAAAAAGTATTCGGATTCCACTACCAGTGAAGGAGGGAGTAAAGTGGTGGGGGAGTGGGGAAAAGAAGTACAACCAACGCTGGGAAGTACGGCCAGGACACAGGGTCATCTGTGGGGAGCAAATATGAAAGGAGCAAGAGAGATCTACTGTTACCTATGGAGGAAAATTCCAGGGGCACAGTGGAAGGGCAGGCGTACCTGAAGTGAGATGTTAGGCTGAGGTTAACATAAGTGAGAGGGGCTTTGTTCTTTTGCAGTATTTTGTAAATTCATATTCCCACAATTCCACAACCATTTAAACATTTACCACATGCCAACACTGGGGACATAAAGACAGAAAAAAATATTTTAAAGTTCCTTTCCTCAAGCAACTTACATTCTACTGGAAGATTACTTTAGAAGCTGTGTGGAGGATGGATCTGAGAGAAGAGAAACTGCAAGCTGAAAATCCAATGAAAAGACTGTTTTACTTGCCCATCTGAAAGACAATGAGGACCTGAAATAGGATGGTGGTCATGTGAGTGGAGAAAAGAGTAGAGAGATTCAGCAGAGGAAGAATTCATAAGATTTGGCAACTGAATGGATATTGGTGATGAGGAAAAGGAGAGGATAGTATGAACCTGGGTGAATATCAGAAAAAGGAAAATTTAGAGCAGCAGACTGAGGGGGGAAAGATAATGCTTTCTCTTTCTGGCACGTTCAGTTTGAGATGCCTATGGTTTATACAGCTGAAGATATAGGATATGTAGATATTGATGAAACGCTAGAGAACAGCAGCAAGATTACTGCTGGATATATAGATTTCGAAGGGACCTGCACAGAGATGATAGAATCTACAAAAGATAATGAAACCATCAAAAGAAAGGATGTAGAGAGATGAAAAGACAGTCCAGGATAGAGCCTTAGGACACACTAATGGTTAAAGAACAGAACACATGATAATTCCACAAAGAGACCGAGAAGGGTCAACCAAATATAAGGTCAACTAAGAGAAAGCAGTGGGACAAAAACCCAGGGAGGAGAGAGTATCCAGATGGAGGATTTGACACTGCGGTATCATATCCTACAAAAAGGTCTAGGATGAAAACTAACTTTTCTTGAGAAAAGTCCACTAGATTTAGTAATGAAGAGATCATGGTAAACTTGCAAAGAGCAGTTTTAGTTGAGTGAAGAGAACGGGAAATGGGAGGTGAGGAAATCGAGGCAATGCAGGCAGACAGCTTTTTCTCCAAGTTTAACTGTGAAAGGAAGGAGAGATTTTGAATAGCTACGGGAAAGGTAGGTTCAAGTGATGAACATCTTGGGAAGAGCAGTCAGAATCTGGCCCTGATGAGATTTGTATAGGGTAATAATTTCTTGACTTGCTACAATGATGATTTCATCCTTGAAAAGATTTAGGATCTAATAAGGAAGAAATATGGACCTGATCCTCACCAACAAGAAGGAAAAGGTATTACAGCAGAAGAGATGGGAATCTTGGGGTAGAAAGAGTACCCATTCTGTCTTTTGTGACAGAAAAAAAAAAAAAGGAAGGCTAGGCATAGTCTAACACTAGATTTATTAAATGTAGATTTAAAAGGGTTTTTAGGAAAAATAGGAAGGCCACTATAGTCTAAAAATTCTATATAGAAGGTTAGGGTCAATGGGATGATAAACTTTCTCTTTTTTCTACAAAGGAAAATGTTCTGCTTCACTCTGCGATCGAATTCCATAGTTCTTTCTCTGGATGTGGAAGGCATTTTGCCCCAAGAGTCCATTGGGAATTATTTAAGTCCTTGCATTGCAATGAAGTATTAAAACTACCAGAAAAAATCCTTGCACATTGTGGTTGTTGCTGTGTACAATGTTCTCTTGGTTCTGCTTCTTTCACTCACCATCAATTCATATAAGTCTTTCTAGGCATCTCTGAAGTCTTCCTGTTCATAATTTCTTATGGCACAATAGTATTCTATTACATTCATACACCACAACTTGTTTAGTCATTCCCCACCTGATGGGCATCCCCTTGATTTCCAGTTCTTCACCACCACAAAAAGAGCTGCTATAAATATTTTTGTACATGTGGGACCCTTTCCCATTTTTATGATCTCTTGGGGATACAGTCCTGGAAGCGATATTGCTGGGTCAAAGGGTATGCACATTGCTTTAGCCCTTTGGGCATAGTTCCAAATTGCTCTCCAGAATGGTTGGATCAGTTCACAGCTCCACCAACAATGAATTAGTGTTCCAACTCTCCCACATTTTCTCTATCATTTATCATCTTCCTCTTTTGTCATGTTAGTCAATCTGATAGGTGTGATGTGGTATCTCAGAGTTGTTTGATTTGCATCTCTCTAATCAAAAGTGATTTAGAGCATTTTTTCATATGACTATAGATAGCTTTAATTTCCTCCTCTGAAAGCTGCCTGTTCATATCTTTTGACCATTTATCAACTGAGGAATGACTTGTATTCTTGCACATTTGACTCAGTTCTCTATATATTTTTGAAAGGAGGTTCTATCACGGACACTAGTTGCAAAAATTCTTTTCTAGTTTTCTGCTTCCCTCTTAATCTTGGTGGTATTGGGTTTCTTTGTGCAAAAACTTTTCACTTTAATCAAAATTATCCATTTTGCACTTCATAATGTTTTCTATCTCTTGTTTAGTCAAATATTCTTCCCTTCTCCATAAATCTGATGAATACACTAGTACCAATCTTCATACCCAGATCATGTACCCATTTGAACTTCATTCTTGTGTACTGTGTTAGGCACTGGTGTACGCCTAGTTTCCGCCACACTGTTAGAGGATGGTAAACTTTCAAGAACACAATCAGGAAGACACAAAGAAAAACAATTCTGATACATAGATAAACAGTAATGGTTTCAAGAGGTAGACGGGAAGATAGGAAATAGGCTGAATGAATCCAAGAGCATAGACTAATACTCTAAGAGGAGCTTCAGCAGTGGTATAGCACAGAATGAGATAAGCTCTCAAGAAAAGTTAAGGATAAAAATGGACTTCTGGTTGCTCCTCAAGAATGGCATGAAGACAGCTACCAGAGAAAAGGTAGAAACAACCAACCCTTATTTTGCTCCTCTTTTCTTTGTCAAAGAGAAGGTAAAATGGCAATAGGAAAATGAATGCAATATTAACAAGGAGATAGGAAGACTTCAAGCACCTACTTGCTTCTGATGAATTCAGATCACCCAGCCCAGATAAACTACACTGTCAGATACTAAAAAATGATGCGAGTGCTAAGCCATTGTCACCTAAATCTGAAAGATCATGGAGAAATGAAAGAAGCACTGAAGGATTTGACAAGTGCAAATGTCTTAATTTTTGATGCCTGGGAAAATTCTAGAACAACTCATTAAAGAGATGGTTAGTGAACATTCTACAAAAAGATGTAATGGTCACAAAAAGCCAGCCCTGGATTCAGTAAGAACAAGTCATACCTGACTAATCTCATTTCCTTTTGTAAAAGAATGACCTCATGAGTACATCAGAAATGTTGCAGACACAGTCTCCCTAGATCTGAGCCAAGCACTTGATAATTTACATTAATAACCAGCGTTCTTAAGGAGAAGACGCTTGTGCAAAGTCTAAAATACAATTGGATGGATCTGGACTCTGCGAAAACGAACAAACTGCTAGAGTAACGATTCATGTAGACTTGGAAAGTACCTCCCAGTAAAGGGCCTACAGGATGAATCTGTGTTTGACTCTGCCACAAAAACTGTCTGATATCAACTTGAATCTTACCATGTTCTGATTAGGAGAAACTCCACTTCTGATGGCGGCGTTGCCCGGCTGAGCGGGTGAAGCTGCAGAAAGTCCCAAAAGGTCTTGCTTTCTTACTAGCTGATTTTCATTCAGTTCTTTATTTAGCCATGTGATTACTTCATAAAAGAAAAACAAATAATTTCAAACCTTTGGCTTCGCCCTTCCACCTTTACATTTGTTTCAAACCATTTTCGAACACATTTAATACTTGTATTAAGCTTCAAAATAATTTTTTGAATTGCAAAAAACATTGCCAACTCTCCTAATGTGTGAGCAGAGACAATATATAGGATTATCTAAATCTTTCCAAGAAAAAATGCTATGTTTTGATTTGCTGATCACCAGGTAGGTCAGTCCTCACCTATCACTGAAACTTGAGTAGAAAGTTCAGTCAGTCAGTCAACCAACATTTATTAAACATTTACTGCATGTCAGGCATTTGAGCTAAGCACTAGGGATATAAAAGCCAATCCCTGTTCTCAGGTAGCTCCGTCTCTAATGGGGGAGATGACATACAAAGCATTATGTACAAATAATCTAGACACAGGGTAAACTGTAAATAATCAACAGGGAAGATACCAGAATTAGGGAGATCAGGAAAGACTACTGCAAGATGCTAGAATTTATTTAGGACTTGAGGGAAGCAAGGAAAGCCACAGTCTTTGGCTTTCCAGAGTCAGGAGAGGAGTGTCTTATTAGTGGAATTTGTGGAATAGCAAAGAGATCAGTCTTACTGGATGGTGGAGTACACGGTAAGGTGTAAATTAAGGAGATTCAAAAGACTGCATGGGTGAAGGAAGGGGAGGGCATGAGGTGGAAAGCAGGTTATGAAAGGCTTTGAAGGTCAAACAGAGGAATTTATATTTGATCCTAGAGGCAGACAGGAAACCACCAGTGTTTACTATTAAAGGGGGTGATGTAGTCAGACCTTTATATTCTCTGGAAGTTAAGGTATACCTGTTAAAAAAAAATTACTTTTACTGTTATTGAAAGTTTTTACATTGCCTACACTTCCCAATACTTCCTTTGTCACTCCTCCTACTACAGAGCTCTATCCCTTCTAACAAAGAATTTTAAAGGGGGGAAGAGTCCAGTTTAATCTACTCATAATAGACATATCATAACTATTTTCAAAATAAACAGTACTCCAAATTCTAAATTTAAAGAATTAAATGAATTTCAAAATGCAGTATCTCTACAATAAAAGTGAGAAAAGGAATTACTCTCAGATAACCTTCCTACACGGGGCTAGATAGCACTATAAGAAGTTTTACAATCTAAATGCCTTTACTATACTGACATGTATTTAACAACTATTAGTCATCTGGAAATGCCACAAGAATGGTGACAAAAAGTAGTAAGATTGCAATGAAAGGTGTTCTCAGATACCTTGGAAAGTATTTAAAAAAAAAAAAAAACCACAAAACTGGATGTGTTAACAGTTATTCTTTGAGTTCCATGTAAAATAAATACCAGGATAAAGAAGTTGACTATAAAACAGAATTACAGGATTTCATTTAAAATTTGAATTATCAAAGACTATACTCACAATACTTTTTCACTTACTGGACAAATATTTACTGAATTGCTGCGTTCAAAGCACTAATGATGTTGGAATAAGACACAGTCTCTGTCCCCAAAGAGCTTATGGTCTTGTACAAGAGACAAAACAATGAAACATGCACACAAACGATAACAAAAGGTAGGAGGCGATGAGTGCATATGATAAGAAAAGGTAACACAGTGTTTCACAAATTCACAAGGGGAAAGGAAAAAAAAAGCTCCATGGAGAACAGGGCATTTGGGCCAAATCCTTAACAGAAGGTGGGAAATCAGTCTGATTCAAGGACATTCCACTCCTGTCCCTGTAACCATGATAGTCATTTCTTACATATTATGTATATACTTGCATTATACTTTTTAGTATGTACATACATATGTTAATTCCCCTCATGAGAAAATAAATTCCTTGAAGGCAGATACATTTAAGTACAGTTTTTAAGCATGAAAGTAAAGTGGAAAGGGTTTGTTCTTAACGAAGCACCTAGGTAGGTAGGAGTAGGTATCTAGAAGTGCAAACTATAAAGTGCTACACACCCATACGTTAGCTATTTTTGTTCTACAAACTTACATTTTTCATTATTCTTCAGAAGCTGTTTGCTCTCTTCAAGTTTTTGCACTGTAACTTCTAACTGTTCTTGCAATTTGCTAACCTGAAATATTTCAATATAATTAAGTCATGTACCGGAAAAGCTAAAATAGGATTAAGAAGTTAAAGGAATTATTTCAATAAAGTGATGAAAAACATAAAAATGTAATGTATGCTGAGTCAAAATAGCTGACTTTTCAAACCAACCAGGCAATTTCATTATTTCCAGCTAATGGTTTAATTATATTTAACTTCATCCAATCAGATCCTTTTGTAAGAAATTTTTAAAAATTCTCCAACATAGAATTTCATTCCTAAACAATAGCTACAATTTACAGAAGACTACATCAAATTTTCTTAAGTAGTCAGGAAATAGTTTTGAAAATTATTAAATATTAATTACCTCTTGCTCTTTATTCCGAAGAGCTATTCCAATATCTTGTACCTCCTTTTGTTCTTTTTTCAATTTTTCTTCCTTTTCAGCCAGTAGTTTTTCTTGCTGAACTGTAACTGTATTCTTCAGTTTTAACTTGCTCATTAGAGTTTTCATATCACCCTGTAATTTCTTGATAATTTCATTTGCCTATGGAAATAGTCTCATCAGATACAGTTCTAAACTTCATTCCATAAAATGCATGAATTCTCCTAAAAGTTTTAAAACAAACCTTAAGAAGTTCAGCTGATAATGACTTTATTGTGGTTTCAAGTTTTCCTAGCTGTACCCTATTCTTCTCTCCATTTTCTTCTAGGCCCACCTGAATTTAAAAATATTTAAATTTTAACCTTTGTGCTCCATGACAGAAGTGCAACTTACTGATGTGTTTTTTATTAGTTGTTTTAACGCACTACCTTTTGTTCCTGAATTGTGTCAAATGCTTCTTTTGTTCTTATAACAAGCTGATCTTTATCCTTGATTTCCTGTTCCAAAACAGCAACTTTAGTTTGAAGCTGATTAATGTGCTTCTCTTTTTCATGACATTCAGCATCAAGAGTAGAATTCTCTCTTCTCAAAGAGAGGACTTCTTGTTTAACCCTCTGGCACTCCTAAAACAGACAATTATTATAAATATTTATAGGTTCAAATTAGAGATAATAAGGTTGAAAATATAAACCAGTCAAAAGTTTCTAGTGCAAGTAGCTTAAAAGAGCACAAAAAATAATTTATGCTGCATCTACATGTTTTATAATGCAGTCTATCATAAAGGAAAAGTCACCAGAAATTTACCAACAGACATGAATAAACTAATAAGGCATTTTTTTTTAAAGATTACAATTTAAAGATTACAATAAGCATCAAGGAGTTTTTTGAGACCTAAATTTCATTTATCTGAATTAACTCCTCATTTTTAACAATACTTTTTTTTTCAATAATCAAAACAAACTTGCAAGCAACACAAATTTCTCTACTGGCCTTGTGCAAAAAAGTATCTTGAGTCTTTCACCTCCATGAGGAAGTGGGTAGCCTGCTTCATAATCAGTCCTCTCGAATTATGGTTAGTGATGACATTGATCAAACTTCCTAATTATTTGAAAACCGTCTTTAACTATACTGTTATCACTGTATAAATTGTGCTCCTGATTCTGCTTACTTGACTGTATCAATTCATAAGTCTTCATCACTTCTTACAGTACAATATTACTTCAGCACATCCATACACTATACTTTGCTCAGCCATTCTCAAACTTATGGGAACCCATTCAGATTGCCATTCTTTGCCACCTCAAAAAGAAATTTAATTTTCAATACCCTCAGTTTATTTTCCTTAGGCCTAATAATCCTTCTCTTAATCCATACTTCCACTAATTTCATTTTAGTCTTTCTCTCCTTCCCCTCCTATTTTCTTGTTGAAATTTATTTTTGTAACCAACTCTGTGTGTATATATTATTCTTCTCTTTCCTTTGACAAGTTCAGATGAGAGTCAAGTTCAAGTGTCAGTAGTTCCCTAAACCATCTTGTTTATATAGATGTTTAGATCAGTGACCTATAACTGGGCAGTGGGAAAAAACTGCCATTTGGCATCTGTGCTTGTCAGGGTGCTTCAGTACAGGTCTGAGAGTTCCATTTGCCTGGGCACACTCTTTCTCCTTACACTGCAATGCTCTGAACACTGCATTCCTGGCCAGATCTCATCCCCAGTATCTGATGGTCTGTCTCCCTAAGACATCCTGGGCTGGAAAAATGAGTCACTGATGTTTTTTGGATTTCCCTATCATGATTTGGACTATTATATTTTCTAAATCTTTTTGAAGTAGTTTTGAGGGGAGCTTGATTACTGCTTCATGAGTAATAAGTATTTACTAAGAACTCACAATTACATCACAATTTAACAACTACCAAACAATTTCTTGACAGTAATTCTACGGGAAAGGAAGTACTTATACTGTCAGTCTCATATTACAAGATGAGAAAACTGAGTCTCTGGAAGATTGTGACTTCCAGTTGTCTTGACAGAAAGTTATGTGACAGCAGGAAAAGAAAGGACTGAAAATCTTTTAGAGAGTATCCAGTCCAGCATCTTCATTTTCACAGATGATAAAACCAAGGTCCAAAGAGATTAAGTGACTTATCCAAAGTCACAATACTCTGGCCTGAACCCAGAGTCTCACACTCCAAAACTAGTGTCCTTTCCAAGTTCCTAGCTACAAGAAACTAAGTACTTTCAAATTCAGAGTCATATTTCTCAGCTGCTTCTTTGGACCTTGACTAAAAGGGAAAAAATTTACTATGTTACTACTCTAGTCTCTACTGAAGCCTTTTTAGTACAATTCCCAGAATCTCTGTAGATTTTCTCAGAACCATCAGTATTTGTCACCCTACCAAAACAAGCAAATAATTCAATTACATCTAATGTGATAAAATAAATATCTATCAAACAAAAGCACTGTTTTCAATTACAAAAAGAAAGTATTCCATACATCTTCTGCACCAGAGAGTTTTGCTTTAAGTTCTCTAACGGTAGAGTCTCCTTTGTACTTCCTTTCTGTTAGGTCTTTATTAGCCGTCTCCAATTCTGACAATCTGGTCTGAAGCTGGTGAACATTTCTTTGATGTATGTTTTCTAGTTCTTTTTTCTGCTGTTCATGCTGTTGCTGAGAATGAACCTGTGCCTATGTGTAGATAAATGAAAATATAATTAGCAAAAAAAATTGAAAAGATAAAGAGAAATATGAAAGAAATACAGTGAATATGTCTTTTCTGAAAATATTAACTCTCCTCTATTTTAAAAACGTTCAACTTAAGCATGTCGAATAATTTCACAGGTCAAAGCCTCTACAGACATAAGCATATCACTTTGTTCTGTAATAGGATGGCATACTTTCCCAAATTCTTCCGGGGCCAAATTCAGTCATTACAATTATACAATACTCAGTTTTATTTTCCAAAAGGCTCTTTTAGAATTACTATAATCAAATTATTTCATTAACTAAGATTTCACATATTTCCCTTTGTCTTCATACCTGGAGGGCTTTTTCCTTTTCATGTGTCAGTTCTTGAGAATGCTTGTTTGTCAGTGCTGCTGTGTGTGATGTCCATTCATTTCGTAA
The DNA here is from genome assembly GCA_028658325.1 of Potorous gilbertii. NCBI lineage: Eukaryota > Metazoa > Chordata > Mammalia > Diprotodontia > Potoroidae > Potorous > Potorous gilbertii. The sequence continues at coordinate 461,597,872 of CM053770.1, forward strand.
CTTATCTAATTCCTGGATCTTTTCTGACAATGTCTGGACAGTTTTAAACACAAATATTAAAAGCAGTTTAAGAACTAATAACATGTCAATATTAACAGCAAGTGTTGAATCTCCCCTCAAATTTTCCCAGAGCTCTTCCATCTCCTGCCCTGTAAAATATAATCTCCTTGAAGGCAAGGACTATCTTCTTTCAGTCTTTGGATTCTCAATGTTCAATGGTACTTTGCACACTATTAGACCTTGGGTTTATTTGAATTCAATTCTACAATATTAATGCTTTCTTCCTTACACGTTGAAGACAAGCAAATGTCATCGTGATAAGGAGAAATAATTTGTACGCCCCTTCCTTGTACCCAGATTCCCTAGCTTCACTTACAGTGGTCTTTACATTGCATCATGAGGAAGTAATCTTCATATTACAGTGAATGCTATTTCAGTGTGCTTTAGAAAACTTTAGAGGAACCAGATATAATAAGAACTGGTATTGTAATAATAGCATGGCACTTTAAAGTTTACAAAGCATATTACATGTTAACTCATTTTATCTTCACAACCAAAAACAAAAACTTAGAAAACCCAGAAGCAGCAAGGTAAAGAAAAAGGAACAAAAGAGAACAGGAGTATTTCTAGCTCTCTTTCTACCATTACCATTGATGCCTAGCTAAAAAGAAGGAAGTTGAATTAAAGCAATTAAAGTTCCCTCACCTAAAAACATTTTTCCTATGTTGCAAGGAATTTCACTAATTGGGAGATTTACTCGAGTCTACAAACAAACACTCTCAGAGGAACATTCAAATTCTGTAAGGATTAGTTTAATAAAATTACCTTCCTTAAAATAGCTTGCATGTATGGGAAAAAACGGAGTTTTAACATAGGGATTGAAAAAAAAAGGAAAGAAAGGAACATTTCAGAGGAACTGTCTCTTTCATAGCAAAGAGGAATTTTGGAGAGCCTGAGGATATTGGGTTCTTTTGAAGGGCCATGGCACAACAGAAGGTATGAAAGGGGCAGATATAATGAAAGTGAGTGGGGAGCACTAAAGACAAATCACTTCAAAATGTGGCCTTTTTTCTTCCCACTTTCAAAAAACAAAGTTGTCCTTTCAACCCTTCCTCTCCTTGCCAGACTTTATCTGCCCTTCTTTCCAACCCCTATCTCTAGCCCCCTCCCCTCCAAGGATGTAGGGAGGAGCTGATTCAAGCCCTAATGCAGAGCTGAATGTCACCTGGAAAATGATGCCAAGACAAAGGCCCAGAACTAGCTGCATCCAACATACAGAAATGAGCTGTACAGAAATGACAACTGACCATCCATTATAAAGGCAACGACCATCCTTCTCTGTAGCTCAGTCCCACAGGGCAAGAGGCAGTTGACAGGACATTTTAGACAAATGGAATGGAACTGAGTGAGTAAGGACTAGAAATAAAAGCAAGTATAGGATCAAAAGAATGTTTGGATACAGCAAAAGATTTGTGCTGGTATTTACATTCTGTATACAAATGAAGATAACTACTTTTTTTAGTTTTATTTTGCTTTTGTGGCAGAGTAGCCTGGCAACTGAGAGCATTAAACAGATGATCTACTAAGAGAATAAGCAAAACTTTGAATTACCTGTTGTGTAAAGTTTAACTGTCTGGTAACATCTTCTAGTGTTTGCTCCAATGATAATTTTTCTTCCTATTAAAAAAATCAAAGAAGGAACTGAACTACTAAAAAAAAAAAGTTAGTTAATTTTCAATTTAATGAAATTGGTCCCAAAACAACATTTCTAAGATCAAATGAGTTATGTAGAAAGCTTTGAAAACCTTAAGTGTGATACAAATGCTAGCTATTAAGAAATCAGAAAATGTCCAAGCATACCTATTTTATCTCAAGGAAATAGAAGTTTATGTTTGTATGGCAATTTATACTTTTCAAGTAATTTTTACATTTCCTTATTTAAGATGGAGTAGGTAGGGTGAACTTTACTATTTATATTTGGCAACTCAGGCACCAAAAGATTAAGTGATTTGCTCAAAAGGTCACTGAGCTAACTGGTAACAATTTTGAGACACCACTTTCCAGACTCCTAATCTACCAATCCTTTTTATTGTGCTACACTATCTCCTCTACAATGAAAATTCTGAAATAACTTGAAAATGAAATGGAAATTTGCCTCTTTTTAACTATCTATTTAAACTTTCTCAAACACACTGTATGATAGCAAATATCCAAATTTCAGAACATTTTATGATAGTTCTTTCATATTCATTTAAAAAAGAACACAATCAGACAACTGAGCTAGAGGGGACCTTAGAAATAGCTAGTCTGTTTTCACTTTACAGATAAAGAAAACGCATCCCAGAAAGGCAGTGTGCATATTCAAACCTTACCTTGCTACATTTCAAACAGCCCGCTAAAAATTTCTTTATTTCCATATCATTTCCAGGTAGAAGTTTTAAAGAAAGATGGGTAAGATGCTTAAAGGGATTTGTCTCCACCACATTTAAAAATACAGGTGAGTGATCCAATATGGCTGTTGTAGAAACTAACTGTAGCAAAAACCTTTAAAGGAAAGTTTACATATTAAAATATTTAGCAAGGTGATGGAGCTGTGACATTACATCAAGGGCACTCCCCTTCATGGGTATACATGACAGTACATATCTTAGGATGCTGACAACAGTATGTTTGGCATTTAAAAACAAACTAAAAAGGGTGGGAGACACAGAAAAACCCTGAACTTCCCAATTAATATAAGGCTTAAAATGTCCTAACCTGGAAACCAGCTAAGAATTGTTCCCAGCATACAAATAAGGCAATGATTCATATCTAATTCTTCAAAAATAACACCTGTAGAGTTCCAAGCCTATCCCAAGGTATCAGGAGAGAAAATAAAATGGCACTTAAGTTCAAGGTTTCATTATATAAACATTTTAACAAAGAAATGCACTGAAAAACATTCTGGCATGTTTTTTTGGATATTTGATTATCACATAATTTTGAGTTCGTATAAATGCAAAACCTATGAACAAATACATGAAAAAGACTGAATCCTAATTAAAATGAACTAAATTAAAAGATTCAAAATTTAGCTTCCATTTTTTATTTTTATCTGGCTGACAAGCATTTATACGGCTAAATTAAATACAATCAAATTCGGCACAAACATAAATATACAAATGGGTTTCATTATAAACTGGTATTTGTGCCAAATAAAAAGCAAATCAGCTTTCTACAAAGTTTCACTGAAATAACACACAATGACATTGCATCTGGAAAAACATTCTGAAAAGAATTTTGACTTGACAACAGATATATCTAAATTCTTTTGCTTTCCCATATAAGTGCTTCCATTCTTCATTACACACACACACACACACACACACACACACACACACCACATACCTAAGATAAAACTTTTGTTAAAATGATTTTAATGACTTTATCCAGATTTGGGAACTTTAAGGAATATAACACTACTGATTTTAATAAAGATAATTTGAAATTTTAGGTTTAATAAAGGCTAAATTTAAAAAAAGGCAGAAGTACTCATAACACTGGAGAAAAATTGGCTAGATGAAACATCTTTCAAAAGAAAATACAGTCTAAGATTGCTCAGTAACACAGTGTCCCCATGAGACTTACCGTGGAATTTCTTTGCCTTGTTCCTGTGTACACTGCTGTAATAGATCTATAAATTTTTGTGGGAAAGCTGAAAAGTCTACCAGAAGACCTTGCTGCAGTTTCAAACTACATATATGTGAAATCAGAGATAAGAAAAGGAAAATTTTAAAATTTGGGTATTGTAATTTTAACATTTTCTTTTAGTAAAAAGCAATGTTAAGCAATAGCATTCAATGTCATCAGGATCAACTTAACTCAAACTGCAGCTTTTCTATTTTTAGCAGAATATCAATATGCTCTAAGAATACATATTTCCATAAACTTGCAAATATTCTGAATAGAATTAGTTTATAAACACCATAATTTCCCCAAATTACACAGAAAATTCCAATTTATTCAAAGTTTCAAAAAAGCTATCAATGTACCCATAAAACATTAAGAAATTACAGCAAAATATTCAAATTTAATTAGATAAAGCACAGAAAACTCTTAAATCATCAACTTACCTCTGAAAATCTTCTTCAGATATAACAAGGTTATACAGAAAAAATGGGTCAGCATCATCAGTCAACTGAATGACTAAATCCTAAAAGAAATATTTGTTTTAAGTATTTAAGTGCAAAAAGATGTTACAAATTATTTATCTGCTTCTTTCTTAGAAGTAAAATCATCTGATATGGGAAAAATATTGTCACCGAGCTTTCGTGATAATTACTGCTGAACGACAAATAACAGATATAGAAACCTAGAGGTTAAAACTTATGTCTTTATTATGGCTCAAGCATAGGTTGAGAGCTTAGAAAAATAACACTGTAAGAGTTCCAACAAAACTTATATAGTTTTCAACTACATCAGAGTCAGAGAAATCATTTTTATTTACAGCTTTCACAAGGGAGACAGAATCTCACATATATCATGCAGGGGAAGAGGAAACAAAATTTTACAGATAAAAACAAAGGAATTACTTTTCAAAGCTAGGATTGTGAGATTTACAATGCAAGGTTACATTTGGAGTGTTTACAATAGGCTAATTGAGACGGAAGATATATATGCCAAAAGATAACCACAAGGTCAGGGCAGGTTGGGATCCTTCCACAAATACAAGTTATATCACTTGAGAAGCATTGACTAAAACTGTAGGAGTAATAAGTTCCTTTTTTCTCTCTTTTGCTTATTTCAGGAATATGAGAGCCTTCACATAAAGCTAATAAAAAGGACTCAAAAACTTTTATAATACACCTACAACATCAGGTATCACAACTATCACTTTCGGTCTACTTTCTCATTTATGTTATTCAAGGCTATCGATAATTCTTTTTTCCCCCCACTTAATCTTTATTCCAGTCTTAAGTAGGATGGCCAATCTACTCTGATAATCATACAAGGCTGAAAGAATTCTAGGAGAGGTTCAGGAATACAAAGATACTGCTTAGTGGCAAGATGTCACATCTTTACGTTTTATTCCTAACTGTATCATACTTGGCTAATAAGATTTGGAGCAATAGCATATTTTTAAGCCCATGCTATACAACTTCCTCATTTTAGAGATAAGGAAACTGAGGACTAGAGGTTAGGTTTCTTGCCCAAGGTTAAGTTTCTGAACTCAAGATTTTGTCAGCCCTTTTTTAAGCAAAGAAATCAAGCGGACTGACAACTTATTTCCCTCAGAAAAGGAAGGGCAGGGGAAGGAACCCTTTTCTCTAACAAGGGTATCAGGTATCAGGTTGTCACAGTTGCACCTGAACCAATTCTGTTTAGCTCCAGGTGGCTGGTGAAATGGCACCTGAGACCCATCTGTCTGTCTCTATTCCCAAGTCAATGGTCTCTTACGATGAGATTCAAGTTTGTTTTGTAGGTGGTTCAGAATCATAGGGCTGAAGGACTGACCGCTAATCAGTCTTCATGGCAGAGTAGGTATAGTTGGGAAAGTTAGAAATGAATGTTAGTAAAAGGGAAGAAAGTAAAAAGACAAGGTTAGAGCAGAGACTGAGAAAGATGCTAGCGCAGAGCAAGTTTTGGAAAAAAAAATTCATTCATGATGATTAAGTACATCTAATGTGGCTTTTAGGTACCCAGAAATGAGTATGGAAGAGTTAAAAAAAGGAAGTGAAAAAATGAACTTTGCTATTCCTCAGAATACCTGGTTGCCTAAGTCATTATTTAAGTCCTTTCTCAGGCTGGACCAAAATGCTATGAAGTCCTACTGCTGAAAGGTTCTGATGACCTTGTATGTAGTCCTGGGGTTATAATACTAGGGAATCAGTTATTAAGAGAGGTGCTTTGGCCTTAGTATCCTTAATACTAATTGTTTATGTTGCATGTAGTTACTTATGAACAAAGGTGGAAGTAGAAAGCATAAAAACATCAGATAAAGGCCTATAACCTAGACCAGTCTTTGTTCTAACCACATGAAACTTTTCTAGGTATACAGCTACGCCACAGGTTCCCCACCCCTGAGTCCTAAGTAGTTTCTACAACCTCAGATTTCCAACAAACGTAAAAAGGCCAAAATATAAAAAAACCAGCAGGGTTTCAAAGAGTTCAATATACACAATAAATGAACGAGTTAGCTAATATATAAGTTATTAAATTATGATTGAGAAATACCAACCTTTCGATGAACTGGATTAGAAACTGCTTGGAGTTCAATGCTCACTCTAACATTTACTCTTCTGTTTAAAAACAGATACACAATTGTTAAAAACACTCAAAATGATTAAATCCTGCCATTTGCACTAAGTAGAAATTTCTAACAGGCTATCTAGGAAAGGAAAATAACAAAGGAGACAGAATTTGAATTTTGGCATTGCCTGGGTGAGCTGAGGAAATTGTTTAACCTCTCTAGGCTTCAGTATCTTTATCTACATACCTTTCCTAACTCATCTCCATTCCAACAAAATATGAAATGAAATATTGTAAGGCTAATTACCCACATGACTCTCCATGAGCAGCAAAATTTGCCAATTAAAATTCAGCCTTCTTGTTCCTGGGAACTTTCTCTGAGTAGGTATAAAGTATTAGCTGACCTGTATGAAGTACCTCTAATCCACATGCTTCCCCCTGTATGCTTCAGATAACAGACATATTGCACAAATGTACACAAATGTATCATATACATGTATGCACATAAACATATAATAGCACAGGTTTAAACACAGGTAACCTGAAGGCATCTATTTTCTGTGTATTTTGTGATGATTCAATGTAGTTTAGGGCTCAGAGTGCTGTAGTCAGGAAGACCTGGTTTGAATCCCACTAGGTTTGGTTAGTAGTTGTCCTTCTTTCTCAAAGAGAACCAAAATGACATCACTATGTTAAGTTACAGCATATCTGACCATGGCTGATCAAACCAATATAAACTCGGAATGCTTACCACAGGCATAAATAGTCTATGCGGTAGATTTTGGGGTGGATTCTCTAAGTCTGTTCATCTAGCATTTCTTTTAAGCTCCTTCAATTCTGCTTTGCTCATATAGCACAGATGATGAAGGCACACCCTGATGGACGAATATTGCTAGATATTTACTAACTGTATGATTCTAGGCAAGACATATTTGCAGAGTGCCTCAGTTTCCCCATTTATAAAATGGGAATCATTGCAAATACCTCCCAAGGTTGTTATGAGAGATAAAATGAAATGAAATGATGCAAATGTATTTTACAAATCTTAAAAGAGGGGTATAAATACTACCTAATGCATGTACTAGTGGCATATCATAAAGATGAAATGAATTGAGAAAATAGCTAAATAAGATTATTACATAAAAACAAGGAGCTGAAAAATAAACATCATGACAAAGCTAAGAACTTAAAAAAAACAATTTTTTTCTATAAGGATGTTTAAAACAATGTTTTTTCTGATGAACTGAATGCAGATTTAAGTGTATTTTTTCATTTTATTTTTCTTGCTTTTTTGGCAACATGGTTAATATGGAAAAATGTTCTGCATGACTTCATATGTATAATGTATATCATATTTCTTGCTTTCACAATAGGTAGCAGAGGGGAAGGAAGGAGATACTTTGGAACTGAAAAATAAAATTTTAAAAATATAAATAAAAAACCATGTTCTAAATGAGTAAGTATTGCTTAGGAGATTCCAATATTTATAATCCAATTTACAATATAATTTATGTGTAAAATAAAGCACATTAGGCAGTCAGGATTGAAGCTCTAATTTTGGAGCTGTAACATGAAGCCTGATCTTGGGCAAATTGTTTATCTGCTCTACCTTAGTTTATTCATGCATTATATTTTCATGTATAAAATTGCCTATTATGTGCCAGCAATTGTACTGAGAACTGAAGATACAAAGAAAAATAATAAGTCTCTCTTCTCAAGGAGCTCACAATGTACTAGAGAAGACAACATGCAAAAAAATCTCACTATGTACAAATAAGACATAATACAGAATAAACGAGATAATCTCAGGGGGAAGTAGGTAGGACTTTAGCTGAGACTTTAAGCCACTGAAGTCAAAAGACACAAAATGAAGACGAGAGAGGCAGGTAAAACCTCCCCTTTGCTCTTCCTGGAACATCATATTATATAATATATAATATTTATATATTTTTATTACATATATTATGTATCACATATATCATATTATATTCTGTGCCTTTTTGACTTACATGCTTGGAATACTCTTCCTCCTCACTTCCACCTACTTGCTTCCTCCAAGATTCAGCTCAAATCCTGCTGTTCATAGAAGACTTAAGTTCCAGCCAAGGTTAGTGCCTTCCCTCTGCATACATTTGTACTGTCTATATTTTGTATGTAGACAGTCTTTTGTATACTATCTGCCCCAACAGATCTTCATAAAATGCTTCCTTCACCTCATCAGAGTTCATCATGCTGGGAGCATAGGCACTGATGACAGTAGTGTCACATTTTCTTGCAAGTGGCAATCATATTGTCATGCGCCTGTCATTCACTCCTTTGGGTAGGCATACAAGCATCACTTTATTGGAATACCCAAGGATTATATTTTGACTTGACCAACAGCCTCACCTCAAATGTACAGGGTTTTTCTAACCCAGAAGGATACAATTACAAGTTCTTTTTCAATCCCTATTCAAGACTTCATTAAAAAATACCTTCATTTATATTGTATCTTAAAAGTTGGCTCACTGTTTGGCCCTATCTTGTTAACCATCAGTTTGTGAACAAAATAGCAGTAATTCCAATTTATAGCTAGTTTCCAGATTTTTTCAAAGCATTAACTTTCACAGACACAGGAGGGGCCAGTATTATCTCCATTTTTACAGATGAGTCAAAGACGAAAAGTGACTTGTCCAGAAGGACACAACTTGTGTCGGAGGTGAGATTCAAACACGGGTCTCTCCTGAGGACAGAACAGGTGTGCTTTACGCTTTACCTTGCTGTCCTTGGTAAGGGAGAGAACGGCATCATTCTGGGACTAAACCTATTATCTCCTAGCTCCCCTTGACATGAAGATCCTGATGCACAAGTGATCCGATCCTATCCATCCATCCATCCATCCATCCACCCACAAGCTGGCATACAATGGAGCCTGTGTTCATTGCCGAGGATACAAAGACTTAAAAAACAAATCGATCTCAGAGAATTTATGACGGTCTGTGTACAAGTTTACAATCTACCTCGACCTAATTCTGTATATTTAACATACTCTTGGACACAAATTTTTCAATTTTTTATTGGAATACCCAAGGATTATATTTTTATAAAATTTTACAGTATCTTTTAAAAAATATACATGTCCCCCCTCCCAGATTCCTAGCACGCCAGTCTCTCTCTCACGACTCATGTTTGTCTTTCAGTTAAAACTCTGTTGATCAGCCACAGTAAAGAGCAACCGAAGGAGGCATTTAAAGGAAAAAAACCAACCAAACAAAAGCAGTGAGAGGAGCTGCCGCCTTTACGGGCTTCCCACCGATTCGGACCCATTCATTACACCCTGAGTTTGAGGAGACCAGCGGGTGGCACCGCAGGATCCAGGTTCAAATCCCGCCGCCGACACTTCCTTAAAAGACAACCCCCCTGCCCCCAGGGCAGGTCAGCCTGCCCCCGCCGGGGCTCCGCGGCCTGGAGGAGGCCGTAAGGCGGAGCCCGCCTCCCTCTCCAGGAAGGTGGGGGCTCGGAGGAGAGGGTGGCGCTCTGTACGCTGTTTAGTAATCTTCAGTTGTTGGTCATTTTTTTCTTTTTCTTTTTAGCTACTCCCTAGAGCGCCCCCGGGATCCGCCCCTCGGCGCCCGTCTGTCCCCCCTCTTCAGAGGAGGGACCCTCGGCGGGGGGGCGCGTCCTCCCGGCCGCCATCTTGCCCCTAAGCGCGGCCCCCCGCGGCTCGGGCCTCCCGGGCCCGGGGCAGACACAAGAATGTCCCCTCACCTCTCCTCACAGTCCTTGCACTTCACCTGCAGCGGGACCAGCTGCCGAAACAGAACCTGGCTCATGGTGGGCGCCCGGCCCGGCCCGGCCCCGCGTAGCCTCCTCCGCCGCCGGCGCCCGAGAGGCCCCAACCCGGCGCCGCGCCGTTGGAGGTTGGCGCTGGGCTCCCGCGGAGGGGGCGGGAAGAGGGCGGGGAAGGCGAAGACGGCCGGGAAGGCGAAGACGGCCGCCGCCGCCTTTGGCCCTCGGAGGGCACCGTAGCCTCCTTCCGGGGGGAGGCGCCGCCCCTTCCGCTCGCGCGGGCTGTCGGGAGCCCGCTCGGCTGAGAAAGATCCGAGCCGCTTCGGGCCGGGCCGCCGGAGCGCCGATCATGGCCGCGTCCGTGCCGCTGCCGGCGGCCGCCCGGGATCCGATCCGGGGCAGATGCGCTTACTTTGTGCAAAGGAAGAATCGCTTCTGCCGGATGGTGCCGGCGGCGGGGAGACGGTTCTGCGGGGAGCATGCGGGCGCGGGCGCGGAAGTAGGGACACCCCGCCTCCCGGCGAGGCCCGACTGTTTCCTTGCAATGTGTCAATAATAGCCACCGTAGTAACAGACAACATGTATATTTATGCGTGTGTGTGTACACGTGCGTGTATATATGTACACGTGCATGTTATATGTGTGTGTACAGGGTATGTATATATGTACGCGTGCATGTTATGTGCGTGCATACACGTGTATATATGTACACTGCATGTTATAGG
>CM053770.1:461608692-461708806 GCA_028658325.1 Potorous gilbertii
CCCCCCCCCCCCCCCCCCCCGCTGCCCTTCCGTCTCCACCTGGTACAGGCAGCCTCTCCCAGCCCCTCTTCCTTCCAGGGCTCCCCTTGTGCTCGTGGTTTCCTGTCTATCTCGTGCGCAGCTCGCTCCGTTTGTGTTTGTTTGTAGGCTGACTTCCCCGTTGGAAGGCCAACCTCCCTCCTTGTGTCTTCAGCGCTGAGTTCAGTTCCTGGCCCAAGAGTAAACGCTTAATCGATACACGATGGCTCCTTACGGCAGTCGTAGGAAGTGGGTGCTATTAGGGTCCCCATTTTACAGTTGAGGAAACTGAGGCAAACAGGTTCATTGCCTTGCCCAAGATCCCACAGCTGGGCTGGATTTGAATTTAGGTCTTCTCGATTCCAGGCCCAGACAACATAACGTGGGACTTAAAAAGAGAATTAATGGAAGGTCGCCTCAGCGGGGAGGCGGAGACAAACTAAGGCAGAGAGGTAAGGAAGGACAGCGTTCAGGCTTTGGGGGGTCTTCTCGTGCAAAAAAAGCACAGACTGGAGATGGAAGGATCATGTGCCTGTAACTTCTGATGGTCCAATACAGGCTGGATCTATAAACAGTTTGAAAGGGGAGTGAAATGTAGGAAAACAAAGGTTAGAAAGGGTCAAGTTAGGAAAAGCTTTAAAGGCAAAACAAAGGACTTCATATTTGGTATTAGAGGCAATGATTCATGTTCCTTAGCCACAAAGAAAGATAAATCTAACATGATAGATAAGAGTGCCCAACTTAAATCTCCAGGAATGATTTTTATGCAGATCACTTAACCTCCCTGAGTCTGTTTCCTTTTCTGCCAAATGGGGATAATACTTATATTACCTCACAGGGCAGTGATGAGATGAAATTGAAATAATGTATTCTCCAGGGCTTGGTCACTAATTTCTGTTGGAGAACATCTGATGCTCCAGGGACTAGTTTCAAAGCATCCAAGAAACTTAGCTAGCCACTCTGGCCTACTCTACATAGACCCACTGAACAAATGAATGAACGAAAAAAAATTAGAAAAATGTTTCTGTCCAATAGAATTTAAGCTCCTTGAAAGTATGTTTTCATTTTTCTTTGTATCACCAGCTCCTAGCATAGTGCTTGGCACATAGCAGGCATTTTACAAATCATTGTTGGTTTAAACTCAATTGTGGGACCAGTCTATCTGTCCAGCTTATTTAAGAGTCTCATCTAATTATTGGCTGCTCATTCTGCATATCAAAATCTCAGCAATATGAATCTTTGTATACTTTCCCAAGTGTGGATAGTGGTTCTTGCTTCCAACTTAACAGGACTTAATGTAATTAGGGTAATTTCATCTATGAATAGGAACCATCCATAGGGACTTCTTTGTTTGACCTTGTTATTAGAATGTCTTTCTTGATATTGTTAAAACACATGAATAGATTCTTTTTTCAATAAAAGCCTACTACCTGAGAAAAAAATAATTAAGAAACATTTGCCAATTTAGAGCTACTTAGAATTAAAATTTCAGTGGGTAAAGGGCATGAGAAACAGAAAAGGCACAGTTCAATATGCTATTAAGAATGAGGCAAATGATTTTTCAGAATTACATAATATAGTCAGTTATTGTTAAAATATAAAGAATATTGGAGAACATGACAGGCTATAAAGGAGAAATGCTAACTCTAAAGTACTGGAGCACGGTAAAGAATTTAGTATCTGTGAGGGTTGTTTCTGCTTTTTAGATACCTAGGTCCACCTGAGTACCTCAGAGTGCCAGCCCTCCTATCACTTGGCTTTTCCCATATGGATAGTGAGATCAAACTCTTTTGAAGTGATTCTGGATCTCATTTAAGAGATTCATCAATGATTAGGCTTGATTCAATCAGCATAATGTCATGTAGAAAACTGGAGTATCTGGAGGACCTCATCATCAATAAAGGAAGCCCTTCTTCAACTTGGAGTCTGCTGGTTCTCTTCTGTGACAGCAGTGAATACCTTTAGCAAGCACACCTCTCTTTGTCTAATACCTTGCTTGGTGTTAATCATCAGAGTCACTGAAAAAGTTATCTCTTTTGTTACAGCTTTCAGAATATCTCATGATTTTGACATATGTATGGGAGAAAATATTAAATGAGAGTTCATAAGACAGTATTTTACTCTTCCAAATCAAATCTTTTTATACTCATTAAGGACAGTGGGGTCTCATTATCTATATAATTCAGTCAACTGCAATTGTAAAGATTTGCTCTTCTGTGGAATATTGCTTAGGGAGTTCTAATGTTTTCCACAAGAATACCTTTGATGAACATGAATTTTTTTTCATAAAAGTTTTGAATAGATGGATAAACATAAGTTGACGGTCCTTGATATTTACTGTATCACTATTTTGCTCCCACATCCTTAGTTTCCACTTCTCTTTCATAATATCTTGAAGATCAGTCCCATTATATTGTGAGCTCTTTAAGGGCAGAGACAGTCTTTTCCCTCTTTTTGTATCACCAGTGCTTAGCACAGTGCCTGGCACTTAATAAATATTTATTTGACTGACTGATTTGTCTCCTAGTTTCCTCAGAAACTGTATTGTCTCTTGTTACAGACCTCCTCTGTATATTGTTGGTCTAGTTCAGCATTTGTCATTCTCATGCTGTTGCCCCTATATTTAGTGTCTCTACCAAGCGAGTCATTTAGCTGGGCTCTCTGGGTCAGTTTATCACTGCAGTTTAACTCCCAGTGACCAGAGCTTCAACTCACAAAGCTCCTATTTTATCTTGACTCACTAGGCTAATTCCCTCCTGGATATAATTCCTCCTTCTAGGCCAATTTCTCTACTGTAAGACACCATGGTCAATGGAAAGTGGGAGATGGGGGAGAAAAGAAAAATACCCATCCTTCCAGAGGCCAAGAACAGTTCTATTGATCTGGGTTCTTCCGGTAACTGAGGTGTCTTCACTCCTCACACTTCACACCATGCCTCAGGCCCCATCCCGCCTTCTGCTTTTGACTGGATCCCTAGAGTGTCTTTTCTGTCCAACAAATGACTAGCTTTCCTCTGATTCCACCAAGCTTAACAGTAGAGCACTCATTCACACTTTGTAAAGAGCATATAAAATGTGTATACTGATTTGCATTTCAGTTAAGACTAACACCTTATTGTCTTTGTTAATTACCCATTACTATCCTATAATTTAGTAAGCTTGATTGAGAAATCAATTGATCAGGATTCTCCTGATCAACTTCCTCCCACTATAATAATTTTTTAGCATAATTTCAATTCATTTGTGAAAATTCAGCTTTTTGACTGAGTAATGTGTACAAGAACCTGGTCTAAATTCAGGGAAATCGATCAGAAATTAAATAACTTCTGTACCAAAGTTGCTCCCATTTTACTATGTGGGTAAAACTTGTAAGCATATAGGTAAATATGTAAAGTAATTTATGAAGGGACAGTATTAACAACTAGGAAGATACAGAGAGACTTCACAAATGAATTTCACCTGGTCAGAATATTATAAGAAGACAATTAAGAGAAGCAGATATGAGATAGGTGTTCTTTCCAGGAAAGGAAGATAGTTTATGCAGACACAGGGAGGTGGAAGATGAAATATCAGATTTGGGGAGCAACTAAGATATCAGTTCGATTAGAAGAGTGTGACAAAGGAGATAATATGATTTAAAGCTAGAAAGGTAAGTTTGAACAAGATGGTGAAGGTCTTTGAATGCCAGTATGAGTTTCTGTGTTTTTCTTGAGGGCCAATAAGGAGTCAGTGGTTTTGAGCCAGGGAATGTCAATAAGATTTTTTGGACAGCTCCATGGAGGAGGGTTGTGGGGCAGCTTAGGTGCTGAAGTGCTCGTCCTGGAGTTTGGAGCACCCATCTTTCTTGAGTTCAAATTTGGCCTCAGGCACTAATTGTGGGACACCTGGACAAGTCACTTAGCCCTGTTTTCTTCAGTTTCTCATCTATAAAATGAGCTGGAGAAAGAAATGACAAACTAGTATCTGCCAAGAAAAGCCGAAAATGGGGTCAAGAAGAGTCAGTCATGACTGAACAACAACAGCATGGAGAACGAATGGAGGATGGTTGAGACTAGAAGTAAAGAGTTAACAAGTTAAAACGAAAATGAGAGGTTGTACTAAATTAAGGGAGATGTGACTGTAGAGAGGGGGATGAAATATTCTAGAGATAGCACCAACAAGACAGCTGCCAATTGGGTGTTGGGTGGTGGTGAGGACAAGGGAAGAGTAGAGATGACTAAACTATTACAAAATTGAGTGACTAGGAGAAAATAGGGACCTTTGAAGGAAATAAAGACTTAAGGGGAGAAATGAGTTCCATTTTAGATAGCTTGACCTTGGGGGTACCATGGGACTCCCCAATGATAAGTAACAACTTATAAGGCAGTTGGTGATGTAGGACTGGTTCAGGAAAAAGTATATATAGATTTGGGAGTCACCTGCATGATGATGTTAACAGCCCTAGGCCACACCAAGATAGTTTACAAAAAAGAAAGGAGCCCAGAACATGGTCTTGTGGTAATCCCACATATAGAGGTCGAGAGCTGGATAACAAGCCAGGGTGGGAGCGCTAGTATAGATAGGAAAAGAAATAGTGTCATAAAATCTAGCAGCAAATAGCCAAGAGAAGGAGGTGATGGACAGTGTTAAATGCTGCAGAGGAGACTTTGAGAAAAGTAAATACTGAGATTTCTCAGTTAAGAGATTGTTAGTGGCTTTGGAGGAAGCAGCTTCAATGGAGTGATGAAATTGGAAGCCTAAGTAAAGGTTAAAATATGAGTGGGTAATGAGAAAGTAGAGGCAATAATTGGAGGTGAATCTGGCTGAGCTGTGAAAGAAGGAAAGATATGGGATGATATCTTGAAGGAATTTTAGGGTCAAGTGAAGGTTTTTTAAAAGATGAAGGAAACCTAGCATATGTTTGTAGGAAGAAAGAAAATGTTCAGCCACAAGGGATGGGGTTGATTTCTGGGGCAAGTTCCTTGCAGATATGGGAAGATATGGGATCACCCTTATCATACCAAGGATGGTACTACGGCAAAACAAAAGAGGACAGATAAAGAAGATGTGTAGATGTTTTGCAATGTGGCATAGGGGAGATGAACTTATTTTGGATGACCTTGATATTTTCAGTAAATCAGGAAGCAAGGTAATCTGCTGAGTGATAGCATATTACATGCCAGGGAGGTAGAAGGATTCAAAAGTGGAGAACAATGTTTAGTTGAAATTAGACGATTATGAAGTTAGGAAAGTGAAACCAAAGCAGGGCTGATAGACTGGGAAAAGAGGGAGAGAATTGCTAGTGTGTGTAGTGATGGTAGAAAAGTAAGGGGAAAAATGAAACGACATTATGATCAGAGAAGATTAAACTTAATATTTCAACTAAATAAATGAATTCTTTTTAACCTAGGAAGAAAATACCAGGAAGAGAATATTCTGTCCCTTAGATCCAAAACAGTAAGTATGGGCCAAATAAACTTAAAGAATTTTCTGTATTTGAAATACAGTTCCTACATATTTGTATTTGAAAATAATTATTTTCTTAATTTAGCACAGTATATGAAGATCAGCTTGAAAAACATTTGAAAAAATGTAACTCAAGAGAGAAACCAAAACCAGTAAGTATCCTTATCAGTAAACAAAAAAATGCTTTGAAATGTATTATGTAACGTTTTTATATAATAAAAGCTTACATTTGTATATCGTCTTCAGGTTTATACATGCCTTTTTTTTTTGTAGGAATCTTATGAGATTGGTAGGTTGTTTTAGAGAAAAAGAGAGAAAGTGATTAAAGCAGAATAAGCCTTATGTAGATTTTTGGTAATATTCATTTTTATGTTTTGTATGTGATTCAGTTCTCTGAAGCTACTTACAGCTCTACTTCAGGAAGTAGAATTTTTATAAATATAAGAGTTTTCAAATAATTAGCTTATGATTTTAATTAGTGGTGACACTAGTAGTTAAAATTACCACTCAGTGGTTTTCACCATTGTCTGATCAGATGAGTATAGGACATTTATAATCAAGATATAGCACAAATGCAATCTGGATTATACCTTGTAGCAATTCTACTACTACTACTAATAATTTGTATTTATATAATGTTTTAATTTTCACAATTTGCTTTCCTCACATCATTTAAAGGAAATAATTGTAAATTTTTTTCATTGTACAGATGAAACTGAGACAGAGGTTAAGTGACCTCCTTTTTTTTTGGTCATGGTTATCAGAACTAGGATTAGAACTCAGATTTTCTGACTCCCAGTTCAAGACTCTCTGTACTTTATCCTATAATGTCTCATATGCATTTCCGCATATGTAAAAGGATATGCTTTACCAAATGTTTACTTCTCCAAAAATGGATTGTAAAGGAAAGCAAAGAACTCTGACCTAAGAGAATTATCAAATGGGATCATTCTGTAGCATTGTTGTTGATCAGTTTGATCTTAGAGGGTAGACCTGGAAGCAATGAATGGAAGCTACAAAGAGGTGAATTTAGGCTTGATGAAAGGAAAAGTTTCCTCACAATTAGATATATTTAAAAAGGAAAAGGACCACCAGACAGGGTAGTGCTTTCAGGCAGAACCTAGATATCATATATGTTATATAGAAGGAGTGGACTGAACTGGGTAACAACTGAGGTTCCTTCCAGTTCTGTGGTTCTGATATCTAGCTCTCTGCCATCTTGCAGTTAGAGAGGTCCCATTATATTAGCTTATACAATTGAATTTTTTAACCTTTTTTGTGTCATGAATCTCTTTGGAGGTCTGGTAAAGCCTCTGAATCCCTTTTTGGCATAACTTTTTTTTTTAAATAAGTGAACAAAACTAGAAAATGCTAAATTTAAGGTAGAGGTTTAATGAAAATAAATGTAATATTTTTTTCATCGTTTCATGTATTCCCAATAACTATGGACCCTATTAACTTATATTCTCTCTCACTATGTTTCTCTTTTACATTTTATTGATTCATTTCCATATTCACATTTTCACATGGTTCCTATTCATTCCATAGTTTTTCTTAATGCTGCCCTTCCTAGTCAGTCAGCAAGCATTTATCAAGGGTTTACTGTGTGCTGGGCACTATGCTAAGTGGTAAGGGTAAAAAGAAAGGGAAAAATTGGATTGTTGCCTTCAAGAAGCTCACATTCTAATGGAGAGTAAATATGTAAGTATCTTGATGCATACATAGAGAACAGATGGAAGATAATCTTCAAGGGGAAGGCGCTAGAAACTAGAGGGAACAGGAAAAATCCCTGAAGAAGATAGGATTCGAGCTCAGTCTTGAAGGAGGCTGGGAAAATAAAGTTAGAGGTGAAAGATAACATTTCAGCCTACGTTATAGCAGTGCAAAGGCACAAAGACAGGAGATGGAGTGAGATATGCAAATTAGGAGTTCTGGAGGACTATGTAAGGCACTGAGAGGTTAAGACATTTGCTTATGGGAACTTTTGAGTTGTATCACCCAGGTCACAGAAAAAAGTTAAAAGCAACCAAGAAGGTACAGATTATATACCTGAACTAGAGTCAGAATCATTCAGAATTACACATCAACTATGAGAAAGAAAAGATTGAAATACAATCTGAAGGGCAAAGGAAAATAACATACTGCAGAAGTAGCAGGAAAAATTTAACAGAATTGATGAAATTCCTTTTGAGAAATTCAGAGCCAGATAGTCTTTGAAAGGTGAATTCAATGGACAACAAAAACTTAGAAAATTATGTTTATTACTTACAAACTTTCTGTAAAGCTTATGTTTATGACTTTCTGTAAAGTTTGGATTCAGTCAAAGGATTGCACTTGAAGACCTATAGGCCCACAAGTGGTCTCGAGGCCGCAGGTTCCCCACCCCTGGACTAGATCATATTACAATTAGGTAGATTTATGATTGGTTGATTGAATAGACTCAGGATATTGTCATTAATGGGTCAGTGTCAAGAGAGAGAACTCTCTCAGTGTAATATTTCAGGAATCTTATTCTTGGCCTGTGTCATTCATCATTTTTTCATTGATATGACAAGGTATAATTAGCATACTTGTTAAATTTGCATCTAGAACAAAGCTAACATGTTAGATGACAAAATCTGGATTTTAAAAAAGACCTCAGCAAGCTAGAATCAAGATCAGAATCACTGAAAGTAGAACTTAATAGGGAAAATTGGGAAATTCTCTACTTAGATTCAGAAATAAAACTCATGAAGTGAGTATTAAGGAGATTTGGCTAGACAACACTTTTTGTTAAAAACATGGGGATTTCAGGAAATGTATTTTTGATATTTCAGCATTATAAAACAGAAAAAGCAATACACTCTTAGTCTGTTAAATAAGGCTTGCTATTGGTGACAAAAGAAATTTCATAATTCTCTTCCATGAATTTCATTTCTTAACATTGTAAGTTAAAAAGACGTAAATTTGAGTCAGTTTTTTAGTTGAATTAATTTGGTTCTTGACTTGATGGACCTTACAGGCTAATGGGAAAATATAACCCAGACATCATCATCATCATTGTCATCATCTTCAAAATAACAGTAATTAGCATTTACTCAGGGCTTCAGGTTGGCACAGCAGTAGATAGACAACAGACATACTTACATATTTATAAAATCTGAGTTAATCTATTGAAGAAGTTGGATACATTTTTTTGTCACAATAGTGCATGAAACCATCTGCTATGGGATTTATTTTTTATTGGTAGAATGAGTGTCCATACTGATAAAATCACAGATTTTTAGATATATTTAAGTATTATTGTACCAACTTTTGTTGACTTTTTTGTGTTTTATTAAGGACTACTTTATCCAAGATATTAATGCAGGATTAGAAGATGAAACAGAAATTCTTGATGACCTGGTAAGAGCATTGATTCATCATTTAATTTGAAAAGAAATATCAAGACAGCCCCCAATCTATGAATGTTGTTGTAAAATTAGTTTCTAAGTAGATTATTTGTAATTCTTCATTTTCTCAGTGAAGAAGTGTTATAAATATTAGTAAAATTCTCAGGCCAGTCATCTCCGCCCCCTTCCTCCACCCCTACACGCATGCACCATCCTATTTAATAAGTCAGTTAAATATCTTTTAAGTGCTTACCTTGTGCTAAGCACCGAGGCTATAAAGAAAGGGAAAAAACATGATCCCTATCCTCGAGGAGCTTGACGTTCTACTGGGGGAGACAGGATTCAAATAACAAGATAAATACGGCGTAGTGTGAAGGTAAGCTTAGTGGGAAGGTGCTGTGGGTGGGATTTGAGCTTACTCCTCAGGGAAGCCAGTAGGTAAAGGTGAGGAGGAAGGCTATTCCAGACATGGAGGAAACCATTGGGAAGACTCTTTGGGAGATGGAATGTGTGAGGAACCGCAGGGAGGCTCATGTAACTGGATCATAGAGTACGTGGGTAGGGAAGCAAAGTGTAAAAAGACTGGGAAGGTAGGAAGTGACCGAGTTGATCCTGGAGGAAGTCAGAAGCCACTAGAGTTTATTGAGTAGGGAGTAGGAGGAGGAGAGTAACATTGAATACTTCAAGAAAATTGTGCTATTAGTAGCCATGAACTTGGATCCCTCTCCTTTTTGAGGCTGAATCCTATGCCAAGTCTCTCCGAGGCCTGAACCTACAGAAGGTATACCAGAGTTTCAGAGGGTCTGGATTCAGATTCTGACTGCCACTTACTACCTGTGAGTCACAGACAAGTCATTTCATCTCTCGGGGACTCAGGTCCTAATTCTGTTTCTCTATGAGTGGGGTAGAGAAATGACAGCTGGATGGAAACTCCAGGAACCAGTACGTTTTTGTGGCCCCATGTGAAAAATAGCAACAGGGGGCTGCTCGGTTCTTTCGAGAACATCAGTAATGAGGAAGGGTTCAAGCAGAAGGGGTTGTCAGGAGGCAACACCCATTCATACGTATGGTTCTTTTTAAAGTTGAATAGTGACGCGACTGCTTGTAGAAAATCTTTAAAAGGAAATAGTTTATTTACCATTGTTTGGGTCTTATATACAGGTCCCAATTTCTTCTCTATCTGAAGAGAAGTTGGAAAACTTAATTAAGAAATTGAGAAAAGCCAGTGAAGGTAAGTAGATTAAACCTAGATGGTAAAATATTTTATAACCCTCAGTGATTAGATATTATATTAACTGATAACCTGTTTTAATAAATGACCCTGGAGTTAGATCCTTAAGTTTTCATTTTTCAGCTTGCTTAAGTTTTTGCACATGTTTTTGACGTAGGTCTGAATTGTACACTTAAAGATCAAATAATGTCACATCCTGCGTTGCATGATGTCCTAAATGACCCCAAAAATGGTGATTCTGCATTCAAGCACTTGAAACAACAGGTATGGACTATCCCATAATATCTATATTCAATGAAAATTGCTTCCGGTTCCATGCATACAGTTAATTCACAGAAATAATATTTCTAGGTGTAGTTAACAAGAGAATTTCTTCTGAATTTATTCCTTAATGTATCAACATCATGTAGGTTAAGAACCCTGGGTTCTTAAATGCTGTGTTAGAGGGGTTACAAACTCTGGCAAGGTCTACTAAGTTGCAATGACTTATGCCCAATGATGGGCTGTGTGTCTTTTGTTCAGTGTTCAGACTTAGCCAAATTCAGTGAGGCTGATAATTAGATTTTACTCAGTGGAGTAAAATAATATCTTAACTATAGCAGTTTTTTTTTTTGGTCTGGGAAGATTGAGTTTCCCTTTCTTGCCCAGGCTGGACATTCAGCCAGCACTCATGGTCCTGATCACTACTGATCACTATCTTTGATCTGATCCCTTTTCAACCTGAGCAAGTTTGAGCCTTCCTCTCCTCTACCCTCCATCCCTCCCCTATTCTACCCTTGTCACTTGCAAGCTTTACCACACTCAGCTGAGATGCTCAGAATTCCTAAGCTCAAGCAATCTACCAGTCTTATTTTAGCATTAACAGAGATTATAGGCATGTGCCATCATACCCAATCCTTTTTGTTATTCAGTCATTTTTCAGTCATGTTCAACTCTTGGTGACCCCATTGTTAATCCCTCGCATAAAAATGACTTGCTTATCATTTCATCGGGTCTGTTCAAAAAGCTGTTTCTACTTATCAAGGTTTTATGTGAACAAACAAAAGCTAATCACAAAAGTAAAGTCAATGAATATCAAGTTTTCAGTATGAATATTCTGACCTATCTTAATTAATTGAACATATCAAGTTACATTGTCATGTATCTTCATTGGACCAAATATATTTTCTCTTTTTTTTATGAAATAATCTTAAGAAGTTTACAGGCTTCAATTTTAGGTAATATTGGAAGATTAAATTTACTGGGACCAAGAAGATGCTTTGTTGAGTTTGGAGCTGGAAGGGGGAAATTGTCTCATTGGGTTGATATTGCCTTACAAGAAGCTGAAAAAGTCTACTTCCTGCTGGTAGAAAGGGTGACCACAAGATTTAAGGTAGGTTAAAACATTAAGATATGTCAACCTCACGTTTTGGATTTATCTGTAGAAAATGACCCTCTAAAAGAAGTAAGATATTTAAATGGAAACATTGCATACTATTCATTTTCAAGGTTCTATGCAGTTACAAAGATACAAACAAACAGGCCCTGACTCCAAGGTGCTTCATTCTCCTAGGGTTTAGGGTGGGTGGGGGAAGGGTTGGTTACCCATAGAAGACAAATGTAAATAAGTACTATAAAGTCATTCCAAGAGCAAGAGTCCAAATAACTGTGGGGTTCAGTCAGGACCTCCTATTGAAGGTGGTACCTGAGCAGGGCTTTGCAGGAAGGACCCATCCATGTTCTTCCCTCACCCCCATGTATTGGGGGTGGGGAAAAGCTTAATTTTTCTGTTTCTAATGATTATGATTGACTTAAATTGCATTGACCCAGCTTATAGCCATTGCTCCAAGCTGTTAAGAGTATTTGGAATTACCACCAAATATTAACCATGAAGGCAACCTTTAACTTGTATTCTTGATTATAGTTCCAAGGCTTTATAATAATGAAAATCTAGATAACATTTGCTTTTGTGTTATATTTTATACAAAAACCAAAAAGCATTGCTGATATTTTAGAACATTTTATGAAGTGTTTTAAATAAAAATTCATTGTAATAATGGTATTTTATTTGTGCAGGTAGATGGTAAACACAAAAACAGAAACTCTGTATTTGAAAGGCTTCAAATTGATATTCAACATTTATGTTTGAGTAAGTTGCATAATTTTCAGTTAAATGCTAATAAATTTTATGTCTCCAAACTCTACTGGTTACTTAGAAATCCCATTGCAAAGAACAGTGTTTCAGGGAGAACACAGGAGTAAAAATGTTTAATCTTTTACACTGTAAACCTTAATGACATCACAGAAAGAAAAAGAGAGTGATGCTATAGATGGAATTCTATTCTGTCCATCTCTGAGGTTCTGTGATTGGTATTTTTTGACCATAAGTTCAGTGTATCCAAAAACACATCCAGTCTGTTATCAAAAGACATCCCAATGTGTTAGAATCAAGGATAAGTCTTTTAGAATCAAGACCTGAGTTCAAATCCTGTCTGAGATCCTACTACCTTTGCAGTCATGACTTACTTAACTCTGAAAACCTCATACAAAGAAAAATGAAACAGCCCCTACATTCTACTAGGGGCAAACAGTATGTATCCAGGGAAGTAATCACCAAATAATCTTAGTGGGAGGGAAGAGGAAGCAGCCAAAGGGATCAAGAATGGCTTTGTGGAGAACATGGCACTTGAATGGAGCTTCAAAGAGAGTTAGGCATCCCACAGTGTAGAGGTGAGGAAGGAGAGCAGAGCAGCATTCCAGTTATGCAGGAGACTGGAGGCATATAGGTGAGAGGTAGAATGCCAGGGACAGGAACAGCAAGTCAGCCAGTGGCTGGCATGTAAACCACCTAAGGTAAGGAAGGTGACATTGGGTAGATATGTTGGTGCCAGATTTTGAATAGAGTTAAACACCAACATGATAGTTTGCATTTTACCCTACAGACTTTAGAGGTCACTGGCACTTCTTGAACAGCGGTGACATGGCGAGATTCTATCCTGTAGAATATGCATTCATCAGCTGTATGGAGGAAAAATTAGAGAGGGCAAAGATTAGAGAAGTAATGAGGGTCTGAACTAGGATGGTAGCCCCATTGGATAGAGGGAAGGAGAAGGGTGCAAGATATATTGAGAAGATAGCATGGTAAATAGAAGATAAATAGCATGGAAAGGACACTGAATTTGGAGTCAGAAAACTTGGATTCTAATCCATCCTCTGTTGTTATGATATTGTACAAATCACAAAAGCTCCCTGGACCTCAGTTTCCTCATCTGTGAAGTGAGGCTATTCGATCAAGTTCCCCTCCAACTCTAAAACTACGATTCTGTGAAAATGGAATTGATAAGCCTTCATATTTGTTTGGAAGGTGATAGGAAATGAAGAGGCATGGATGACTTTGAAATTGCAGACTTGGGTGATTTGAAGGTTAGTGTGACCCTCAAGAGAAATAAGAAGGTTTAGCAGAGCAGTGAGTTTCAGGGGGAAAATAACATTCCATTTTGGACATGCTGAACTTGAGGTATCATGGGACATCCAACAAGGAGATGGTGATGTGAGACTGTAACTCAGGAGAAAATTGAGGGCAATTAAATGAGGGGATTGAACTACATAACATCTAAGGTTCCTTCCAACACTGAAGTCTGAGGATCCTAAACCCTGAATGCTGCCTCTTCCAAGAATAGTCCATTTGGTAATTTCACATAATATTTTGTTAAACACCTGTCTAATATGCTTAACAGGTAACATTGTGTGTTATAGTTATCTGTCTTTGCCCCTTATGACCTTATGAGATGCTAAGATCCATAGAGTGAGGTATTGGGTCTCAGACTTCAGTTTATAATCTGCTGTTCTGCTCACAGTCAGTGTATAACTACTTGTTTAATTTGATTGGTTGATTATCTTTATGACTGTAGGGTAATGAGCAATTAAAATTGCATTTATATGTCACTAATTAATGGTTTGCAAAGCACTTTACATGTATTAATTCATTTGATCAATTAAATTAAAACATGTAAGCAGTCAGAAAACAATCAGAGGCAGTGTAGTGTCATGAAAAGAGGACTTACCTTGGGGTCAGGGACTAAGGTTATGATCACAGCTGATATTGACTGATGACTTACCTGGTCAATCAAAGCATGAGTGACTCTTCTTCAGGTATGTTAGGGAGGAAATCCTTTTTTCAGTTAAACTTTAAAATAGAAAGTTACTTAGGTCCCATACAATTTTGAAATTCTGTGATTCTGTGTATAATGTAACAAGGCCAGTTTAAACTGAACTCCTTTCTAATCTTTATAAAACTTAAGATATATTGGCTAGAAATCAAGTACTATATTTTGAGTGACAGCAACTTCTAAAATAAAGTGTTCATGAGCTTTTAGTTACCCTTCTTAGTATTAATAAAAATAATTCCTTTCTGTTTATAAAGAGATCTCCTCACATCAACTCTGTGAGATAGTACCTATAGTTTTATCCCTATTTTACAGATGAGGACCATTCCAAGTCTAAAATTTTATGATTCTTTGGTTCTATTCATTGTCTCTCTCACTCTGTCTCTGAAGATAGTACTTTTTTCCTTTCATAACATTTGCAGTCTTAATGCCTCTCAGTTCCCCTATCCTTTTTCTTTTTTTTTTTCAGGCAAAATACCTGTGCTAATAAAAGAAAAGTTACCTGTGGTTGGAATTGGAAAACATTTATGTGGTGTGGCAACAGGTATGAAAATAGAGAAACACTAAAAAACATAACATGTGCACTTTCTAGGCTTTAATTTGATATAACATCTTGTAACTAAGTATCATTCTTCAAATCTAATCTGTATACTTGTACCCATGATCCCATTGTTGTACATGGAATCATAGGTTTAAAGCTGAAAGGGACAAAAGAGGCCATGTAATCTAATGCCCTTATTTACAGATGAAGAAATTGAGCCCCTGGCAGACTAAGTAACTGCGAAAGGTTAGAACGACAGTTAAGTTTCTCTCATCCAGGACTTTTTAATCATCTTTTCGCTCGTGCATCTAAAATCTCTCATTTTCCTCTGCACTCAGTCACCACTCTGGTTCAGGCCTTCTTCACTTCTCCCCTGGATTCCTTCAATATTCTTGTAAATTGGTCTCTCTGCTTCCAGTCTCTCCCCTCTCCGATGCATCCTCCACAAGACTGCCAGAAATAATCTTCCTAAAGCACACATCTGATGGTCACCACTCTTCTGTTCAAAATCTTTAGTGGATCCCTATTCCATGTAAGGTAGAATACACATTCCTCAGCCTGGCACAATATGATTCCTTATTGTAAGTTTTACATCTGCTACCTCTTTGCCTTTGTCAGAGTATTTCCATGCTTGGAGTGTACTCTCTCCTCATCTCTTAGAATTTGTCATGTGCTTCAGCCCTCATCCCAGGCACCACCTCTATAGGAAGCCTTCCTTGGTCCCTCTAGCTGTTTGCCTTCATCTTTAAATTACCTTGTATTTACTTCTTTGCCTAATGTTGTATTGTTGTATCCCCTACAAGAATATAAACTTCTTATGTAGGAATTATTTTTCATTTTGTAATCCCAGCACTTCATACATAGTAGGTGCTTAACAAATGTTTGTTTAAATGAATTGAATTTTCAAGTCTCCCCAGTCCTTTAAAAAACAAAGGCTGTCTTCACCTCTTTTACCCTTTCCAGCTGCTGTCCCTTTGCTTCTCTTCACAGTCAGATTTCCTGAAGAAGTCTGTCTTTGTCCTTTGTTTTCAAAGAAGACCTTGACATCAGAGAAATGATGACATGACGTGCACTTGACTTTATTTTGAGTGAGGGAGGGCTGTGTAGGTCATCAGCCTCACTTCTCTTCCTGAGCCATCTGAATCCAGTGACCAGATATTCATCCAGGTGACTGGAGATGGCCCAGATGCACTGGGAAGTCACCAGACATTAGATGGTCTTACTTCCTTCAAGCCAGTTTCTCTTTTATAAGTGGTTTCTGTCTCTACTATTCTCCTGAAACTATTCTTTCAGAGGGCACCCACCATTAACCAGTATGGTGGCCTTTTCTTCCAAACTTTTATTCTCATTGATCTCTTTTAAAAATGTGATACTTTTGACTACTCTCTTTCTCTCTGCTTCTGGTCCCTCAGACCTATTACCTTCTCCTGACTGGCTATTCTTCTCCTCTTTTTCCTTCCTTGGATCACTATTCTTCCCCAAGGCTTTGTGTGTTAGACCTTTCATTCTCTGTACCTTTTCCTTGGGCAATCCCATTCACTTGACAGATGCAGATCATACATCTGTACAAATGATAAAGACTTCTCTAGCCATATCCCCTTTTCTGAACTCCAGACCTGACTATGCAGCTGCTCTCAGCATGTCCCCACCACACTGCCTGCTTGCACATCAAATTCAGAAGGACCAAAGCTGTCATTTCCCCTCAAATCTGCCTCCCTTTCCAGAACCCTGTTTTGGTTAGTAGCATTGCCAGTTGACTCATTTTCTTAGCTTCAAAATCTTGGTGATATCTTTGACTCTTGTCTCTCCCCATCATATTCAAATGGATTACCAAATCATGTTAATACCGTCTCTACAATCTCATTCACACCACCCTGTCATTCCAGCTGCCTGGTCTACTGAAATACCTCCTAACAGGTCTTCCAGACTGTATGATCTCCCCATAAGCTATCCTCCGTACTAATGACAGGTTTTTTTGTCTTTATACAAGCATCTGGTTATGTCACTCTTCAGTTCAAAGTCTTGTCTTCTGAATAAAATTCAAATTCTTTTGCCCATCATTCAAGGCCTTTCACAATCTAGCATCACCAACTTTTCTTTCTTTCAGAACTTTTATTTCAACTAACAATCATTTCTTCCCTTCATAAATTGATACTAAGCAACATCCTGGTACCCCTTTGCTTTTTAAATTTGTTTTCAATGAAGAAACTCTTGTAGCAAATATGCATAATCAAAGAAACACGTACCACATTGGCCATATCTCATTCTTCATACTGCATCCATTACCTCTGTCAGCAGGTGCTAGCATTTCATTACTGGCCTTCTGAAATCATGGTTGGTCACTGCATTGATTAGTGATCTTTTTCAAAGCTGCCTTTGCAGTGTTGTAATTAAATACATTGTTCTCTTGGTTCTGCCCAGTTTAAGTCAGTATAAGTCTTCCTATGTTTCTCTAAAACTCTCTTTTATTATTTCTTTCGGTACAGATAATATTTCATTGCACAATTTTTCTTATGTCCAACTCTTTGTAACCCTATTTGGGGTTTTCTTGTCAAAGATACTGGAGTGGTTTGCCATTTCCTTTTCCAGCTTATTTTATAGATGAGGAAACTGAGTCAAACAGGATTAAGTGAATGTCCTGCAGTCACATGACTAGCAAGAATCTGAGGCCGAATTTGAACTCAGAAAGAGGCATTTTCCTGTCTCCAGGCCTGGCACTCCATCCCGCTACAATCATTTAGTGATTTCTTTGGCTACTCCCTAGTTAATGGGTACCCTTTATTTTCAGTTCTTTACCACTACAAAAAAGAGAGCTGTTACATTTTTATACATATCGATCCTTATCCACTTTCTTGATCTCTTTGGGATATAGACTTACTAGTGATGTATTACTGGGTCACAGAGTAAGCATAATCTAGTGACTTTTTGGTTATAGTTCCACACTGCTTTTCAAAATGGCTGCATCCTTACCAATGATGCATTAAATGTGCCCTTTCCCCGCACAGCTGATGTCACTCAGATGAGTGTGAGGTAGAACTTCAGAATTGCTTTAATTTACATTTCTCTAATTACTAGTTATTTGGAGCATTTTTTTCCTAGTGTTGATAGTTTAGATTTCTTCCTTTGAAAATGACCTATTCATTTTCTTTGATGATTTATCATTTGGGGAACAGTCCTTCTTATAAATATAAATCAATTCCTTATATAGCTTGGAAATGAGACCTTTATCTGAGAAACTTGCTGCAAATATTTTTTCCCCAGTTAACTGTTTCCCTTCTAGTTTTAACTACCTTAGTTTCACTTGTGTAAAAAAATGTGAATTTTATATAATGAAAATGGTCCATTTTATCTTCTATAATTTTCTCAGTAGTATTTTGATCTTGAACTCTTCCCTTCTCCACAGATCCAAAAGAGAATTTCTTCCTTGACCATCACTAGCATCTTCCCATTGCAGCTTTATGTAATAGTGTCTTCTTCCTTGTGCTCTGTGCTCTAACAGAACTGATCTTATCACCATGTCCTCCTCCTGTGTACATATACCATGTATTCTCCTACTTCAGTGCCTTCACTCACACTGTACCTGAAATACTTTCCTTTTCCTTCATCCCCCAATTTATCCCATTCACTGAAGTTCTAGCCAATTTTAAAATCCAGCTCAAATGCTACCTCCTCCAGGAAGCCCCTTAAATTCTCCCAGACAGGAATGATCCTTCTTCCTCAGACCTCACATAATGCTTTCCCTTTTATGCAGTTACTATATATTATGTCACATTACAGAAAAGGCTATTTTCCCCTTTTAACCAAACTTTATGGTGACAGAGGTTGCCCTGTCTAGACTTTATCTCTCCCTGTTCCTGGGTCTATTTATTGTAAATACTTAAACATTCTTAAAATTTTGTTTTATCTTAAGAAAAAAATAAAACATTAATAAATTCCATTACTATTTGAAGTAGCCCTAGCCTTGTGAAGTAGCAAAATATAAAAATTGTAAAAAAGTTTTTTAAAAAAATGAAAAGTAGACTTTTCGCTACTTCACATGGCCAGGGCTAATATTAATTTACTTTGTGTGGACATATACTTGTGTGTGCGTATGTGTGTTTGTAAATCATGTTTTTATCAAGTCTTAAAAGATTTAAAAGAACCACTTTGTTTATATCACAAAGACGGCTATCCTTTGACATTGGATGAGTTGCTTTCCAAAATACCTTCCAATTCTAAGGCATCAGGATTGTTGAGTGACAGAGACAATTAGAGAAGTACCAGGAATGTAGGAATAATACAAGTGAATATAGAATAAGTAGAAAAGCCTTTCTGTTCTGTCAAGGTGGGGTGGAAGAAGCCACTGCAGAACTTTGGTTTCCGTCCCACCGCTATCTTCGGGAATGGAGTCAGTTGGAAGGAGAGGGAATAGTAAGACCTGATTAGTTTACCCCACATTTGCGTCTCTGCATCCCAGGACAGCTGACCAGAGTTGCCACAGCCACCGCTCTTCCTTCAGAATAAGCAGAAAATCTGTTAAGGATGGAGTACTTTTGTTTTAGCTTGAAATAATTCCTTTGAGACCCTCTCCCCACCACCTTCCCAGCAGCCTCATTTTCCCTTCTCACCTTCAACAATAGTAACGAAATATCCCAGTTTGGGAAATAGAGGGGTTAACGATGTTAGAGAGAGAAATTATGTAGGGAGACCCTGACAGTGACCTTCTCATTTCTGTGGATTTCTGGGGGTCAAATAGTATTACAATTAAGTGATCTTTTTTTATTCATTTGATGTCAGTATTTGTCTTGCCTGTATATCTCACAGACTTGTTGGTGTGGAGCCTTTAGCCAAAAGGCTATGTGTTGCTTTTTAGTTATTCTTTGTATAGTGTAATTGATTTTTATAGATATAGACACAGATTGTTTTGCCTTTTTAACAAGGTATTAAGCCTAATGCTAGACTATTATGTTAGGAGTCCCAAAGGCTGGGTTTCCTGTTCCACTTTTGGCATTATCTATATGACCTTGTCATAACTGTTTCAGATTTCACTTTTGTCATCAATAAAATTCAGAGGTTAGAGCAAATGATTTCTAGCTCTAAAATTGAATTCACAAACTCTGCTTGGAAGCAGGAGATCTGGGTTCCAGGCTGCCTGAGACACTTAATAGCTTTGGCATGGGTGACAAGCCACTTTCTCTCTGAGAGCCTGTTTCTTCATTTGTAAAATGGAGGTGACAGTCCTTGCACTTACAGGATTGTTTTAAGGAAAGTACCCTATGAGTCTTAAAGTGTTATGGAACTCTCAGCTCTTTATTACTTAAAAAGAAAGAAAAAAATCAAGTAACATACTGAAATTTGTTTGAAAATGGCCCAACTTTCTTCCTGCTATGGAGATATCACACAGTTCCATATCTAGCAACCTAAGGGGAAACTGTTCACATTCCTCCCTTCTCTTCCTCTCCCTGCCTCTTATTTATTTGGTTTTCAGTCTGATTAATAATTTCCCTGGGTTTTAGAGGTTTTAGTTTTTTTTTAGATAAAAGTTCTTTCTTAGCAACACTGAGTTTACTTGGTCTGAGGAAGGAGAAAAGAAATCTAGCTGCTAAATTAAGGTTTTTCCAGGCTACAAGTCTTAAACTTCCCTTCCAACTATGTTGGGGATATAGTTTATTACAGAATAAATCAATAGAAAAAATGAGAATGTCCATGAATTGAAAGGAAAACACGAAGAATTTATAGAACAAAGTAGATAATTCACTCAGAGATAAAGGAAAATATTTATTGCATTGTTTAGTAAATGTATAAAATATTTCTTACAGTGTGATTTAGGGATTGTATAACATAATTATGTTTGCAGATCTTGCATTACGATGTTTAGTTGAAACCTATTCTGCCGGCTGCAAAGAAAGAAATGAGGAACCGGTAGCCAAGCGTATGAAGAATGATAAAATGGACACAGAAAATGAGAATGAGGGAAGTGAGAAGAGTGAATTAGAGCAGTGGATTCCCGTGGCTGGCATCGTTATCGCGCTCTGTTGTCATCACAGGTGCGACTGGAGACATTATGTGGGCAAAGAATTTTTCAAAACCCTAGGACTTGGGCCAGTGGAATTTAACTATTTCCAACGAATGAGTAGCTGGGCCACTTGTGGAATGCGGGAAACAACTTTGGAAACATCAGAAATTAATGTGAAGAAAAGAGATGATCAGGCCAATGATAATGAAGAGCATGACCATGAAGGATGCAGGAAAACAGATGATAATCCTGAAGGTTTACCTGGGTAAGTGACTCATTTTGTGACATTCAACAAGAAGGAAAAGTGATTGTTCATTTTCTCAAGACATATAACATAGGTTATAAAATGGAATTCTAAATTGAATTTTACAGTATATTAAAATTCATAAATCTGATTATAGTCTGAAATAAAAGGTCCCTTAGAAGACATGAAGAGCATGTTCAGCATGTAGCCCAGGTCTGGGGACATAATCAAGTATTTATTGGGTGCTTATTAATGGTTCAGCTAACAAATCACCATATGTATTAACAAGTACTGTATGGTGGTTAACATACTTCTTTATAATTCTAAAAAAAATTTTACTTATTATAAATGATTAAATTTTTTTTGACATACATAAGACCATTTCTATTCATAAATTATGTTTGTGCTATTGAATTTATTTAACATAATTCCTAATTAACCTAATTTGGGGTCATTTTCTATTGTTTTTAAAACAGTACAAAATCATTTTGAGCATTACTTTGTTAAGTTATAGTTTTAAATTTAGAAATGCTCCAACTTCCTTAATTTAGCTTCATTTCAATTATTTGCCTTAATATTTAAATTTTTTTTTAATAAGCCATGATGTTAAATTTATTCTGATTCTGGGGTTTTTTTTTTGTTGTTTGATCTAGGCTTCTTACTGTTGAAGAAAGGAAAAATATAGGTCGTCTTTGTAAATTGCTGATTGACCAAGGCCGAGTCCAATATTTACAACAGAAGGGATACAATGCTTCTTTACAGTACTATACAGACTCCCTTGTATCTTTAGAAAATGTCCTGTTAACAGCTTTACCCAAACAGTCTTCCACACCCAGACTCAACTATATGATGGAAGAGAAATCCAAATAGTTCCTATGGAAAAATTTTATAGCCCTTCTCTGGAAATTTTAAACAGATAAGATAAAAAAATTATGGGAAAATTGTCTCCCACAAAAAGTAAAGTTTCAAATTACACTTCTCTATATTCACAAAAGAAAAACCCAAAACATTTTAAATAATTGATAATATAAACACTTTACATATTGTAAGCTCTTCACATTCTGATGTTTGTTTTCAAAGACTTCAGAAGTGCTGATGTTTAGGTAATTCGCCAGATCCTCAAAATAATCCTCTTCATTAGGTCACCTTGAGATATTTTACTCATTATTATTTATAGAGACTGGCCAAGCAGTTGGACAGTTGTCTTTGGGTTCTGAAATACAAAAGCATTCCCACATATAATCTAAACTCTTAACAAAAGGGCTTATTTACATCCGCTTTGGAACTGCATAAACATATTCGCATAAACTTGGGAAGAATTTAGTTTGATTCTTAGCTAATTTCTACTGTATAATTTCTGAATGCTGCTCTATATATACAATGAAGATTTTTGAACGATTTTTTTAGAACAAGGGAAAATTTCAGAATTTCTGAAATACATGAAGATTTGTTGGGGTAAACCCAAGAAAGGCAACCAGCTTATGATTGGAAATAAATACTCATAGCTTATCTCAATCAGGTTATAAAATCGGTATCAGCAAGATCACTTGTAGATAGATTTTGGGAATTTCCACATTATATCAGAATTTACAAATGGCAAAAAGAAGTAATGTTTACTTGAAATACAGATGTTGTATTACATTGTTACCTAATCATGAGCTGGTTGGAAATTCCACAAATAAACATTTTCTGTAGTCAGCCGACTTTCTACATTTACCAATGTCCCCAGGGTTTTCCTCAGTTCAAGAAAAGGAAATTAGGTAATAGAATCAAAAATATTCATTTCTTGCTTAGGTTTCTCATCTTTGGCCAATAAATTTTATACATAGGGAAGTGTTAAATAAAAAATATGATCGTGCTTCTGTACTTTCTTGTGGCGTCTGATATTATTCTACCTTCATCTTAAAAAAGGAACACAGGCTTCCTACCTCTGATTGTTATCCAGGTGTGATTATACTAATAATTAGGAATTATTAGATTATAATTCCTATTAGAGAATTCCAACAGTATTTGAATTACTCTGACATTTCTGGATAGTCTGTGCTTGAGTAAATGAATTAGTATAATTATTATAATTCTGTCTTGTTATTTATTATAGAACTTCGATTTTTGCTAGCCACAAAACTTTAATTAATTTTTAAGTGTCAGTCTTTAATTACATATTATAGTACTAAACTATAATTACTTAAATCAGTTTTTCTTATGTTTTTAATTTCATATTGAATAAAATTGGAGTAATTTAATTTAGTTTTTAAAACTATTCCCTTCTCCAAGACCTAAACTATGGAAGTAGAGCCATTTTCCTTGTATCAGACATGAGTGGCTAGTACGTAAACCTAAGTTAAACTTACTCATATTACCTAGTGTACTATATACATTTCAGTACTTAGAGGACCATAATTTTGTCAGTGTGGGTATTCCTTCCTCCTCTTACATTGCTATTCACCTACAACTTAGTAAATGGTCTTCATATGTAACTATGCCTAAAAAATTCATCACTGAGATAAGCGTGATAAAGAAAGTTCTGAACTGAGCTAAACTGCCCTGAAAGACAAATCCCCGGGCCTGTATTCAGAATCACATCTCAGAGTTAGAAGGGCCCTCAGAAGTCATCTAGTCAGCCAAGGCTCCCCATTACAATATACCCCACAAATAGTCACATAGCCTTTGTTCAAAGGCTTCACTTTTATATTCAATTGAGAGGAAACCTGCTCATTCCACTTCTGTAGAGCTCTAATTCTCAGCAAGTTTTTTCTCACATGAAGCCTAAATGTGCTTCTTTGTAACCTCTGCAGAGGCTAACAGTGGAGAGAACACTGGATTTAGAGTAGGAGGACGTGTCAGATCCTCTCTCTATCATTAACTGTCCTTGTGGCCTTGGACAAGTCACTTGGCTCTCTAGACCTTGCTTCTAAACACCTGTGTAATGACGGTGTTGGACAAATGATCCCAAAGATCCCTTCAAACTCAAGATCCTATCCATAATCCTAGTTCTGCTTTATGAAGTCAAGCAGAGTAAGTTTCTGGGCCTTCCATCTGACTATCTTAAAACTTAGCTATCATCAATTAGTCAACAAGCATTTATTAAATGGGTAACTGTGTGCCAGATACTGTGCTAAGTAAATACTGAGGATGCCCAAAAAAGCAAAAACAGCCCTTGCCTCAAGATGTTTACCTTCTGTATACAAACAAAACAGGTAATACTCAAGAGGAAAAAAGACGGTGCTGCCACATCACTAGTCCTGGAGAGGCCTAAAATGTATGTAGCCGGCTTCAGTGTCACACTATTGACTCATAATGAGATTTTGCCCTCTAAAACCTCGAGGTCTTTTTCACACAAATTCTTGTCTAATTACATATACCTCATCTTGAACTTAGGAAGATGATTATTTTTGTTAGCCAAGGGAAAGACTATATTGATGTTAGATTATATTTGATTAGATACGGTACCATGTTCATAAAACCATAAGTTTAGAGCCATAAAGGATGATAAAGATCATCTAGATACCCTGAATTTTACAGACAAGGAAAACAGGATCAATGATTTGCCCAAGGTTTTGTTTTTTGATATCCCTCCAGATAACCTCCCATCTTTTTATTAGCTTTTTTTTCTGCAATATTTTAATGAACAGATGCCTTCAGAGAACATTTTTTTTTCTGGGTCAAGTTTGATTGTTTAAAGCCCATAATCCTCCACTTTGTGGACATTTCCCCCCCCGATTGTTTAAAGCCCATAATCCTCCACTTTGTGGACATTTCCCCCCCCTCACACTTCCCAGCTGATGTCTTTTGCCAACTGATATAATCTCAAATGATCTTGAGTTATAAGGATAGCCCTTCTTAAGCCTACAGTGTTTTTATTTTGGTTTATTATTTTCTCCTGGAATAAGTTAAAACATTTAGATACTGGCAAGCCAAAGAATAAAGCTATCTGTGCAAGAGGGAAAATAAGACCTATACTCTTGAAACTTGAAACAATCTACTGATACATTTTCCATTATTAAGCATGAAATATTTAATTTTGGTGAATAATAGGCACATTTGAAGTACTAAAAGCACAATATCAGTGTTTTTATAATAAAAACACTGATATTGTGCTTTTAGTACTTCAAATGTGCCTATTATTCACCAAAATTAAATAATCTTTCTTCCCCTCCCTATAACCCGAATAATATTTGAAGCAGTTTTTAGTTTTCATGCCTAAATCAGAATGAGATTTTCAGTAGTTGGTTCTATACTAACTAGGATCCACAGTACATAGATATTAACTAAAACCTTCATTTGGGATGGTATTTATAACATACATTTCCTATAACTTCCTTATAATTTCTAAATGGAATGAATTTTACAGTTGGAAAGGAGAAAGTAAATGTCAGGGTACTCAAGACATCAGAATTACTTATAAAATGCCCTAAAAAGAATTATTCTGTGGAGTTTTGGAAATTAAATCCTATGATTTAGAGCTTTGAGAGGTCTTAGACATTATCTCATTGAACCCCATCACTTTACAGATAACAAAACAGATTCAGTGATGTTCATCTGTACCCAACTTCCTGTCTTGAGGCCAAAAGATTCACTTGCTACTTTAAAAACTGTGGAATTCCCATAGATCCTAAGCATTTACTCCAAGGAGATAAAAAATGGAAAGAAAGCTCCTATAAGTACTGAAATATTCATAGCAGCACTTTTCTTAATGGTTGTTGAGAACCTGGAGCAAAGCCGGTGCCCAATCATTTGGGAAGTGACTAAATTAAATTACAGTACATGAATGGGCTGTAAGAAATGATAAATGTTAAGAATGAGAAGCATGGGAAATTTCATATGAACTGAGGCAGAGTGGAGTTGGCAGAACAAGGGGGAAAATATAAGCATTTCCTAAAAAAAAAAAAACAGTAAAACGAAAAGAATGATCAAGTTTGGCGCAGAGAAAAGTTGAGAAAATATGTCTTCCTCTTTTCATTGCTTTGGATCCACCAAGGAACCAAACAGAATATTGCACACAGCGTCATTCAACATATTGGTTGATTTTCTTGAA
This sequence comes from Potorous gilbertii, assembly GCA_028658325.1. Lineage (NCBI taxonomy): Eukaryota > Metazoa > Chordata > Mammalia > Diprotodontia > Potoroidae > Potorous > Potorous gilbertii. The sequence goes on from CM053770.1 coordinate 461,634,717, forward strand.
TGGCTTTTATTCTCTTTTGTAATGTTTGTTATAAGAACAGAATTGGAAAGGTGAGCAAGGATATATTTGAAAATTAATGTAATAAAAAAAAATTTAAGCTGAGAAGTAGCCATGCAGTAAAGGAGTGCTTACAATTTCTATTACACTTTCTTTTCCCTTTTTCACTCAATTTATGAACTTGATTGACTTTTCTATATTTCCATTCCCATTTCTATCACTGAATTAGAAAAAAAAAAAGTTAAGCAGCAAGTGAAAAGAAAAAGGAATACTCCAATAAAATAACTGTTTCATCCAAATTCTGATAATACAAAGCTCTTACCTTTTTTCCTACGGGCCTCCTGGATATATGCGTGCATAAATTGAATGCCAAATAATTCCCTTTCCTCCTCTTCATCTGCATTTTCACAGGGAGGAAGTGTGATTTCCAGTTTTAACGGGTTATCCCTGAAGTTGACAAACCTGGTGATTCATCAGAAAATGGTACTGTCATAGTACCTTAACTGTCGACTAGCATGGTCTACAATCTTTGGCATGAGCATATCCAAAATACTAGGAAACAGCTGAGATCTTGTTAAAGATACAGTTCTTACTGAACTTTTGACACAAAAAAATTATGCTTATTGAACATCTCTATCCAGATGTCCTACAGACCTTATAAAGAACATATCCAAAACTAAATTTATCTTTCCTTCTAAGTTTAATTTTCATATTTTGTTTTCATCACCACCATCTTCAGTCACCCAGGTTTGCAACTTAGGTTGCAACTCCTAACTTCAACTCCTCACTTTCTCACAGCTTCCACCCACCCACCCATATCCAATTTGTTGCCAGGTCCTGTCAATTCTTCCTAGAGACAGCTAGGTGACAGTGGACAGAAGCATTGGGTCTAGAATCAGTTCACATCCAGTTGCAGACACTTAAACTAGCTGTGTAAACCTGGGCAAATCACTTAACCTCTGCTTCTTCATCTGTATAATGGAGCTCATAATAGTACCTACCTCACAGGATTGTTGTGTGAATCAAAGGAAATAATTAAAAATCACAATGCCTGATGCATAGTAGATGTTAAATAAATGCTTACTCCCTTCCCTTTCCACTTGGTAACATTTCTGATATATACTTTTCTCTGACCATTGCCACCAACCTGGTCCAAGCCCTCATCATGCCTTGACTATTACAATACTCCACTGGTTGGTCTCCCTGCACTGTCTCTCCTCACTTCAGTCTTTTCAAAAGGGCCATTCTGACCATGTCACCACCACCACCCCACCAATATCCCTCTGCCTTATTTGATAAACTCTGATGACTGGCTTCCTTTTGGTTCTTTGAACAAGACTCTCCAAATCCCAGTCCTGGGAATTTTCCCTGTTGGTCCTTAATGCCTGGAATTCCTTTATTCCTCATTCCATTTCCTGTCCTCCCTGGCTTTATTCAAATCCTAGCCAAAATCTCACCATCTACAGGAAACCTTTCCTGATTCCCCTTAATATATTACTTTCCCTCTGTTGCTATCCCCAGTTTATACTGTACATATCCTGTTTGTGCATAGTTATTTGCTGTTATTTTTTACTTTAGACTGAGTTTCTTTAGAACAGAGACTTTTTTTTTTGCCTTTCTTTGTATCCTCACTTAGCACAGTGCCTAACACTTGATTTCTTGTTCAGTCATTTCAATTGTGTTCATCTCTTCATGACCCCACTCCATTTGGGATTTTCTTGGCATTTGCCATTTCCTTCCCCAGCTCTTTTGACAGATGAGGAAACTGGGGCAAACAGGGTTAAGTGATTTGCCCAGGGTTACACAGTTAAAAAGTATCTGAGGGTGGATTTGAACTCAGTTTGCCTGACTTCAAGCCTTTACTCTCTCCACTATGCCACCTTACTGCCTCCCAGGCATTTGGTAAGTACTAATAAATGCTCATTGACTGTTGACTCTAGCCTTCAGGTGATCTCTATGCAAAAGACCATACACCATTTGTACTACTGTTCAGTGCACAAGACTTCCTAAGTCATGCTAGGTAACTCAGATATGCTGACACAAAGGTGCCATACTGCTCTGCTACAGAGAGATCTTATAGGCCTTTCCTGTTGGAGCCATCCCTCCTTCAAATAGTAAAGCTCAGTAACTACAGAATAATGGGTCAGGCTAATCACCAGCACTTTATCCACTCTGCCTCCTAGCTACTCTAAGAATAGTTGACAGCGTTTGGCAAAGGACTGAATATGGGATAGGAGGGAACCTTGACACACTGAGGAGTTGAGGATGACACTCGGTGTTGCAAGCCTCCGTGCCTGGAAGGATGGTGGTGTCCCAATAATAACATGAAAATGAAGCTTGGAACCTTAGCTATCCCAGCGGATAGATTAGTGAATCACAATTTACCCAATCCAGTATCTAGAAAAATACAGACCATGTTTAACATCCCATCCAGTCATCTCACAAAGAAACCACAGCTCTGTCTAGTTGGCTTTTTGCCCTGCTATATGTATGCCAATTGCACCACTATCCCTGCTCTGTGCCCCTCTCCCCACCAAAATCTCACACTTCCCATCTCTTGCTTGTGCTCTAGGAAAAGGAATCAAACCAACACTACCATTTCTACTAGAAAGAGCATGATGATGGACTTCTTTATGACCCCACTCACAATCCCTGGAACTCCTTGAGCCAAAACTTTCTGGAAACCACCCTCCAATATGTGTTGTCTCCAAAGGACTGTCCAACTTCTGTATTTGTGTCCCTAGGATGAATTATTTATAGGAGATGCTTAATAAGCTTTCTTCCTTTCTTCTTTCTCCCCTTATTCCTTATTCTTTCCCTTCATCCTTCCATCCTCTCTTTCTTCTTTTTTCCTTTTTTTCTTTCTCTTTTTCAATAATTCTGGAAAGTAGGTTAGGGAAATACTATGAAGAACTTTATATGCCAAATATAAGATTTTGCCTTTTATCCTACAGGTAATAGAGAACCCTTGCAGCTTCCTGAGCCAGGAAATGTGAGAAGATTGAATTGATCCTGTTTTATTTTCTTATTTATCCTATTTATAAAATAATTGATTTTGTCCCGTATTTGCTTTTGTCCTGTAACTGCTTAAGTCATGGTTCCTTGTCTCTGAACTTCATTCGGTCTGTAATGACTTGTTTAAAAATTCATTTCTCCAACTAATCACAGATCTATTCTTGCCTCAAAGAATTTAACTGACCTTGGGGGAATATGTATAATGATGAAGGAGCCAGGCCTATATTTACACCACCAAGCTATCTTTCAAAAAGGTCTGGTTCCCTCGCTCACACCTGGACTCATAATGAGCACTTCTTATCTCATGAGAGAAGTTGAATCGTTGCTAGCCCCCATTACCAAATTTCCAACCAATTGTATTGTTCCCTGAGCCTTAGCTTTGCAACCAGTCATGTTTCATACAATCCCATGATGTCATCTATACTGTTCTGTACTCCCCAAAACCTATGAAAGGAGAGCTGTCCATCAGCTTAGGGTCTTTGGCATAAAAGGAGGCAATCCATTGACCCATTTATTGTCAGGCAGCATACCCCTGTTAATAAATGTTACCTTGCTCAGAGAATTGCCTCTATTTACCTTCTTATTATATTGCAAACATGGCAAATGATACTGTCAGACTTCTGTTTTAATGGATAAATATTTGCCAGAAACTGGAGGGTAGCAGGGAGATCAATTGAGGGGCTATTGTAAAAATCTAGTTGAGCAGTGGTGAGGTATTTTATTAGAGTGGTGGTCATGTTAGTGGACAGAGGGTACAGGTGTGAGATATGTTGTGGAGGTAGATTCAGTAACCTGGTGTGAGGGAAGCTTCTATGAGAAAAGAAATCTACAGATATTGTGCAGTCCCTAACCCAGAGGAGTCTCAGGAATTAGGGCAAGTATCGTATGATAATATTGACAGTTCTGTCCTACAAGGGGATTATACATTGGTGATGGGAGCAAGGGAGGGAAGAAGAAAGGGAAGTTCTTATCCAGTTTCACAGGCTCTCCCTGAGGCTATAACCTTTAGATATTGGGCAAGTGTTCTTTAATCTAGAGCCTGGGATTAGCTAGTTCATACTGTTCTTGACCTCTATGCAGATCCTGATACTTGAAAGAAGACCTGGGATTACTTCCTCAAATGGATTTCACAATCTTTCCACTGTGCATGATTTGCCAAAAAATGTATCACTTAATAATCAGTCTTCTTTTGATGAACTTCTCCATTCTTAGCTAGAATGGTCCTTGGGCAAGATAATTTTGAAGTCTTTTTTTTACATGATATGACCTTAAAGAGATTATGTTCTGCCTTTGAAAACCCAGGGTCAGATTTTGCTCCCTGACAAATGATGTTGAAAATGACATTCTTCCTCTCAGTAAGGTAGTGGAAGAGTATGAGTGTGGAATGTTAAACCAAATGTTTACAGGTGCAAAATACTACAGAGGTCATTTACGCCAATCCTTTCACTTTATAGGTTAAGAAACTGAGGCCTAGGAGACTGTCTTGCCCAAAATTACACAGCTAGTAAATGACAAATGTATTTGAACTCATATATTGACTCTTGATTCAGAGGTCTCTCCACGTGCCATGTTGCCATTTCAATGGTGATTGTTCTAATGGTGTAGGGGATATACTGGGAAATATCTGAGATGTTAAAAAAAAAAGGACATCAATAGCATTTTAAAAGTGCATAATATTCTGATTAATCATGAAAATTATCCTAGGCCATAGCAAGGAGAACTAGAAATTTAGGAGGAAAAGAACATTATTTTATGTACCATAGGTTTCTTTTTATTAATTTCTTCAAAAAAAAAAACAGTCAAAGTATTTGGAGACACTGTTTCCTGAAGCTAAGGGTAAGTAAGTATTCTGTGCCCTGAGCTTGGCATAACAACAATCCTTTGCACTCTGAATGGTCTGACCCTCTAGCAAAGTATATTGCTTTGACCAGCACCAGGTGTCCACTGAGGGATTTATGTTTCATATTAATTAATAACTGTTCAGATTTGTTGGCGTTCCCCTTATTTCCCTGGGACTGAGGGCCATCCATCACACCTCTTGACATATTCATAATCCTGGTTTCTGTAAACAAACAGCTTAGTGAATCAAACCAGGGACTCCACTCCTGTTCCCACCATGCTAACTGGTTCTGTACCAGATTATGTGTGAGACAATCAACTTGGACACTGTTCCCACAGGACTCAGGAATGCCTGCATTGCACACAAGCCTGCTTCTGGAACTGTTACTCAAGACCTAAGAATGACTATGCCAGGGTCCAACCCACTTGTGGTTTTGTATGTATATAAAGCTCTGCCTTGCCCCAACATATTAAGCCCTCCTACTCAGGAGGCCTTCCGCTTGCAAGCATTTTCCTCACTTTGAAATTAAATTTCTCTTGTGTCCTGACTCTCCTGTCTCTAGCCTGCTCTGTTTGGCTCCAGCCACCCACAGGGTAGAGAATGGTTCCTATGTGGTTGACCACAAAAATCTATTTAACTGAAAAAAAATTCCTTTTACCCACAGATTAAACTTATTACAGTAAATTTGTTACATTCATCTACAAAATAAGAGATCCAGTTACCTCCAAGGCATAATTCAGAGTAGAATTTCAATGGAGCACATTAATTAACCTCTCTGAGCCTCAGTATCCTTATCTGTTAATCATAAATAATAATATTTGCTCTACCCACATCATGGGCTGATTGAGGGGATAGCACTTTGTAAACCTTAAGGCTCTATAGAAATGGGAGCTATTGCTATTAATTTGAAGACTGTTTACCCTGAATAGCTCAGATTAGGCACAGCCTAAAGATACACATTAAAATTAATTAATAAAAACACTTCCCTCACTCTCTTTCTCTGCCAACAGAGGAGATTGTGTAGGTAGATTTCTGGCCACTCTAGTTCATGCTTTGCAACAAGATTTTTACCTGAGATTTGCCATTCCTTCCATGCACTCTGGAATATCTTGCAATTGGTTGTTACTGAGAACCAAAGTCCCCAAATTCTTTAGGTTGTTGATGGTTTCTGGCAAATATGTAATTTCATTCCTCTGGAGCCATAGTGTATGTAGGTTTTCCATTCTGAAGTGTGAAAGATTTGACAATTAACCATATGCACTGTGAAAATACCAGCTTTCTCAGGTCTATGTATTTTTTATCACAATGTATCCCTTAGTCCATAAATGCATAAAGTGTTGGCCTTGGAGTCAAGGAGGCCTGAATTCAAATTCTGCCTTACGATGATTAGCTGAGTAACCCTAGGCAACTCGCTTAAGCTCTCTCAGCTTCCTTCAGTTTCCTAATTTGAAAAATGGGAATTATAATAGCACAGGATTCTTATGAGGATCAAATGAAATTATATATGTAATAAAGTGCTTTGCAAATCTTAAAGTCCTATATAAATGATGGCTATTGTTATTCTTACTAAATAATAGCTAATAATAAAGTCAATCTTCAACATTCCCACATTTAAATTTCCTTAATTCAAGCATTCATTGATTTTTGTTAACCTCATTTTCACTTTCATGTTGGCAAACATGCATATTCACAGTTACGTGCAGTAGAGAAGAAAATGAGAGGCCAGATGCTGGCAAGTTTGTGGAGTAACTGGTGTCCCACCGGGAGTTTCACTGGTCTTGCTCACCCTACAGCTATGCAATCATTGCATATTTTCATTATTTACCTTTAAATCTCAAGTTTTGTGTTGCAGTTATACCCCTGAAACATAGTGCAAGTTCTTTGGGCTTTAAACCCAAGAGTGAAAAGTCAGTGATGCCGCTTAGTGAGTTTCTTAGTGAGAAAATAAAGGTTTTAGATAAAGGGTCATGCTGGAATGTCCATTGTTGACTGACTCTTAAGGATCTCAGATTGCACAAGAAGCAGATGTTGCTGCAGATTGTTTCAAGTTGGTGCCTCCATCATGATCTCCAATGTTGTCCACCATCCATGAAGGATAGAGTGTTGGAGATAATGTCAAGAATTTGCCAGTCATTAGCAGTGACTTGACATCTCTCTTGGTTTTCAGAGGACAGCTAAGAGAGAAAAGTTTCTAACAGGAGAGCAAAAAACTCTCATGCTGCCATCTGATACAGTGGAAGAAAAGATTCAGGTTAAATTGTTTTAGTTTTAAAAATTTTATTTGCTGTATAGTATGGTGCTATAGATTTTGTGTTATGAAAAACCAATATTGTCTAAAATAAAAAAAAATTTATTGAGACAGTATAAAAGATCACAGAATTCTAGGAAATTGTGAGGGAAAATGTTTTGCATTTACCAATTTTGTGTATTACATTTTATGTGTTATTTTGTGATTTCTGCATTATATATTATCAGTTCTGTGTTACATATTATCAGAAATAATGTTTTGTTATAAAGAATTGTATGCAGGACAGTGTATTTTCACCAACCTCTATTATAAGTTTTTAGTAGTCACAGGCACATAGTAACCCCCTATTTTCCATAGATTCAATATACCAATATTCACATTTTTTTTATGTTTGGGCCATTTATATAGGAGTGTTATCCCTGAAAAAGTTGAGGATTGACTGTATATAGTACTTTAACGCTTCAAGCTTGATAAACAAAATCTCACCGTTGAACTAAGACTTTTGGGACACTATAAATATGAGCTCTTATTCCATCCAAAGGTACAAACTGCTGTCCATTCATGCTGCCCATCCTATAAAATTCCTGTTCATGTCATCCCATAAGTCTGTCACAGGAGTACACCCTAGGTTTGGGAATATATTGCCTCTATGTTACTTAATAGAAGAATTTCCCTAAAATACAAGATCTATAGATTGTAAGTCATCAAAGCAACGGCAACCTTAAATGATGGATGGAAATTGCAAAATGGCAAATTTAGTTCTCCCAAAAATCTTTTGATCACATAGAATATAAAAATGTACTAGTACTTAAAAATAGCATGAGACATCACTCGTTGAATTGTCTATTTCCCCTAAAGTCAGGACATTGGTTGATAGCTAGTTGGAAAGCATCATTAGTATGACTTTACCTGTCTATAGAGTCAGGAAGTGTTTTAAGTCTGTTGCTTCCCATGTCTAGCCACTCAAGGGCAGGCATGTGTAGCACAGCTGAAGGGATTGTTGTAAACTGGTTCATACTCAGATCAAGGTGAATGAGCTTCAAAAGGTTGCTGAGCTGCAAAGGAAAAGACGATTTTCAGAACGAAAGAGGCTGACTGGAGACCAGCCAGGAAACTGAGTTAAGTCTATCATACCAGGCACAGCTCTTATCTCTGTAGCACAAGATATAGACAAAAAACAAAACAAGAAAAAACACAACTGGACAGCCTAGGAAGAATTTTAAAAAAATTCTTAAAAGAGAGTGCTCACTTAGTAAAGGTGAATGTATCTTCTAAAATACTCAAGCATAAAGGTTTATGGTGACTAGTCTAGAAAGGCTTCCTACATCTTGAGAATGGGCATATTTTATTATGCTTTCACTGCGTGTCAATGCCTTTGTTGTCATTCTGACACCTAACATTTGACAGTTATATAATAACACATATTATTTATATACCACTTTAAAGTTTGAAAAGCACTTTACGGATGCAATCTTTTTTGTTCTTCACAAGAACTCTGATTTACTTGCATGTGCTCTAGATTATTCAATTTTCTTCCTCTAGAGATCTTTGGTAATTTTAATCATATTTCCCCCCTTACAGTCTATTCCTCACATTTTTACTTCTTTCCCTTTGATGGGGGATTTGCCCTCAGGGACTGAGGAGCAAAGCTGTCTCAGCCTCTTCCCCTATGGGGAATTCCTTTTTTAAGGACCTCATTGCCCTAAGGGGATAGTACAGGTCCTGATTGAAAGACAGCCCCCTTTCATTCAGCCCTGATGCAATCCTGCATACATTCTGGCAAATGTACTAGTCTCTGGTTTTTAGTTTTTTGACTATGTGGTGCTGACCCCGGCAGAGCATGTTCCTGCCTTCATATACCTCCTTGGTAAGAGGGGTAGACAGAGTTGAAGTCTGTTATTTGTTGGGGTATGGTGGGGTGAAACTAGGAGTAGGGTATACTGACAAAGATACAGCAGCAACAGAGAGACTGCTAAGTGAATTTCAAAGCATAAGCTGGTGGATCTGGTGGTGTGCCTTGCCAGAGAGTAGGGCAAGATAGCGGGTGCAACACATTGGGGGTTGGCATCTTGGCCGATGGAAACAGATATAATTGCTTTACTTCTTGTACATAATTCCTACCTTGGGGAATTTTTGAGTTAGTAAGAACTGGAAAAAATGTCTAATCCTCCATTATGGGGGTGATGTGATCTAGAAATTGAATACTGTGCAAAGAAATTCAAGTATTTAGCACTTTGGAGGTTTGTACTCTCAAGTCTATTACAAGGTTCAAGACAAGGTTCTGTAATAATTTCCTCCACTGGTTCTGAGAGCTTACATTGTCTTCTTTTTTTATCTGCACACAAAATCTAAGGCTTAGTGTATGAATCACTTAGAGTGGCTAATAGTGTGACAACATGTCACACATAGATCAGAGCTTAGCATTTCACCAAGCCTACTATCTTGCTTCTGACCTGGCAGAGCCCAGGAATCCATGTCAAGGGGGATATTTAATATGGTGTCACATTCCTACATCACCTGGGAATATCCTTATTCCATAAACAATTATAAAATAAGACATTTTACTGCCATTTCATTGCTCAAGATTCACAATTGCTATCTTTGAAGTGAATAATAGCTCTTTCTCCAATTAACAACTGATTTCTTTCATTTTATTTAATAAAACATACTTAAAATGTTCCCATCAAATTCCATGTTAAAAACTGAAACCAAACTATTACTTCTCAAGTTGATGTTTTTTCCACCAATACAACTGAGAAATAAACCAGAAGCTAATCATGCTAACCTCCTGTGGAAGATCACAAATATCTCTGTTGACAGCAAGTTCCAGTTTCTCTAAGCTGGCACAGTTACTCAGCTCCTTGGGGACAGTCTTGATTTTGTTGTAACTGAGAATCAGCTCCTCAAGCCTTGTCAGCAGTCCTATGCACATTAGACAAAACAGTCATAAAACCAAACTTCTAATAATAAAGTGTTACATAACATCTTAGCTATCACTTTTTTCTTTCTATATTTTTTACTTTATTTTTTCCCTCAATTAACAGAGCTCTATTTTCTCTTTCCCCACCATCCCACCCATTAAAAAATAAAAGCTCTTGTAAGAAATACATATAGGCAACCAAAAGAAATTCCTACATTGGCCAAGTTAAAAAAAAAAGCTCATTATATATGGACATCATGATTGATCATGAAATGTTTGATCTCAAATTATGGTTGGTTATTACAGGGATCAGAATTCTTAAGCTTTCCCAAAACTGTCTTTATAATGCTATTGCTATTGGATAAGTCATTTTTGCTCACTTCACATGGTATCAGTTCACACAATTCTTTTCACATCTCTCTGAAAGTACCACCTTCCTTTTCTTCGGCACAATAGTATTCCATTACACTCATACACCATATTTATTCAACCTTTCCCCAACTGACAGGGTACCTCTTAGTTTCCAGTTTGTTGCCACCACAAGAAGAGCTGCTATAACTATTTGGGCGCATATGGGTCCTTTTTTCTTTCTTTGATATCTTTGGGGTATAGGCCTAATAGTCAAAGAGTATGTACAATTTAGTAACATTTTGGGCATAGTTAGTTCCAAATCACTTTCCAGAATGGTTGAACTAGTTAATAGTTCTACCATCAATCAGTACATGAATATATTTTTTAAATTATGTTCCCACATCCCTTTTGGCATTTGTCATTTTCCTTTTCTACCACTTTCTCTAATCTGACAGGATATAAAACCTCACAGTAGCTTTAATTTTCATTTTTCTAATTATTAGTGATTTGGAACATTTTTTAACTTGGATTTCTTCCTTAAAAAACTAACTATTCATATTATTTGGTCATTTATCAATGGTTCTTATTTTTATAAATTTAAAGCAGTCTTTATGTATCTTGGAAATGAGATTCTTACGGGAGAAACTTGTTACAAAAGACTTTTTTCCCCAGTTACCCACTTCTCTTCTAATTTTAACTTCACTGATATTGTCTGTTCTAATACTTTCTTCGAAGCTGTCTCTGGAAGATGAATTCCAAGTTCCTGTCCTTATGGCCTAGGTTTTGTCTCTTCCATCACATCACTTCATTTCAGATCCTTCTCCCTTTTCTGTAAAGCCAGGAGAATATTCAGCATCACCTTGAAAGATTATTCAAACCAAAAGCCTATAGACAGGCTGGTAGCCCACAACAGACACATGATTGACCAGTTTCGTTCAGGATAACTTCCTATGCTGCATTTCTGTTTTTATGTCAGTATCTCAGCATTTTTTTTCCCAAACTATAAGATGAAAGTCTTCCCCTTGTTCATTTTATTTTAACATACGAAATCTATTATAACACAGTATCTGCCACATAGTAGGCAGTTATCATATCTTTTGAATTGAATTAAAATAATTAAGTTTTTGTAATGATTTTCAGTGAACAATTCTAATAACCCTCACCTACGAGGCCTCCTTGGCTCCATTTAGAGCACTTGTTCTACCTTATTTAGGGAATTAATGTTGTATCAAAGTGCCGTCTTTATCCCAGAAGTTCTTAGACAAAAGTCAGGATCGAAGCTGAACAATCCTGACATGAAATAACAATGCCTTACCAATTCCTCGCGGTATCTCTGAAATTGCATTTCGGGATAAATCCAATACAATGAGGTTCTGGAATCGTCCAATGAATTCGGGAATTTTTACTAAACCCGTTCTGTGAAGCTGCCACTCCTGCAGCTGATTCAGTTTTAGTAAAGAAGAAGGAAGGGTCTAAACCCAAAGAGAAAAGAATTACAAGCAGAATTAGTTTATGATTTAGATGTTGTTGTTGTTTTAATTTACAGTATCCTAGTTTTCTGAAAATCAACATGACTGCAGAGAAGCTATTGTGACTAAGTGGTCCAAAGTGGAGAGTAGCAAAAATTGGAATCCTAAAGACGAATTCAAATCTTGGCTTAGACACTTACTAGCTGCGCGGCCCTGGGATCTCACCTAACCTCTCCTACCTTCAGTTTTCCCATGAGTGAAATGGGATCATGATGGTAATAGCACTCATCTCATAGCACTGTTTTAAGAATCCAATAAGATGACATTTGTCAAGTTGCAAAGCTCAACAGTGCCCTATAAATGTTAGTTGTTTGGATTTGAAACTATTATAAAAATATCCTTTGTTTTCTGACCGATCCTCGCTACTTGTGCACCCTATGTTAAGATCCTTAGCTTCCCTGGTTTTAGTCTCCAAATCTGTAAAATAAGGGAGGTAGAGTAAAGGACCTTTGAGAACCCTTCAGACCTATGATCTCTGATTTTAATTCAAGAATCGGTCTTTTTGTTGGTGTGGTACCACCTCCACTGATGCCAGTCACAAATCCTCTATGCCTTTGTAGGGTCTGATCTTTGATTTTTGCTGTGTTCAAACAATCCAACTCCCTGTATCCAGTCTAGAGATGATTTTTCCTGAACTTAGTGAGAATGATCATCCAATAACTTAAAATACATCACTAGATCTATACAGTAAACCTTGTCAGCTAAGTAGAGCCTGCTAGCCTTTATGATTTTGCTAGAATAGCCTTCAAGAACACAGTATCACCACCTTTCCATGATGAGGTCTATAGATAGATATGTAGCTATGAGTTTGATAACCACAGTAAATTTATTGAGTTGCAATGTTGGAGTAGTTTATGAATTCTAGATGATATCCCTTTTTATATTTCTCTTACCACCTTGTTCATTATGTAGTTCTACTCGGTTGCAGCCATTATGCAGGGCCCTAATATCACTAACTATTCTCCCACCTAGAAGCTTACATAATTCTTCCCTTGATCATCACCATAATATAATATAATATAATATTATATATATATATACATATATATATACATATATAGTGCTGTGTAACTCTTAAAGGCCATTGTTGTTCAGTGGAGAAGTGAGACTGGTGACCTGCATAGCCCTCCCTCACTCAAAACAAAGTCAAGTTCAAGTCATGTCATCATTTCTCCGATGGCATGGCCTTCGGCAACGAAGGACAAACACATCTCTTTGTCCAACTTTCCATGATGCCATTTGAGGTTTCCTTGGCAGAGATACTAGAGTGATCTGCCATTTCCTTCTCTAGTTCATTTTACAGATGAGGAACTGAGGCAAACAGGGTTAAATGATTCATCCAGGGTCAAATTTGAACTCTTTCTGACCCCAACTCTGAATTTCAAAGAATGCATAGGAATCCAACAGGATTGAGAATGGAGAAGAGGGAAGACAATCCAGGTGGAGTGAACAGCATGGAAATAAAACATTTGATACATGAGAGATAGCTGGTATAGTGGACAGAATACAGTACTGTAGTCAGGAAGACCTGATTTCATAGCCTGGCCCTTTCGCAGGATGTGCTGGCACCAGCTCTTACTGGAGAGAGCCAGTTGTTAAATTTTCGGTATGAGCATAAAATTTATACTTTGGAAATTGTCAAATGCTACAAAGAGGGACTTCATGTTGATTGCCTGAACTTAAAGTGATAGAAAAAATTTAATGCGGCAGATTAAACTTAAAAGTATGTCCCGTGAAAAGCCAGTTGTTAAACATTTTTGAGTAAGCCTTTGTCTACGTTGTACACCATTATTAACTGTACAGCCCTGAAAAAAATCACATAGTCTCTCTGGGTCTCATTTTCAGCATCTGTAAAATGAAGGGTTTGGAATAGAGGACTTTAATGATTCCTTAAAGTTCTAAATCTTGTCATCTTAATGAAAAATTATATTTTTCCTTTAATTTTTTCATTCTCATTCTATGGAGTTTTCATGTGGAAGCTATTTTACCCTGATCACATTTGAGTGAACATTTTATTGGCAGAAACTTTTGTTCCTGTACCTTATTAAATGAGAAAAGTGAAAACTAGAATAAAAACAAACTCCTAGCTGAATTATTACCACTAACTTTGCTCAATATGGACAAGGCTAATGTAAATATTGAAGACTGAGTTGAAATTTTAGAGAAAAGTATTATTTAGAAGAATTTATCATTCTTCAGTTGTTTTTATGGTTCACATTTAGTTGTTTGGGCTTTTTTTATTTGAAGTTCTAAATTTTGCAAGTTTTCCTCACTATCATCTTGGTAGAACGCTATACACTGAACACAACACTCTATAAACAGAATGCAACAAGTAGAACATTGTTGAAAGTTACTTCCTCTGATTACCTTCCATTCTTCTTTTTCTATCTTTAAAATGACCCTTCCATCTTCCCTGACGACTCTTTCTCTCAACTTGGTTAAGCTTACTCTTTCTTCCCAGATTCGCACTAGCCTAGGAGACCAAGAATTCATTTTAGTGAAGAATACAGGGAGCACTGAAATTTCCACGTTGAAGACTCAGGATAAGTAATATTTTAACCAAAGGTAATACTGAAAACAGCAAAGGCACTCATTTTTCAAGGACCCTAAATTTCAAATATTCTTTATTGAAGGGGTTGATATATGTAACTTCTAGGATTATATGTTAATTTTCCCATAAGGCTAAGATGGTACAGTCATCTAGTAGCTCTTGGGTAATAGCTATGGTTGTGATAGTTTCCAATTATAAAAGAAAAGTTAAGTAACAAACAAGTTTTCTAGTAGCTGTCTAGGTTACTTTATGGAAGCATAGCAAAGGGGAAAGATCACTGGCTCTGGAGTCAAAGGACCGAGTTCAAATATTGCCATTGATACATGCTATGAAGTGACGGTAGGCAGGTCTTTTAACCTTTTAGACCTCTCTTTCCTCAACTGTAAAATGATGGGGTTGAAATCTGACCTCTGACATCCCTTTCACCTGTAGATCTATGGTTTCCTATCACTTTTTTTTAACAGTGATGAGATTAATAATAAGAAAAATGTCTTAGACATAGTATTCCTGACATATTTTGGCAATAGCAAGCTATTTAGCAATCACACAAAATCCTTGCAGACAAGAATGGTGGACAGTTAGGTGGATTAAGAACTGGTTGATTACCTGGATCCAAACAGTAATGATGAATGGATGGGCATATCTGTAGCAGAGGTCTAAAGGGCTCTATCCTTGGCCAAAAATAATTTTATCGGTGAGTTAGATGAAAGTACATACTTTTAGATGAACTAAAGATGGAAAAAGTAGCTATTATTTTGAATGAGTGAATCAGGATTAGACTAAATACCATGAAAGGCCAAATATAATGATATAAAAATTAATAGAGCTGAATGAAAATTTTTTTATTGGATCCAAAAAAATCAGCTGTATAATCATTAGGTATGGAAAACTATAGAAGTATGATAACAAAAAAATATGACCTTACACTACGGAAAATACATTTGTGGAAATAATGTCAAGAATTTGTATAGACTAAAAATATAATTTTTTTCCATTAGAATATAAACTCCTTGAAGACAGGGATTTAAAAAAAAAACAAATATTCTTTGGATTCCCCAGGACTCAGCACAATTCCTGACACATAGTAAATGTATAAAAATGCTTGTTAATTGATTTTTTAAAGATTTAGATAAATTCATGGAACATAGGTGCAGAATTAGGAGTGTTTTGGTGATATATCCATAACCTTCTTTTAAAAGTACAATTTAAATATAATTATTTATCTTATTTTTATTGTTATTTTTTGTTTTTATATCACTAATTCCCAAAAAGTCTCTCCCAGCACTCCAAATCAATTGAGCAAAACTAATATATATCTCAGCATTATCCAACAATATATGCAATATCCATAGTCCCACTCCCCACCCGCTCCATCCCTACCTCTACAATGAAGGACAAAAGGTACATTTTCTCATCTCTTCTTTGGGGTCAATATTTGCCATTAAAATAATATAACATTATTTCTTTTTATGCTCAACCATCAGCAATAAATGCCCCTCCAATTATTTAAATCCTTCTTTGTCTATTTTAAAATTGTATTTGTGAATTGAGTATGCTTTTGTAGACTAATACTGTATTTTGGAATTATTTTGAATGGACTTTCCCTTTCTTCATTCTTTACCTTTCAAGGCTGATATGTACAAGGACAAGAACCTTTCCACCAAACTTTTCTGGTTCCCTTATCAGAGACAGAATACTGGGTCTGAAGTAATGTTGAGATTCTTATGTCATTTATGAAGTAGAAATTAGGGAGGATGTTTTGAATTCCTACATATATGTTCCTCCAATAAAGTCCTATTCTGAGGCTTTATTTTGATGTGGTCATGACTTTGACTTCTCAAAGGCAATGCTAGCAAAGACCAGCTCTTACAGAATCTACCTAGCTGAAAAAGTCTGGGAACAGGTTATATGTTGTCTGAGGGGAAGCCTAACTAAACTGAGTGGCTCAGTGACATGTTGGCAGCAAGACAATTAATGTTCTGATCCTGGCCATCTCAAAGATGATCTAAAAAGTTATATATGGGATATATATATATATATATCCTATATTGCCGATGGAGAGTACACCTACTTTCAATAAAATTCCAGATCTCTAGAGTGTCTAAACTTGAAGATCCATGAATAGATTTCAGAGTTGTCTGTGAACATATATACACATATATATATTTTAACATTTTCACAACTATATTTTAACATAATAGATTTTGTTTATAAGTCTATGTATTTTATTTTGTTCATTAAAGCACATTATTTTAAGAAGCGGTCCATAGGTTTCATCAGACTGTCAATGGTGACTATGGCACAAACAAGGTTAAGAACTCCTGCTCTAGAATGTCAGAGGCTACAGCCCTTTTGGCCAATCCACACTGTAATACTGTGCTAAGTTTTGGAAATCACAGTTTAGGAAGGACTTTAAAAACTGGAGAGTACCAAGGAGAATACCCGGAATGGTAAGGAAACTAGAAACCATGCCATAGGAGGACCATTTGGAAAAAAACTAAGAATACTTATCCTGGAAAAGAAGATTCTGTGCTTTAACCAAATTAGACTCTGTTTCTCCAAAATACACTCTCTATTCTCTCTGTCTCAGTGGGCTGATGTGAGGATCAAATGAGATAACAGAAGAAAAATACTCTTCAAACCTTGAAATGCAACATAAATGCTTCTACTTATTCTCATTATTTTTAATTAATTATCAGTATTATCCTAAGCCTTGAACATCTCATTTTCTACTCACCGCTTTCTGAATTCTTGTCCTTTTAAAAACTAAACTCAAATACTACTTCCTCCAAGGAGTCTGTGCTGACCTCTCCATCTCCCACAGTTTATATCCCAAAGCACCCCTACATTACTCCTTTCAGGGCTGCGCATGCCTTTGTATTCTTAGTGTCTAGCACAGTGACTTGCGGTCTACTAAAACCCTTTTTATATGACCTATTTTATATACTGTCTATCCCATCCTACATTTGTATTGGGCTCTTCTTGTTTAAGTATAGCATTTTACATTTGCTACTACTGTATTTCATAGAAATACACTGTATTGTAAGAGTAGATGCCAGGAGATGACAGAACATCTTCAGGACGACAACCCCAAGCACAAGAGCCTTGGGAAGAGCAATGCTTCCAGCCCAGTGCCTTCAGCCATAATTCTCAGAAGCAAATCCTATAGAGATGAAGCCTGATTAACTGTTCATGAAGATGCTACAGCCACTACTACTTTAGGACCCAGAAAAGAAGGTTCTTGTCATCAAAGTCATTGGCACTATCAAATGTTTCAACATCAGAAATTAATATTATTTAAAAACTGAAATGACATTAAAGAAGAGGCGTTAACCTCCGTTCTGTTTCTGCACCCTAAGGACTATGCAACCTTTCTGGGACTGGCAGTTGAAACCTTCTGTGTATGTTTTCTCTCCAGTTACAATGTGAGCTCCTCAAAATCAGGGATTGCCTTCCTTTTCTCTTTGTGCATAGTGCTTTGTACATAATAAGAACTTAATGTTTTACCCTTTATGGCAGCAAGAATAGTTAATGTATCAGATTCTCTGAATACTAGGACAAATTATTGACATTAATGTAATTAATGTAATGTAATTTTCCATAATGTAATTAGGGAAAAAATTGAATATATTTAAAAAGTTATTGGCATATGTAAACCTGTTGCCAAATAGTGAATCCATATACAAAAAACAGAATCATAAACTCCAAAAGATCTTTAAAACCTAAAATGCAATGCTGAAAATAAAAAAGATGAAATTTAAAAGGGACAAATATAAAATCATACATGTGGGTTCACAAAATCACCTTGATAAGTACAAAATTAGGGAGATAAGGCTGAAAAATACCAGGGACTTTTAGATCACAACAAACAATATTTTAAGTCAAAAGTATGATATGACAGTCAAAAAAAAAGAGAGAGATTGTCTATCTCTGCTCTGGTTAGACCACATTTGAATATTCAGTTCTCCAAGTGCCACACTTTAAGAAAGATTATAGCAAGCTAGAAACCTTCCAATGAAGAATGACCAAAGCTTTGAGATCGTGGCATATGAAGACTAGTTAGCTGAATTAAAGGAGGATGTTTAGCTTTAAGAAAAAAATTAGAGGATGCTCCATCAATATACCTCCATGGATTTGAAGAGAAATTAAATTTACCTTTCTCATCTCCAGAAAGCGTAACTTGGAGCAATGAGAGCAAGTGGAAAAAATACTGGGGGGAGGCTCATAAAGAAAAACTCCCTAACAATTGGTTATGGGCTCCCCTTACCAAAAAGTAGAGTTTTCAAGCAAAAACTTTATCTCTCTGATAGGTTGTAGATTGAATTCTTATTCAGCTGTGGGTTGGACTACATGGCATTTGAGGTCACTTCCAACTCTGAGATGCCATGGTGGTTCTATGATTTTGGGAAATATAAGATCTCAGGTGAACAGCTGCCATCTGGGATTCTTTTAGAGATGTTGGGAATGCCTCTTCTTCATCCATTGCCTCACTTCCTTCAAGATTCAGTGAAACCCCATCTTCTCCACTGTCCTTCCTGATTCCCCAGGTGCCTTCATTCTTTTCAATTCAGTGACTTTGTACTGAACAGCCTTGTTATTAATTTTGTATCTATATTATAGATGTTTATTCTGTATATGCTCATGTTGTCTCCCTCAATATATGTAAGGAAGTAGGGACTGCCTCTGTCTTTCTATCCTCAGCATCTGGCATAGTCCCTTCATATAGTAATTTGTCTCTGGCACAAATGTTTGTGGATGGACCAATTAGTTTATAAAAATGGAACCTCACCTAACTGACCTTTCCCCATCTGGATCTCTGTGTAACTGAGACCTTTGATGGAGACAAGAAGGAGATAGGTAGCATAGAGGTAGTGCCAGGACCTGTAAGAGGACAAAGAGGAGCCAAGGGGTTTGTGACCAGACCTGCAGGAACCACAAGGTGTTGTTGGTAATGTGTGGCCTTGGTGAAGCCACCAATGGTTAGAGAATTAGAGGTGGAAGTGATAGCACCTAGGAAAATAACCCAAACCAGCAAGGGAAAGAGGTGAGCTGGACCCACTTCCTGACAGAGAGGAGATGACAAGGGTGATGGACAACTATAACAACTATGGCTACCCTTTATGTAGCACTTTAAGGTTTGCAAAGCACTTCCAAATATTATCTCTTTTCGTCCTCACGACAAGCCTGGGAGGTAGGGGAAATTGAGGCTGGGAGAAGTTAAATGATTTGCCCAGGGTCACATAGCTGTTAAGTGCCCAAGGCCAGATTTGAATTCAGGTCTTCCTAACTCCACATCTGGCACTCTATGCTCCCTCTAATACGCAAAATGAGACAAGTGTTTTTGGATTTGGCCAATATGGACATTTGTTTCAGATAAGTGTGCATATTTGTTACACCTGGTTTTTTTTTTAGTTTGGCTTGGGGTTGGGGTTGGGGTTGGGAAGATGGAAGGAAGAGAAAATAAATCATTAAAAAAATTTTTTTAATAGGAGAGCTGGCCCGATTCTTATGTTAAGTCATAGCAATCACCTCAAGCTACCCAAATGCATGGGACTCCACTGCAGATGATCCATCTCTATGACAAGCTGCCCAGGGAACTTTCTGTGTAGAAAAAACAAGAGTCCCAGTCCTAGTTGGTAAACTAGCAGCCCCCCGCCCCGGATAACACTAGTTACTTAGCTCTCTGGAAGGGTGTTGAGTCCAAATAAATAAGAAGAGTCATAGACATCATCGAAGACTCCTTGTTCTTCGACTTTGCCTAGAAAGGCTCCCGAGCTGGGTTGTGCCCAAGGATGTCAGAGCATGAGGTTTATTAATAACTATTTTTTGAACCTACTTTTGCTGAAATTCTTTTTCTCGCTTCAGATCTTCAGTTTGCTTCTTGATTCTGGTTTCCCACACTTCCTTAGCAGCAAGGACAGCCCCCGTACAAACTGCAGTTTCTGTCATGGCTCTGTTAGTTGAAGGAAGGGGTCACTGATTTCACCAGGGACTGAAATGCTGAATTACAGATGCCATCTCCTGGCAGACCTAATGATACTGGAGGAAATAGCATGAATGAATGAATGAATAAAGAGAAAGCATTGATTAAGGGCTTACTATGTGCCAAGTGTTGGGCTAAAAGAGAAATGCAAGGCAGTTCCAATTCTCAAGGAGCTAAACAATCTATTTGGAAAAGGTACAGGTTGGACAGATAAGCCCTGTGGTCCTTAATCTAAGAATAACTCATAATTTATCATTCTCTTGGGTTTGCCAAATGGTTTTCTTATCTTTCCTCTGCAATATAAGCAGTCATATAAGAACTGTCATCCTTATTTCAGACAAGAAAACTGAGACTTAGAGAGGTTCCTCATACATGATCTTTCTCTGTAACTGTTCTTTAGCTTTATAGAGCTAGTTCCTAATTAGGGTGAAAAATGGATCTCCTAAACTGGTTGCATTATTCAAATTGCTACAGCATATTTCCATGGAATTGATTACTATATTTTACATAATTAGAACTTGGTACAGTGTGCATTTGAATACACGAGATCATTTTCGGGGGCTTTGTTACATTCACAAATCAGAATCTAGCTGTATATCTGTATATTTGTAAAGTTGTGGAACAAAGCCCCTTTTAGATTTCGAGTGGCCATGTTTGTATAAGAAGTGATCAGGAAAAGAAGTTGGAAGAAGCAATGACCTGGCCCTCTGAAAGTGGACCTTTTGGGTGCCTGTTCTACCCACTCACTCAGTTATGTGAATAAACAGGAGGTTCAGAGAATATAAAACTCAAGAGAAGCTGGTGAAGGGAGAGCCTTGTACTTGAGGCCTGTACCTTGTTATTCAAGAGGTAACAAGACAGAGAGTAGAGACCTCAAGTCTACAAGACTGAGGGGGCTCCTGCTGGTCCAAGACAAAGAGAGTGTAGATCTTTCTAAAAAAGTCCAAGCAGTACCTAATGCCAGGATTTGGGGCGAGCCCTAAGCTGGAGACATTTACTAAATAATGACCAAGCAACAGAGCTCCATACCCAGTTAAGCAGAGACTCTACTCAACATAGAAAGTCCAGGAGAGCTGCACAAGCTAATGTCTTCTGGGGACCTGCAGTATGTGAGGAGACATAAGTTGCCTGTCTATGTACATGAATGTTTTGTTCGTATATTCCTCATATGTGCGTTTCTCTCCTTATGAACTCTATTTGCATCCATTTTCTCTAATAATGCTGGGATTATTAATAGAAGAGTGCTCCCGAGGTAAGAAATCGTATTGATGCTTCTCTTACTATACCATTTTAGTAACAGCTTTTGTTTCATGCTTTTCTGTCTTCTGGTTGACTAATATTAAAAGAAGAACACATTGGTGGGTGCTTTTCAGCTGTAGTTTTAGAAGTCTGGACCCAAGGATGACCTTGACCATGGGGTAGCCATCCCCAAGGAATCCTGATCTGGGAATATGAATTGGATGGTTAGCAAAGCAGATAGGGAACTGGAGTCAGGAAGACCTGGATTTGAATTTTTACACAGGTACTTACTAACTACGTGACTCTAAATTAATCATTTTAACTTCTCCCAGTCTATTTCCTTAACTATAAAATGGAGATAATGCTGTATCCTAACTCATGGGGCTGTTGTAAAGAAAAAATAAGACTGTGCATGTGTGTGCACACACATACACACAATACTTTGCAAATCTTAAAGCATTACATAACTATTAATATTACACGGATAAGATTAGTTAACTGTAGGTAGTAGGTTGTGCAAAATCTGTGTTTTCCTATGGTAATAACTAATAGGTAATGACATATGAAGTTAAGTGATACAGTGGATAGATTCCACCAGGCCTGGAGTCAGGAAGACCAGTTCAAATCCAGTCTCACTTACTAGCTGAGTGAGATCCGGAGCAAGTTACTTAACCTCTGTTGGCCTCAGTTTCCTCATCTGTAAAAAGGGGATGATAACAGCACCTACGTCCCGGAACTGTTGTGAGGATCGAGGGAGGAACAATTTTAAAGCATTTAGCACGGTGCTGGACACACGGAGTCTATTTAATATTAGTTATATTGTCATGGTAAAACTGAAGATCACAAGTCAAATGTCAGAATTGTCAAAAAGTAGGGCACAACTTAGACTTTTATCAGAGATAATATTTGATGACAGATTTCCCCCCTAAATCAATAGTTTCCCTTCTTATTCTAGTTGCACTGATTTTGTTTGTGCAAAAATCTTTTAATTTCATGTTCTAAAAATTGCCTATTTCAGCTTTTGTGATATCTATTCATTGCCTTAGACAACTTTCTAAGGGGGAATTTCTCCAATGAGAGTTGCTTATATCATTGAAAACAGAATTACATATACTAATGGACAAAAAAACCCCCAAAACCCAAACCACTCATTTCCTAAGGTTCAGAATGATTTTTGAGGCACAGAAGTAATAGTCTGATGAAATCTCCATGTGATCAGCCTGATCTGGCTGCAGTCTAGGAGTCTTTCTGGGTGTGAGTTGGAGAAAGCTGCCTAATATGTCTTTAAAAGCACAGGTCCCACTGAGACTTACCTCCTTCCAAATTATGTTTGATACATCATTTTTTCCAAGTTTTGATGTCTTCAACTGTTAGTTAGTGGAACTTGTTTTTGTTAATTGGATTATCATTATTAGGATATATTTATTCACTATCGTCATGGGTGCAGAGGAGATCCTGGGTTCAAAGATGATGGGATGGGGTGTTAAACTGTCACTAAAGGACCTTCTAATTTACTTTGTGTTCAGAGAAGCTCATCACAAGAAGGCTGACAACCAGGTGATAAAGTTTGCTCTCCACTCATGAAACCATAAAGTAGAAAGGGATTGTGGCATACATAGAATAAGTTCCAAATGAATGAAATTGTGAGTCCTTCAAATATTTACCATAGATTTGTCAAAATTCTTCCTTTTCTGTTATTTTCCTTGAGCAACTCAGCCCTATAATTGATCTAATCTTTTCTGGAAATGGAGCTGTATTTTCTATTCAGTCAATAAAACAGCAATAAATTATTAAACACTTATTATGTGGTAAGCACTGTGTTAGGCACTGGGGAGATAAAAAAATTTTTGAGTCCATGTCCTTAAAGAGCTCACATATTATGAAGGATACAAGTGTAATATGCAAAATAAATATGAGGTGGGGAGATCAGGAAAGGCTCCATGTAGAAGATGACATGAGCTAAGTTTTTCAAAATTACAATTCAATACCTCAAGATACATATTTCATATGTGTTTCACTGTGAACCTATTATCTCCCTGGAAAATAAGTGCCCCATGAAAGCAGGGGCCATTTTTGTTTTTGTTTATTGTTTACCATAGGGCCTGGCACAAAGGCACAGAAATGCTTGTTGATTGATATTTCCATGGTCTTGTAATCTCCATGGTGTGCTATTCCCTCCACTGGTATAAATCATACTATGAGTTATATCTGAATTCAGGTTTTCTCATCTCCCATCTCCAGGCCTTTGCATAGACTGTCCTCCATGCCTGGAATACTCTCCCCTCCACAACTCCCCAGATTTTTCAAACCTCAGCTCAAATGATACCTATATGATTCCTTTCTTGGTTCTCTTCCCTTCCTTCCCAGTTAGCAAATTCTCCCTCTTGAAATTACATTTTATTACTTTCACATATACCTCTGTACATATTTTCCCCTGACTCTCAATCTCAGCTCTTTAAGGTCAGAGCCTAATTTGGGGGTGTTGTATCCTCAGTGCCTTGCACATTATGAGCGCTTAATAGATAAATGTTGAATTTGGCCTCCATGGAATCTGGAGTGTTTAGAAGTGATGGGGTGCTTGGGTACATATACTTGGGCCCCAATTCTAAAATCACATTTCTCTTTAAAAATCACATAGCTTCCAAATACTATCTCAGGCAGTTTCTCCCTCAAGGACACAGGCTGCCCTAGCAACAACTGATATATCCCTTCCTGCTATAGTAGCCAGCTGTACCTAGAGAACTCATTAGTTTGAAGCAAGTATGTACTGAACTGGCTGTGTACTGGGTCATAATGACATTTACTACTCACTGAGCAATCAGATGTATCCTAGACTTGGACATATCTATACTCCCTTTACATTAATCTTGTCTAACAAGTCATTGGCGACAGAACCCTGGTTCTTCCTGGACAGCCCTGACCGTTGGTTGACTTGGTGACGGTTCAGGCCTAAAACCACACCTCCAGGGAGCCTCCCCTTGGTCTATTTCCTGATGAATTTTGGGTAAAATACCTGCACAGAAGATATCAAAAGTGCATGTTCCTTTAAGAACTGACCACTCCTTAACTACTCCCTAATCCACCCCAAAACACTTAGCATATATGGCTAAGTGAGACTACAGAATATCCTATATAAATTTTCCCTTGTACCCTTCTAAGGTTGCAGATTCCCTAAGAACTCTTGCCTGCTGAAAAGCATAATACACCTTTACCTTGATTTCAACAATGCTTGAGTTTGTGAATTCTTCTCCAGACGACCTGCCCCTGGTACCCCGGCCTTTGTGGGGGTCTCACACTCCCTTTCCAGCCCTCATCAGAAGCATATAGTTTCAGATCATTTCAAAAGTTATAATTTGTATTAGAGAGAAAACTGGGTATTAAATCAAATCACGAGTTGAAAGAAGACCTGTGAGACAACATATCCTGGGAAATGGAAGGGAAATGAAGTTCTTCCACCTTATGTTATTATCACAACAGAAAGGGACACACAGGACCCCAGGTCCATGGCAATGACATGCCAGGGGTAGCAGGTTTGTAGAGCATGCAAAACTAAAAACAATTCACAAAATCAAACAAATCAGGCCGGAAAGAAATCCATTTTCTAGAAGTTACTCATTAAGTAACTCTGACCTTTCAAGAAACAGGTTTTACACTGATTTTCCCAACTGGTTTGCTTTTGCTTTGGCCCAGCAAGAACAGGCACAGGTAGAACCGGATCCTCAGCAGCATACATTTCTAAGTGAGAATGAGGGGAGAATTCAGAAAAACTTACCAGGGCCTGCGCTGTTTCCAGATTGACTGATTGCTCAGCAAGGTAGAGATTACAGATGGTTTTGCCAGTGCCACTCCAAGCAATTCAGATCCTTAGCCACGCTTCAACTCAGAGGACTGTCATGTCAGTCCAGTGCTAATTTTAAACCATGACAAAGCTAGGAATAGCAGGAATAGCAGCAATCACATGGGGCTTGTGTGCAAAGCATCTGGAGGATTCGTGTTGAAAGTTTTCCCACTTACCAAGACCCATGTGCAGACAGAGTTAGGAGATCCACAGAAAGCAGCAAATCTGTCCCTATGAGAAACACTTGTGTCGTATAAATAGAAGGGGCTGCCAAGTTCTTCAACCGCATAAGCTTAGACCACAGGCACAGAGACTTCAGAACAATCCCAAAATACAGACTTAGGAATGTGAGGAGCTGACATTGCTGGAATTGTAACTTGGAATTCAGATTCTTGAGAGTAAATTGATTTGGGGGAGGTCTGGTTTACAGGACAGGTGTGAAACTCATAGTCTGCACGGCCATGTGGGGCCCACAAAACTCCTGAGTGTGGACCAAAACATATATAAATATAATTGGGAAACGTTTAACGAAAGTAATAAAAATACAACATAGGTAATGTTAATTTGTAGTTTTCTCAGTCAGTATGCGGCCCATAGGGATCCGTTTCTACTGAAGTTTGGTATCACTGGTTGACAGCATAACCTGTCCTATGTGGTTGAGGTAGACTGAGGACACAAGATAAGCAATGAGAAAGTGGGAAGTCTGGGTGTTTGAAGCAGAAGGCTTTGAGGTGGAGGAGACTGTGAGCCAGCTAGGAAGGACAAGAGAGGCCCACACGTAATAGCAACAAGGATCTGTATGAGATGGAGGGAAGTTTCAAAGAGGAGACAACAGTTGGTGAATTACGAGGAAGAGTAAGGATTATAAACCATCCCTTCTCTGGTTCCTCCTAGAGGCAGCTGGGTGGTATGGTGGGTAGAATGCTGCCCCTGGAATCAGGCCCAATTCCAATTTATCTTCAGGCATTTACTGGCTGTGTGATTCTCGGACAAGTCACCTAACCTCTGTCTGTCTCAGTTTCAAGTCTAAATGGGGATGATAAGGGCATCCGTCTTGCATGGTGGTTATAAGGATCAAATGAAATAATATTTGTACAGCATTTATTTATACAAGAAATGCTTGTCCACCTTCCCCTTTGTCTTGGCTCCATGATTCAACGAGACATAGGGTATCTTCAGGAGAAATCCAGGTTTCAGTGAGTACCAGAAGACAAAAGAAGTGTGAGATGATAGGATCATAGTTTCAGAAATAGAAGGGACCTTACAGGACAGCACGTCCATCCATTTTTTGCAGATGAGGGGAATGAGGTCCCCTAAAGATGAAATCAGGGGCCTGAGTTCATCCCGATAGAAAGTGGCAGAGCTTAGAGTTGAACTCAGGTCCAGATATTGACACTGTACCACAGTGGAGGAAGGTGTGTGAAAAGGGAAAGCAGAGAAAAATAAAGACGGGGAACTGCTAGGGCTGAGTGTATAGGAGGGGAGGAGCAGTGATAGGCGTTGAAAGTTCTTTTGATGCTAATTCTTCTAAATCAGGAGTTATTGATCTGTCCTTAAGATAGATTTGGGGGGGGGGGCTGTGAACTTGACTAGGAAACAAATCACATCTTTATTTCTGCATCCTCCATAATCCTAAGTATTTTCTGCATTTAAAAAGCATATTCTGAGAAGGCATCCTTGGTATGACACAAAAAAGGTTAAGAACCCCTGGCCTGGATGATGCTGAGTTAATTTCAATTGTTCTATAGGACATAGGTCGCTAGGCCAGGTGGCTCATCCAAGTGGGAAGCTAAACCAGAGAGAGAAGCAGCACAGGCATGAGTCCCTGAGGTAGCAGCCTAAGGACAGGAATGTAAATAGGAAAACAGGATGTTTATTGACATTTATTGACTTCTATGGGCCAGGCACTACTGTAAGCACTTTACAAGTATTATCTCATTGGATCCTCACAACAACTCTAGAAGGTAGGTACTACTATTATCTCCATTTTATAGATGAGGAAATGAAGGCCACTAGAGGTTAAGTGACTTGCCCAGGGTCTAAGGTTGGATTTGAACTCAGGCCTCCCTGACTCCAGGCCCTGTGCTCTACTCACTGTTCCACCAAGAGGCCAGTGTCATTGAAATGAAGAATACATGAGGGGAGTAAGATGTAAGAAAAGTGGAAAGGCAGGCAAGAGCCAAGTTAAGAAGAGTTTTGTACACCAATGAAGAGTATTTTATATAGTTGCTCCTGGAGATAAGAGGGAGCCACTAGAGTTTACTGAATAAGGGGGTGATATGATACGATCAGAACCTGGGTTTTAGGAAGATCAGTTTTACAGTTGAGTGCAGGATGGACTGTAGTGGGGAGAGACTTGAGGCAAGAGACCAACCTGTAGGCTACTGCAATAATGCAAGTGCAAGGTAATGAGGGACTGCACTGGGACAGTGTCAGAGGAGAGAAGTGAGCCTACAGGAGAGGTATTAGAAGGTAAAAAGAATAGAACTTGACCACTGATTGGATACGGGGACTGAGAGAGTGAGGAGTGGGGAATGACAGCCACATTTTGAGACTGTGTGACTGAGAGGATGGTGGTACCTTAGTGGATAATGGGGAAGTCTGGAAGGGAGCAGCGTTTGGGAGTAAAGATAAAGGGTTTTGGACATGTTGAATTTAAGGTATCTACAGAATATTCAATTTGAGATCTCTAAAAGGAAAGTGAAGATATGACACTGGAGGTTGGGAGAGAGGTTTAGGCCTGGACAGATGGATTTAAGTCATCAGCATAGAGATAAACCATTGAAAGCACAGACCCGAACTAGAGTGATGATTGTGAGTACAGAAGTGGGAATGTAGAAAAGAGCTGTTAAGGAAGAAATGACATTTGGCAACTGATTTAATGCGTGGAGTATGTAAATGAGGTTTTTGGTTTTTTTAGTGTTCAATAAAGTCCTCATTTTATAAACATTTCTTTTTAAAAATTTAGTTTTCAGAATTCACTTCTATAAGATTTTGAGTTCTAAATTTTCTCCCCCTCCCTTCTCTCCTCCTTTCCCAAGATGGCATGAATCTAAGTACAATCATATTAAACATATTTCTACATTAGTCATTTTGTAAAGAAGGATTAGAGAGCCAAAAGGAGAAACCATGAGAAAGAAGAAACAAAAAAAAAAGAGAAATTAGTATGCTTTGGTCTACAATCAGACTCCCTAGTTCTTTCTCTGGATATGGATAACATTTTCCATCATGAGTCTTTTGGAATTGTCCTAGATCCTTGCATTGCTGAGAAGGGCTAAGTCTATCCAAGTGATCCTTGCATTGCTGAGAAGAGCTAAGTCTATCCAAGTGATCCTTACATTGCTGAGGAGAGCTAAGTCTATCCAAGTTGGTCATCACACAATGTTGCCGTTACTGTGTACAACGTTCTCCTGGTTCTGCTCAATTCACTCAGCATCTGTTCACGTAAGTTTTTCCAGGTTTTTCTGAAGTTCTCCTGCTCATCTTTTCTTATGGAACGATAGTATTCCATTACATTCATATACCATAATCTAATCTGTTTCCTAAACCAATCCACCCTCTCTTTCCATCCAAGTTATCTGTAAAATACTCCAGGAACTTACTATTTTTGCTTCTGCTTTGGCTTCTATTGGTCTTCAACTCAAATGCATTCCACCGTGTTTGCCTACTCTAGTGCCTAGATTTTGTCACATTAGTATATTTTATATACTATAACTTGTTTTCTCATTTCCCAATTGAATAGCCACTCAGTTTGCAAATCTTTACCAATCTCAAAAAAAAGCTGTATTTTTTGTATGTTATAAAAGATAAAATACATAACTGATTACATGAGACTGAAAAGCTTCTATATAGACAAAATTAATGTCCATAGAATAAGAAGGGTAGTGGTCAAATGTGGAAAAAAAATCTTTGCCTCAAATTTCTCTAATTAGGGCTTGGGATCAGATTTGCAGGGTAAGCAGGTCATCCTGGGCTGCATCCACAGCTCCAGGGATACATTCACCCAAGGATGAGTGCAAAATAGTCTTGTATTGTTTGAATGTTCTTACCTTTGTATTTGAAGGTCTTTCTCTTGATTACTTACAGAACTTGTTTCTGATTAAATTTAACCCCTATGTGTCTTGAGTTTTACAGCCTTTTTTTTCCTTCTGGAGACAATTTGTGAATGATTTCAATTGGCATTTCATTTTCTGTGTTCAGAAGTCCTGGCAAGTTCTCTTCTAATATCTCCTGCTTGATGGTATTAAGGGGTTTTTGTCTGGCATGTTCTTCTCCAAGTTCTACAATCCTTAGATTGTCTTTATGTATCCTGACTTTGAGATAGTATGTTTTGCCTGTATAGTGAGTGTATTTTTTCTTGTAATATTACAATTTTTTGCTTTTTTTCTAGATTGTCTTTTGTGTATTTTCATTGCCAATCTACTATTCTCTCTTTTGTTTCTTTGGTGAGACTCGCCACCGCGCTTTCCAGGGTTTTGTTTTCGTTTTTTTTCCTGTCCATTATTTTTGATGAGCAGGCTATAAAATTCAGCTCTCCTAATTTTAATTTCTTTTTCCAACCACTCAAGAACAGCATGTTGTGGTTCTATGTTCTCAAGTTCCACAGGACCCTCTTTCTCATTAAGTGTTGGATCACTTTCCTTTGTTTTACAGTATTTATTTATATATACCTGGACTTCTGGACTAAATCTGGAGGCCACACTTCCTTCTGCTGTTAATGTTTTTTCTACTGATTTATCTGCTTATTAAGTTTAAGGGTCTTTGAGTTTTCTTCTTCAAGATCTTCGGTAATTTCAGCTCCCCCCCTCTTATTTTCCCTTCTTGTTTACATCCATCTGACAGTGATTGCTGTAGGGGCTGGAATTAAAATGTCTCAGCCTCCTCCTATGGTGGGCATTTCACTATATGCCAGTCTGGGTCTGCCTCAAATGACTTTTGGGGGCACAGAACTGGCTGGAACTCAGGCTTAGTAGAGTGTGTGCACTCTCCCTCCCCCCTTCACACACTCACACAGACATATTTCAGCATCCTTCTTCACTCCCTCTGTATCTCAGTTCCTTAGCTTGGTGGTCATATGAGTTTCATTTCTGTACTTTGGCTCTCTGAAGGGAGGAGGGCAGGATACGGTGTGGTGTGGATTTCCAGTTCAGACATTGTCCTGCCTGTCTGTTCCTGGCTACCCAGAGACCTTTTGCAGTTCTGGCTGATGCCTGCCTCCTCCCCCCTCTTCCCCACCCCTAGCAAGCTTACGTCCTGGAACACTACTTCAGTTGTGGTATTGGCTGCCTGTGGGGTGCCCAGAAGGCTTCTGCCTCTGCAATGCTGCCATACCACTGGCAAGCTGTCACAGCCTGAGCAAACTCCCATGGTGGGGAGTTGTGATTGCCAGGACATTGGAGACAGGGAGGGAGTACTGGACCTGGGACTAGGTTTTATTGTGAGCCTGTGGTGGGATCTTTGGGGTGGCTAAAAGCCAATGGTTCAGAAAGTGGGGGAGGATGATGAATGGAGGAGTGCAGTATAGAAGCCAGTTCAAGCATGCCCAGTGGAGGGCACCTGGGTGGCTCAGTTGACAAGAGCACCAGGTCTGGAATCTGAAGACCTGAGCTCAAATCTGCCTTCAGACACTTACTAGCTCTGTGAGCCTTAACCTCTATTGACCTTAATTTCCTCATCTGTAAAATGGGTATAATAGCGGCACCTGCTTCTCAGGATTGCTGTGAGAACTGAGATAATAAATAATTATAAAGTGCTTAGCAAATGCTAGCAATTATCATCTTTGGCATATAATTTCTGCTTTGGAGACATCTGAGATGTCCAGAGGACCAAAGAAAATGTCTATTGTCTTGCGCAACACAGCTGCCACTTGTGCCTGTGGCCTACACAGTATGCTGCCCTGGTATGGCTCTGGGACTCTGTCACAGCTCCATTCAGTTCCAAAGCCCTGGAACAGGACTGGGGCACCCTTAGATCCAGTCCCCAGTGTCCACAGCCTCTCTCTCTGCAGATATGGTCTGGAAAAATGCATCATTATGACTTTTTCCTGGATTTGAGTTTTGGCTTTTCTAGATCAGCTTGGAATTTTTGGTTCTGGGGGAGGGAATTGCTGTATTCCATTCCACTCTGCCATCCTGGTTCTGCTCCTGCTCATACAAAACAAGCTTGGTGGATTCTCCTGAATCCACTATCCAAACCCAGTATCATTTAGACTCCTTTTCAACCATAGACCATTGAATACTGAAAGAATAAAAAATAAAAGATTACTAAAAATTTTATTGAAAAATTCCATTCCAAAAGATACATGAATTTTTCTTTTAAATCAATTAATGCAATACAATAATCTTTTCAATAATGAGTTATGTGCCAAACTATTCTATTTGTATACATTTGAAAGTCAACTCTCCCTCTCCTATGCAGATTTTCCTCAAGTGGTTTAAAAATATTCATTTCAACTATAAATCAAAACATTAATATGAACAAGAAACCTTTCTTTTTTTCTATCACAAATCTTGAGTCAATATATTTAGCACCTGATATTCAATTGCACAGCATTAAAACAAGTTAGTGCTTCCGAATGAAATCAATGCTAGCTTATGTTCCTGTTAATGCTACTGAGAGAATCTGTTAGATTGCTCAAGTATTATGTTTTTATTCTAAAATCACAGAATTCCATAATTGGAAAAGACCTGATAGGTTACCTAAGTCAAGGATGCATTAGCCTTCTCTCCAATATCCCTCACAAAATGGTCATCTACATAGCTGCTTGAACACCCAGAGGCACAAGGAATTCCCAAGCTAAGGTAGTCTACCCTTCTTGCTCTCTTTCCACTCTAATTGTCCTTGGTTTGCCTTTCCCCAAGAACGAGAAAAAATGAATTCTTATCAACAGTGTTGAGTAATAAATACTTAGCAACTAAACATTACCACACTACCTTTAAATAAAGGCAGAAGGCAATAAAGAAGGCAGTGCCATCCCAAACAGATGGACAGGGAACAAGCTGTTACATGTACAATGAAGAGTTACAGGATTTTCCTATATATGAAAGGAACAAATTTCTCCATATGTATTCCCTTAAATTAGTAACACTGAAATGATTGTTAAAGAATTCCTCCCAAATTATAGTTTTATAAAGATCAAGAATATCAGAAACCTGAATTAGATCGTTATCCTTAGCAGACTTAAGGGTAATTCAACATTTATTAAGCTGCAACTTGTATCATATGCAAGCCTCTTTGCTAGGAATTGGGAATGCCAAGACAAAAAAAGGGAAGTGTTTCCTATACTGAAGGAGCTTTCACAAAAAATACAAACTAATGTGAGGAAGAAAAGAGCACCAAAACCTGGGGAGAAGAGGGAGAGTCAGCATAGGGGAGAGAGCACCAGAGCTCAGCCCTGAAGAAACTAAAGTGAGGAGGTGGAGAGCAGAGCCTAGAAAAAGATCTGAGGATAAGTGATGCAATGAGGAGTTAAGTCAGCTGGGAAGCCCATTTTTCTAGAATCCCAAGTGCATGAAAGGGGAGAAAAGGAAGCTAATGGCAGACATCTCTCTTCTCCCAGTAAGGCACGAGACAAGGAGAACAGAAAGGGTGGTAAGAACTTTAGCTTTAGGAGAGACGGTTAGGTTTGGAAAAATTACTCTGGGAAATGTGATAGTTAATTAGAAAAGAATAAAAGGGTTTCTGTGCGATAGCATAGCTAAGTTAACAAATTTGCAGTGGACCCAGTTATCATAGTTATATGACTTCCTCCAGTATGATATATATATATATATATATATATATATATATATATAAACAGAGAAGGCAGAGAGTGGGGATTCAGTTATAAAATATAATCTCAGGATTCCTTTAAGATCATTTCAATTTCCCCCCTTTTAAGTTTTAAGGTGGTGCTTATAAAGGATGAGACATTTACAGGAATGAAACTAACTTTACTGAATAATAAAAATCTACTGAACATCTTTAAAGATAAGCATAAGTGCACTTTATTTAAGAATTTGTATAATTAATACTAGGCAAAGAAATATTATTGTATATAAATTCCTTTTCCCAACCCTAAAGAGACAGTTAAAAAATATCCTACTGAGATAGCACATGTAGATACTAGTTTTCATGTCAGTCTTGTTGCTATCATTATCCCTTACATTTAAGATCTCAATACAATATTAAGATACTATACACGTCACACTCTATTTTATAAAATTTGACAACCTTACGAGAGTTACAAATAAAGCTGCCCATTTAAATTTAAGAGCTGCAACATGGTAAGAAAGATTGGCATTTTACTATGGGATCTTGGTCATGTAATATAATCATTTACATAACAGGAACTTCAATAAGGAGCATGTTCTAGCATAGCTAGGTTTTATACATTTTTCTGATGCCCAGAAAGTTGAAGGATGTTTCAAATTCATATTTATTTCAGTTCTAGTAGCATAGTAGCTGGATTTTCCAAGTAGGATTTCCATAAATTAGAGAAACGGGCCACTGTAGCACCATCAATAATTCTATGATCAGCAGACCAGCTCACATTCATTATCTGTACCTTGATTACTTCACCTTTCTCATTAAAACGAGGTATATCCTAGAAATAAAAAGGGGGGAAAATTGTGCTCAGATTCCAAATTATGCAAAGCAGTTGTAGCTGCAAGGGCTATCTATGTCTCTTTTCTAACAGTGTCAGCCAAGTCTAACATGATGTGAGGCCATATGTTGGAAAACAAACCATTCATATCTATATGTATCATTCAAGGAATTTTTAGTTTACATATTCTAATAAATAGGGTATTTTAGTTAAGAGGGCATATTTCCTGTACTCACTGGGGGTTCTAAGCCTTTTTTGTATTGTGGAACTCTAGTGAAGCTTATAGATCTCATCTTAAAATACTATTTTTAGTTGAATAAAATAAAATACAGAGAATTAGAAAGGAAGCCAATTATGTGGAAATGTAATGTGTTTATCCTTCATTTTCAAAGAAGATCATGACATCACAGAAATAATGACGATTTGTACTTGACTTTGTTTTGACTGAAGGAGGGCTGTGCAAGGTAACCAACCTCACTTTCTCCTCCTGAGCCATCTGGGTCCAGTGACCAGATATTCATCAATGCATCAGGATGACTGGAGATGGCCCAGGATGCAATGGGAGACTTTGGCCTTTTTAGGCTGGTCTTTTCAGGTGTTCATTTAGAGGGAGATAACCCGACTAAGTGAATAGGCCTCTTTAAAAAGTAGTCAGGGAATGGTCCTTTTAATGAACAAAAGAGAAAAAAAACTAAATCAAGCTGTGAGGAAAATAGAAAGTGTTACTACTGATAATCACTCTAGTCCAGCCATTAAGTGGAGTTTGGGCAGGGACCTATTGTTGTCCGGCCTATGGTCTTCAGAGTGCACATTGGGTTTAAAGTTTTGGGAACAACAAGGAAGGAAGGAAAGGAAGAAGAGAGGGAGGGAAGGAAGTACATCTAGCCAGTAAATCCCATAGGAAGGGGTAGGGGGAGACAGAAGGGAGAGTATGAGCTGGGCTACCCAGTTAGCTGGGTCCCCACTCAGGCAGCTTGGCCTACTCATAGATTGTGTTCATCCTTCGTTTTTGAAGAAGACCATGACATCAGAGAAATGATGACATGACTTACACTTGACTTTGTTTTGAGTGAGGGAGGGCTCTGCAAGATGACCAACCTTACTTTCTTCTCCTGAACCATCTGGGTGCAGTGACCAGATATTCATCAGGATGACTGGAGATGGCCCAGCTATGGAAAGGAGTTAAGGGAAGGGGAAAGGAACTTAAATAACTAGAAGTAGAAGGAAAATCTAGGAGTGTCTGGAGCAAGCTCAAATCAGCTCATGAAGAATTTATACCCCAGAAATCTGTAAAATGAATACTAAAATTTTTGGCAGAGACATTTTAGAAATATATTAACTGTTACAAATTGGTTTGACTATTCAGTTGATTATCTAGACTTGGATGGAGAAAATGTAGATCAAACTTAGAAGTGCATCATATCCACGTCCTCCCCCTAACATTAAACATTCACCAGCACATCTCTGGAGAATACAAATTTCCCAGGTAGTGAAACAGAAAGGAAATAGGTTGGCTTCAGGTGGCTATGTGAAGGTATCTGGAAGGGATTATAACTCCTCTCCATAAGAAGCTTAATTAATTTTCAATTAATGACTACATCTCCTAAATTAGATAAAATATGATCTATCTGTTCTACGTACATGAACCTGCTGATGTCATTTTTACCCATACAAATCCTTACGCTTATAAGAGAACCTCTTTGAACTTAAGTAGTCTGATCTTTGGAAAAAAGACATCCCTAGGTCTGTATTTGAACAGTTTGGCAAGACTTAAGCTCTCCTGGGACAACCTCTGAGAGTTGAGAAAAGGAGATACTGGAGAAAGACCCTAAGACAGGTTGTTTATAGGTAAAAAAAATTCTGCCGTATGTCCCACAAAACCTAATAGTAAAACTGTTCTGCATATTGGCCTTCTCCCCAACTTACAATAGGGGAATATCTTCACACTCTGATTGGCAGAGAGTAGAGAAACCTGCTAGACAGTTGCTAAACAAGGTCTGGGCTACTAGCAAATCACAAGGGGTCATAGCTGAAGGGATGGTGACTGTCCCCCATCTCATCACTGGGGAAAGAAGAGAAAGCAAGAATCTACTAGGCTGGAATTTATCTTACTCTCAGCCTGATAAATCTCAAATACATAATTCTTATTTTTCTCCAAACACAGTAATATTTAGGTTTTAATTACCAGATTTTTTATCTTTACTTTAGTTCAACCTATCATATTGATATGATTCTGGAAGAAAGAGTGAGGCTGATGATTTTGTGTAACTCTACTTCACTTAAATCCAATTCAGGCACAAGTCAAGGCATCACCCTGAGATTTCACTGATCCTCTTCAAAAACAAAGATTGAACAACAATTTTTCCCTCCTCAAAAGAATAATAAAGAACTGTAAGTATCCAAGGCTGGATCATTAGAATTAAGATGGAAGATGTAAAGGATGAAGGTTTGGCAGTACTAGACCACAAGTTAAACTATAAAGCAGAAAATATCAAAATATCTATTATTGGCTAAGAAATAGAGGGGTATATCAATGGAACAGAGTAAACATGCAATACAAAATAATGACAAACACCAAACTTGGTTTCTATCACTAACAAAAGGATTAAATTCAATTGGTGCTGATATTCCTCAGTTACTTATACCTTTATTGCTCCAAGAGCTCCAATTGCTACTTCTGGTGGCAATATCAATGGTTTGGCATAGGTACCGCCAATCTGAAAAAGAAAAGTATAGAAACTGGGATTCTGGAAAAAATACTCTTAAGATTTTTGAAGGTTTTTTATACTTATAACTTTACATTATTAGATATATAGATATGATTCATAACCTCCATATTAACAAAGGGACTTGAGTTTGACAGAAGTAATTATTTTTCTATTTTATTAATGATCAATTATTAGTACTGGGATCCAAGTTTTTTTTCTTTTTTCATTCCCTGATTCAGGGACAGGGCTTGCAGGTCAACCCGTCTCTGAAGAACAGGGCTAATGACGAGACTGGCCCAGTGTTCCAGGAGCATTCACCTCAACTTCGGGTGGGACCTCACCCAACTGGGAGCACTTACTTCTGATGAAAGTGTAAAGAGAATCTAATCCAGGTGAATTCCACCTCAAAAAAGCAAAAAAAAAAAGGTTCTTGCCCCTCAAGGTTTAGCTTAATTGATCTGGGGTGGAGATGTATCCCTTTGTCTAGTTAGCAGAAGACAGGCAGCTGAGTCTCATTATCAAACAGCAGAAGGAGCTGAAGGCTTTCAGTTCATTACCCCATTTGAAAGTCTGTCTGCCCCCTCACTGACGGTTCACCAGTTTGGATTGATATCCCTGTCGGGGGTAGTCACTTTTCTAAAGGTATTAAGCATTTGATGATTTCCATGTTTTGCTTTTGGTCACCAAGAAGTAACACTATCAATTTATTATTTGCTAGCCTAATTAAGAAATTTTATTATTAATTACTCAGAAACTTTGTTTCACGCTTTTCATTAATCTCAAATTCAAGCCATATGAGGACCAGTTCAAAAAATTGGGGATAGGTAGTGTGGAGAAGAATTGGGCAGAAATGACAGCAGAATTTGAATATTTGAAAGGTTGTGTGTCTTAGAGAAGGAGAGGCATTCTACTTCGCCCAGAGGATTACTAAGAGCAATGGGTTAAAGTTGGCAAGAGGCAAATTTAGTATGCTATAAAGAAATACTTTTCAGGATTTATTCCTGATTCTGTCTGATCAATTCTGAAACTTTGCGACTCAGTTTATAAATATGAATATTTTAATTATTACAGTACTCACTGATCCAATGTTGGACAGCGTGAATGTTCCCCCTGTAATATCAGCAGTTCCCAGCTGATTAGCAGAACCCAGTTTCTGTAGACGATTTAATTCAATGGCAATCTCAAATAAACTACAGAGTTGAACATTTTTAACATTGGGGACAATAAGTCCTTTTTCAGTATCCATAGCAATTCCAATATTATGAGAAGCCTATAAAATAAAAATAGCACAGTAGTTCTTTCACCAAGTTAACAACTGAATAACAATTAGGTAAAGACTGATTTTACCTCCCGGTGTTCCCCTAAAAGAGGGCTGCTTTTTTCCCCTCTACTCTCTATAATTATGATTATAAAAAAGCATTGTTTTTCTACCCTCACCCCAAATAACTGAATTTTAAAATAAAGTTTTAGGTCTATTTTAATTCCCAGGCCACTGAAACAAAATTACTTGCCTTAGAGATAGTTCCAAAGTCTAAACTATATACTAGCTCTCAAGCTGTATTATAAAGAGGTAATTATCAAAACAATCTAGTACTAGCTAAGAAATAGAGAAGTGGATCTGTGGAACAGATTTGTAGTAAATAAGTATAGCAATTTAGTGTTTGATAAACCCAAAGATCCAAGTTTTTGACAAAAACTCACTCTCACACTATACACTAAGATAAGTTTAAAAGAGGTACATGATCTAGATATAAAGGCTAATACCATAAACGAATTAGGAAAGTATGGAATAGTTTACTGGTCAAATCTATGGATAAAGGAAGAATTTAGAACCAAACAGGATATGGAGAGCATTACAAAATATAAAATTTTGAGTATATAAAATTAAAAATTTTGCACAAATAAAATAAAATCAGAAGGAAAACAAAAAACTGGGGGAAAAATTTTACAGTAAGTACCTCTGATAAAGGTCTCATTTCTCAAACTAGAGAGAAATGAATCAAAGGTATAAGAATACAAGTCCCCAAATAACAAATGATCAAAGGGCATGAAGAGGCAGTTTTCAGATGAAGTAATCAAATTACCTATAATCTTATAAAAATGTTCTAAATCTGTACTGATTAGAGAAATGCAAATTAAAACAACTTGAGGTACCATCTCTCACATCTATCAGATTACAGAAAAGGAAAATGATAAATGTTGGAGGGAATGTGGGAAAGCTGGGACACTAATGTGGTATTGGTGGAGTTGTGTTGATTCAGCCATTGTGGAGAACAATTTGGAATTATGCCCAAAAGATGATAAAACTGTGCACACCCTTTGACTGAGCTATACCACTACTAAGTCTATGTTTCAAAGAGACTTTTTTTAAAAAGTAAAAAGTACCTATTTCTACAAAAATATTTTTAGCAACTCTTTCTGGAGTGGCAAAGTGTTAGAAATTGAGGGGATGCCCATCAACTGAGGAATGGCTAAACAAGTTATAGTTTATGATTGTAATGGATTTTATTGTGTTAAAAGAAATGATGAGCAGGCTGATTTCAGAAAAACCTGGAAAGACTTACATGAACTGATACAGAATGAAGTGAGCAAAACCAGAACATGGTACACAATAACAGGAATACTGTACTATGTAACTCTGAATGACTTAGCTATTTTCAGCAACACAGTATCCAAAAGATTCATGATGAAAAATGCTATCCATTTCCAGAGAAAGAACTGATGTTGCCTGAATATGGACCAAAGCATACTATTTTTCACTTGTTTTGGTCGGTTTTCTTCCATGAAATGACTAACATGGAAATGTTCGGCATGATTACATATGTATAACCTATATCAGATTGCTTACTGTCTCAGCAAGGGGGAAGAAGGAAAGATAGAATTTGAAAGTAAAAAAAAAACTCCAACAAATGGGGATAAAAATTTGTTTTTAAAAAATAAAGGGGGAGATTTCCTGGGCATTGAACGTTTCAGAGATGACTCCCTAACAAGTTTAACAGTTCTAGGACTGATCTTTCCTCTTACAGGAAAGAGAGGATTAAATATATGACATTGAAGCTAGAGGAGCAAAACGGAACAAAATCACAATATAGGTAAGTAAAAGGTCTGAATTTTGCCTTCCACTATTACTATGAGTATTTTAGATGGTACAGTCCAATGGGAAGCAGTTTGCCTCTCGAACCTCAAGTTCGTTTCCCTTCTGAGATGGGGAGAGACTGGCCCTCAGAGGATTATACGAGTCTAGATAAAAAAGAGACTCATCACAAAGTTGGGGATTTGTCTCTCCATTATAATCAAAATAATTCTCCTTCCAAGGGAGTATAAAACAAAGACGAATGGCATAAATCTGGCAGACTGAACTGACCCCAAAAGAAGAGGAAGGGGAGCAATTAAAACCCACTAGGGAGAGAAATGGAACCATTCTGACTATGAGATTCCTTTATGTTGCTTTTTCTCCTTCATTTTCTATGGGGTGAAATCAGAGTTGTCATTTTTTTTTTAAATCCAAACCAGACATGTTACCTTAACAGCAAGTTTTCTTACACAAGTAAACGTTGGTTTTGCCTACAAATTTCTTTGTGCCAATGCTTTGGGAATGTTTTAATGAAGTGTGTGAGTGTGTGTGTGTGTGTAAATTTGATATTGCCTTTTTACACTAGAAGTCATTTTTTTTAAAAAGCACTTTCATCACAAATCTAACAAAAGCATTAGAGTTTACATACAGAAGATGAAATTAAATCAAGTTATTCAGTGAAAGACAATCTGTATCTTGCCTCTTTAAAGTAGACTGTTTTGGGTTTTTGCTTTTTTTAGAAATTCTTGGAAATTGATTTTTGAGGCTTCTTTTACAAATTAAATAAACCATTTCCCTTCAGCGTCCCTCCCTTTTACCTCAAAGTACTTATCTATCTCATGTACTGATACAAACAAAAGTTCCTTAAAGTAGTAAAGCCCTATTTCCAAACAACATGATGGATTTCCCTCCATATTCTTTGTTCCCTTCCTTAAAAACATTTATCAAAGGTATGCTGTCTGCAGTTTTCAAATATAAACACGTTTAAGCCACTTGTTATTGGAGGACTAGTTTAAGTAGTACTAAACAAACCTTATATGTTATATTCTGGCAGTTTTCATCCACTGAAGCATTGAGGATAGGAAATTGCAATAATCCCAAAGA
Organism: Potorous gilbertii; assembly: GCA_028658325.1. Lineage (NCBI taxonomy): Eukaryota > Metazoa > Chordata > Mammalia > Diprotodontia > Potoroidae > Potorous > Potorous gilbertii. The sequence goes on from CM053770.1 coordinate 461,675,697, forward strand.
TGCAGCCTGGTAAACAGGGGGGAAAAAATACCACATTAGTCATTTAAATTGGCTATGAAGAAGAGGAGGGGAAAAAACCCCAAACCTTTTTTTTTATCTTGGGTCTAATTCCAGGCCAACAATCAGGTGACACTGATCTCAAATGTAAACTTCTGATCTTAGAGAATGAGACAGCCCTAATCATTCAAGAAATAAAGACAACGTAGTCAGTCAGTTTTTGAATGTCAAAGGGGCTGAGGATGAGAGACAGAAAAGGACAGACCTCTAGGAAAGCAAAGTTAATTTCTAAAATCTAAGACATCCTTCATATAAATAAAACATTGAGAATTCTATGGATGTAACACTTTTTTGAAAGAAGCGTTTCAGCCTAGGTGATATTTGAGGCCCCTGGATTGGCATGGATTGTCATGACCAAGGAATTAATCTCTAAGTGGTCACTCTGCTAGTGGTGAGCCTCTCTACTTACCTTGCTGGATCCTCAGAAAGGAGTCTATCATAAGGATGTGAATTAAAGCCTTTTCAGGATGGAAAAACCTATAATAACTCTGAATGGGCTCTCAGAAATTGCAATAAAAACATACAAAAAGAAGCAAAAATTCCAGAAAACTTAACAAGAATGCTCATGATAAAAATAGTAAACAAAAATACCATGTAAAATGTACTGAAACAGCAAAAATAGCATAAGAAAATAGCAGGAATACCTTGGTACAATAAAATAAATAACAGAAAAAGAAAGGAATTAAAAGAAATGGAATGTGCAAAGAAACAAAAGAAGAAATAAGTGAAGAGCCAGAAATACCTGAGGATAATGAATTTTAACCTGATTTAGAAACATGACATTAATGGAAGACATTAAACACAAAATTAGTAAATTGATGACCAGAAGAATGGAAGAAAATTATGAAAAATAAACCTATAAACTAATATGATTGGAAAAATGCTGGTAATTACTACAAATGAAAGTGATGGATATCTGGAGAAGAGATGAAGATTTCGATTCTACAGAATTTTGAAAAAGATAATAATCTGGTCATTATATTCCAGGAAACTGTACAAGAAAACTTCCTAAAGTATGGAAAATGTCATAATAATGAAAATAGAGAATCAATCCATAGAACACTAATAAGAACCCTACATTCAGCTCATCCAAACACAGCACACACCAAGAGCTATGACGACAAAGAAAAAAATCCTTCTGTTCAAAAATCAAGTTATTTACCAAAAAAACCCCTATAAATTCAAACCTAATAAGATTTTCTTATAAGAACAAGAATCGACAGAAGAAAATGAGTTAGAATAAGTAAAGGAGAATATAAGGTTCAACCCCAGAATCTATTTCCCTGCAAAACTAAGTACTCTCATTGAAAATAAAAGATCACAGGGTTTATTTAATTCAAGAATAATTTGGGTTAACTTCTGGAGAAAAGATCCAGCTTCAGAGTTGTTGCAAACAACTAGACAGCTAGTGGTAAACAAGAGGTTCCTAAAAAAATTCATGAAAAAAAGTTTGAAAATAAAAATAAGAAAAGAGAGGGTGGGAAATGAAAATACAATAAAAAACTTTTCAAGAAGACTTTGAGAAAATACCCATAAGACTTAGAATACTTTTTAACCTGTTACTTCAGTGCATTCAACAAAGGATTAAAAAATAACTTAGGTACTATTGTTTTATTTAAGTGGAATGAGAAAGGGAAAAAAGGAAGGAATGATGGCAAAAAAACCCAAACCATCACATGGAGTAATAAAGATAACATGAAAGGCAGTCTGGTACAGCTCTTTAGAGAGCTGGCTTTCCAGTCTCACATTCAAGTACTACCTTTGTCACATATTGACTGAGCAGTCTTAGGCCAAGTCACGGAATTACTCAGTATTCTCAGTGAACTCTGAGACTATAAGTCGCAGAGAATGTACCAGTTTACATTCATAGCAGAAGATGTTCTTCACTGGAAGCTCTTGCCCCATGAAATTACAGTCTACCAAAAAAAAAGAACGATGTAAAGGCGAATACTTATATGAATAGGAGGAGACAGACTGATCTTGCCACAAAACTATCTTTAACAAAGGATGCTGGGATCTGTTATAAATTAAAGAGTAATATAAAACAAATGAACTTAGTTTAGTTTTTTGGTTAAGCTCAGAAAGAATTAAAATTAGTAAAATAATGAAAAATGAATTCCTTTCTCACAAAATGAATTAACATAACAAATAACTGAGAGGTAAGTCAAATTTAACAATCATAATTTTGAATATAAATTAACTGAATTATCTTAGAAAAAGATAAAATTATAGAGTGGTTTGAAAATACAATTCAATAATGTTATCCATAGAAAACATTTCTAATGTCATAAATTCAAAAAGCAAAGAGAGATTTAAGAAAAAAAGTAAATTTTGTCATGCTATATCTAGCTCAACAAAATTTTGAGCTGCACCAATGACACTATGATTAAATTACAAATCTTTAAGATAAACAAGGATAACAATTAAAGGTATCACTGATGAGGCTTTAAGAATCTCAAATAGGTCATCTGAATCACCAAATAATACAGTACTTAAATTGACAAAGAAAAAACTAAGAATTTTCCCAAGAATAAATAAATAGAAAGTTAATAGGGTATTTTCATACTAATACAATGCAAACAAAAAGATAAAGCAAGGTGACAGCTTGAATAGAGCATTGAAACTGATTTTGACAGACATGGATAAAGCTGAGTGGACTAAACAGGTGAAATATACATTTTTTGATGAACTTAAGTTTATTTAGGTTTTCAACATTCATTTACACAAAATTTTTGGTTTCAAATTTTCTCCCCATTTCTTCCCTCCCCCCACCCCAAAACGCAAGCATTCTAATTACCCCTATCACCAATCTGCCCTCCCTTATAATATACCTCCCTTCCCTTATCCCTATCTTCTCTTTTGTCCTGTTGAGCAAGATAACTTCCTATATCCCATTTCCTATTTGTATGCAAGAACAATACTCAACAGTTGTTCCTAAAACTTTGAGTTCCAACTTTCCTTCCTCCCTCCCTCCCTACCCATCCCCATTGGGAAGGCAAGCAATTCAATATAGGCCACATCTGTGTAGTTTTGCAAATGACTTCCGTAAGAGTTGTGTTGTGTAAGACTAACTATATTTCCCTCCATCCTATCCTGTTCCCCATTTCTTCTATTCTCTCTTTTGATCCTGTCCCTCTCCAAGAGTGTTGACTTCTAATTGCTCCCTCCTTCCATTGCCCTCCCTTCCATCATCCCCCCCCCACCTTGCTTATCCCCTTCTCCCCCACTTTCCTGTATTGTAAGATAGGTTTTCATACCAAAATGAGTGTGCATTTTATTCCTTCCTTTAGTCAAATGTGATGAGAGTAAGCTTCATGTTTTTTTCTCTCACTTCCCCTCTTTTTTCCTCCACTGAAAAGTCTTTTACTTGCCTCTTTTATGATAATCTGCCCCATTCCCTTTCTTCTCCCAATATATTTCTCTCGCCCCTTAAATTCATTATTTTAAGATATGATCCCATCCTATTCAATTCACCCTGTGCTCTGTGTGTGTTGTGTGTGTGTGTGTAGGTAATCCCACCAACTACCCAGATACTGAAAAAAGTTTCAAGAGTTACAAATATTGTCTTACAATGTAGGAATGTAAACAGTTCAACTTTAGTAAATCCCTTATGACTTCTCTTTGTTGTTTACTTTTTTCATTCTTCTTCTCATTCTTGTGTTTGAAAGTCAAATTTTCTTTTCAGCTCTGGTCTTTTCATCAAGAATGCTTGAAAGTCCTCTATTTCATTGAAAGACCATTTTTTTCCCTAAAATATTATACTCAGTTTTGTTGGGCAGGTGATTCTTGGTTTTAGTCTTAGTTCCTTTGACTTATGGAACACCATATTGCACACCCTTTGATCCCTGAACGTAGAAGCTGCTAGATCTTGTATTATCCTGATTGTATTTCCACAATACTGGAATTGTTTCTTTCTAGCTGCTAGCAATATTTTCTCCTTGGCCTGGGAACTCTGGAATTTGGCCACAATGTTCCTAGGAGTTTCTCTTTTTGGATCTCTTTCAGGCGGTGATCGATAGACTCCTTGAATACTTATTTTGCCCTCTGGATCTAGAATATCAGGGCAATTTTCCTTGATAATTTCATGAAAGATGATGTCTAGGCTCTTTTTTTGATCATGGCTTTCAGATTCCCATAATTTTTAAATTGTCTCTTCTGGATCTATTTTCTAGGTCAGTTATTTTTTCAATGAGATATTTCACATTATCTTCCATTTTTTCATTCTTTTGGTTTTGTTTTGTGATTTCTTGGTTTCTCATAAAGTCTTTAGCCTCTATCTGTTCCATTCTAATTTTTAAAGAACTATTTTCTTCAGTAAACTTTTGAACTTCCTTTTCCATCTGGCTAATTCTGCTTTTAAAAGCATTCTTCCCCTCATTGGCTTTTTGAACCTCTTCTGCCAATTGAGTTAGCCTATTTTTCATGGTGTTATCTTCTTCAGCATTTTTCTGGGTCTCCTTTAGCAAGGTGTTGACCCCCTTTTCATGCTTTTCTTGCATCTCTCTCATTTCTCTTCCCATTTTTTACTCCACCTCTCTTACTTGATTTTCAAAGTCCTTTTTGAGCTCTTTCATGGCCTGAGCCCATTGAATATTTATTTTGGATGTTTGGGATACAGAAGCTTTGACTTTTATGTCTTTCTGTGATGGAAAGCATTATTCTTCCTCATTTGAAAGGATGAGAGAAGTTATCTGTTTACCAAGAAAGTAACCTTCTATGGTTATTTTTTTCCCCTTTCTTGGGCATTTTCCCTGCCAGTTACTTGACTTTTGTGTCCTTTGGCAAGAGTAGGGTATACTCTGGGAATCTGTAAGATCTCAGTTCCTCCAAGGTGCCACAATCAAGTGTGTACACTGGTCTGGGAGTAGACAGAGATTTTTGTGCCCAGAATCTTAGCAGTTTCCTCTCCACAGCCACCTGGCCTCCAGTTCTACCACCATTCAGTGTGAAAGATTAGCTCCCTCAGGGCCTCTATACAGGGCTGAGGTAAAATCAGCTCCTCTGTGCCCCTAGGGGATTTTCAATCCAACAATGGATGCAGGCTGCTGTAGGGGCTGCTGTGGGAACTGCTGCCGCCTCCCCAATGTGGCCTCTGTGGCCATTGTCTGAGGCCAGAGATATGGTAAGCTCCTTCTCCTTCCCCGGCCAGCTGAAAAAACCCTGTCACTGACCTTTGGCACCTGTGGATTGAGGGATCTGCGAACCTGCTAGTGTTGCTGCAACTGGAGATTCTGCCCCTGAGGTGTCCTCCTTCCAGAGCCATGCTGGGCTGGGCTAGGCTCTGCTCCGTATCTGGTGCAGCAGACATTACTGGTGGGCCTTTCAGGTCACCCTGGGCTGGAAATCTCCTCCACTCTGTTGTTCTCCACTTCGGCTGCTCCAAAATTTGTTGAGAGTCACTATCTACAGGTATTTTATGGGCTGTGTGGGGAGAGCCTGTATTTGTGTATCTTTCTACTCTGCCATCTTGGCTCCACCTCAATATATACATTTTTCAAATACAAATGAAACTTCACAAAACCAATCAAGATCTAGTTTATGGAGAAGTTACAGTCAAATTCATAAATTTTGCAAATTTAAGGATTATAATAAAATAAAACTGAAAAAATCAATAAATACATGATCAAAAGGTGCAGGCCTAAATTTTAGAAGCATTTATTACATGCAGCCTGTGTTAAAGAATTATTGAAATAAACAGATTACTTCAAAGATAATGACATCATAAACATAAGATACCAAAATTTATGTGATTCAAAGATTTTATAGTCCAAAATGTCTAATTAAAACAACAACAAAAACCAAATGAGTTGTTTGCATTTACTAAAATTAGAAAAATGAAGTAACATACTAAAAGAAATTATCAATATTACTTAAATTAATTTAGAAATTTAACATACCTCAAAAGTTAGTGGAATACATAAAATTTATATTGAAAAACAAAGAGAGAAAAATAACAAGGAGAACTATGAAGGAAAAATCAGGAGTAAGGAGAGGTTGCACAAGTGATAACTATTTGGTACTACATGAAAAAGTAAATTAATGGAGCGAATAGAAAATCTAGTATTAAAATCAAAAGAATACAATTTATTACTGTTTGATAAACTTAAGATTACAAAACCTTTAAAAAATGTTTATTTTATAAATTACACAGAAATATGATGAAAAAGTGGGAATTAGACCCACAATTTCATGTCCTTCATTTCAACTACCCATGATGATGTCAGAAAGGGTAATTCTCTTCTCAACCTGCTATATAGTCTTTTAAGATAATTCAAATAATTCATCACCCTGCAAACCATCCAGGCAATGAGCCTGTTTTAATTTAGTTAACCTTATCATTATATAACAGACATAGTTAGTCTCTGGGTTCATACCTGAGGTCTGTTCAAGTTGCTATGACTTACACAATCTTATGTTCCTCTGGCGTAGCCCTGGAAACCTCCATCTTATGATGAATTACTGGTGCAGGCTCACATCATATAATTTAGTAAAAAGTGTATCAATGATGTAAATATAGTTGTAATATGCACACAAAACATTAATTTTCCCTCCTTTTTATCTCAATCGTGGAGAAAAGGAAAATGCTTACCTATCAAACAAACAGACATTTACTTCAATGAGCTGTAACTTCATTAGAGAGGAGCGCTACTTTCTCATCAATACAAATCTCCACTGTACAATTCTGTACTCATTAGAATGACAAAGATAGTTAAATATTATAAAATTAAACTTAACTGTGGGAATAGGAAATTGGCATTGTTACACTTTTGATGGTGCTGTAAACTTAATAATTTTGGAAAACAAGTATCTAGCAATGTATGATATGAGCCTTTTTTGCCTACTGTTCTCATTTACTAGGATTATAATCTAAGTAAGTGGTTAAAAGGGAAAAGAAGACCTTTCTGTTAAAAAACATTCCTAGCAGTTTTTTCTAATAGTGAAAGGCTAGAAACACTCTATGTGTCCAGCGGCTATGGAATGCCTGAATAAATTGTTGTGTATTAATGTCATGTAAGAAATGTACAATATAATGCACCCCAACAAAAGTATGAAGAATATAAAGAAATATGGAAAGCCTCTGGAAGTGATAGAGTGAAAAAAGTAGAACCAGTATTACACACACTGATAACCACATAAAATATGATAATGACAACCAAATAAATACATAGAAGAAAGTAATTTGGAAAGGAAAAGAATTAAATAAGATGTTAGTTTTAAAATATTTTATTCAAGTTAACGTACATATTTTTTTCCTTTTAACCATTTCTGACTTGTTGGAATTCATATACAGCTACCACCCTAATTTATGTCCTTGTCAAGTCTTACCTGAACTACTAACAGTTCCAGCTGCCTGGTTCTAGTCTCTCCTCTGTCTGGTGTAACTTTCACACAGTTACTAAAATAATCTACCTAACACAGATTTAAACATATAACTGCCCTGCTTAAAATCCTTTACTGGCTCTCTCCTTTGCCTCTAGGATAAAATATAAAGGCCAAGGTCCTCTACAATTCAGCACTTCCCTACCTCACTCCAGACAAAACTAGACTATTTCTTGGCTGATTGTGTGTCCACTTCCAAAGAATGTACTTCCTCTACATCATCACCTTACCTAATAGCTTGTTCTCCCTTCAACATTCACCTCAACTGTCAAGTACTTGATGCAGCCTCTCCTGATCCCTTTACTTCAGCTGCAAGTTCTCTCTATGTATCTTTGTGTCTCTGTACCACGTATGCCTGTCTCTGTGTGTATCTATATATGCCTCTGAATTTGTGCATGCGTGCATGCGTGCGTGCGTGTGTGTGTGTGTGTGTGTGTATGTATATATATCTTTGTAGGTCACTATGTGAGTGTATGCCTGAATATGTGGGTGCCTCTGTCTCTGACTCTTAAACTTACTAGAATACTTTGGTCATGATCTCTCATTTCATCTGATCACAAAAATGTCCCTTTTGTATATCTCCCAAATATAATACAGTGTAAGATCCTTGAAGTCAAGAGCTGTGTCATACATATCTTTGTATCCCTAGCATCTAGTATAGTGCCTAATACATGGTAGTCACTTAATGTTTGTTAAACGGAATAATTTTATGCATGATTTTATTTTTATTTTGACTTTTTGTTTAATGATTAGTAAAGTGATAATCAAATTTTTTTAAAAGAACTAACTGGCAAAAAAGTTAATCCTTGTTGCAATAACAAACTTTGAAGTCTCAAAGAGCAGTAAAGGGGCTTTTCAAATGGCACGATGGCAAGGAACAGTATCTTATCCAACCTCTGTATGTCTTCCAGAACAATTCTATAACAGTAGGTATAGACTCTTAATAAGTGTTTGAATTGGAATTGTGAAATCAGATTTTCAAGAGTCAATGATAACAGAGGATAATTTACTTAGTTGCACACACTCAAAGTGAATATAAGGCATGAGAAGTTTTAGACATTCATTTCCAAGCTTGAGAAGTCCCTATTTCCTTTCCCTCTCCCTCTGTGTTTTCCAGTTTCATCACCTTCAGTGTCTTCCTCTAAGAGGTAATGAGGGAAACTAATTAAGACCAACATAAAAATAATTTTAATTAAATCAAGTTGAATTAGTTGAATTAAATTTCACTGAGTCAGTATTTGACATGCAAACAACAAATACCGAGTCATCTTATTTTAACTCCCAGGTTTACCAGAACACGTGAGCATTGTATAATGGAGAGACAATACTAGCAGCCAACACTTACACAGCACTTGAGGTTAGCAAATCGCTTAGATGCTCACAAGGACCCTACGAGGCAGGCGCTATTATTGTCCTTATTTTATACATGAGGAAACTGAGGCTGAGAAATCAAGTGACTTGCCCAGAGATATGCAGTGAGTATCTGAGGCAGGATTCAAACTCATGTCTTCTTGACTTTACATGCACTTGTTTCTCCTTTGTCACTATGCTGTCCCCACCCGCAAACCTTTTATACTGACTCTGCCAGCTGCTGTGTGACCAAGGGCAAATCAGTTAACCTTTCCCACCTTCAGTGTTCTCATCTGTAAAGTAAGAGGGACAATCTCTAAGATCCCATCTAGTTCTAACATTATGTGGGTCCTCATAGTTTCAGTTATCACTTCCATGTAGATGATCTGTAAATCAATATAATCAGCCATAATCTCTTTCCTGAACTTCAATCCCCAATTACCAAATGCTTGGACAGTGCCACCTGGATGTCCCACTGGCACTTCAAATTCAACACGTCCAAAATGGAATTCTATTTTTTTCCTCAAAACCTTCCCTCTTTCCAATTTCTACTGATGGTACCACTGTTCTTCTAATTATCCAGGCTCCTAACCCTGGAATTATCTTTAACTCTCTCCTTTCCTTTAATGCTTATATCCAGCAAGCTAAGTCGCACTGATACTAGCTCCGTAACACTTTGCACATTTAAAAAGAATAGCTAGCATTTACATAGTGCTTTACACAGTATTCTGCAAAATTCTCTACATATGTTATCAGTCTGTTCCCTTATCTCTATTAACATAGCTGCTACCCTAGTTCAGACAATCATAATCTCTTCCATGGATCATTCTAATATCTTCCCAAATGATCTGCATGTTTTTAACCTCTCTCGTCAATCTTTCACACAGCTGCCAAAATGGTATTCTGAAAACATAGATTTGACCATGTTACTTTCCTCCTGCTCCTCCCACATCTCATTCAAGAAATCTTCAGTGGCACCCTAGTGTCTCTAAGAGAAAATCCTGACTTCTTAGCCTGGCATAAAAAGTCCTCCACAATCTGGGACCCACCAATCTACCCAATCTGAGCTCACAGGAGTCTCCTTCCCACACTCTTTATTCAAGTCAGTCTGGCCTCACTGTTGCCCATACTTCTCATCCTCGAGCCTTCATGTAATCTCTCCACCCTCACCCCACTCCACTGTCAGAAATGCTTCTCCTTCATCTCCCCATCAAAGCACCCTTAGTTGGTCCCCAGGTAATGCCTTTTCCTGACACCCCCTCATCATTAATAGGCTCTTCCCTCTTGACACTACTTTGGATTGCTTTGCATATACTTTATCTTTATAGATGCACATGCTATATCCCCCTAGGAGGACATAAACTCCTAAAGATAAAACCATTATGATTATTAGAAATAAAATCTGTTAAGAACATTTATTCCCTGCAAAATATTATATGTATATACTTATTATTATATATAGTAGGTAATTAATAGTTAACAAAATGAATTGAATAAGTCTAAGATTGTAAGACCCTGTGAATATAGACTAGATGTCTCCCAACATACAAGACCATACTTAACTTAGAAAGGATATTAGATAAAAGATTGTAAGGAGATACTTAGGTTAAGAAATCTTGAGGAACAAAGAAAAAGAGAAATTCATGAGAAATTTTAAATAGTATGTATGAATAAAAAGTATTATTTGATTGGGAAATGCACATTCAATGTACTATATTTTTGATAAACTGAATTTCAAATGCTTTGTATCTGATGCCTCTAATATAAATAAATTCGCACCTTTAAGAAAAAAGGCAGAAAGGAGAGTTTAATTCCACGGGCCAAAGCTATGGGTTTTAGTTCTTCTCGTAGCTTAACCAGCTGAGTAAGGTCAATCTCATCACAATAACCAAAATGAGGAATCTTCATGGCCATAGTCATGGTCTTGACCATAGCTTTCTCAAAGCCTGGAAAGTTAAATAACCATTTATCAGAAACTTACGTTATCAAAACATTACATTTTTATAATCTTTAATTTCAAAACTGAAATTTTTTTTCTTATAACAACTATCTCCTTATAAAATCTGGAAGCCAATGATTTTGGACAACTAAGGGAAATTTATCCAAAGGTACTTGGCATCATTTTAAATGGTATTTTTGGGAGGTAAAATGTTCAATAGCTCAGGATGAGAATTTAAGTGTCTTTTTACTTTTAACTGTCACATGCCATTTACAATGTTGCAGATAGTCCCCAGATGTGTTATATGAGTCTGTAAGTAAACCAGAACATTCTACCATTCTGAAAACTTGTATGTCTTCAAATAATACAATAATAAAGGTTATATTTTAAGTAAATTTGTTCCAGTATTACTCATTAGAAGTTATTAAACATTTACTTGTTTAATTAATACTTGGATGAAACTTGGATAAAAATAAGAATCACAACTATTTTCCAGCCTCTTGATAAACTAATCCCCTACCCATCTGGTAGTCTAATAATAGAAAATCCTAAAGGCTAGTTGAAGGAGAAACAAAATATAACAAACTGTGAAAAGACACAGCAAAGCAGATACTCTCATCTACTGTTGTAACAACTATTTGCTTTCCTTATTTAAAAGACTTTGAAGTCTTCTGCAGACATTTCTGTAGAAAGGACTTCTTTTATAACTGTAAATGTTATTTGGTTACTTCCCCTAGTCTACCACCCTTAAATGGGGATTTTTTTAAAATAGTAAATCCTACCCATTACATAACAAATACTCCCCTCTTCTGATTCAGCCAATCCCCTCTCTTTCTCTATGCCCTCCCTCCCATGTAATGCTTTATTGACATCTATTCTTCGTTTCTGCAGAATGCTAAACCAGTCTGAAAGGTTACAAAAACCACATCTGTACCCTAGAAAACTGAAACTAACTCAGTGAAAGCAGTCTTCCTTAGCATACTAATAAATCTCTTAACTTAACCTTGGCCTCCTATCCATGACCCACAGTTATCAGACTCCCACTGATGGATATTCATCTTCCAAAAGGTTCCATTCCTCTTGGTTGAGAGAATTCCTCAACAAATTAAATTCCTTATAAATTTGTCAGTCATACTTGACCAGACCTTTTGAAGACATTTCCTCAAAAGTTGTTTTACTTATACATTATATTAATGACTTTACCTGTTATGGGCTCTGTTCTATCTTTTCCTGTAAATACTTTAGGTTTTAACACTGGTACAGGAATAGATTGAATTGTTTCAGATTTTAGTAAAGGTGGGGTAATTTCAGACTTTGGTGATGGAGGTAAAATTGCTCCTGTCTGCTTTGCCAAATAATTGAGAATATCTTCTTTAAGGATTCTACCATCTTTTCCTCTTCCAACAACTTCACTCAGTTTTATCTGAAAAAAAAATTTAACAAAATTAAGATTTATTTCAGTTAATAAATGAATCCATTCTCAACCTAAACATGAATATCTTCATTACATCAAAGCTCTAGAATTAAAATTACATTTTATACTTCAGTATTTCTCATTCAGAAGATATTACTTTTTCACTGTTTTAGTTTGTCTATGTACTAACTAAATTATATTTCACAACTGCGAGAGGTGAACTCAAATGATTTAAGCTTTCAGCCATTCTTAGATCTGAATAACTATCACTGCACTTCTGTTAAGGAAAAAAGGTAACAAAAATAAATGAAAATAGACAAATTAAAATTTGAAATGATAAAATTTGGAATGACTTGTTAAATACTAACAAATTTTAAACAATTTGTTGGTTAAAAGTGTAACAATGAAAAGAACCACTATAGCAAAGATCTCAAATACTTTCTCATTTTTTTTTGCTAGAAAAGTATGTAAATTATCAAAAATAATCATATTAGAGGCACATTTGGCATCTGAATATCTTAATTACTGGGTTAAGGATTGGTTGATTCAATTGGGGAAGTTTAGTCTGGGGAAAAAGGACAGGCAATGATAATTTCCAAGTTTTCAAGAGCTGTCTTATAGAACAGGGCTAAGTCTTATTCTACATGGCTCCAAAAGGAAGAAATAGGACCAGTGGGTAAGAGCAGCAGATACTTTGCTTTGTTCAGACCACATCATGAATACTGTGCTTAGCTATGGCATGCCATAGTTCAGTTTCCTTTCCAAAAATCTCTCCAGAATAGGGTAATCCAGATGGTGAAAAACTTAGGGACCATGTACTAGTTGAAGGAAATATGGATATTTAGCCTAGAGGAAATACAACTTAGGAGAACGTGATAGTTGTCTTCAAGCATCTGAAAAGCTACCAAATGAAAGTGGCCTAAGACTTATTCTATTTGGGAGAACTAGAATCAAAGAACAAGTGGAAGCTGCAGAGAGCCAAATTTCAACTTGATTAAAGAAAAAACTTTTAGGCATTTTTTCATTTTGAATTCTCTCCTTTCCTCCAATCCCCTTTCCACCCACTGAGAAGGCAACAACATGATATCCATTATACATGTGAAGTCATGCAAAACTTATTTCCATAATAGCCATGCTGCAAAAAAGCAAGAAAAATAAAGAAAATAAGAAAAAAATGCTTCAATTTATACTCAAGAGGTCATCAATTCTCTCTCAGGAGGTGGATAGCATTTCTTCATCAAGAGTCTTTTGGAATTGTCATGGATCATTGTATTGATCAGGGTGACTAATTTTTTAAAAGTTGATTATTGTTATAATAGTTCTGTTACCGCATACAATGTTCTCTTGGTCCTGTTCGTTTCACTTTACATCATATAAGTTTTCCTTCTTAAAAATTAAAAGTGTCCCAAGGTAAAATTCATCGTCTCAGGAAGGATTAGATTCATTAAAGGTCTTTAAGCAGAGACTAGATGATGACTTGTTGAGGATGTTAAAGGAGGGATGTTCAAATTCCGGTTGGACTTCCAACACTGAAATTCTGTAAAATCTTAAATTACAAGGAAAGACGTTTTGGACTCAATATAAGAAGAGCTATTTGAAAATGGAATGGACTTTTTCACACAGTAGTGGGTTTACCGTCACATGCAGTTTGTAGTTTCCTGCAGCAATGAGTTCCTTTTCACTGCATACATTTAAGCAGAGATTGAATGTTAGGGCTGTTGTACAGAAAATTAATATATTGGGTGAGGGACTGGAATAGATCATAAGATCATAAATTTAGACCTGAGAAAGGCCTTAGATGTCATCTAGTCCAAGTCCCTGATTTTATAGAACATGAATAAGAGGCCATGAGAGCTCAAATAACATGTTCAGGGTCACACAGTCAGGATTCAAACCTGGTACTCTGAATTAAAATCCAATGCTCTTGCCATTGTCAAACTGCTTAAAATGTCACCAATGTATATTATTGCAGGCCTAAAGGAACAGGTCTTAGTGATCTCGTTGCCATCAGCCCTGGTACTGAACATTAAGAATCCCTGGGCTTTGCAATCTTCTGTCATTATACCCTTGGTGGCCTGTACCACTGGACCTTTCTTTCTGTAATTGAATTCTCTTATTTGTGCTGTCTCATCCAATTAGAATGTAAACTCCCTGAGAACAGGAACAGTCTTGGTTTTTGATTTGTAGCCTCAAAGCTTAGCATAGAGCTTGGCACATAAAAAATACTTAATAAATGCCTTTACTCACTCATTCAGAGGAATGAGACCTAAATAATAGTAATACTATAGTTAAGTATACTTTACTATACTTTAATGCCTTTCAACTCCAGAATTGTACTCAATATAAGTCTATTGTTTACAATGTTTTGATTTATACTGTTTATACTTGAGTAAATAAGATACTATAGCTTCATTTGAAAAGAAGAGATGATTTTTAGACCACTTTACTCCCTGTTTCTTTTTTGCCTCTGCAAGGTATTTCTATTAAACTATATTTCTGTTCTGTCAACATTAACGTGGGTAGAGAAATAACTGACTACATTCTTGCAAATATTATGGATTAATTCCTTAGTCTTAAACTCTATTGCATTTGTATGAATGATTTTTCTTTCTTTCATATGTATTTGATATTTTCCCCAATTACATGTAAAAACAATCTTAACATTCTTTTTTAAAATTTTGAGTTCAAATTCCCTCCCTCCTCTCCCCCCTCATTGAGAAGACAAGCAATTTCATATAGGTTACACATGTGCAGTCATGCAGAACCTTTCCACATTAGTCTTGTCATGAAAGAAAACAGACCAAAAAGAGAAAAAAATGTTTTGCATTCAGACTCCCTCACTTCTTTACAAATGGAGGGCATTTTTCATCATAAATTTTTAGGAATTGTGTTGGATCACTGTATTGCTGAGAATAACTAAGTCATTATTCACAGTTGATCATCGTACAATACTGCAATAACTGTGTACAATATTCTCCTGTTTCTGCTCATTTCAACTTTGTGTCAGTTCATGGAAGTCTTTCCAGGTTTTTTGGAGAGCATCCTGCTCATCATCTCTTATAGCACAAAAGTATTCCATCACAATCATATACCACAACTTGTTCAATAAGCCATTTCCCAATTGATAGGTTTCCTTTCAATTTGCAATTTTTTGCCACCACAAGAGTTGGTATATTCTTGTACATATAGGTCCTTTTCCTTTGATCTCTTTGGGATACAGACCTAGTAGTGGTATTGTTGAGTCAAAATGCATTCATGGTTTTATATCCTTCCAAATTACTCTCCAGATTGAACGAATCAGTTCATAACTCCATCAATAGCTCATCAGTGTCTCAATTTTCCCACACCCCCTCCAACATTTGTCATCTTCCATTTATGTCATCTTAGATAATCTGATGAGTGTAGAATGGTACTTCAGAGTTGTTTTAATTTGCCTTTCTCTAATCAAAGTGATTTAGAACATTTTTACATGACTACAGACAATTTTGATTAGTTCGTCTAAAAACTACCTGTTCATATTCTTTGACTACATATCAACTGAGGAATGATTCTTATTTTCTATTAATTAGACTCCATTTCCTATGTATTTGAGAAATGAGGTCTTTATCAGAAAAACTTGCTGTGAAATTTTTTTCAAAGGTATGATTACTGTGTATTTTCCTCCATCCTGTTTCCCTCATTTATCCTACTCTTTCTCCTTCCACCCTTTCCATCCTCAAAAGCATCTTGCTTCTGACTACTGCCTCTGTCAATCTGCCCTCCCTTTTATTAGTATCCCCTCCCAGTCCTTAACTGTTTGTTTTAGTTCCTTCCTTTTCTACTTTCCTATAGGGTAAGACAGATTTCTATGTCCGGCAGAGTATGTGTTATTCTCTCTTTGAGCCAATACATATGAGACAAAGGTTCAAGCAATATCCCTCAACACACACTCTACCCATCTTCCTTTCCACTGCAAAAGCTCTCTCATGCCTCTTTTACATGAGATAATTTATCCTATTCTACTTCTCCCTTCCCCTTTCTCCCATTCCTTTTTCTCACACCTTAATTTTATTTATTTAGATATACCATTCTATTATATTCAACTCACACCTGGTGCTTTCTGTCTGTATCTTTACTCCTTCTCTTTCTTACTTACCTTTTTGTGCTTCTTTTGAGTCTTCTATTTGAAAGTCAAATTTTCTATTCAGTTCTGGTTGTTTTATCAGGAATGTTTGAAAGTCCTCCATTTCAATGAATATCCATTTTTCTCCCCTGAAGGATTATACTCATTTTTGCTGGGTGATTCTTGACTGATATTCTACCTTTACCCTACAGAGTATCATATTCCAAGCTCTCTGATGCTTTAATGCAGGCACTGCTAAATCTCATGCTATCTTGACTGGGGTTCCATGATTATCTGAATTGTTTCTTTCTGGATGCTTGCAATATTTTTTTCTTTGACTTAGAGGCTCTGGAATTTAGTTATTATATTTCTGGGAGTTTTCATGTTGGGATATCTCTCTCAGGAGGTTATCAGAGCATTCTTTCAATTTCTATTTTACCTGTCGGTTCTAGAATATCAGGCTAGTTTTCCTTGATACTTTCTTGAAAGGTGATATTTAGGCTCTTTTTTGAGCATGGCTTTCAGGAAGTCCATTAATTCTTAAGTTATCTTTCTTTAATCTGTTTTCTAGGTTAGTTGTTTTTCCAGTGAGATACTTTATATTTTCTTCTCACTTTTAATTTTTTGGGTTTTTTTTTTATTGTTTCTTGATGTCTTATGGAATCACTAGTTGCCTTTGGTCCAATTCTAATTTTAAGGAATTATTTTTGTCAGGGAGCTTTGTACCTCCTTTTACATTTTTCCAATTCTACTTTATCAAGCTGTTGACTCTTTTTTTCATGATTTTCTTGCAGTATCCTCTTTAGTTCTTTTTCTAATTCTGCCTCTAACATTCTTATTTGATTTTTAAAATCCTTTTTGAACTCTCTCAGGAATTCTTTTTGGCCTTGGGATCAATTCACATTTTTCACTGAGGCTTTGGATGCAGCAGTTTTGCCTTTGTTATCTTCTCTGTGTTTTTGATCTTTCATGTCAAAATCATAATTGTTTGCTCATTTTCCCAGTCTATTTCTTAACTATTAGCTTTATGATAAGGCTAGGCTCTACTCTTAGGGTGCAGGGGGCACTATCCCAAGCTTCAGGTTTTTGGTACAACTGTTTTTGGAACTAGTTCTGGGAAGTCTGTCCATTTTCAGTTCTTCCAAGGAGGCATGATCTAAGGAGAGATGTGTTTACTCTTTTCCTGGCCTGTGCTCTGTGAGTGACCACAAGTATTTTTCCCACCCTGGAACTATAAAAAAGGTCCCTGCTCCCCTGTAGGTTTCAATTGTAGTGTGCTATTGCTCTTTCTCATCCTGGGATATTTTAGGATAGGGACCCAGATCTGCACATGGGCCATACACCATTCAAGAGAGTCTGCCTCCAGTTCCAAGAGGTGACTCCTGCAACCTCCTTCTGACCTGTTATCTGAAGTAACTAGCTTCCGCAGAATTGAAGTTGCAGGTAACCTAAAAGCTCAAACAAAATAAACATATATAAAAATGCTTTGCAGACTTTAAAATGCTATGTAGATGCTAGTCATCATTAGTATTATTGAGGCCCACATGTGAACATCAATCTTCTTCTGTCTATAGACTGAAAGCCCTGCAACCCTCTGCTTCTGCAACTGATTCAGTAACTCCCATAGCCTGCTATTGGGTTGCACTAGTCTGTGCTCTACTCTCATCCTGCTGCAACAGACCTTTCCTGTTGACCTTCTAAACTGTCTTGGCCTGGAAAATGGTTTCACCCTGTCCTTTTGTGGTTCTACTGCTCCAGAATTCATTTGAAGCATTACTTAAAGTTGTTTGAAGGGGAACTGGGGATAACTCAGGACAGTCTCTGCCTTTTCTCTGCCATCTTTGTTTTGACTCTCCTCATATGAAATATTTTTCAAAGTTATCCTTGAAAGACAAAATTAGTATTCATCCTGTCACAAACTGGATGAATCTGTGATCCACCAATGTGGGTACTATCTTCAACACTGCAGATCACAATCACCTTTTCCTCCTGTGCGTGTTGTCCTGTAATATGTTTGTCCATGTCATCCTGCAAACCTTCTACAAAGTCTCCATTTAACCCAGCTTATTAATTCCTTTGAATCTGCTAACACTTCATAGATACTAATGGAGCAAAGAGATTGTCTTTCTATTACACCTTCTCACTGCATGAATGCATCACTTCTTCCAGTAACTTATCTCTTGGGCCTCATTGCTGGTGATGCACTGAAGCTCACACATGGGCCTCAATAATCTAATAATGACTGACATTTACATAGCATTTTAAAGTCTGAAAAGCATTTTTACATATTTTGTTTGAGTCTTTGGGTTACTTGCAACTTTAATTCTTCAGCAACTATGGTTACTTCATGACTCATGTCATATAGGATATTTGGATTTATGTAAATTATTTTTTGTGAACTTAAATAATTTTAAAAGCTATGTTTAAATGCTCATGATTTAGCTTTACTAAAAAAACCCAATAAAATGTCAAGATTCGGAACTATGAGATTACAATAGATAATTTCTAATCATTTATTACTTCAACAAACAATAGATTAGCTGCAGTATTCTCCTCTACTTATTTTTGGTAAGACAAATTAAGTTCAAATAGTACAGCCCATTTCTACAGGCAACAATCCCTAAATTAAAAAACCTACTAACTAGATAACTATAAATCAGAAATAATAAGACAACTCTTGTTCATTTGAAGCAATGAATTCACTGTCTCTATACCACAAAGAATTGTATTTATGTGAATAGTTATCATTCCTCATTTCCCACTATTCCTCTAGTAATTTTTTCAGGAAAAAATTTATTCTTTTATTATATCCTTTACTTTTCCCCACCTAACATTCTATTATTCTGATCTATATATCTTAATAAATATTATTTCAATATGGCTTCAACAATCACTGACCAGTGATTGATACTTTACTTCAGTGACCTTGTCCCTGTAGGTCGTACTTCCAACACAAGCCATTTGTGCTTTCTTATTCTATGCAACTCTTCTTGTACTTATTCTTTCATAAATCCTCTAGAGGTTTTTCACCTATCATACTCTTGGACTTCCTTGAGTTTTATTTTATTTTATTCTTCCTTGGCAATATGCTACAGACTATATATAATTACTGTGTGTCTTTCCACGGGCTTTTGGATCCACTTGAAACTTTGTTTCTCTAGAGTGTGATATTCTATGACACTAAATGTGTGCAACGTATTTCATCAATTTATGGAAGGAGATAATATAAGAAAAGAATATAAATTTCCATTACCAAAAACTGAATATTGAAAAGCACTAGAGAAAATAATGAGAAATGGTTAATACCTATTCACATACAGGAGTGCAAAAAGATAATGAAATTGGAAGGATTCTTTTGCAACTTTCAAGATTTCATGAAAGATGAAAGAGAAATAACTTTGTCCAATGACCCTAATCATTAATATCAAGCTAGGCATAAAATAGGGAGACTTTTGCTCACCAGAGATGTTTACCACTATCATGGAGGATGTTCAGCAAAGCGTTCAAGTGGCAGAAGTATTCCCAATACTTCATGAAATCCCCTATAAGCTCCTCTTTGCACATGACATTGTGTGATTTCAGGGACAAAAAGTCCCTGAATATTATAGAGCCTCCTAAAGAAACTCATGTATAACAAATTGAATAACAAATTAGAGAGCTAAAAAAGATCTCAACAGATCAGTACAGGGACTGAATCTTAAAAAAGCTCAAATTCATAAGTACAAGATGAGAGAACGATTGTTAGACAATAGTTCATCTGAAAAATATGAAAAATGACTTTTACAAACTCCATGAGTCGACAGCATATAATAGCCAAAATTATTATCAATATTATATAATAAAAATGTTTTTATTACTGTGATTACAGGCTGCATTAAGAGGTATAGTGGGCTACTGTCTAAGAAAGTGAATGGCTTATATTCTGCAATGGTCAGACCATATCTAAAGTATTATGTTCAGCTCTGGGCACCACATTTTAGTAAGGAAACTAGTAAGCTTGGAGGGACCATGAAAGTATTTAAATAGCTGAAGTTGTAATAGGAAAAAGAGAACAGAAATGTTCTATCTGACCCTAGAAGGCAGTAGCGGGTAGATGCTATTTCAGAGCGGAATGGAGTATTTGAGAAAATAAGGGGCAATCCCCTCATTGGAAGTCTGCAAACAAAAGCTGAATGACTAGCCAGTCAAACAACAAGCATTTATTAAGTATTTACTATGTACCAAGCACTGTGTCAAGTGTTGAAGATATAAACAAAAAAAGTCTACCCCAAGGAGCTCATACTCTAATGGGAGAGACAACATGCATACAATCATAGCCATCTGTAGCATTATAAAAGGGATTCTTTTTCAGCTATAGGTTGAATATTAAATGGTGTCTCTAAGGATCCTTCCAACTTTGCAAAGAATATGACCTGAGAATCCACATAGGAAAAATCAAGTGGATGAAGAATTTCTATTGTCTAAACTATTATACACAGTTGAATTAAAAAGTTCAATGACACACTGACAAATAAATCGATTAACACATAGACCTTAGATAGATGCTATAGATGAACAATTAAATTGGCCCCAAACTGAGTAAGCAGTAAAAGTGGTCTGAACTGTTCTTAGAAAATTATTCAGTGCCTTGTATGACCTCAAATTTCTCCCTGAAATAAGTAATAGAAATGCACCATCTTTTTTAAAAAGTAGGAATACATACAGAAAAATTAGTGGGAAAACCTACATTGTTTTCCATGGCAAGGCGACGAACTGCAGGAGTTGCTAGTGTTTTCTGCCCCTTTATCTCCTGATGGGTATGTTCATCATGAAACACTGCAGGTGTTTCAACAACATCTTCTTCCGAATCTGGAAATAAGGCAGAAGGCTGCACCAATTAAAAATGTTAAATGAAAACCAATTTTAGTTTCTGTAAGATCTTAAAATACAAATTTGTATTTTTCTATAAAAATAAAAAATATATGAATGCAAGATTAGGTATTTGATAACAGCAAAGTATATTACTACCTATCAGAAATTAAGCATAAATCTATTTCCATGCAACTCCAACCTAATGCTCTTAGTTCTGTCTTCTGAGGCTAAGCAGAACAAATCTGTCACCTGTTACATATGATAGCCCTTGAAACACTTGAAGGAGATGTCATGTCACCTTGAAAATTCTCTCTTTCAAGCTAAATATCCCTAGCATTCCCAACTAATTTTCTTTCATGCTGCATTAAATTCAAGGTTCCTTACTTTCCTGGTTACCCTCACCTGAATACATTTAAGTTTTTCATTGTCTTTCCTAAAATACACAGAACGGTATAGATACACAGAATAGAACAGAATATTCTAGATATGGTCTCACCAAGGCAAAATATAGCAGAATTATTACCTCTATAGTTTCATGACTCTCTTAATATAACCAGAAATTGGATTTTTTTTTGGTCTGCAATAATGGTATACTGATGATTCTTACTGAGTTTGCAGTCCATGTCACCAGATCTTCAGGTATCTTGAACTGATTAAAGGCAGTTAGATACTCACTGACTACTTACTGATCTAAAGTACTAACCTTTATTAACCAGTTTTGTTCTGTCTCTTGTTCTGTCTACTCCTGAGCGAAAAAAAAAGAAGGAAAATAAGAGTTGAGAAGCTCTGCTTTCTCTGCCATCTGGTTTTTTTTTGTTTACCCAATCTGAGCAGTAGTCCAATCCTTTCTTTTCCTCAATATAACTTAAAAAGCCCTTTCTATCATACTTAATTTTTTTCTTTTGCCAATCTCAGCCATTCTGAGTTTTCATAACAAATGCCACACTTTTATAAGGGCTCTTCATTGTCTTTTTGGTGACCTGAAACTAATTTGTCAACGTTTTCCAAGGTTTGCAATCATATAACATCAATGGATGCCATAGGACAGACTTCTATTTCAGGGAAATGGCTATTTATTATCAGTGTAATCTTCAGCTATAATAATAGTTGTTTTGTACAGAGCTTTAAAGGTTCAGAAAGGACTTTTAATTGGATTCTTAAAACAATCTAGTGAAGTAGACATTATCCTTGATCTACAGATTAGGAAACTAAAACTGAGAGAAGTGACTTGACCACAGTCACACCTCCGCAGTATCAGACCTGACTCACTTGACATTTTAGGCCAAACCAGGGGTGGGAACTGCAGCCTCAAGGCCACATATGTGCCTCTCTAGGTCCTCAATTGAGGCCCTCTGACTGAATCAAAACTTCATAGAACAAATCCCCATAATAAAAGGATTTATTCTGTAAAACTTGGACTGAGTCAAAAGGACCCAAGGACTTAAAATGCCGTATGTGACCTCGAGGCTGTAATTTCCCCACCCCTCGGCTAAACTAACCTGAGTTTCTCCTGATTCCAAACTCAGCACTTTTCCTCCTATATTACATCTTTTCTCAAGTCATCATGCATATCTATAGTTCAAAATACTTTGTTGCTACCCATTTTTCAAGACCATCACTTTGACATATTTATCTTCTTTTCTATTGACTTCTGAAACAGCTCAGGATGAAATTATTGAGTCAAACTTAATTGAGTTATATCCATCAACCAACAAGCATTTTAAAAATGAATATGTGGCAGGCACTGAAGACAAAAATTACATTTTACTGGGAAAAATAACATGGGCACATATAAATACACAGATAACATACATACAAAGCAAAACCAAAATAATCTGGAGGGGCATTACTAGCTGGAGGAAAAAGTTCACTCATGTTCTATACGCCTTGGCAGTTGTCAGATATATCACATCTGTTTGGTATAAAGCCTTATGAATTAAGAATGATTCTAGAATTACAGAATTTTCTATTACGAAGTATTTTTCTATTTCTATCTATAATAAGTATTCCTATTGCAAAATATTTCTACTACTAGAATTTTCTTCCTTATGTATTAATTTTAAATGTAGAACTTAACATTTTAGAAAGGTGTAAATATGTTTTCATCAAGAATGAAAAACTATCAAAGTAGTAGTCATACTTCCTACTAAAGATGTTTTTCTTTTTAAATTTTTAAAGCTATTTTGTTTTAATGAGCTAAGATTCACCTTCTTACCCCCCCAAGCCCCCAACCTCAATTGAGAACATAAGAAAAAAACTCATTACCAATATGTATAGTCAACAAAAATAAATTTTCTCATTGCCCATGATCAAAAAATTTTATGTCATTCTGTATTGAGTCCTTTATCTCTCCATGAGGAAGGGGGTGGTCACATTCCATAATCAGTATTCTAGAATCCTAGTTGTTCATGATGCTAATGTTAACCAAAAGAGTTATTTATCTCATTTATATACATTACTTGTTCATCCATTTCTCCAATTTATGGGTATCTCTTTAGATTCCAATTCTGACACCTCAAAATGAGCTGTAAATATTTTTGTACATCTTTAAGAGTTTATTTTGCTTATGACTAATCCCTCCCTTAATCTGTTTTCCTACTAATTTCTCCCTCCCTGGTTTTCCTCTTATTTCCCTATTAATTGAAATATGTTTCTGGATACTGTGTGTGTCTTTATTCTTTCTTTGGATCAATTCAGATGAGAGTGAGATTTAAGTGTCAGCTGTTCACCCACTCACTCCTCCTTTGAATAGCTATCAACCTGTATACCCTATTTATGTGAGATAATTTTCTCTAACTTTCCTTTCCCTTCCTCACGAGTAATTTGTTTCCCCTCCCTTTCCATTCCTTTCTTACAATCACTAAGCTATGATAACTACTCCTAGACCTTGTCTAATTGGACTCCCTCTATGAACCCTGATGGTGATAGGGAAAGGAAACATGTCATCTCCCCATATCTGAATGCTTTTCTTCAAGGCATTGTTTCTAGATGTTTTGGAGTATTTCTCTTCTTCTGTTTGTATCTGGAGCTTCCGTCAACATAATAAATCATTATGGCAGGGTTCTTTTTTTTGTTAATCCAGCCTTCTAGCCCACTTTCTGATTTCAGAATTGGTGTTAGGGCTGGGCTCTGCTATACTTCTAGAGAGAAGATATGGGTCTTTTTGTTGTCTTCTTGGGTTAATGAGTGTTTTGTTATTCCAGAATCTCCAGGACAGGTTGGGACTCTGAAAGTTTTCTCAAAAGTAGTCCCAAAGTGATACAAGGCAAAATCTGATTGCTGGTCCCAGTCTGAACTCTGCAAGTTTTTCACCTGTGACTGGATCTGTGAAACAGCATACTGCTACTGGACTCTGTACCTACTGGCCATCTAGAAAGTTCTGTTGATTCAGAGCAGAAGAACTGTAGGCTCCCCGTTGGTCTAGAGGAGGTCTACAGAGTCGTTGTGCTGACCTCATTATTATATGCCTGTGTAATCTGGACAGTATAACAGCTCCATGCCAGGAAACTAAGCAGCTTCCACTTGAATTGTCTAGGGAAGATTCTAAAGATCACCTGGCAGGATAAGGTACCAGATGCTGACATCCTTTCTTGAACTATGGTGCCAAGTATTCAAACTCCACTGTAGATAATACAATTCTGATGGACTGGCCCCACTATTTGAATGCCAAATGTATGCTTGACTATTTTATGGAAAACTCACATAAGGCAAGCACTCACATGGTGGTCAGAAGAAGGAATACAAAGTCTCTCTGAAGAACTCTGAAAGTGACTGCATAACATGGGAGACATTGGCAAAGGACAGCCCAGCACGGCATACCCACATTAAAGAAAGCATTGTGCTCTATGAGCAAAGCAGAATTGAAGTAGCTCAAAGAAACTTGAGACGCACAAATTTAGAGAATCCACCCAAAAATGCTTACATGGACTATTTATGCCCAATAGAGTGATAGAGTATTCCAAGGTCATATTGGTCTGATCAGCCACAGTTGGACACTGTAACTTGATTCTAACGTAATGGTGTCATTTTGGTCCTCTTCAAGAATGAAGGACAACAACTACGATTCCTGCCTTGATAATTCCTCTACAAACTGGACCAGAAATCCTGAGGGTCTTTCCCTCCAAGAATGATTTTTCTTTTTTTGAGGAGGTAAAAGAAGCCATCTGTTGCCTCATTTTTACCTAGTCTTAGTCACCACATGATTAAATTGAGACCTGGGAAAGACCTTAGCTTAAAAAGGCCAAAATCTCCAACTGCATCAGGGCCATGTCCAATAATCTTGATCTATATCCTGCCTCTGGATCCAGATGGCTCAGGAGGAAAGAGTGAGGCTGGTGACTTTGCATAGCCCTCCCGCACTCAAATCCAATTTACTTGCCAATGTCATGGTCCTCTTCAAGAACAAAGGACAAACAACATCAACAAGCTGGGCAAGATGCTAAAGGTGAGACCCTATTCTGAGCTTGAAACATACTTCTTAACTTCCTTCTTATGCACAATGAGCTTGAACCATACTTCTTAACTTCCTTCTTTATGCTGCCTGAAGTGTCCATTCTCATAAACACCACCCCTGTGCTCCATTACCCTTATCATGCTACCCCAAATTTATGATTTAGAACTGAATGGTGGGCAACCTGCCAGTTGGCACCTGTCACAACTGTGGTGCCCCAGGGTGGCTCTGGTAGAGAGACCTGAGGTGGTCTGGACTATCCTTTTGCACTGGTGCATAGCCTCTTTCCAGGAGTGCTCTGCAAAGCAAACCTGCCTTGACGCTATCTCCAATATCTATAGATCTCCCTATCTGTCTCCCTAGGCTGACCTGGGCTGGACAAATGATTCACTGTGACTCTTTCTGAATTCAGTTTGAAGCATGTTCTAGATCTGTTTGGAGGACTTTGTGAAGGGTGTTTCACCTCAGTTATTGCTCTACTCCCTCACCAAAGTTAAATTTACAGTATCATCTGACAGATGTGGCCCCAGGTAAAACTCCAAATCACAATGCAACTTGGATAAAAAAGGGCACACCATAAAAAAGTTAGCTTCATATGACTAGCATTCCTAACAATTAGCATTCCTTCATACGAGAAGCATTCCTAACAAAATGAATGACAGAGCAACACAAAAGTTGGAACAGATAATTTTGGTTACATTAAATTGAAAAGTTGTTGAATAGAAAAATGCAGCCAGGACAATACAGCAAAACAATGATGGGAAAGATCTTTGCATCAGCTATCTCAAGGGTCTAATATCCAAGTCAGAATTCCAAAACGGAATCACATTTAAAAATGTTCAGCAACAATTAACTCCTCTTAGCCTCAAGAACACAATTAGCTGCCTGGCAACATCAACCTTCTAGAATACAGCTATGAATCTCAAATTAAGGACTCTTTCCTCCTCCTCCTCTTCCTCCTCCTCCACTCTGCCGCTCCCCAAAAAGGGTATTTAATCTGAAATATCTGTAAAAACATTTTCTCTTCTTTCAAATTTTTTATCAAACTTATTTATCTTGTTCCAGAATAAAAGCAACAAATTAGAAGAGAAGGGATAGAGCAATTGCACTTGTACATAAGAAAACAGTTTAATAAAATGACAGAAAAGAAAGAAAAACTCATTAAAACAGAACATTGTATACACAATGCAATAATGATTGTTCATAATGATAAACATTTATCATCAGGAAGTTAAATTATATTCCACACCATTTGTGAGCAAGTTACAAAAGTACAAAAACACTGATTCAAGAAAGTAAAAATAAGTAAGAATTTGGCAATAAAAAGGGCACATGCATCAGTTATCTATTCTTTTATTGGAACACTTCATTCTCTATTCATGCCAGATAAATGAAGTGACATGGAGTCTACAAATTATATAAAGGAGGTTAGAAAAATACAAATATGAGTATTATGGTATTATTACAGTGGAAAACTAAATAATTTAATGAAAAGCTTCTATAAGCCATACTCTGGAACATAACATCACCATCACAACTCATTTATACAGCACTATAAGATTTACAAAATATTTTCTTCACAATCCTGTGATGTGGTGATTTGTAAATGAGAAAACTGCAGCATAGAGAAGTTACATGAGCACCTAGATGTCAAGGCAAGTATTGAGTTAAAATGTGAATTCAAGTCTCCTGACTCCAAGATCAATATACCACGCTGAAAGAGCTTTATTATATCTTTCTCATAAATTAATATAACATGTAATATTATCAACTTATAAATGTCTGAGAGTTTTTAAGGCTTTTGCTTGTAACTTTTAAGTACCCCAACTGTAACTTAATATGTATATGTCAAATAATTATGGGCCTTTCCACAGTTAGAACACTTTAGACAGGCAGGTTAGCAAAACTATAGTGACCCTACCATCAAAATTCTAGA
Source organism: Potorous gilbertii (assembly GCA_028658325.1). Taxonomy (NCBI): domain Eukaryota; kingdom Metazoa; phylum Chordata; class Mammalia; order Diprotodontia; family Potoroidae; genus Potorous; species Potorous gilbertii. Next base: position 461,703,176 of record CM053770.1, read on the forward strand.
CTACTTAAAAATGCAAGACAGGAATGCAATCTGTAATATGACAAAAAAGTTAGATATGCATTACAAAGGAACATAGCAAATTGTTTAAATCAATGTACTTGGAATTATGATTATATATTCTATGTGTTTTTATGATTGATGTAATGTATATTTAGATTTTATACCTTAAATGGCTCATATGTCCATCTTACATAAGAAAATTTTAAATTATAATCTTAGTATAATAGATTTTTTAAAACCAAACATTTATTAAGCTCCTACTATGTGTCAGGCAGTGTGCTAAGCACTGGAGATACAAAAAAGAGGCAAAAGATAATCCCTTCTCTTAAGGAGTTATTTTAACGAAGATCTTTGGGAACTAAAAGTGAGACCATATAATTGGCTACTTCCTATATATCAGGGATTCTTAACCTGAAATCTGTGAAATTTTAAAAATATTTTCATCATCAATATAACTTACTTCCTGTATAATCTTATGTATTTTCTTTTATATATTTAAAACATTATTCTGAGAAGAGTTTACCAGATTGACAAAGGTGTCTATGTTACAAAAAAGGTTAATAACATGAAGCCTATCCTGATCCCTACAGCTGCCTAGTGGCCTCTCCTGCGAAATTATGTTGCATATAATTTTGTATTTAATTTCTGTCCACAATCCCACCCCAATCCAACAGAATACTCACTTTGAGAGCAGAGGAAGTTATACTCTGTATTTTATAATTTAACCTTGTAAAAATTATTTGATTTAGAATACAATGGTTATTAAAGCCTTTGAAAGAGGAAGGTGCTTACTTAAATTCATTAGTCATAAGTAAGAGTTGCACATTTGCCAATCTGTGCTGAAAATGAAAGAGGCACACAAAAATGCACAGCTACCTTCAAAGTATCAAAATCAGTACATGAACGACATAATACAATGATGACATGAATAAAACTGTAATCTAGATTGCTTAAAATCAAACTCTTTCTATAAAGTCCATTTCTAAATAGATAGATGTAATTTTACATGAGCATTTAAGCAGTCTTAAAAATTAACACAATTCCCAAATGTGTAGTTTATTTAGACTTTACACTGAAATTTATCCTTCATGATATTTATCTTTTTTCTAACAATAAGTTGTTACATTCCTAATGCTAAGAATCAAAAGTTCTTAACTTTTTTTGTGTTATGTTCTCTCTGGTAATCTGGCAAAGACTATGAAACCCTTCTTGGAATGTTACTTTATTACTTAAATTCATAACTGAAAGAAATAACTAAATTTCAACTAGAAGTTGGTGAAAATAGAGGTGTAATTGTTTTCTCATTCAAGTTCACAGACTTCATGAAGTCTAACCACAGATCCCTTAGAGGCTGGGGACCCCAGGCTAAGAATCCCTGCTCTAAAGCTTTCAAAATACTTTCCATATATTAGTGTGTATCAGCCTCTTCAGAGTTCTATGAAGCAAGAACTACAGATATTATAACTAACATTTCACAGATAAGGAAACAGACTCAGAAACATTAGATGACTTGCCTCTGATCAAACAGCTAAGTGGATCTGAACCTAGGTCTCTCTTGACTTGAAGTCCAAACCTTTTTCTACTCTGCTCTCTTTTTACCTTTCCTGAATCTTTTGATTAAGATATATCCTCTTCCAGTGTCATGTGCTAGATTCAAGTCTCATTCCACTAATTATGTGGTCATTTTAATTTAGACAAACATTATGATTATGCATTAAAATCTGACAGACTAGGATTATAACTTCAAGTTTTCTCACAAAGAATTTTATAGGAAAAATATGAACCTCAAGATAAAGCGGCACATGTAACTATATAATCACCTACTACTCTACATAACTGCTTAAGATGTATTGTGAATGATGTATTAAACTTCTATTAAGTCAACCACTGATTGAGCAAAAGACGACTAATGTGAGTGACAAAGACAGGACTAAAACAAAAGTGACCTAACTCCAGTTCAGAGTTTAGTCTGATGAAGCCAAGTAAGACGAAGAAACAGGGATGAGTGTTTTTTCTTAAGAAGGGTATCTTAAAATAAGAAGAATCACAGATTTCAGAAAAATAGTCACGAGGGATACAGCTAATACCATAGCAAAATGTTCTAGTTTTAGATTTAATGGTTATGCAGTTTTTCTTAATATTGAGCCAAAAGTTGCCCTTCTGTCACTTCTACTCACACAAGCGGAAGTCCAACTTTCTATGTTGAGACAGTAAATGAGAAAAGATCTTTAAACTCAATAGAAAAAGAGCAAGGTTTGAGGTATATACTATTTTTATCCTTTGTGTGGGTAGGGTGGACATTTAATAGTTTTGTTAGATTTCCCTTGTGGGAATAGGTCAGATAAAAGACTTACTGCTACTTGTTGGCCGAACAGAGAACTATAAAAGGCTCAGCTCCTCTTCCTTTTCTTATTTACAATGTGTTCCACACTGAATTAGGTATTTTTTTTTACACTGTTGCTGCTAAATGGACAAGGATCAGATAAAACATGTTGTGCAGGATAATTTGTCAATAATAATTCATTGTAACCAAGTTAACAAAAAACTAAGGACTATGTCCCATGAGACAAAGAATTCACCTCAATGTCTTTCCTTTGTAACAGTATTCATTACAAATGGAATTTATCTGTAATACTGTTATTCCAAAAGGCTTCAACAGTACTTTGTTTTCACAACTACCCTGCAAAACAGGGGCAAAATTAGTACTGCCACTTTAAAGGTGAAGAAATTAACACACAGATTAAATGATGTATTATCTCAAAATTACACAGTTTTATAGCAGAACAAGGACTGAAACTACCTAGACTTCTTCCTTTTAGTTCAGTAATAATTCTGCAAAAACCCAAGTTGCCAGTTAAAAGAATCACAGTACCACCAATTCAAGGTTAAAAGGGAGCTCAACAGTCAGCCTATACCCAAAAGGAATGTAGGTCAATGTATACCCAAAAAAATACCCTCAAAATAATACACTCAAGTAAATATCCAGCTTCTACTTAAGACCTTGAAGGAGGGATAACTCAACCACCTCTCAAGACAGTTAATTTAAATTCTAGACTGCTCTAAATGATACAAAGTTTTTCCTCTATTACTATATAGGCTTTTAACATGAAGGTATATATTTTACAACACCACAGTGAATTCTGTTACAGAGTACAGAACTGTTTTCATTAGTTAAGGTCTTGAAGTAAAGTGACTGGACACTGTAGTACATGAAAATAAAGAAACACTGGTGCTATAAGAAACGATCAATGAGGAGATCAGAGAAACTTAGCACAACTTAGATTAATTGATACTGAGCAAAATAAGTAGAACCAGATGTTGAAGATTTGCATAATATGAAAGAAAACAATATAAAAAAAACTTCAGAATTCTGACAAATCAGTGTCCAAATAGCACTCCAGAGCGCTGATACTGCCTTCTACATTATTAGGAGAGGAGGTGTGTTACGTAAGCACAGATTAAGGGCAAGAATTTATAGGTATGAACAATGTTCTGCTCTATATGGCTTGACTACATTTCAGGGTTCTATTGAGAGGAAACAGAAGTGATTTAAAAAAAGAATCAATAACATATACATCAATAACATATATACAGGGGAAAAAGGGTATGAGAACCTGATAAAGTAATAGTCAAATTTTCTCTAATATGATGTCCAAGTCACTTATTAAATATATTAAATATAAAATATGCAGAACGGGGCTTAGAAAAACTAGTAGTTGGCCAGCCCTTAACCACTTCTGGGAACCTTAACAGGAATCCTTCCCATCTGCACAACAAGTTAATAGGGAAATCAAGGTGATGGAAGTCCTAAAGGGCATAGGAGATTCCTGCCGGCTAAAATCCTTGAGTATTTTCACTGCTAGATATTTCATAAAACATAGTCATTACTTGATAAAGTACTTTCTTTCTTCTCTTTGCTCACAGCACTCTCCTAAATGAGAGAAATTGTCGATACACTGCTACACAGGATTTTGGAGATTTAATGTATATTATTATCTGACCTAAAACCTACCTGAAGCATAAATTGCTTTTCTTCCCAATATCCCCAAATAATTAGCCAGTCCTCAAATGGACATCCAGTAAGAAGAAAGGCAAGATTTTATAAGACAGTTAAGCTATTTGTGTACTGAAATGTATGTCCCTGTAAACTCATTAATCTTAGCTCTGCAAAACTCAAATAATTTTTATCCAATTGTTTTGATCTCATTGTGTTTTGCTAATTCTTTAGATTCAGTCTGATGACAACTGAACTAAAATAGGAAAAAAGAATCAAGTTTGGGTCAGATGAAACAATGCATGAAAAAGTATAAAAAACAATGAATGGGGACAGACCCAAGATGGCGGACTAGAAAGACACACTTACGTAGGGTCCCCCCACACAGTCCATAAAATACCTGTAGAGAGGGACTCTCAACAAATTCTGGAGCAGCAGAAGTGGAGAAGAGTGGAGAAGATTTCCAGCCCACGGTGACCTGAAAGGCCCACGGAAACATTGGTTGCGGCCAGGCGCCAAAGATCAGGGAAGGGGATTTATCAGCTGGCCAGGTAGGAAGAAGGGCCTCCCCATAGCTCCGGCAGCAGGCAGCAGTCAGAGGGGGCACAGCAGCCTGTACAGACCACTCCTGGTTGGAGTGTAAAAACCCCTGGGGGTACTGAAGAGCTGAGTCTTATCCCAGCCCTGGGTGGAGACCTTGGGCAAGCTGGTCTTTGTCTCAAACTGAATGGCGGCCCTGTCCATCCAGCTTATCTGAAAATCAGACCCCAGTGCTGACTTGGTGGAACTGGAAGCTAGGTGGAGAGGTAATTGCTAAGGTTCTGGACATAAAAATCCCTCTCTGCATCCAGACCTGTATATGCTTGATCGTGCCACCTTAGAGGAACTGAGACCTCACAGATTCCCAGAGTATACCCTACTCTTGACAAAGGACCCAAAAGTCAAGTAACTGGTTGGGAAAATGCCCAAGAAAGGGAAAAAAAATAAGATCATAGAAGGTTACTTTCTTGGTGAACAGATATCTCCACCCATCCTTTCAGATGAGGAAGAACAATGTTTACCATCAGGGAAAGACATAGAAGTCAAGGCTTCCCAAACATCCAAAATAAATATTCAGTGGGCTCAGGCCATGGAAGAGCTCAAAAAGAATTTTGAAAATCAAGAGAGGTGGAGGAAAAACTGGGAAGAGAAATGAGAGAGATGCAAGAAAAGTATGAAAAGCGGGTCAATACCCACTTTTGGAGACCCAAAAAAATGCTGAAGAAAATAACACCATGAAAAATAGGCTAACTCAACTGGCAGAAGAGGTTCAAAAAGCTATTGAGGAGAAGAATGCTTAAAAAAGCAGAACTAGTCAAATGGAAACGGAGGTTCAAAAGCTCACTGAAGAAAATAGTTCTTTCAAAATTAGAATGGAACACATGGAGGCTAATGACTTTCTGAGAAACCAAGAAATCACAAAACAAAACCAAAAGAATGAAAAAATGGAAGAGAATGTGAAATATCTCATTGGATAAACAACTGACCTGGAAAATAGGTCCAGGAGAGACAATTTAAAAATTATGGGACTACCTGAAAGCCATGATCAAAAAAAGAGCCTAGACATCATCCTTCATGAAATTATCAAGGAAAACTGC
>CM053770.1:461715595-461728310 GCA_028658325.1 Potorous gilbertii
GATCATTGTGAGGATCCAGTGGAAAATGTATAGCACTTTGCCGACCTTAAAGCACTATGTAAATATTATTATTGTGGTTAAAGACAGTGTTATAGCCAATTGGTTTATAATCAGCATTTTTTTTAAAGCTTTGATAACACTTCATCTCAACACTACTTGGTTTGTATTCCAAAGAGATTGGGGAAAAAGAGAGAAAAGAACCTATTTATACAAAAAATATTTATAGCAGCTCTACTTGTGGTGGCAAAGAATTGGAAATTAAGGGTATGTCCATCAGTTGGGGAATGGCTGAACAAGCTATGGTGGTACTTACAATGGAATACCTTTGTGCTATTAAGAAATGACAAGCAGGATGATTTCAGAAAACCCTGGAAAGTCTTGAATGAACTGATAAAAAGTGAAATAAGCAGAACCAGAAAAACATTGTATACAGTAACAGCAATATTGTGTGATGAACAATTGTGAATGACTTGTTTTCAGCAATACAGTAATTCAAGACAATTCCAAAGAACTCATGAGGAAAAATGCTTTCCAGCTCCAAAGAAAAAACTGATGTACAGACCAAAGCATACTTTCTCATACTATCTTTCTCTTCCTTCTTTCCATCTTTTTCTTCCTTGCTTCCTTTTTTCTTTGTTTTTCCTTCTTTCCTTTCTTTTTCTTTCATCTTTCTTTCCTTTTTCTTTCTGTTTGAGTTTTCTTGCACAAAATGACAATTTTGTCAATGTTTTACCTGGTTGCACATGTTATAACCTATTATTAGATTGTTTACTGTCTTGTGTGGGGGAAAGAATTTGAAACTCAAAACTTTAAAAAAATGTTAAAAATTATTCTTACAAGTAATTGGGGGGAACAAAAAGGGAAAGAATGCTCCAAAATATAAAAAAAACACTTTATCTCAAGTCAGTCATTCTGCATCAGACATATTCTTTTGCTAAGCATCAGAATTTTAGGAGTAAAAAGGACATTAAAGAGATAACAGCATTGATGCCGGAGTCAACAGACCTGGGTCTGAGCCCACCTATGTTACTCATTATATTCATCAGCTTGGGCAAGTCACTCAATGGCTTTGTGTATGACACTGGGCAAGCCACTTAGTGATACTTCAGTATGTAATGGGTAGGTGACAACAGTGAACAGATTCCTGAACTTGGCATCAGGAAAACCTGAGTTTAATTCCTGCCTCAGACATTTTCTAGCTTTGTGATTCTGGGCAAGTCAAGTCAAACAGGGATAAAAACCCTAATTGTTAGAAGGCTCAAATGAGCTAATATATAGAGTGCTGAGTAAGCCTTAAAACACTAAGTGCCAGCTCCAGACTCGTATCTTTCAAGTCATCCAGGGCCATCATCTATTTTTGCAGATAAATTAAGAAAGGTATAATAGGAATCAAAAGATTAGGATGTCATTTTAAAAAAGATAGAGAAACATTCACACAACCCAAATTTTCTGAGTTTCCTTGTATTTGGGCAAATTTCTCTTCCTAATTTTTATAGCAAGAGAATGAGAAAATTTATGCATCATAAAAGTGAATAAAACCAAATAATTTTATAGCTAATGAGCATAGTTCAATTCCTTCTGTTTCTAAAACTGTGCCTGGTTACAGGACCCATGCAATTAAGACAATACATGTCTTTCGGTGGAAAACAAGTGGGAAAAAGACCAAAAATGTCTGAGAACCCTGCTTCAATTTCCATAGTATTTTGGAGATTTTTTGATTTGGTTCTACATGGTTCAAATGAAATCTTGACATCTTGATCTGGAAAGCAGTGTTATTTTTTGTACACACTTCGTCTTAGCTACCAAAATGTAGGAGCAGAGCGGTCCAAGAATTTAAACCAAACTGTTTCAACATCATAGCTTTATGGAATGAAAGGGCACAAGGGGACTGACTTCTATTTCATTCTTTTCCCAAATAATATTATCCAGAGCCATAATTAGGTCAGGGTGACCAGGGAGGAAGCCCCAAGGAACCGAAATTTAGAGGGATATGTTTTCTCTTCTGGTGTACTTCAGAACCATTGTTCCTGCACCTAAAAGTTTTTTGTTAGACCTGCATCATTCTTCCTGCTTCCCATCAATATAAATGCACCTACTCCCTCACCTGGTTCTGGACTTTCATCCCAGATTATGGGAGACCCTTTCTTGGAGCTTAGTGGCTCAGCAGCCCATTGTCACACCTGCTACACATTCTTCCCAAATCTTACAATTGAAGGAAACAACCACTGTGCCTCCACCGACCATGGTGGGTCACCCTTTTCCCACCTCTTAACTCAGGTGTATGGGATTTGGAGGTTTGTGGCTGAACTAAGTGAGGGCAGGTCTGATCTTTTAGAGGACAGCTCTCCGTTCTTACCACACTATGCCATGACTATAAGCTCATTTGAGCCACAGATGGTGCAATGAAGGTATGATCCGTCAAGGCCTTTCTACAAGAAGATGAATTTTGCTCTGGCCTGACCCCACTGTGCTTTCTCCCTAGTGGCCTCCCAAGTATCAGCTTTTCAGTCCTTTCACAAGGTATCTTTTTGAGGTCTCCTCCCCATTCTGTAACTCAATTTTTCCATAGTTCCAATATCTGGTTATGGTTCTGACACTAGCGCCATTCTCTTCCTATTTCCCCTCTTAATAACTACAGGTGATTCTCTTCTTTCCAATTCATATTTATGAGATCTTAGGATTTAAAGCTAATCAGTACCCAAGAGGTCATCTAATGCAACTCTACCATTTTATGGACAAGGAAACTCAGGCTCAAAAAGGGTAAGTAACTTGCCTGAGGTCACATAGGTGATGAAAAGTAAAGCTAGAATTCCAAACCAGATCATTTGGCTTCCAGATATAACAGATAAACCAAAAGACCAAGATCCAAGTGCTAGGTTTATCTATAATATAAAAATAACTTCCACACAAATATCATCTGTAGTATTTGGAAGCCCATGAGATTAAAGTGTTGTGGCTGAATGTTTCTGCAGAACGCTAACTAGAAGGGGGTCCTCTGTAGAATTTGCTTATGTTTTTTAGATTTGAAATTACACTAAAGCATGTACCTTAGAATTTCTTTGAATCTTTGGAAAATTCATCTTCTTTTCGATCTTTATACCAGTGGGGTAAAATTAATAGCTGTCAGTCATCTACCACCATTATTTTTAAGAAGGGATAAATGAAAATATCTGTAAAGTCCTACTATATAAGTAATCTATAAGTAGGATAATTATTCACTAGTCCAAAAAAATGCCCTTACCCATTCATCTTCCTTCTAGATAACACAATTGATGATATAGTAATAACAGAAGACATAAAATCAACATTCTTTATGATTGATCCATTAAAAATTATAACTGCTTTTGAATCCAAAAAGATAATCTTATTATCACAAAGATAAGTCTGAATGCTAACAAAATTATCATTGCTAAAAATTCCACTACCTGTTAAAGAGGAATCCACACAAGTTTATACACACAGTTCTTATCCTATAAATCCCCAAACCGAAAGACTATGACATATTGGACCCATTGAAATCTCTAAATATCTACTTATAGATCTCTAAGTAGCCTCATGAAACAACCTGGTCCCAAATGAATGCCAAAATTCCACTCACCTCCGATTTGTGGGGCCCATACCTCCTCTTCATAAGGGTATCCACCTGGGCTATAAGGACCCCACATATTCTGAGTTACCTTTTCATCCTTCTAGATGGCACAAACCTGTTATCCCCAGGTGAGAAGACAGGAGAATTCGGTGTGATCACATGGTAAGGCTCAGTATTTGATTACCTTCTATCAGTTAGATTATGGGGTTAAAGAACTAGATCCGATTTCACCCTGGAAGAGCTCAGAAATTCTAATGGCAAGGCAAGGTGTGGGTGACAGTGAGTACATGCTGTATCTTGAGAAAATACAAAACTTTCCTAAAAAGAAAAATAATACAAACCTGTCCTAAAAACATACCCTCAATAAAACTACCCTGAAAATCTTGAGGATAGAAGAAATAGTATCCCATATTTTAAAAGAGAGAAGGGAAAGTATGCTACTTAATATTGGCTGAAACAGACTATGTAAATTAGATCATGCTCAGGTCTGCTGTACTGAGACCCAGTTCAGAGTTAGATTTGAGCCAAAAGCAGAGTAGAATTAGACTTGACCCGAAGTTTTAGCTGGTTCAAATTTACCAGTTCATCTGCACATCTATGCCAACAGTAAGAATTCTTAAGTACTGTATATCAAGACACATAAGCTGATCTTTCCAGATTAGTATGGTCTTTCTCAAACCATTTTGAATTGATAAGCACCAGTGTGAACCACCCATAGCCTAGCTCTTGGCTGCTCCAGTAGGGCCTTGGTGGGGGGGGGGGGGGGGAGGGAGATTAGAGTCTACAGAATAGAAGTACTTGGAAGGGGCCAAGAATCATAGATTTAGACCTGGAAGGGACTTCAGAACCCATCATGAGAGATAGGGTAGTGAAGTGAAATGTATACTTCATGTGGATTTAAATCCTGACTTTCTCACTTATTCCTGTGTCACCTTGCGCAAGTCACTTGAGTTCAAGAAGGGAGTAAAAATTTATGCAAGATCTATTACTATATACCAAGCACTTTACAAATATTATTTCACTTGCTCAACCCTGGTGCTACTATTATCTCTGTTTTGGAGTTGAGAAAACTGGCAAATAAGGTTTAAATGACTTGCCTGGGGCCTCACAGCAAGCGTCTAAGTTCATATTTGAACTCAGGACTTCCTTGAACTCAGCCCAGTACTCTATACACTCAACCATCTAGCTGCCTCAGGACTAGATAACCCCAGAGGTCCCTTTCAGCTTTAAATCTCTGAGCCGCACTCATTTTGCCAAAAATGGGGCCCAAAAAGCTTACATGACTTGCCTACTGTCACATAGTCACAGAACCCACAGTTCTATCATTCTATCCATGTCACCACCCTGCTTCTATAGAAGTCATCTAACTCAACCAGGAACTTCTAAATTCCTGACAACTGGTTATCCAAATGACCTGGAGGAATAGGGAAGTCACCACCACTCCACAGCCCATTCCATTTTGAGAAGCCTCTTGTTGTTAGGAAGGTTTTTCTTATATCAGGCCTAAACTTGCCTCTTCTCATCTTCCACCCCTTCCTCCTTGTCTTGCTATGTGGACTAGTAAAGTAAGTATAATTTGCCTTCCATAAAAGTCTTTCAAATACTTGAGGACATCAGGGAACTGTACAATTCAGAGGACAGAACTCAGGATTTGGAGTGAGAGGACTACAGTTAGATTCCCAATTTTGTTCTTTCCTTGAACAAGTCACTTTACCACTTCAGGTCTCAACCATCTCATTCTTAAAATGAGGGGGCTGGACTCCATTACCTGTAAAGTCCTTTTCAGCTCTTTGATCCTATGTTCTTACCTTCTCTCAGCTTAATACTCCAAAATTAATACTCATATGGCATAATTCCAGCCCCCTCATCAATACTAACTCTAAATGGGAAGGAATTTCAGAGTCCCTCTTAGCCAGGACTTAAAGAGGATTCCCAAAATACTCTCTGAAAGTGGTCATCCTTCCTTCACTTGAAGACCTGGAGTGATAGGGATCTCATTCTTTTTACAAGGCACTTAGGTGATGCAGTAGATAACATGTTATATCTTAAATCAGGAAGACCTAAGTTCAAAGCCTGACTCAGATGCTTCACAGTTGAGTGACCCAGAACAAATGAATTAACATTTCTCAGTCTCAGTTTCCTGATCTGTAAAATTAGGATAATGATAGTACCTATCTCACAGGGTTGCTGTGAGGATTAAATTAGCTCGCATGTGTAAAATGCTTTGCAAACATCAAAGTGTGAGCTATAATCTTTCTTTTCTTCTTACTGGTGCTGTTTTTAAATATTGCTATCACTTCCCAGAGACTCTACTCCTAACAATTGAAATCTCCTTTGTATCAAAGAAATATAATTAAGCAAAACAAATTAATCCATTTGGCCATGTCTAGCAACGTACGACTCATTCTGCACTTATCGTTCACCACTTCTCCACCCAAAAGAGGGAGACCTGCTTCATCTTTAGTACTCTGAATTCATGATTTGTTCCAGCATTGATCAAAGTTCTGGTCTCCTTCACTGTTGTTTTTCTTTACATTATTAGAGACTCAAAATTTATTAAGGCATACTAGTCACCCTTCTATGTTCCCCTTTCTAATTACCTTCCTAAATTGTGATGTCCAGAATCTTGGCTGAGTGATCTCTATTAGAGAAGCTATTTAAAGCAATAGATCAAGAAAGTTTTGCTTAGACTTCTACAGAAACACTGAGGCTCCCCTACACACTAGGTTAAATGTCTAATTAATAAAAATAATAATATTAAATAAGTTTGCATTTATTGTGAGGTTTTATAGAGTACTTTGAATACGTTATCTCATTTGATTCTTTAAGTTTCTTCTTAAAAATAGGTCTCCCTCACTTATTCTGGAAGTCCAGAAGCTACCCATGAGCCTGATCCTACTTACTGACTGGTACAGGGAGCTTTGACCTGCTCCATTTCTGCCCTGTGCCAGTTCACCCTTCCTTAAGGAAAATTTTGGTCCTCTAATCCTAGGAGTGGGGAGAACCCCTCTACATTGATGCCAGACTTAGTGGAGACCCACAGTTATAACCTACTGCAGCTCAGAACTCCAGAGCTCAAGAGATCTATGAGACTCAGTAACCCTTATAGCTAGGATTACAAGTGTTTGCCATATGCCCAATGTCTCATTTGATTTTCACAACTCTGTGAAGTAAGTGCATCCAGTATCATGTCCCTATTTTGCAGATGAGAAATTGAGGCCAAGCTTCAGTAATGTACCTATGATCACACAGATCTACAGGATTTATTACACCAGCAAAACAGGTTTAAGGAGACAAACCAAATCTTCCTGTTGGGTTGAAGCAATCTAAATAGCCAGTGAAAATGATTCAGATGAATTCAGTAGGAGTGACCCAGGAGAAACATGAAGTCAAAGCTACCTTTTCCATGGTCAATAAGAATTGACCTATTTTTTTTAAATGCAATATGTCTTTTATTATGCTTATGTGTGTACATGTCACAAAGTAGTTCCTCCCCTATTATATCATAACTTCCTTGGAGACAGGAACTATGTTCTTTCTTGTTTTTTATCCCTTGTACCTAACATGATATCTCCATGGAGACAGATCATGTGATCACATATTTGGTGCTAAAAGGGGTCTTAGTGGTCACCTACCTAGTACAAATCCCTCATTTTATGTATCAATTACCTGAAGAGGTTAAGAGTCTTGTCTAAGACCAAATAGCTAGTAAATGGCCCATCTGAGATACAAACCCAGGTCCTCTGACCCCAGATTCAGGGCTCATAGGTGCTTAATGAATGTCCGTTGTCTTGAATTAAAGATGCACAAATGACCAAATAAGAGAAAAAAATTTGTTTTAAAATTGTTTTCATCTTTACCAAGAATTGCCCCATCTACAACACAGTAAATGTTTCTGAATTCTGTTAAGCAGCCATTAAGGGCACATTTAGCTTTCAGCATTCAGAAGGTAAGATTTGTAGATATACCCAGCACAGTGCAAGGATACAGTTGACCCAATACATACTGCGTTCCCTAGGTATCTGTCTATTCCCTCCAAATGCTCCTGTAAAAGATTTCTTAAAACTGCCAATAATTTTCAAGTGTCCTTTAATATGACAATCTATTTAACTACATGGGAATGTCAAATCAAAAGCCTTACAATGTAATATAACACATGAATTTATAACTATTTAATCAGGCAAAAGTGTAGAATGAAGATTCATTGAACTATTTTCATGTGCTGCCCCACCCCAAGAGAGAACTAATTGCATCAGGTGATTGCATGATATTTCCAGCTCTCACACGTGAGGATACTTAGATCTCTAGTGATTTGCTATTGTGATGTTGGTTGGTAAGTTGGTAAACAAATATCCTGCTCCATCAAAGTCAAGTTAGTTCAACCCATAGTTTCCTTTCCTAGGGTACAAGTGAATCCTCAGCTCAATGTTGTTTCAGTTCACATTTGTGAATTTGCTAGTCTATTAATGCACAAAGGTCAGTGAGAAATTGGAAGGACTCACAATGCTAAAAAGCTAAAGATGTTAGTTTATGTTAATAATCTAAGCATTAGGAAAAAATGAACTCCTGTGTTGCTTGGAGCTATCTATGTGGACAGGCAGAAAAATGCAGCTAAATGATGGGGGTAGAAAGGGAATGGTTGGAACCATTTGTACTGGTAGAGGATTCTGTCTTTGGATCCATGCTGGGTTTACAAGCAGCAGCAGCATATTTAAGCAGCAAGTAACAGTGGAAGGGTTGTTGCTATCTGTAGACCAGCCCTTAGGATTGTGTAGACATGACTCTCAAGAACAAAGGAAAAAAATGAATGGAATCAAGAATGGTTTTTGTGGCAGTGAGGGATGGAGTACATTAGCATGAACTACCTATGGACAATCTGTTCCATGAAGGCAACCAGGAGGACAAGTCCTGTCTGTCTAAGCTTACAGATGTCTTACGCATCTGTGGCCATGTTGCTGAACTGTCCAAGGTCCAGAGACAATTAGTCTACAAGGAAATTGATCTATCATGATGCTTTGCCTTTTGCTCATCAGAAATCAGAAATTGCCTACCTGATAGTATCTTCTTATATTCTCTTCTCCTCTATTTTACAGGTGAGGAAACTGAGGCGCATATAGAGAAAAGACCTTATCCAAGGTCACACTGGTAGTAAATATCAGAGGCAGGATTTGAACTCAAGTCCTCTGACCCCAGGCTCATTACAACTAATTTAATTTATATTTTTAATAAGAATGGTCATTGAGGGCAGCTATGTTGCATAGTGGATAGAATGCTGGGCATGAAGTCAGGAAGACCTGAGTTCAAATCCAGCCTCAGATACTACCTGTATGACCCTGGACAAGTCCACTTAACTCTGTTTTCCTTAGTTTTTTCATCTATAAAATGAGGGGGAGAAGGAAATGGTAAACCATTCCAGTGTCTTTGCTGAGAAAACCTCAAATTGGGTCATGAAGAGTCAAACTCTCCTGATGTGAAGAGTTACAACTGAAATGACTGAACAACAACAAGGGCTGGTCATCAACTTTGAAGGCAGAAACTCTGAAGGGACTGTAGACATGGGACTGATGGAATAAGAACATAGAACTTGGGATCTGGTAAGAATTGATCCTCAGAAGGGTTGGTGCTTCTCTCCAGTCTCAGCATCTGGTTGCTGGTAGAGACCTCTGATCATATTCTGTCTCAGCTACCCTACTGTGGAATGAATTGAAGGAACTCAGCAGCCAGCCCCAGAAAGAAACAGTGCTGGTGTTATCCCTCTTCCCAGGTGTCATTTCAGCACCTTATGTCCTGGCATCTGTATCCATTATCCAATCAGAGCCTAGGGGCTCTGAGCAGCTGTGTTGGGGAAAGGTGATCAAACCAAGAGGACACAGGCACAAGACAAAAAAATAAAACAGCCCTACCTTCAGAATATTTGTACTCTACTGGCTGATGTGACACGTATACCAATAACCACATCTAATGTAATTTAAGGTAGGCAATAGCAATAAAAACTGGGGGAATCATGAAAGACTTTCTGGAGGAGAAGGTAAGGATTCTAAGAGCTAGAGATAAGGAGAAAGAGTGGGAGGAGTTTGGGGCAAATGTTAAGTTTCAGGAATTGCCAGAAATCTGGTTTGGCTAAAATAGAAAGTGTGATGTAAGGAGGCAAAATCATTGTTAGACCCATCAACAAATTCTGTTGAGAGCCCTTTGGGGCTAGGAGTCATCAAAGAGCTACACAGATGGTTATTTCTGAGACAGAGTTAAATGAGGAGCTCTCAGATTAGTCGACATGGCACCTCTGGAACTTCTGATAAGCATACCCAGCCAGCTCCATGATAGAATGAACTACCAGAAGAAGGGGTAAGTTTAGGACTGAGGGTAATGGAAAGTGGGAAGAGAATGACTAAAGCAGCCAGATGCCATGCAGTGAGGGGCCAGCTGGCAATGACAGGCTTGTCAGAGTTGTTAGTATTAGACAAGACTCACCCTGTGCTTCAGGCATGTAGCCTTCATTCATCCATCTGACTCAGCCTTCTCATTCATTCATCCATTTGATTTATCCAGCAAACATCTGCTTAGTGCCTGGCTGCTAAAGACATGAAGACAAAACAGAAAACAGGACTCTGCCTTCAAGGAGTTTGCATTGCCTTGAGAGGAAACAGCAAGTACAGAAGTAAGTAAATGAAAAATATCCAAGGTGTCACCCAAATCTTAAGCTATTAAAACTTTTTAAGTTATGGTAACTTCAAACTACATTAAAAATTTTGGGGACATGCTATATACCAAAAGGTTTCCTCCTCCTTCCCCCACCCCAGATTGAGGGATTAAGGAAAAGCCTAGAATAGAAAGTAGCCCTTTAGCCGACAATGACAGCCAGCCTTTATGTATCACTTTAAAGTCTGCAAAGTGTTTTGCATATGTTAACTCCTTGGATTCTGTGAAGTACAAGCTACTATTATTCCCACTTTGTGGTTATTGTTATTGTTTAGTTGATTAGTCCTTTTGGACTCTTTGTGACCTCATTTGGGATTTTCTTGGCAAGATACTCCTCCAGTTCATTTTACAGATGAGGAAATTGAGGCAAATGGGGTTAAGTGACTTGCCCAGGGTCACATAGCTAGTAAGCATCAGGTCACATTTGAACTCAGGTCCTACTGACTCCAGACCTATTGTTTTATCCACTGCATGACCTAGCCACCCTTTATCTTCATTTTATAGAAGAGAAAACTGGAAACTGAGAGCAGTTAAGTCACTTGCCTAGGGTCACACAGTTAGCAAATATCTGAGGATAGGATACTAACTTGGGTTTTCATGACTAGAAATCTAGAACTAGAAATCTATTGTACCACCTATGTGCTTCAGGCTAAAGAAAAGGAGGAAGGGAGACACACAGACAGACAGAAATAGAGCAAGAAAGAGCACTCTAAACATAGGAGACAGATTAAGCAAAGGTTTGGATGCAGGAGACAATGTTATGGATGGAGAATGGTTGAGTTAATTGGTTAAAACTAGAACTCAGTAGCCCCAGAACTGGAAAACAAATAGGGAGTTCCTGGGGAATGTGGGAAAGGTTAGGACATCCTCAGATCCCCAGAACATGATCTTCTAGGACCCAGTTAAACCTGTTTTCAGTGTGACAACCTTGTTCATCTAATACAATTGTGTAGGCAGCATTTCCCCTCCCTGTTGGACCATCAAGGCAATGGACCTCAGTCAGGGCTCAGAGATATGGATCAGAGACCCCTGGCATGATTCCATCTCAGCAGCAGTAGTCCAATTCCAAGGTCACTTGGGCAGAGGAACTGCAAAATGACAAGACCTCAAGTAGATTCTGAGACAGGACAAAGCTGACTCTGCTCTGATCATGTGTGAATTGGGCCCCAAAGCCTTGTATACGAGAGCAAGGGGTAAAAAACCCAGTGAACAAGAGCTCTAAATTGAGGCCTCTCCCTCAAATGGATCTGAAAAGAGAAGATATAAGAACCAGGAGACTATCTTTCTTGGCAAAACCCTAAAGTACTGAGGGAGTAATTGGAGTGATCCATAATACAATCCAGTCCTCTGAGAGAAGGAAACAAAAGATCCAAAGAAGTTTCAGGAAAACACTAAAATAAATCCTATGAGCATTTTCTGATATAGATTTATCAGATTAGGCAGAGCCAGAACTAATTTGGATCCAGAAGGACTTATCCACAGAGCAGAAAAAGTGTTATTTTTTTTTTTAATGCCTCTGGTTTTATATCTCATTTATTTCTGAATATACCCTTCTCCTCTCTCATGCACAATAAGTCTTTCCTTGTGTATTTTTCCCTCCTTTTAACTGAAAAAGATTCAGAATGGCTACAATCTTCTGAACTTTGAAGAATTAGGAGAAGGAGTCATCAGAAGTCTGATCTCCTTTAAAGCTAATGCCTTCCCTCTGTTGATTATCTCCAGTTTACCCTGGATGTAATTTATTCTTTGCATGTTATCTCTGTCCATTAGACAAGGAGATCTTTGGGAACAGGGACTGTCTTTTACCTTTCTTGTGTGCGTGCATGTATGTGTGTGCACACACGTGTGTACATGTGTGTGTGTGTGTGTATGTGTAATCCCACCAACTACCCAGATACTGAGAAAATTCAGGAGTTACAAATATTGGCTTTCCATATAGGTATGTAAACAGTTCGACTTTGGTAATTCCCTTATGACTTCTCTTTGCTGTTTACTTTTTCATGCTTCTCATTCTTGTGTTTGAAAGTCAAATTTTCTTTTCAGCTCTGGTCTTTTCATCAAGAATGCTTGAAAGTCCTCTATTTCATTGAAAGACCATATTTTTCCCTGAAGTAGTATACTGTTTTGCTGGGGAGGTGATTCTTGTTTTAGACCTAGTTCCTTTGACTTCTGGAATATCCTATTCCACGCCCTTCAATCCCTTAATATAGAAGCTGCAAGATCTTGTGTTATCCTGATTGTATTTCCACAATATTGGAATTGTTTCTTTCTAGCTGCTTGCAATATTTTCTCCTTGACTTGGGAACTCTGGAATTTGGCCACAATGTTCCTAGGAGTTTCTCTTTTTGGATCTCTTTCAGGTGGTGATTGGTGGATTCCTTGAATACTTATTTTGCCCTCTGGTTCTAGAATATCAGGGCAATTTTC
>CM053770.1:461728410-461749282 GCA_028658325.1 Potorous gilbertii
ATTCAAATGCTGCTCCCCAGCCTCAGGGCTTTCGGGGGCAGGCCTGGTTGCTATTCAGGGTAAGATGAAATCAGGTTCTCAAGTGGGGGCAGGGCCGCCTCCCAGGCTCAGTTCCCTCAGGGGGTTTATGTAGAGACCTTCCCTAAGGGAGCTCTTGCAGAGCTCCTACCTGCTCCGGGAACCTCTGGCTGCCCGCTGCCTCTGCTGCTGCCTTCCGAGGGGGCCCGAGTCATGGAGACATCCCGCTCCCCTCTCAGCCCATCCAGACGTCTCTCTCACTGACCTGTGCGTCTGTGGGTGGAGGGACCTTTGTGGCCACTAGAGATTCTGTCCCTGAAGCCTGCTCGGATCTGCTGGATCTGTTCCTCTCAATGCCGCGGCCAGAGCAGGGCTGGGCTCCGCTCCCATCCAGTGTACGACAGACCTTTGGAATCAGTTTTCAGGGCTCTCTGAAACGAAAATCTCCATTCTGTTTCTGTGAGACTTCCCCTTCTCCAGAATTTGTTGGGAATTCTTTTTACAGGAGATCCATGGGCTGTGGGTTTGGAGCTAGCATAGGTGAGTCTTTCTACTCCGCCATCTTGGCTCCGCCCTCCTTTTACCTTTCTTTATATCCTCTGTGCTTGTTGCAGTGTCTGGAACATGGTATTGGTCAGTTGTGTCAAATTCTTTGGACCATAATGTCCATGAGGTTTTCTTGACAAGACTGCTAGAGTGGTTTGCCATTTTCTCCTTCAATGTCTTCTCCACAGGCAAACAGAGATTAAGTATCTTAGGTTAGATTTGAACTCAAGTCTTCCTGACTTCAGGCCCAGGGCTCTATCCACCTAGCTGTCCTGTCTGACACATACTGGATACTTAGTAAATATTAACTGGCTGACTGGGAGCTAGAGTACCTGCTGGGAGATTTGGCAGAAGCCTAGCAGTAAAGAGTGACCCTCTTGACCCAGCTCAACAGAATACAGGTTCATATATCAGCTATGCTACATTTGGAAGTGAACTTGGTGGGACAAATGCTATATGGAAACTGCTTTAAGTCTGAGCCCACTCTCCCTAAACACTGAGTTGACTTAGGAGAGAGTATTCCCCAAGTATCCCCTTGGGAGAAATAATCACAATTTCTGTTCTTGCTATATACTATTATAGGAAATAACCATATAAAATCAAATACAAATTAATTTATGTTAATTCATTAAATAAAAGTAGGCACTAATCACTGGCAGTTAACAATAGGAATAATACACTAGAATTGAAGCTCAAGCCAATAATGTTAGCAAAGAAGCACCCTTACCCCTTAGAGATGTCCTTAGAACCCTGAGTGAAGATGTAGACATTCTTGATCTAAAGATAGAGTCCAAACTATTGCTACACTTACAACAAGATTTAAGAAGAAAGAGAAAAGGCATTTCAGCAAAACTAACATATTGACAGAATCTCACAGTATTCTACACTCAAATCCCCCAAACTCTACAAAGAGGGTAGGGAGGTACATTTTCTCACCTCTTTTATAGGTCCAAGCTTATGCTTTCAGTTTTCATTTTGTTTTGCTTTCCATTCATAGTGTGTGATCATCATGCATATTTCTTTCTTAGTTCTATTTACTTCACCTTGAATTCATTCATATTAGTCTTCTCATGTTTCTCCGAATTTTTCAATTTTATTTTTACTAACAGTAATATCTCTTTATATACACATACTACGATTTGTTTAGCCATTCCCCAATCAATGGTCATTCACTCCATTTCCAGTTTTTGTTAGAAAAAATTATATTAATATTTAAGTATTCATTTTGTACAAGAAGACATGAGTGAAAAAAGAGTGAAGAAGCTGAAAAATCTGTATTTCAGATCTATAATTCAGTCTGTATTCAATCAACATCAGTTCTTTCTATGGAGGTAGAGAGTATGCTTCATCATTAGTCCTATGTGATTGTCTTGGATCATTGTATTTCTGGGAAGAGCTGTCATTCACAATTCTTCGTTGAACAATATTGCTGGTACTATGTACAACAGTCTCCTGGTTCTGTATACTTCACTATGTATTAGTTCATGTAAGCCTTTTCAGGTTTTTCTGAAATCATCCTGCTTACCATTTCTTAAAGCACAATAATATTCCATTACAATCATATACCACAGCTTGTTTAACCATTCTCCAATTGATGAGCATCCTTTTGATTTCCAATTCTTAGCCACCACAAAAAGAGGGGCAATAGATATTTTTGTACAAATAGGTCTTTTTCCCTTTTAGGGGTTGTCTTTGGGATATAGACCTAGTAGTGGTGTGGCTGAATTTTATGCACAGTTTATGCACAGTTTTATAGCCCTTTGGGCATAGGTCCAAATGGCTTTCGAGAATGGTTGGATTAGTTCACAATGCCACCAACCAGGCATTAGTGTCTCAGTTTTCCCACATCCCCTCCAACATCCAACATTTTTTTTGTCACATTAGCCACTCTGATAGGTGTAAGGTGGTACTTCAGAGTTGCTTTAATTTGCATTTCTCTGATCAATAGTGATTTAGAGCTTTTGTTCATATGATTATAGGTAGCTTTCATTTCTTTGTCTGAAAATTGCCTGTTCATATCTTTTGACCATTTATCAATTGTGGAATAAGTTGTATTTTTATGGATTTGACAAAGTTCTCTATATTTTCTCCCCAATTTTTGGCTTTCCTTATAATTGTTGTTGCATTGGTTTTGTTTATGCAAAAACTTTTTAATTTTATATAATCAAAATAATCTATTTTTATATTATGTAATGCTCTCCCTTTCTTCTTTTGTCCTAAATTCTTCCCTCATCCATAAATCTGACAGATAAACCATTCCTTGCTCCTAAAAATGCTTATAATGTCACTATTTATGTATGAATCAGGTACCCATTTTGACTTTATCTTTTTATATGGTGTGAAATGTTGGTCTATACCTAGTTTCTGTCTCACTGTTTTCCAGTTTCCCCATCAGTTTTTGTCAAATAATGAGTTTTTGTTCCAAAAGCTTGGATCTTTGGGTTTATCATATATTAGATTACTTTGGTCATTTACTGTAACATAATTTGTACCTGATATATTTCACTGATCCACCATCTATTTTGTAGTTAGTATGAGATTCTTTTGATGATTGCTACTTTATAATTCAGTTTGAGATCTGGTATGGCTAGAACACCTTCTTTCACAATTTTTTTCATTGATTCCTTTGATAGCCTTCAGTTTTTTTCTTCCAGATGAATTTTGTTAGTCTTTTTTCTAGCTCAATAAAATGATTTTGTGACAGTTTGATTGGTATGGCACTAAATAAATAGATTAGTTAGGCAGAATTGTCATTCTTAGTACCTATGAGCAATTAATGTTTCCAATTGTTTTGGAATTGATTTTATTTGTGTGAAAAGTGTTTTATAGTTGTATTCATATAGTTCCTGGGTTTATTTTGGCAGGTAGACTCTCAAGTATTTTATATTTTCTATAGTTATTTTAAATGGAATTTCCCTATCTCTTGCTGCTGGATTTTGTTGGTAATATATAGAAATACTGATGGTTTATGTGGGTTTATTTTGTATCCTGCAACTTTGCTAAAATTGTTAATAATTTCAAGTAGTTTTTTAGTTGATTCTCTAGGATTTTCTAAGTATAACATGATATATCTGCAGAATGATAGTTTTGTTTCCTCATTGCCTATTCTAATTCCTTTCATTTCTTTTTCTTCACTTATTGCTATAGCTAAAATCTCTAGTACAATATTAAATAATAAAGATGATAATGGGCATTCTTGTTTCATCCTTGATTTTATTGGGAATGCTTCTAGCTTATCCCCATTACATATAATGCTTACTGATGTTTTTAGATAAATATTACTTCTCATTTTAAGGTGAGCTCCATTTATTCCTTTGTTCTCTGGTGTCTTTAATAGAAATAGGTGCTGTATTTTTTTTTTCCAAAGGCTTTTTCTGCATCTATTGAGATAACCATATGATTTCTGTTGGTTTTGTTGTTGCATATGGTCAATTGTGTGGATAGTTTCCCCAATATTGAACCTGCCCTGCATTCCTGGTCATAGTGTATGATCTGTGGGATATATTGTTGTAATCTGTTAGTATTTTACTTAAAATTTTTACATCAATATTCATTAGGGAAATTGGTCTGTAATTTTCTTTCTCTGCTTTGCCTCTTCCTGGTTTGGGTATCAGTGCTATATTTGTAGCATACAAGGAATTTGGTAGGACTCCTTCACTATTTTTTTTCCAAATAATTTATATAGTATTGGAATTAATTATTCTTTAAATGTTTGATAGAATTTGCTTGTGAATCTGTCTGGTCCTGAAGATTTTTTCTTACGAAGTTAATTGATGACTTGTTCAATTTCTTTTCCTAAGATTGGGCTATTTAAGTATTTTATTTCTTCTTCTCTTAATCTGGGTAATTTATACTTTTGCACTTATTCATTTCATTTAGATTTTTAAATTTGTTGGCATATAATTGAGTTAAATAATTCCTAACAATTGCCTTAATTTCTTCTTTGTTGGTAAGTGAATTCACCCTTTTCATTTTTGATACTAGTAATTTGGTTTTCTTTTTTCCTTTTTAAAATCAAATTAACCAATTATTTATCTATTTTGTTTGGTTTTTTTCCCCATGAAACCAGCTTCTAGTTTCATTTATTGGTTCAATGGTTTTCTTATTTTCAATTTTACTAATCTCTACTTTGATTTTCAGGATTTCCAATTTGGTGCTTAACTGGGGATTTTTATTTATCTTTTCTAGTTCTTTTTAGCTGTATGCCCCAATTCATTGGTCTGCTTGTTTCTCTATTTTATTGATGTAAGCAATTAGAGATACAAATTTTCCCCTGAGTACCATTTTTGCTTCATCATTGTTGCATTTTCTTTAATGAAATCATTGATTGTTTCAATGATTTTTTCTTTGACTCACTTGTTTTTTAGGATTAGATTATCTAATGTCCAACTAATTTTTAATCTCTTTCCATTTTCCATTAATGAATGTAGTTTTTATTGCATTGTGATTTGAAAAGAGTGCATTTACTATTTCTGCTTTTCTGCATTTGGTTGTGAGATGTTTATTTCCTAATACATGGTCAGTTTTTGTGTGGGTGCCATGTACTGCTAAGAAAAAAGTATGTTCCTTTCTATTCTCATTCAATTTTCTGCAGAGATCCACCATATCTAACTTTTCTAGAATTTTATTCACCTCCTTAACTTCTTTCTTATTTATTTTTTGGTTAGGTTTATCTTGTTCTGAGAAGGGAAAGTTGAGGGCCCCCACTAGTATAATTTTATCATCTATTTTCTCCTGAAATTAATTCAACTTCTTAAAAATGTAGATGCTATTCTGTTTGGTGCGCATATGTTTAATACTGACATGCCTTCATTGCTTATGGTACCTTTCAGCAAGATATAGTTTCCTTCTTTATCTCTTTCAATTAGATCTATTTTTACTTTTGCTTTTTTTAAAATCATGATCACTACCCCTGCTTTCTTTGCTTCAGTTGAAACATAGTAGATTCTGCTCCACTCCCTTTCTTTTACCCTGTGTGTATTTCTCTGCTTCAACTGTTTCTTGTAAACAACATATTGGAGGATTCTGGTTTTTAATCCATTCTGCTATCTGCTTCCATTTAATGGGTGAGTTCATCCCATTCACATTTATAGTTATGACTGTGTATTACCTACCCTCCATGCTATTTTTCACTTGTTTATTCCTGCCATCCCCCATCTCCACTCTTACACCTTGCCCTTTTCCCTCCTCACAAGTGTTTTGCTTCAGATCACAGTCTTCTTCAATATACCCTCCCTTTTATCAGTCTCCCCTCCCACTTCTTTTATTCCCATCCCTTTTTACTTCCTGATAGGGTAAGATAGATTTCTATATCCAACTGGGTGTATCTGTTATTCCCTCTTTGAGCCAATTGTGATGAGAGTAAGATTTAAGCTTTGCCCACCACCACCTCATCTTCCCCTTCATTGTAATAGTTCTTTCATTCCTCTTTCATGTGGTATAATTTACTCTGTAAAATCTCCCCCTTCCTTCTTCTTCCAGGGCAATTTTCTTTCTTGTTTCTTTATTTTGTGGGGAGGGAATTATTATCCCATCAAAGTTACCTCTATCTACATATACTCTGTCTAATTGTTCTTATAGTAATAAAATTAAGTGCTACAAACATTATCTTGCCATTTAAAAATATAAACAGTTTAACCTTATCAAGTTTCTTGTGTTTTCTTGTTCTTGTTTCTTTTTTATCTTTTAATATTTCCCTTGAGTCTTGTATTTGGAGGTCACATTTTTTATTCAGTTCTAGTCTTTTAATTAGAAATACTTGAAAGTCTTCTATTTTGTTAAATATTCATTTCCCGCCCCCCAAAGGATTATATTCAATTTTGCTGGGTAGATGATTCTTGGTTGTAATCCTAACTCCTTTGCCTTCTGGTATATCATATGGTGGAAGCTGTCAAATCTCATATAATCCTGATTGTAGCTCCAGAATATTTGAATTGTTTCTTTTTGGCTAGTTGTAATATTTTCTCTTTGCTCTGCAAGCTCTAAGATTTGGGGCTCCTGGGCATTTTCATTTTGGGATCTCTTTCAGGTGATGATCAGTAGATACTTTGAATTTCTGTTTTGCCCTCTGATTCTAAAGTATCAAGGCACTTTACTTTGATAATTTCTTGAAAGATGCTGTTCAGGCTTTTTCTTATAATAGCTTTCAGGTAGTCCAGTGATTCTTATATTATCTCTCCTGGATTTATTTTCTAGGCTAGTTTTTCCAATGAGAAATTTCACATTTTCTTCTATTTTTAAATTTTTTTGATTGTATCTTGATGTCTCATATAGTCATTTTTATTCACCTGTTCAATTCTAATTTTTAAGGAATTATTTTTCTTCAGTGACCTTTTGTACTTCCTCTACCATTTGGCCATTTTTATTCTTCAGTGAGTTATTTTCCTGACAAATTTTTGTATATCTTTTCCCTTGCTATTGACTCTTTTTAAATGATTCTCTTGCACAATTTTCATTTTTTTCCAGATTTTTCTTCTACTTTCCTTAATTTGCTTTTTAAAATCCTTTTAAAGTTCTTCCAGGAATTCTTTTTGGGCCTGAGACCAAATTTTTCTTTGAGGTTTTTTTTGAGCCATTTTGACACTATTGTTCTCTTCTAAATTTATGCCTTGATTCTCACTATTACCTTGGCAACTTTCTATAGTCAAGCTCCTTTTTTGTTGTTTTTTGTTCATTTTTCTGCCTTTTTGTGTGAATTGATGTTTTTGTGCTGAGGCTCTGGGTCTTACTATTTGCTTTCACTGGGCTTCATGGCCTAGCTGTTCACTTTCTCTGGAGGGTAAGCTGCCTTTCTGGCTTGTATTGAGGTGTGAGCCCTCCCTATTGGCCTTCCCTGCATGTGGGGTTTAGCTGCTGCCCTGCTCCAGGGGTAAGGCCTTGCTTCTGAGTTGCTATGATAACAGAATCTTTCTGGAGGCTGGCCCTGAAGGAGAGAACTTGTTAATATTCTGTCCCAAGAGTGGGGGCCCTGCTGCTGGGTTGCTATGGAAACAAAGTCTCTCTGCTGGTCTGCCTTTGGGGCAGGGTCTCACTACTGGCCAGTTTAGCATAGGGCTTCACTACTGGTCAGCAGTGGGGTTAAGGCTTTGCTGTTGCTTACACTGGGGATGGGGAAATTGGTGTGGGGCCTTGTTGTACTGTACAAACTGCTCACTTGCCTAGGAGGCTGCTGGTTTACAATAGATCAGGGCTTGCTGGTGGATTGCCCTAGGTTTGGAACCTAGGCCCAGGGCTATGAGCCTGCTGCTGCTG
Organism: Potorous gilbertii; assembly: GCA_028658325.1. Classification (NCBI taxonomy): domain Eukaryota; kingdom Metazoa; phylum Chordata; class Mammalia; order Diprotodontia; family Potoroidae; genus Potorous; species Potorous gilbertii. Next base: position 461,736,226 of record CM053770.1, read on the forward strand.
CTCTTGGAACTCGCTCCTCTCCCATACCAGTGAGACCAACCTTTCCTGCTGGACTCATAGGCTGCTTCCCTACTCCCAGATTAATCCTGAAGTGTTTTTCCAGTTGTTGGGAGGGGAATTTGGGAGGACTTCAGAGGTTCCTTCCTCACTGTGCTGCCTTGGTACTGGAAGTATTTAGTCATTTTTTTAGCATAATTCCAACCGCCTTCCAGAATGATAGACTCAATTCACAGTTCTACCAACAGTGTCCTAGGGTGGCCAGGACAGAAAATTTGAGAAGCCATGGATAGCTCTTGTTCATCTCTGAGGAAGAGGGGAGTAGTCAGAGCATGGTAGCAGTGGGGGCAGGGAAGGGGCATTGCACTGAGTAAAAGGTGGGAGCCAGATGGTGAGGCCCATGCAGGAAAAGGCTTCTTCAGAGGGAGAAGCTTGACAGAGGATTCTACAGGCAGGTGACAAGAAGGATCACAGCATTTTAAACCATACCAGTTAGACAGCAGTTAAAGGAAATAATGCTGCTAATTTGGAAAACCCAGGACTGTCCTCCATGTCAAAAAAGAGAGCAGACTTTATCCTCTTTGAGTTTGGGGCCTAGAGTTAGAGCCAACGGGACATAAACCAACTCAAAATAGAAACTTCCTAACTAGTGCTATCTTAAAATTGGTTGAATTATTCTCTTTGGTAATGATTTCTCCAACTATGGAGGTGTTCAAGAACACAGATGCTGTGTAACTATTTTTCAGGGATGTTGTAAATGGGATCTAAGCATTGGATAGTGGTTGGCTGAGCTAAGAGTAGGGTAGGTAGGTAGGCAAGGTAGCCAGCTGCTGAGACTTCACCATGTAAGGTGAAACTTAACATTTTTTTAGAATAGTCAGTAAATAATTTTTTTTTACAAAATTATAGAATTTGAAAGTTGGAGGGGATCTCAGCAGCCATTGTGTCCAGCCCATGAATGAAAGGAATCCCCACTAAAATGTACCTGACAAATAGTTTAACTGATACCTTTTATTCTTAGCTCACAGTTATCTCTATGCTTCATATACCATGTTTCAAATCTCAGCTAGCTGACCATGCCCTGAGGGATTTAATCCCCCCCCTCCCCGCCCCCGGTTGTGTAATTCCTTCCTGAGTCTAAACTGTCCTAATTATGAGTAAGCACAAACATAAAATTCACTGTATCTAGCCTAGGGCTTACAGATACCTTGTCCTATCTCCAGAGATTTAGCTAATGACTAATATTTTCTGAATCTATGCACCCTCAGCAGTGGGACAAAGTGAAGATTTTTGAAAGAATAAAAGAAATATATGGGGGTAGGAAAGTGAGGAACATTTATCTCTCCCTAAATTGTGTAAAATAGCAAGGGACCTATTACAAACACAGTAAGCTTCCTTATAGACTATATACAATTCATGCCTCTTACCTTATTTATTTATTACCTTATTTACTGATGTTTTCTATCTATTTTGTCATTGGCCTGTGGGGCAAGCTTCATCTGACCCCCCTGTTACTCTAACTTTGTTTCTGTTTTTTTAAATCTACCTGAGAAGATGTGCAATGGACTGAATCAGAGAATGTTCATTTGCTGGTCTTCACCAAGTATCATTTCATGTCCTAAATCCCTGTTGGCTCTGTGATAAAGATGGAGCATATTTAAGTGAAAGCACTGAACAAGTTGATTGTTTTTAGACCCCTTCCACAATGGCTTTGTTCAGAAGTCATCACTGAGGAATTTTACTCAGTTTTCCTTTCTGGTAGTATAAATGAGCATCAGAAGAAAAAAAGAGCCTTTTGTAGTCACTAACCAGTATATATTCTTCTGTTTGGGGATCCTTATCATTCAGAATATTGGAGGAATTGTTTCCTGATGGTTTGTTCGTCCTCCTTACTGGGACCTGAATTTCATGAGTGACCCACCCCTAAGCCAATGTTGGCTATCAGTGACTTGTCCCCGATCTTGAACACTCTGCCTCTCTTAATGCTGCTCAATATGATATTAGCTTTTTAGTGGCCATGTCATGTTGATTCTAACTTCATAAACCACTGAAACCCCAAGACTTTCTCTAACATCTATCTAGCCAAATCTCTTCCATTTTATCTTTGTATAATTCCAAACTTCTGGCCTTGTTGGAACAGTGAGATAACGTCAGGGCCAGAATTTGAGTCTTCCTGCATCATTTAGAATTTTTACCAGCCAAGAAGAAAGACCACACTTTGAGAATGGATGCTTGCTGAAGTAATTTTGGTGATGTCACATGACCTATTTACTGTGTTTGTATCTATTTTGAAGTGACTTTTGAACTGTAGTTGTTGAAATTGAGAGTATCTATTAATTATGATGATAGTAGTAGTATTGTAAGGGCCTTATAACACGCTGTATCACCTAGGAAGAAGGGTAGGGATGGCCTAAGATGTACAGGAAGAAAGATGAAATGGTAGCTATACTATAGGAGCTGTCTGAGTACATGGAACATTCTTGAATTCCCAAAGAGATCATTCAATCCTTGGATTGCACTATATTTCGGGACTATCTTTCTCTTTCATATTTGTATCCCTGGTTCTTAGCACAGTCTGTGACACATTGTTGGCACTTAGTCAATAATTACTGACTTTGTTGTGGTTTCATAATGTGTTGTGGTGGAACCATCTCAAGGAATTCAGTCATACCATCTCTAATCCAAGTCCAAACATTTATTGAGACTGACTGCCTCCCATGAAGAGGACTCAATTCCAAGAGGATCCAACAACTTCAGAGAAAGTAAGATGAATTTTTACAGGATAAAAATGCAATTACATAACAGAAATTATGGATATTAAAGAAGCAGCAGGGATTTGTAAAAGCATTAGGTAATAGGGGAAGGGTCCCAGATGCAGTGGAACTATGCATGCTGTTACCCACAATGCACCCAGAAAAACCCAGTTGGAGGGGTATGTAGGTATGTTAATGATATTATAATAAGCCTCTCTATGTCATAAGGTCACCTACAGGACAGCTTTTGCTACTAATGTGCAAGTGCTTACTTAGGCAAAGTCCCTTCTATTGTTTTAGGGTCCACATCTTGCTTGGGCATCCTGGTGGTGCTGCTTTCTGATCGACTGACTATTGTGGTCCTGTCTGAGATTAGATGGATGTGGTTGTGGTTGAGTGCATGGACACACCTGCTATTTCTGTGAGAAATATGAGAAATGGGTCTGGGGGCAGTGGCTAGCTAGAGGCAGTGACTAGGATCCCATTACATGGACATGTCTGCTGTTTCTGTGAGAAATATGAGTTCATGGACACAGTTGTTGTTTTAGTGAGTAGTGAGGCATATATGAAGGAGTTAGGATATTGACTGGGGCAGGGGGGAGTGTGGTGTGGTGAGTGGCTAGATAGAGACCTGCTGTTTAGTGGGACCTATAAAGAAGCTAGAATATTGAGACTGGGAGCACCTTTATTAGGATTCCATCAGGTAGACACACTTTTTTTTTTTTTTTGAGCAAAGAGTAACCCAGTGCAACACCTTTTTCAGTAGATTATAATCAAGTGTCCATACTTCCCTCAGTAGATGATGACCTAGGAACTAACGTGACAATTATTATTTATCTGGGACAGACTGTTAACCAGTACTATTAAAAAGGAACACAATACAGAAATCTATCATCTCTTTGTTAGAGGGAAGCATCCTTACTCATCTGGAGAAGAAACTTTTTTAAGTCCCATCATGAGTATGTTATGAATTAATGCAGAAATGACAGGTAGTATGCAGAAAAGTAGAAGACAAAATGCGAAGCCTCAGAGGACTTAAGTTTAATCTCATATGATTTGTGTAAATGCAGTGTCCCAAGGACATGGTGTTTGAGTACCTGAAGAAACTTGTTAGTCAATATGGGAAAGGGAGATTATGTAGGATATCTATGGTGTATTATTTAAGCATGTGACCTTTAAATGAGGAAGAAGAGAGTGAATGAGACACAGAGGCTCCTTTCAATTTAGATAGTCCTTTCTGGTAAAGTTCAGGCCAAGACTGCTGGAAGATGAATCCGTGAACACCTTGCAAACAAGGGAGACAAGGAGCTTAGGACCAGAGGTCAAAGTCTGGAGTAGGGCTACATTTCTCTAAATATTCAGAGGTTGTGCATGAGTTTATAATATAGTAATATCATCAAGCAAGGACTCAGATTGATGTGCTTTTATCTTCAAGAAGGAAGAAGAGTGAAAAGGAAAAAGAAGAAAGGAAAAGAGAAAAGGAGCATGTGAAAAAGTTGAACTCAACGGAGAGAAAACATATGGGGAGATAGTCAACTAGCATTTATTATGCACCTACAATATTCCAGGCACTATACTAAGCACTGGGAGTACTGCTCTTGGAGAGCTTACAATAATACTGTACTTTGATGATACCCAAGTTGAGGTGAAACTACTGAGAAAAAAACCCCAAGAGACTGATGATACTGCATCCTCTTTCCACAGGGATTTAGAATTTTGAATGACCATTGATTCTCTCCCTTCCTTACTCCTTGGCTATGTTGAAGACCTACAAGGACTGAAGGTGGATTAGATCGTAACTGTTCCGAAAGTGTTACACTGTTTTATCTAAGTGGCTGAGAATGTTTTGCTATTTGATTCACTCCTGATAGCCTTTAAAAATTCAGTCAAGGGATACAGCAATTAAGGAGAGAGCCAACCAGGGAAATTCTTAAGTTCTTAAGAGGGAATTGCATTTATTCCTTCTCCTTGTTCTTTTTCTAATATCTGGGGGGAGAGAACATCTTTTTCCTTCTGGTCCCCACTAGAAATGGTACCTTTTTTATAGCGATTAATTGGCCTAGTAGGAGACGGTGAACACTGAGGGAGCACCAGGAGGGGATCGTGAGAAAGTAAAGAACATTGGAGTCTTGCAGCTTCAGAAACATGTTACCTTGACCATATGTTCCTTAATGTGTGTGCCTCTGTAGTGTATTCTGTATAGGTGACCCCTTCCCCCTGAAGTTGTGTGTATTTGTGAGAGAGGGTACCCTAAGTCTATGTTGGAATGGTTTTATTACCACTGTTTGCACTATGCCTTTTCAGTAAATGCTTTTGATTGAACTAATTGTGTCAACTTGCTGACTATTAAATGTAAATACACTGGTGGTGGGCTCACAAAATATAGTTTTAGTAGTACAAACCCAAGCAGTACCTTGGTTTTGGAGTATTTCTCCCTCTGGAGATTCCCACCCAGAAATGTAAGTTGGGAGGAATTAGTCAAAAGGGGGCAATACATGTTGTTTCATGTACTGATTACAAGTTTGTTGCTGTTGAATACGTCTCTCTAACCATACAGTAACAGAGTGACATATCAAGTGGGAGCTTAGCTGTTTGAATAACTATCACTTCAAAATGACTACAGGAAATCTTAGAGTAATTAAAGGGACTGCTATACAGTTCTTCTACTCTTAACTCCTATTAACTCTGATTTTCTCTTCTCTCTTGATTTTCTTCCCTGTTTTCTCCATCCTCACCCACTCTGACTTTACTTGTAATAGTTGCTTACCTCAATACCACGGTCTACTATTTTAATGATTCCATAGCCAACACCCTAAAAGCTCAACTCTCAGAATCTGGACCTTGTGCTGCTCCACACTCCTCAAAAAGGGATTTATGAACATTGTTGGGAATGTGAAGAAATCAAGCTGCTTTTGACCTCTATAAATTTATGCTTGCTTCATCACATCTGGGCTGTAACTACTACGCAATAATCTGGTTTTCTTACTGACTCTAGTTTAACTGGAATGGAGATGTTGGTTGACTTTTGAACAGGCCACTGACAGTGAGGAAGTGAGGCAGGGGGTCTACTATAGGTCAGGTACAGGAATATTCAAGAGCTCTAAATAATGAGTCCCACAGGTACCAAGGCATTTCACTTTTCCACACTTTGTAACTAGAAACCTCTGTAAAGGTGAACGTCATCCCTGTATGATGCTGGGAGAAAAGAGGGCAAGAAAACACTCAGTACTCAAATGCCCTTAGCAATGGCTAATCTATCTAAGGTTTATTTCATTTCCTTTTCTGTTCCAATGAAACACTCTCATCAATTTGATACTGTGATCTGCTTTGTTAGAATATCTAGACTTGAGTTAACATTGGAAATCTCTGATTTCACCTTGTGGTAAGGGAGTGAGCCATAACTGAGGTTACTTATTTCCAACTAGATGTCTCTGGTGTCACCTTGAGGTGGGGGCACAAACTACGATTAAGGTTTACTTATTTCCAAAATAATCCTCATTGAATCCAGTAATTTATGGTAACCTTTGAATGGAATAGAAAGAAAGCTGAAATAGCAGCTCCATTTTTTCACACTATCTTGGGGATGGTCTCTAGGGAAGACATATAGAAGCTATGTAGACACAGAAGGATAGGGATAGGAACCAGAACTGTGATTTCCTGAGTACAGGGTACTCTAGGGTGAGGAAATTCCCTCTACCAATGCAGTTTGATACTCTCTCTGCAACTATCAGTCTTAGTTACCTAGAGCCCTGAGGGGTTAAAGGATTTACCCAGGGTAACATAACCACTATGTGTCAGAGGTGAGATATGAACCCTAGTAATACAACAACTAGTGTTTATATAGTATAACACTTTTAGGTTTGCAAAGCATTTTACAAATATTAACAACCCTGAGAGGTAAGTATTATAGTCCCATTTTACAAATGAGGAAACTGAGGGAAAGAGATATTAAGTCTTGCAGCTAGTATCTTTGGCCCTAGAAATCACCCTGGGCATCATCATCATCATCATTAGCCCATAATTAGCTAGCCTTTTAAGCATACATTTATCTTCTTTGCTCCCACAGGAGCTGGGTTTCTAAGAGCAGATTTTTATTTGGAACACCAAGGATGAGCTTGAAAACATCCTCTTTTATAATAGCTTCCACAACCATATCGCCTGCAGTCTTGTCCAGTGTCAGCCTCCTTTTACCCATTGTCCAGCTCTGGCCAACAGCAGTGTCCTTCAGAGGACTTTGCAGTCCTACAGCGTGGCTGGGTTCTAGCCCTAGAATGCTGAGTCACCAAAAACATGCAAGGAAGCTTCCCAAAGAGCCTGCAACGGATGCGGCCAATTCCATTTCTGCAGCAACCTGGGACTGGAGACAACTGTCCGAAGGACAGCCTGTCATCTGATAGCTTTGTCCTTAGCCTTGTCTTTTCATTCTATTGTGGGAAAAAATGTCGAGTGTCCTTCCTCCTGGCTAGCTTGCTGTAGCAGCATTAAAAAGAGAAATGTATCTGCATTCTTAACCTTGGGGAACACCCCGACCCCCAGTAGCTACATGACTCAGAAGCTGGGGCATTGAGCCTCTAGTCAGGAAGACTTGAGTTCAATCCAGCCTCGGACATTCGCTAGTTGTGTGACTAGGGGCAAGTCACTTAATCTTTGCTTTTTCTCAGTTTCCTCATCTGTAATAGAATAATTACAGCACCTACTTCCAGGGATGTTGTAAGGATCAAATGAGATATTTGTAGTGCTCAGCACGTAGGAGGTGATTAACAAATGCTTGTTCCCTTCGTTCCCCACATTAATATTTAAAGAGCCTTATTTGAGGTACAAATTGACCGCTCCACCTTGGTGAAGGTACATTGTGTTCATTCATGGGCTTTATAAATGCTAGGGTCTAGTTGTTGTTGTTGTGTTCAGTTGTGTCAGACTCCCTATGACCGCATTTGGGGTTTTCTTGACAAAAAGACTCCAGCTCATTTTGCAGATGAGGAAACTGAGGCAAATGGGGTTAAGTGACTTTCCCGGGGTTACCTAGATAATAAGTGCCTAAGGCCACATTTGAACTCAGGAAGATGAGTCTTCCTGACTTCTGGTCTTGTGCTCCATCCACTGTGCCTCCTAGCTTCCCAGTTCAAGAATTAGAAACTATAAATGACTAGTTCTGGGAGGTATCTTATTCAGTAAGTAATTCTAGGATTGTAAATTTAACAGCTTGAAAGAACTTTGAGATCATCTGATTCTAAACTAATGGTTCTCAAACTTTTCAGTCTCAGGACCAGGTTCCCCTGCCAAGAGCTTTAGTTTATGTGAATTATATCTATGGATATTGACCATATAGGAATTTAAATGTCTCAGTATTAATACAAAATTATGAAATTTTTGTGACCTAGCTAATCCCCTGAGTTTCAGGGACCCCCAGATCACACCTTGAGAGCTGCTTATTTTTCTTGTCCAACCCCATCATATTACACCAGGGAAGAAATTTAACTTGTCCAACATCACAAAACTACCCAGAGGAAGAGACATGATTCAAATCCAATTGTCCTGACTTTCAGGCCAGAGCTTTTCCAACTACATTCTGCTTCGTGTAAAATCATAGTAAAATAAAATACAACATAAGATCCCCAAATTCTCCTCTCCACTTGCTTTAAATGGCACTCAAAGTGGAAATGTTCACAGGTGGTATTAGAATAATTAGTGTGATATCTCTAAAAACCACCAGGTGGCATTCTGAGCTTCAGTTGCTTTAACTTCCAAGTGACTGACCATCAGTGACTTATGCATTGCAGGAGTCCACCTGAATCCCAACAGCTTTTACCTCAAGGGCCCTGTCTACGTTTCTGTTTATGGAAACAGAGCAGCTTAGGTTCCCTGTTGCTCCCAAACTTAGAAATCAACCCTGCTTCTATCTTCTCTCATTTGGTCTAGGGTTAAAAATGTTAAGACTATCATCATGGCATGATGGAAAGCATACTGGATTTGGAATCAGATGACTTGGTTCAAATTCTAGCTCTGCCATTTACTACCTTTGTGACTTTGAGCAAGTTACTAACTTACTTGCTCATCTTCCTCATTTATAAGATCAGGAGCCTGACTAGATGATCTGGAGGTCTTTTTCAACTCTAAATGTATGATCTATAATTTATTTCATAATTTTATCAAAATAGCCCTGTCTCTAATTCTTTTCAGCTTTGGAGAACATGATAATATTTGCCAACCCATCCTCCCATCTGAAGGGAGTATTCAGATGCCTATCTTTTGTCAATTTTGTATGGAGAAAATTCTTCACACAGAGATGCATATTTTTATGCATAAATGTACATTATGACTCAACCAATTAACTCATGCCCTAAAACCTATTTGTCCTACACTAACCAGGATCCAAATCCCTAACTGCTGAATTCAGAGGACCAATAAATTTCCATTTAAATCCTTTTCCTAATCCAGCACTACTGAAATTTTATGAAACGTAAGTTGGGTTTTTTGTTTGTTAGTTTTTTCTCATTCTGAATCTAGTATCTCCGCATTTGTAAAAATAAAACTGACAGAATTAGAAAGCTCCATCTATCCTTTTGAGAGCTTTATCATTTTGAAGTGCCTCCTTTTCTAAAGATCAGTATCCTAGAATACTCTTGCCTGCTGGCTAAGTATAAAACCTTGCAATCCAAACATATGTGGTCCTTCAAGTGATTGCCGAGAGCAACTTGTCCCATAGGACCAAGATATCCTTTTTTTTTTGAGCACTCAGTTTGATTCCTTCTTATCTGGTACACTGCTCCTGAATCCTATCTGAGTTTCAATATAGTTTCTCCTTCTCTCTTTCCTTCCTTCTTTTGCCCACTTTCTCTTCCCATTTTCTGTTTTTTATTCTCTGTAGCTCTGTCTCTCTCCCCCTTTTTCTCTCATTTCCTTTCTCTCATTTTCTATCTCTCCCTCTCTCTCTTCATCTCTCCGTCTCTGTCTCTCTCATTCTCTCAATAATGAGGCACCACAAATTTGCAGCAAGTAGCTCATCAAGCAAAATCCATGGCCTTATTCCTCTAGAATTCCCAATACCCTGCTCTTTTTTCACTTTGCTTCTACACCAGAGGACCCCAAGACTTTACCCTGTTCTTAACTGCACTTTGCCAGATCCATTCCTTATACTATCTCCTCAGGCCTCATGACCTGCAGCCTCAGAAATTCAGAAGACTTTCTCAACTAAATGGACTCTTCTTTCTGTAAGCCTTTTTCTTCAGAGATCCAAGCAAAATATTCTCAAATGACTCATTATGTCTTTCTTCCCTTGATATTTCATACTTTCTTCTCTGATCAATCAGGCTCTGTGGAGACTAAATCAGCAACATCATCAATCATCTGGTTCAATTTTCATATTACCCCATTATCAAAATGAACTTATTTCCCCTTGATATCTTTATATTTCTTTTGCAATTTATCATGAGCCAGTTACAATTCTTTGAACAAAGACACCTCATCCTCAAGACAGATGTTACTTTCACTAAAAGGATGAATTGGTGGGTTACAGCTTTTGCCTGTTTATTAAAACTTGCCCCGACTTGCCAAATTTGTCACAACTTTCTCATTGCTTTTGGAATCCCAGTACTTGAATATAGGGTCACAGTTGTCAAACCCTTTCGTTTCTAAGTTGTCCTAATTAGCCTCTGGTTTCTTAGAGGCCTCCTCTCACCAATCAGTATTTCCTGGATCCTGCCTGGAACCAAAAGCAATCACCAAGGGATCTAATTGTCAGATCATAGGATCATAGCTTTAGAGCTGGAAAGGACCACATAACCCATCTAATCCAATCTCCTCAATATACAGATGAGGAAACTGAGGTCCAGGGATAAAGTGATTTGCCCAAGTTCACACACACGCAGTAAGCTCCAGAGATGGGTATGAACCTAGGTCCTGTCTTCAAAGTTAGTTCTCTCTTTTGAAAAGTATCTTACAATTCTAATGTATTCCCCTGCTGACTGTGCCAAGATAGTAATCTTTTATTTTTTTACTTTGCCTTTTATTTCAAGAAAATGCTTTTGTTTCTAAATAAATTGTCCTCTGGCTGGTTTGGTGGTATAGGCAGATTAGCTATAGATAATATAGAGAGGAAACGAGGGCGAGATGGGGAAAGAGAGAGCGAGAAAGAGAGAGAGAATCATTAATCCATTACTACTTACTACGTACTGTGCTACAAATACAAGGAAGCAAAGAGTTTACATTTTAACAAGGGAAAACAATATATAAAAGGGTACCAGCAAGGGAGTGGTGAATGTATGGTAAAGAGACATACAAGAAATGGTTTAGAGGCCTGGACCCTTTGGCAAGATAATATGTTACACAGAGAGGAAAGGGGACAGAAAGGAAAATTAGGCCCAGAGGGCAGTCAGGATGGTGAGGAGACAGTAAAGGAAGTGATCTTGGAAAAATCCCTTAACCCGTCAGGTTTTCTGCCTGTGAAGTGAAAAATTCAACTAAGTGATGGCCAAGGTTCCCACCAGATCTAAAATTCTAAATTCTAAAATTTAACATAGTCATTCTATGACTATGTTAAAAGAATTATCAGACCAGAGGTATTTCCTAGTCATTTCCTTGAGTACATGATTATCTCTTCCTGAGCTAAACAGTTCCCTTCAGGATTCCCAGATTTCAAGTAGTTTCAGTAATGAAATCCACTGAATCCATTCAGATCATGGTATGACCTTTGAAAGTTTGTTTACAAAACAAAAATCAGCTAGTAATTGAAACGAGAAACAGGGTATCTAAATCTATGACTCTTCTTACCTTACACCAGCAAAGTACTTGCATCACTTACTAAAAAAGAAATACATTTCAATCAGAACCATTACTTTAGCATCTTAAGTTTCTCCAGGACAGAATCAATGTTGCTTATTCAGCTTTTCAATTAAAAACTCTGAGTTTTCCCCTATAAATCGCTGAAATTAAATTATGTAATATTTATTATCATATATTGCACTATTCATCCTCCCTCAGCACCTCCCCTGCCTGCTGTGCCCTTCATTCCCCAAAGGAAATCAACTTTAAGCTAAGATATAAAGTTAGAAAGTATTTAGAGGTTCATCACTGAACTTTATTTAGCTAATTCCTAATTGTTTCACTGATCAATTGTTGCTGTCCAGAAAATCTTTGGGTTTTTCTGACCTAGCGTTTCTCTGTCACCAGGGCTGTATATGCCCCAGTCACATCCTTTCTCCTTACCTGGTTTGGTCATTTCAGTCATGTCCAACTCTTCATGACCCCATCTGAGGTTTTCTTGGCAAAGGTACTAGAATGGTTTGCTATTTCCTTCTCCAGCTCATTTTACAGAGGAGGAACTGAGGCAAATAAGGTTAAGCAACCTTGCCAGTCACATAGCTAGTAAGGATTTGAACTCAGTAGAATGAGTCTTCCTGACTCTAGGCCCAGCACTCTACCCACTGTGCCACCTGGCTACCCTCTTACCTAGTAGCGTCTCCTTTCTGTCTAGAATCCACCCCACTTCCTTATATCTGGAACCTTCTACAGTTAATCTTTCCACATCACAGGAGTTAGGGTGCAGCACCCCTATAATTTGGAAAATCTGCATAAAGTTTTTTGACCATCCCTTCATAAGAGAAGTCCGAATTTTTTTCCTTAAACTATTTAGTCGGGGGCGGAGCCAAGATGGCGGAGTAGAAAGACTCACCTATGCTAGGTCCGAACCCACAGCCCATAGATTTTCTGTAAAAAGAACTCCTGACAGATTCTGGAGCAGTGGAGGCCGCGCAGCAACACAGTGAAGGAGATTTGCGTTGCAGAGAGCCCTGAAGAACCGACCGCAAAGGTACCCCGGACATGGGAGCGGAGCCCTGTCCTGCCGAGCGCTCCCCTCCCCCGGCCCCAGCCGCTTAGCTCTGCCTGGCCATGCGGCACTGAGAGGAGCCAGCAGAGTCCAGCAGGCATCAGGGACCTGAGTCTCCGGCAGCTGCGAAGGTCCCGCCACCCACAGACGCACAGGTCAGTGAGAGAGACGGGCTGAGAGGGGAGCGGGGGATCTCCGGGACTCGGACCCCCTGGGAAGCGGCCGCTGCGGCAGAGGCTGAGGCAGCTCAGCCAGAGACTCCCAGAGCGGGCTGGAGCTCCACCCCAGCTCCACTACAAAGGATCTCTGTATAAACCCCCTGAGGGAACTGAGGCTGAGAGGCGGCCCTGCCCCCACCTGAGAACCAGCAGATAAGCCTGCCGCCAAAACCCCTGAGGCTGGGGAGCAGCATTTGAATCTCAGACCCCAAGCACTGGCTAGGCGGATTTAGGCCAGGGGTAGAGAGGACTCTTAGAAATCA
>CM053770.1:461749782-461805940 GCA_028658325.1 Potorous gilbertii
CCCTCCCCAATACACTGGACATTCTAATTACCCATATCACCAATCTGCCCTCTCTTCTATCATCCCTCCCTTCCCTTACCCCATCTTCTCTTTTGTCCTGTAGGGCCAGATAACTTTCTATTCCCCATTACCTGTATTTCTTATTTCCTAGTAGCAAGAACAATACTCAACAGTTGATCCTAAAACTTTAAGTTCCAGTGTCTCCCCATCCCTCCCTCCCCACCCATTCCCTTTGGGAAGGCAGGCAATTCAATGTAGGCCATATCTGTGTAGTTTTGCAGATGACTTCCATAATAGTCGTGTTGTGTAAGACTAACTATATTTCCCTCCATCCTATCCTGCCCCCCATTGTGAAGGCTGAATATTAAAAATAAATAAATAAATTTATGGGTAAAGAAAAACAAAACAAAACTAAAATCTTGGCAACTGGCCCCATCACTTCCTGGCAAATAGAGGGAGAAAAAATGGAAGCAGTGTGAGTTTCATATTCTTGCAGACAGCGAATATAGCCATGAAATTAAAAGGTGCTTGCTAAATGAAAGGAAAGCTATGACAAATGTGGACAGCATACTAAAAAGCAGAGATATTACCTTGCTGACAATGGTTTGTATAGTCAAAGCTATGGTTTTTCCAGTAGCAATGTATGGCTGTGAAAGTTGGACTATAAGGAAAGCAAGGCACCACAGAACTGATATTTTCAAATTGGTGCTGGAGAAGACTTTTGGAAGTCCCTTATACAGCAAGGAGATATGAAGGTCAAATACGAAGGTGAAGCTTAAATATTATGGCCACATAATGTGAAATGGACTCACTGAAAAGAGGATGGCAGAGGATGAGATGGATAGGTTATATCATGGAAACAATGAATATCAACTTGGACAGACTTGAAGAGCTGGTGGAGTATGTAAGGGGGGGCTATTATCCACATGGTCACAAAGAGTCAGACACAACTGAACAAATGAACAACAAAAAAGGTTTGCAAAGCCTTGTACATATATTTCCTTTGTTCCTCACAACAACCCCAGGAGATAGGTGCTATTACTATCTTAACTGAACAGATAAGGAAACTGTGATTGAGAGAAGTAACTAGTCCAAAGTCACATGGCTAGTAGGTGACTAAGGTTGATTTTGAACTCTTGACTCCAAGTTCTTGCCACACAGCTATCCTAACTAAATACATACAACTACTTGAATCAAAATCTGAAATTCTGAAAACTTAAAATTTCACTTATAAATTTTTTTTAAACATAGGCTACAATTAGCTATTAAATCAGCTTTTGTATTTGAAGGAACCTTTGAAATCATCTAGTCCTACTCCCTCATTTCCCAGAGAAGGAAAGTAAATCTCCTTAAGTGACTTGCCCAAGTTCCAAAAGGCAGGAAATGATAGGGCCAAGATTTAAAAAAGGTCTTTGAATCTAATCAACTGAGAAGCATTTTTAAAGTGCTAAATATGTGCCAAACAAAGACCAAAAAACCCAGTCTCTGCCTTTAAGGAATTTTCATTCTCTGTCGTTAAGGCACTTCCATTCTCACCAAATCTAGAGCTCTTACCATACCATGTTGTCTTATACATGATCAACACGAGATATTTTTAAAAGGCTCAGAAACTTCATGAGCTAACTCAACATGCCTGAGAATGTCCTGTTACATAATTTATAACAGTTTAAACAGATGGTTTTAGAATAGGCAAAGTAATTGTTAGTTTTAAGGAGAAAAAAGGTTATGGTTTGTTTTTAATTAATAGAGCACAAAGTTTTATAAAGGCTATTTCAAGGTATTATTAATTTTATAATTTTGTAAAATGCTTCCTAATCTTTCATTAAAATTATTTGGGGTTATCCTAGGTCCTAGGACCATATTAAAGTCTAGTAGTTCCCCATTACTGGAATGGTCAAAGATAAAATCCTGTTTGCCTTTTAAAGCCCTTCATAACCTAGGCCCTTCCTACCTTTCTACTCTCTTCTTCACATCCTATATACAAGCTGGTAACATTGTCCTCCTTGCTCTTTCTTTCCACACGACACTCTTACCTCCAACTCTGGGCACTAGCACTGGTTGTGTGCCCGTGCCTAGAATGCTCTCCTTCCTCACCCCACTCTCATGGGTTCTTCTGATACTTCAAGTCTCATTTAAAGTCCCATCTTCTACAAGGCCTTTTCCCAGTCCTTTTAATATTAGTACCTCTGACAGTACCTTCCATTTAAGCTGTACGTTTCTTGTAAAAACATGGCTGTTTGCACGCTGTTTTCTTCCACTGGAATGTGGGTTCCTTGAGGTCAGAGACTGTATTTCTGCCTTTCTCCACAACCCCAGAACTTAGCAAAGGTCCTGGCACAAAGGAAGCACTTAAGTGCCTACTGGCTGACTGACTATATTCTAATACAAACTATTTCCAAGCAAGAAGAAAGACTTGGTCCTTTTCAGGCAAGACACCAAATACATGACCTACAAGTGAAAAAGCAATGTTGGGATTTCCACCTAAAGTTCCTAATAATGGCTAAGTGCCTACTAATTACTAAAATGTTAATAAAGAGTTTCTCATTGGGCAAGTGTCTACCCTAAAACATAAAGAACTCAGTCATCTATTTCTGCCTTCATAAAAAAAGTTTTCTAAAATAACTATTCTTTTCAAATCTGAAATGAGAAATCCTATTTTACCAATTTTAACTGTCACAATGCATAAAAATTGGGTGCTTGAAAGGGCTAAAAATAAAATTTTTAAATAGTAAAGACAACTTTCACAAATTCTCACAAGTTTCTTCTGTGTCTCATACTTTTTCTCCTTTAACATTATTATCTACCTCATAGCAGAATCAAACAAGTCAATAGTAGGCACTTAATAAATGCTTGATGGCTTCAAAAATTCCTCTTTTTTTGGAAGGGTAGACAAAATGATGATAAGTATAAGAAAGCATGAAATAAATTCTTACATGCTAAAATTTGTCTTTTTATCCTTGGGAGATGTCCAATAGGCAGCTGAAAATGTTAGTCTGATGGTCAGCAAGAAGGTTAGCACTATTGATAAGTAGATTTGAGAATCAGCAGCATAAAAGTGGTAATTAAATCATGAGAAGTGACGAAATCATGAAGTGAAATGGTACACAGAAAAGGGCCTAGAACGGAGTCCCATTCGACATCCACACATCAAACTTGTGACAAGCAATATACCACAATGGGAACTGGACGCCGTCAAGAAGGCTGGATTTATTCTCACCTCTGATACCTCTGTAGTTGGAAAGATCACTTAGCCTTTCTTAGCCTCTGTTTTCTCATCTTTAAAATGGCAGTACCTGCTCTCATATGATTATGAGGTTCAGATGATAGAATGTAGGTTAAAGCATTTTGCAAACTTTTCAGCACTCTATAGATGGTAGCTCAATATGCTTGATAAAACATGGTACAGAATAAATGCTAAAAACGGAAAAATAAGATCAAATGTATATCCCATATACATACAAACATCACACCCTAGGAGTACAAACAAGTGAGATAGTTTTTCTTTCAAAAAGTTGACATTCTACTGGAGGATATGACTAGTTCTAATTCTGGTTCTGCCATTCACTAAGAGTGATTTGGGCCTCAATTTCTTCCAATGAGGGTTGGACTATGTGATTTTTAAACCCTCTTCTGGCTTAAATTAAAATTCTATAATCCTAAACATTTAAGGAGTAAGCTTTCAAAGCCAAGATCACCAACTGCTTGGGTAAGGTTTCCCTATTCAATAAAACATTCACCAAATGTAATCAGAGTATAATAGTCTCCACATTAAAAACTCCAATTCTCAAACCCACACTGGTCAAATATATGATTTTTCTTGGCAGGATTCACAGAGATGGTATTTATTTGGGGATTATTCATTTGGGGATTACTCATAGGTTTCAATATCTATGACCATTCCACTTTTGCTTTTTTGTTAATATAAACAATCCAAAATGGTCCAAATGAGAATATGAATTCTCAAGATATGAATTCTGTGGTAGTATGTTAATGCTAATAGAAAAATAATTTAAATTCTAGTTTGCTTAAGAATTCTTTTAGTTTTTTTAATTTCTGCAATAATATATTACAGTGGGAGATAAAAACAGGGATAGGAACTGAACCTGTAAAATCATCAGATTAAGTAATTCCAGGATGAAGAAACACACCTACTCTACAATTTATATTCTAAAGAAGACCTATAGATGGCAATGAGTAGTTTAAAAAAAGCCACACTAGTAATGCTTGCAAGAGGGACAAAGGCAAGGGAAGCAGATAGCATAAGAAGATAAATCAACAAACATTTATTAAGCCCCTTTTATGTGCCAGGCACTGGAGATTATAAAATCATAAACTAAACTGCTCCCATCCATGTCAAGATTGAAGTCCAACCAACTTTAAAAAAAGTAAAAGAGATTAGTGCAATACATATGCTAATTTTAAAACCATATTATCAAAAGGTAGTGTGAGATTATAAGGTTGTGTGTGTCTGTGTGTGCTCATCCTTTGTTGCCGAAGAAGACCATGCCATCAGAGAAATAATAACATGACTTGCACTTGACTTTGTTTTGAGATTGAGTTTGATTATAAGGTTAAAAAAGTACTAAATGACCTAACTGCAAAGTTTTCAGCACAGCATCTGGCCCATAGTAAATACAATGTAAATGTTAGCTCTCACTGTTATTATTACAATACCCTATATCTGGCCTACATGGGGAATATGTCATTTCACAGAGTTTAGATTTGGAATATCTTAGATATCATCCAGGCCTAAGTATTTTTAACCTGAGATATGAGAACCTGTTTGGAAAACATATATATTTTTATAACTGCATTTCAACATAATTGGTTTCCTTTGTAACTATTTCCACATTATTTTATGCACTTACACATATTATTCTTAAAAGTTTAATCAGACTGTCAAAAGTTCCACGACACAAAAAAAAGTTAGGAACCCTTTATCCAGACAAAACTCTCTCACTTTATGGAGAAAGAAACCAAGATCTAGACAGTTGAAATGACTGCCCTCACAGTTTTATAAATAGAAATAACATGTACACACACATAACGAATAGAAATAGGGACTGAATCTGTGATTTAACTGACAGAAAGAATTACCAGATGAGGAAATTCTCTCCACCAATTCAGTTAGAAACCTCTACAACTTACCAGCCCTGAGATTTGTAACCTTTTTGTCATGGACCTCTTAAGTAGTCTAGTGAAGCCTTTGCACTCCTCGGAAAAATGTTTTGAGATGCATAAAAGACACAGGATTACAATGGAAGCCGGTTATATTGAAATATAGCTATCAATTTATTTTTAGTTTATAAGTTGTTTTGTTTTTTAAAGTTCTTACAAAACAACCCAAAACTCCCGTGTTGGCGAGTTGCCTGGAACACAGAGACAGACAGTACGTGCAGAAGTGGGGATTAAAACAACTTATTCCACCAGTACAGGATGTCCCCAAGGCTTGAAACCGCACCAAGACTAATACGTGAAAAATAAGTAAACTCAAGGAACGTGGGGGAGAAGCGGGAGGAGGAGGGGGGCAGGAGACCTGTAACACGGCTACCGCCCTCGGGTATGGGCTCGGGGGCACTTCGCCCCCTCAGTCAGTCTGCACATCTCCGCTCACGCCGGGGCTCGTCGGTGCCCCGGCCGCCCCAGTCCCGCCGTCCTTCCTCCGGCTCTGGAACGTGGAATAGCAGAGAACGTATCCAGGACCGGGCGGACGAAGGCAGCGACACGGGCACATGCACGCGGAGCCGAGCGGCGGGAGAAGGGCTGGGGACACAGCGGAGGCAGGGGACCGGTGCGGATGCCGGGAAGGGAGGATGCGGGGCGCCCAGGAGCCAGTGACACAACCCGCAGCGATGGAGGTCAGCTCACCGAGGAGGTCGGGGGCGTGCCGACCGGCGGGGCGGGGCCGGAGGGCGCGGGGTCCGAGCCCAGGGTGCCGCTCGCCCGTCCCTGGGGCTCCCTGTCCCCAGTGGGGGTTTCTCCCTCTCTCCTCTGCCACCCCAAGACCCGCAGCGACCCCTCACCCAACTCCGAGAGGATAAAGCCACGCTCGGGTCTGGCCACACCCGGCGGCCACATCCGCGCGAGTCCCTCGGTCCCTCTGGCCTTACCAGGCGCCGGGCGCTCCGACTCCAGCTCCGCAAGACCCTCGCTGCCGCCATCTTGGCCCGGAAACAGCCCCTGCTGCTCCACGCCGGGAGCCGCCTCCAAGCGGCACCTTAGAGGGGGCGAGGAAGCGAGCCTCCCCCTGGACAGCCAATCAGGGGAGGGAGCGCCAGCCTCCCCTGAAGCAGCCAATAAGAAGGCCAGGGTGGGGCCTGGGGTAAACACATTGGGCGGGGGTGGGGGTGAGGGAGAGATCCGGTACGGGGCTGGCTAGGAGAGGACCAGCTCAAGTACAGGTAGACGGTACAGAAGTCGTATTCCTCGTCCCCGCCTCGGGTGTGTGTGTCTGTGTGTCTGTCTGTGTGTGTCTGTCTGTGTGACCGCTCCAAGGCAGTCAGTTATTCAGTAACCATTGATTTTGACGCCTTTTACATGACGGGCACCCTAAAAAGGGGCAAAAGGTAATCCCTGCCCTCAAGGACTTTACAGCCTAAAGAGGGACGACGTGCACACGAGCAGATGCAAAGCAAGCTATATACGAGATAAATAGGAAATAATTCACAGAGGGAAGCCACGACAATTAAGAGGGGTTGGGGAAGCATTTCACCTTAACTGAGACTTAAAGGAAGCCCAAGGAGGTCAGCAGTCAGCAGAAGAGGGAGAGCGTCCTTCCGGGTATGGGGAACAGAGAAAATGCCAGGAGCCGAGAGATGGAGCGTCTTGTTCGTGAGACAACCAGACCAATGTCACTGGATAAAGGGGGAGGGGATTCTGAAGAGCTTGAAATGCCGGAGAATTTTAAATTTGTTTCTGGTGGCTATAGGAAGCATCTGAACTTTTTGAATTGGGGAGAGGGAGACACTTTAGAAAAATGACTTTGGTGTCTGAACGGAGGAGGGGTTCGAGTGAGGAAGAGACTTGAGATCTAGGTGAACCTATCAGCAGGGTTATTTCAATAGACCAAGTGTGAGGCGATCAGAACCTGCTCCTGAGTGGTGGCGGTGTCAGAGGAGAGAAATGGGATAGATGTTAGAGGGATGTTGCGGAGATGAAATAGACAAATCTTGGCAACAGGTTATATGTGGGAGTGAGTGAGGCGTCCAGAATGACACGCAGGTTGTGAGCCTGGGGGATTGGGAGGATGGTGATGCCCTCTGTAGTAATGTGTGTGTAGAAAGGCAGCAACGTGTTTTCCTTTATACTAAAATGCTGAGAGGGAAGCAAAGAAAAATGTAGTTAAGCCAGCGTCTGGCCTCTGACACTTCTTGGGCCAGCTGCTTAACCTCTCAGTCCAAGCACTAAGACTATACATTTCAGAACAGCTGCTGATGTGCATTGGTAGAGGGAGTTTCCTCATTGGGAGTCCTCATACCAAAGAAATCTTAGGTCTGAAAAGGGGAGGGGGGGGGATTAAAGCAATAGATTTAATAATAACCAATTCAACTCAGAAAGCATTTGTTAACACTAGAAGGACCAGGAGTGTCAATTGACAGAAAAATTTTACTATGGTTTTACTTTGGAATAAAAATTTTTCTCTTATTTCATTTTTTTCCCTATAGATTAAAAAAAAGCATACATGTCAATTGACTCAGCCTAAGAACTATTTTTATGTACTAGGTGAGGACACAAATACAGAATTCAATTCCTTGTCCTCAGAGTGCTTATATTTTATTGGTAGTAGTAAAATGTATTCACAGACAAGTAAATATGTAGTATAGGCAAAGTAAATACAAAACAAAATTCATAAGTTGCATGGATCCACAAACACATTTGTTTCATTTTTTCCTTAGAAACTGAGTGGCATAATACAAGTTGTCTCAAAAGATCCTATACTCTAAAACTACATTAATTATATTAATTATAGCCACCAGCTTTGCAGCCTGTCCAGCCTTTTTATTTCTTTATTCTATGTAATGTCTCATCCACATAATTATATTTCCTAACCCAGAAAAGACATGAGTGTCTGTGTCCTATAGGGCAACATAAGAGTCTACCCTACTTTCTTTGAGACTGTCTGACACTGTTGAACTGCTTGAAGCAGCTAGGCATCTAGTGGATAGAGTGTTGGGCCTATAGTCAGGAGTCCTGAGTTCTAATCTATCTCAAAGACTTACTAGCTGTGTAAAACTGGATAAGTCACATTACCTCTGTGCCTCATTTTCTGCAACTGTAAAATGAGGATCATCATAGCACCTAATTCCCAGCGTTGTTATGAGAATAAAATGAGATAATATTTGTCAAGTGTTAGCATGGTACTTAGCATGTAATAGATGCTAAACGAATGCTGGTTCTCTTTGCTGCTGCAGAGATAACAGAATTACCATATGCCATACCTAACATAATCACAACTGATTCTCCCTTTGGACAAAGAGGCCAAGTTCAACTTAGAGAATGGGAAAGGCACAGGAAAGATTAAGATCAGTTCAACAGCTAGAGTCAGTAGCAAAGACCACCAGAGCTGAGTGTAACCTTAGTTGAGTTTGGTAATGAATCAGCTCTGGAAAGGGACCTGTTTGGTCCATCCCAGCTATAAACTGATGCATTAGCTAAGTCAGCACTTCCAGCTGATCATGGGATCAATGTTATCTGAGAAGTAAACATGGTGGGTACTCCCTAAAGAGAGAAAAGGATTCCCCAGGCCCGGAGATACATCTTAGCCACATATATTTTCTAAATGGGTGCTTCTCTACCTTTGTTCTTTAAGTCTGATCCCACTTTCCCCAGTGTCTTCAGAAGTCAGAGTGCACCCTTAGTTTGGCAAACATTTTTGTAATTTTTGTCTTGCTTTACTTTCTCAGGAAATGTCCCTTTGTAAAAGTTAATTAATATAAACTGACTCATTGATGGAATGGAATAAATCAGGTGGGAGCTCATGAGCAACAATATTAGAAACCCAACCCTTCAGGATTACCATTCGTGTCTGAGGGATAGTCAGCCACCCTCTGAAGCTCAACCTACTAATGCTAGTGGAACTTGGAGGAAGTAGCTCCAGAGAGAATGCTACATAACACGGAAGAGCATAGTATGATATGTGACTAGAAAGAGAGTATGGCATAAGATTGTAAGGAGCCTAAATGCCACATTGAGGAGGTTGAACTTTACTCAGTACACAAAAAGGACCTTTGCATTGAGCATGTTACTACATGGCCAGATGAATACAAAAGAAGAAAGGAAACAGAAAAATGAATTAGGAAGCTATAGGGCATGATCTAATCAAGTTATTCCTTTGCATAAAAAAATCTCCTTTTGTTGTTCAATCATTTCAGTCCTGTTTGATTTTTACAATCCCATTTGGGATTTTCTTAGCAAAGATACTGGAGTAGTTTACCATTGCCTTCTCCAGCTCATTTTACAAATAA
Source organism: Potorous gilbertii (assembly GCA_028658325.1). Taxonomy (NCBI): domain Eukaryota; kingdom Metazoa; phylum Chordata; class Mammalia; order Diprotodontia; family Potoroidae; genus Potorous; species Potorous gilbertii. Next base: position 461,759,247 of record CM053770.1, read on the forward strand.
GGAAACTGAGGTAAACAGGTTAAGTGACCTGCTCAGGGTCACACAGATAGTAGGTGTCTGAGGCCAGATTTGAACTCAGAAACCCGAGTCTTCATGACTCCAAGCCTGACACTATGCCATGTAGCTGCCCCCACAAAAATCTTCACTGGCTCCCTGTTCACCAGTAGGTTAAGGTCAAATTCCTTTTAAAATACCTAGGAGATGCTAAGGAGCTTAATATAGTTTCCTAGTTTGTTTTTTCTTTAAAGTTCAGGGTAAGTTATTGTATGGGTTCACATTGTCCTATTACTGTGCTATTTTGGAGAGCTTAATTATGCCAATGACTAATGAGAATCAATAAACTCAGAGCCCTCCCTCAATCACTAAGCAAAGAGTGGTTTCTTGGTTTTATATATGTATGTATATATATATATATGCATATATACAGATAATACACTTTATATAATACACTTTTAAAAATCTCTTCTAGTCTGTGTTTCCACTTTTTTACCCACACATAGTAAATACTCGTTGTCTTTATCTGGAGATAGAATTCATCATAAAAATACAAACAGATTCTAAGTCACAGGACAAACAAGATGTACTAGCCATTTTTCCTGTCCTCATGACTTCACAAATCTCTTCAAAATAAGAATTACGTGGCAAAGATAAAGCAATTTCTGCTTACTCCATGTTCTAAGACACTAAGAATCTCCAAAAGGCAAAAACTCCATGTACTAATGGCAGAGAAGTTCAATAATCCCTAACCCGTAAATTGTACTCAACTAGCACCTTTCCCCTACCATTATGCTCTGAGCATCAGAGCTGCAAAAGCAAATCTATGGGCTTTCAACAGAACTCAACTATACACTCTAATCTCCACATCTACCTCCATTTATTGTCATGGATATTCAAACTCCAAATGTCAGAAATTAGCTCAAGCTTGCAAAGCTCTATGCCACAGAGCTCAGTCAAAGAGTAGAGGAGGAACAGAGGGAATGGAAGCAGATCGTCCTTGCTCACTTACCCTCAACTCTTCCCAGGGCTGTGGAGATCCAAATTCCAAACAGCAGAAATTTGCTCAGTCTCTGATAATGTGATAGCATTCTGTTCAATGAAGCCAAAGAACTCAGGATAGAAGGAAAGGGAGCAAGATATGTGTGGCATTCCCCTAAGCCTTAGGGAAAGAGCCTAACATCTACCTAGGGCAAGTTCTGTCCCACCAGAGATCCCTTGCACGGAAACTGAGGCTGGTGAACTATGAATTTTCCTGGTGAGGCAATTAGAAAGTTGGAAGGAGGCTAAGATTCTTTGAGCCCCATCTCACAAAGAAATCACCATTTAAAAAAGGAAAGAGTTAGAAAGTGAGCAACAAGGATAAATAAGCCTGAAATTACCAAAGATCTCAGGAGGAAGAAAATTCTAAGACCATGAGTATAAGCAAATCAATAGATGTTAATAGTAGAAGGGATTATGACCTCCAAATTAGGTAAAAAGAGTTCAAGCATTTATAAATAAATATTATGAGACAAAATAATTAATATCTGAGGGAACTTTGTGTATTCCCCAAGAGGGCATAGAACTCTAACTGGACATTCCTGAATGGTTTAAAAGAGAAATAAGAATTGTAAGAGCAAAATTTATGGCCTACACAGCGGAAATAATTGGCAGAATTGAATTCATGGTGGCTAATTTCACCAAAGTATCGAAAGAGAAACTGGGCATGCAAATACACAGAAATGAAGGATAATCTGGAAGAAGAGGTAAAAAGCAATACCTTAAAGGAAAACATGAACTGCATACAAGCAAAATTTATTGATCTTAAAGATGGGATGCAAAGAGAAAATTTAAGGATTTTAGGACTCCTAGAAAAACACAAGTCAAAAAACCTCAAAACCCTAATGCAAGAAATAACACAAGAAAATTACCCAGAATTTCTGAATATAGCAAACCAAAGTGCCAATTAAAAGAATCCACAGATTTTTTTCTAGAAAAATAAATAACAACAAAAAGCTATGCTGCATACTCCAAGAACCTAGTGATCACACAACTCCTCTGATAAGCAACTAATTCTGCAAGTGATCAGGAGAAAGACCTTGAAATAAAAAGGAAAGGAAATTCAGATAACATAAAACTGTTCAGAATAAAAATGAGGAGGTGGAAATTTTTATTTTGTATCACTCATTTTCAGTCATCTGACTCTGTGACTTCATATGAGGTTTTCTTGGCAAAGAACTGGAGTGGTTTGGCATTACCTTCTTCAGCTCATTTTACAGAAAAGGAAATTGAAGGCAAATAGAATGAAGTGACTTGCCCAAGATCATGTAACTAGTAAGTGTCTGAGGTCAGATTTGAACTCACAAAAAAATGAGTCTTCCTAACTCGATGCTTGGCACACTGTACCACCTAGTTGACCACTATAAAACACAGGTTCCCTGTCTCCAAAAACCCTCATTGTGCCTTCCTGTTTCTCCCCTGTGCCTATTGATTCAGATTTGCTATTCCTTGACAAGATTTTCTAAAGAACCTTTCTGGTATTGAGTCCTAAAGGCTTCAGGGAGGAAGTCCTACTGTTTCCTAAGGAGGTTACTGAATCATTTGGGCAAATGAAACCACACACCAGGGGGAAAGCCTTGTTGGTGTGAGGCAGTGTAGGAGACTTGAGTAGTTTGTGTTTAATAGCCTATTTAACTTGTGTCATTAACAGGGAGCAACATTACTTACAGGAATCCTTGAGGTTTAGCTTACCCCAGCATGTTTACTGCCAAAGTTAAAACAAGAGTGTGTCCTTTAGCATACACAGTATACCACAACCTGAAACTTTCTAGAATTTTATTAATTTCTTGGAGAACTATGCCATCTTTTTCTAAAGGTATTATAAAAAAAAAGTCACACATGCACAATCCATGAAAACAGACTTTCCTCTAATTCGTATCATTTCTATAAATGATGATATCAGAGTGATATAAGTCTCCCTTTGTCTGGGAGTAAAAAAAAAAAAGAAAACATAAAATCATGAAGTGTTAGAATGGATTCAGATAGGATAGGCACTGGATCTCTGATTTCAAATGCATTGATATAAAGAATTTCCAGGTGAGGAAATTCAGTACCTTCTCAAGAATTCCCAGTTTAGAATTGCCTAGAGCACAGGTGTCAATCATGAAGCCCACAACAGTCTCAACAGGAATCTTTATGTATGGATAAGAGGCCCCAAATTCTATTTGAGTCTGACACCACAGACCTACAACACTGATGAAGTTAAATGATTTATCCAGCACCACATAATGTCAGACATGGGACTTGAACCCAAGTCTCTCTGGATTTGAGGCCAGCTCTTGATCTAGGTTCTTAATCTTATTTTGTATTTTTATTCATCCAACTTTGTATCAAATAGATCCAACAAAAGCAGATATTGCAATCATACTATTAGACAAAACAAAAACAAAAATTCAAAACACTAAAAGATATCAACAAAGAAATTATATCTTGTTGAAAGGAACTGTATAGACAACAAACTAATATCAATATTAAACTTATATGCTTCAAATTCCTTAGCATCTACATTAATAAAGGAAATAGTAACTGAGCTACAAGAAGACACTGACAATAAAGGAGTGACAATAAACTGAAATATCTTTCTCTCAATTTTGGAAGCCTACAAAAAAAAGAAAAAAGGAAAGTACAGAAATGAATAAATTGCTGGTGAAACACTACAAACTTATAGTGCCTTCTAAATGAAACTGCTAAAGAATATACTTATTTCTCATAAATCCTATAACAATTTTTGTAATAGCAAAGAATTAGAAACAAAATAGATTCTCATTGACTGCAGAATGACTAACCATTTGTGGTATATAAATGTAAGGTAATTCTACCGTGCTGGTAAGAAATAATTAATATAATGAATACAGAGAAACACAAACAGATCTATATGATCTGAAGAGTGAAGCAAACAGAGCCAAAAAAACCAAAATACACCATGACGATAATCTAAATGGAAAAAACAACCAAATACAAAAGTACAAATCGTAAATAAGCCTTAAAAGATCACAAAATTCCAGACGGTAATGGTATTTTGGCATGCCCTGATAAGTGGGGAAGGAGGTGAACAAAGAAGGGGGCTATGTTATAGGTAAAGGAGAGGGAATAGAGAGTGGAAAGTTCATCAGGTTTCAAGAGAGAAAGGCTTGGGCAACTGTGGATCAAGAGTCAAATCCAGCTCACTGACTATTTTTGTACGGCCACACAGCTAACAATGGTTTTTAAAATATAATAAAACTTTATTTAAACATGTAAAAATGATTCTTAGCTCAGGCATACAAAGCCAAGTGAGCTGTATTTCAGTTTGTCAACCCCTGCAATACATCTGTAATAGGTACAGCTGGCCAAACACCAAATTTTGTTACAGCAGATCACTCCCTAAACATATCAGTGAGCAAAAAGGCTCTAGATGTTCTTGATAATAGTCATTCCTTCAAAGGAGTATCATTCACTTATGGTTTCCTTCCAATCTTCACCATAAATCCTCCTGGCTATTTCTCCATTTTTTTAGCTGTTACTAATGTGAAAAAAAACAAAAAACAAGCCACAGTCAGAGCTGCTTCTACTGTTACCACTGGGCAAGTTAACCCCACTGCTTCTCCTTAACAAGGCAAGCAGAATCTCACCATGTTGTCAACAGACAAAACTTTGTGGGCTCTTCAAATCTTTACTGTTTCAAAACCACAGAATGGCCAATTGGAGTTCAGAATGTTTGCTCTGTGAAGTCACTCTCCTCACTAGATCCTTCCTACACTTTATCTGGCATTCAATTTTTTGCAATCTGGTCTCATTATCTCTTTACTTAATATTGATCCCTATTACACATTCTATGACTTCAGTCAAACTGGATCACTTTCCAGTCTGTGAACATAAATACCTCTGTGCCTTAGTTCATAGTGTTCCCTAAATCTGGAATTTCTCTTTTCCTGTTTTCTTTTGAATCCTAATATTTCTTTAAAATCCAACCCAAACATTATTTCGGGATCATCTAAAGGTAGGGACCATAAAGGATTAACACATTTTGGTAAAACTTTCAGTTATTTATTCACATTAATTGTTGCAGTTTCTGGACTTCAGGTTTGCTTCTTTAGGAAGTCTTGGAACTTCTGGGAAGATAGTAAAGGGAGAATTCAGGAGGAAACCCCAGACCTCAGGCAGCACTGCGGTACAAGACAAATCTATAGTATATAGGGATGTATAAGGTATTCAGGGAGGACTAGCACCTCCAGTATGAGGGTTGCTGAGCCCTTTTCATGGCTGCTCATCTTTGGTGTCTACCAGTCAGTCACTCACCTCTCACTTGTGTCCCCAAGAAGCTGTAGCATAGTGAAGAGTTAGAACACTAATTCATTGTTGGTGGAGCTATGAGCTGATCGATCCTTTCTGGAGAGCAATTTGGAACTATGCCCAAAGGGCTACAAAAATGTGCATACCCTTTGACCCGGCAATATCGTTTCTAGGACTGTATTCCAAAGAGATCATAAAATGGGAAAAGGTCCCACATGTACAAAAATATTGATAGCAGCTCTCTTTGTAGTAGCCAAGAACTGGAAATCGAGGAGATACCTATCAATTGGGGAATGGCTGAAGAAGTTGTGGCATATGAATGTAATGGAATACTATTGTGCTATAGGAAATGATGACAGGAGGACTTAAGAAAAGCCTGGAAAGACTTATATGAACTGATACTGAGTGAAAGGAGCAGAACCAGGAGAAAAATATACACAGTAACAACCACAATGTGCAAGGACTGTTTCTGGTAGACCTAGTCCTTCATAGCAATTCAAGGACCTAAAACATTGCCACAAGACTCTTGAGGCAAAATGCCATCCACATCCAGAGAAAGAACTATGAAATCAGAAAGCAGAATGAAGCAGACTATTTTCTCTTGTGTTAAGTTTTGTTTCATTTTGGTTTTTCTCATAGTTTCTCCCATTCTTTTAATTCCTCTATGCAACATAACTAATGTGAAAATGTGTTTAATAAGAATGTATGTGTAGAACCCATATAAGATTGCATGCTATCTCCAGGAGGGAAGAGAGAGGGAAGGAGAGAAAATTTAATACTTAAGGGAGTGACTGTTGAAAACTAAAAACAAATACATTAATTTTTTAAAAAAAGAAGCCGTAGCATACATAATAACCACATCCTTATCTAACTATCTCAGCAGACAAGTTAAAGTCGGTTGGAGGTAACTAACAGGCCTCAAAACCTGTCAGTGACTTAGGGTGATCTACCTCCAGGATGTGAAGATTTCCTCCAGCAGAATGAGTGGATGAGAACAGTTTGTTCCAACTGCCATGGAGGAGGCTGAAGCAGTGGAATGCTTACAGCTTGTTCAAACATTGAAGACAGCAGGATCATCCACGGCATTCTGGTCTATCGCCAGCCATCCTGACTTTTGTCTCACCACTAGACTTCAGTGACTGGATGAGAGAGTAGGTTAATGACTGTGCAACTCTGCCTCACTTAAATCCAATTCACACAGAAGTTGACATTAATTACCTTGAGATGCCATTTGTCCTTTCAAAAATGAAGGATTAACAATGACAATAAGTTGTAGATAATAAAGAGAAACACAAACATAAATTTGGAGAGGAAGCTAAACCACCCTTCCTATGACTTTCAGGGAGCTTTGTCATGACAAGGAATCTTTCCTTCTTTCTTGCCTTCCTTCTAACAGAGAAACTTTTTCTATATATATTACAGTTAGAATTTTTATACAAACAGAATCAAAGCAGTTAATAAATTAGAGGGGAAATTGTTAGCTGGGGAAAAAAAATCTTTTCTGCAAGTTTGTCTGATAAAGATCTCATTTCCAAAATATATAAAAAATTGATTCAAATTCATAAAGATAACACTCACCAATTGATAAATGGTCAGAGGATATAAACAGGCAATTTTCGAAGAAAGCCAACCTATCAACAGCTATATAAAAAAAGACTTCAGATCTTACTAATTATAGAAGTACAAGTCAAAACAGCTCTGAGGTTCTACCTCAAATCCATCAGAATGGCAAAAGTGACCAAAAATGATAAATTTTATAAGATTGCAGGAAAAGAGACACATTAATATAGTGCTAGTGGAGTTGGTCTAGAAAGCAACATATGTACACAGATACTCTTTTTGTGGTAGCAAAGAACTGGAAACTAAGGGCATACCCATCAACTGCGAAATGGCTGGACAAATTATGGTCCACAAAAGTAATGGAATAATACTGTCACATAAGAAATGGAAAAGATTATTTCAGAGAAACTTGGGGAGAATTATATGAATTGATGCAGAATGAAGTGAGCAAAATCACAAGAAAAATTTATAGAATAACAACATTAAAAAGACAAAACTTTGAAAGTCTTAAGAACTCAGAGCAATTGAATGACCAACCAGAAATCCAGAGGACTGATGAAATATACTGTGCACATCCTGCTAGGGGTGATGGACTTGGGTGCCAGAATGAGATATTTTTCCATACAGTTAATATGGGATTTTGTTTTGCATAAATATGCATATTTATAGGAAGGAGTGGTTTTCTTTTTTTTTTAATTGGGGTGGGGTAGAGATGGGAGACAGATAAAATATTTCCTCACTGAAAAAATTAAAATGGATCGTTTAAGAAGTCTGTTAGAAAAAAGTGACAAGAGACTCCTTTTCTAAATACTTTTATAGGGCTGCCCAAAGACAGCCTCAGAGTATGATAATGGCCCATTTCAGAGGGCCATTAACTCCAGCTGCTGTATTCCTGCTTTCCAGGAATATGGGTACTAAAGATTTGTTGTTGTTCAGTCATTTCAGTTGTCTGATTCTTTGTGACCCCATTTGGGGTTTTCTTGTCATTTCCTTCTTCAGCTCATTTTTGCAGATGTGGAAACTAAGGAAAACAGGGTTAAGTGAATTCTCCAGGGTCACACAGCTAGTAAGTATCTGAAGCCAGATTTGAACTCAGTAAGGTGAGTCTTCCTGACTTTACGCCTAACACTTAGCACTCTGAGATTCACCTATCTGCCCTACAAGTTAACCCTGATAAATATTCCCTGCCTTCCTTACTGTAGTAACACTGAAAGCAAGAGTATCAGATTAAGGGAAGCAAGGTGATGCCAGGGTGTGAAAAGCATTAATATCAGGAAGAGGAATTTGAACTCTTTTCATCAGGTAGTCAGAACCATGGATGAGTTCTGGACAGAGAAGGGACATGAGTGAAGCAGTACTACAAAATAGGTGAGGCAGGGCAGGCAAGAAATGGTGGATAATTAGATCTACTCAAGGGTTCTATTTGTTAGGAATAGGCTAACTTGATTAAAGACAGCTGAACACCTGTGAGAAAAACCTGGACACTAGCTATAAATAAATTAAGCAGTAGTTAGGAACCCCCATTAAAGCAAGCAAGCAGGTGTGGCAAATTGGTATTTTGCCTGGGCAGTTAGCCAGAAAAGTGAGCCATGAGAATTATAAATAAGAGGAAAAGATACCCCATACCTTGCTTCAATCAAGTGTGCAATCAAATGAGAATTTTGTAGTGAGCTATATAGAATGGGTGCTATGTTGGTATTTCTACAGGTACTAGGTAGCAGCTACATATGGGACAGGTTAGTCTCTGTCCTAGAGTAGGAGTCTAAAAAGGCTGGAGAGATACCCTTTTCTCTTTAGATTATCATGGAGGGGAACGTATGCACGGCTTGAAAGAATGGAAGAGTAGGCAGGTAGGTCAATTGAGAGGGTATTGACAGTATGTGAAAGGTGATGAGGACCTGACCTAGCATTGTGAGTGGAGAGAATGAGATAATTTCAAGAGCAGTTAAGAAGGTAACAAAGCAAAAAAGGGACATAATGAGCAAGGTGGAGGAAGAGGTAATTCCTACCTTGTTAGGCAGTTGAAGGCTGAAGGAATATTGCAAAGAGAAAGAAGGGAAGACTACCTAATGATAAAAGTTACTCCATCACTTAGCAAGCATTTATTAAGTGCCTACCAAGCATGGTGCTAGGTTCTGGAATTACAAAAACAAAAATGAAAAAATATTGGAACAGTCCATGTCCACCAAAGAGCTTAGATGCTATGGAAATAACATGTACACAAATTAATGGATGTGAAATAAAGAAATGATCATTTGGGAGGGTAGGGGGCAAGTGCCATCTCTTGGGGGAGGATTCATATAGGAGGTGATATATGAACTGAACTTTGAAGGAGGCCAGGGATTTCAAGAGGCCAACCTAATGAAGGAATGAATGCATTAAAGATATGAGAGATATCCTGTTCAAAAACATGAAGATAGTTGATAGAATGTCATATGTAAGGAATAATAAAAAGGTCAATTCACTGGGATCAAAAAATGTGAGGTATGGTTCTTCTAGATCATGGAAGACTCTAGAACTTAAGGAATTATGGTTAAACTGCCTACTAATAGACAGTTTCCTCTCTGAAGTCATTTTCTGCTGTTAGTGTAGCTATCAGTAGATCTTTAAGTCATTTGCAGAGATGACAATTGAATCCATGGGAGCTGATAAAATCAGAATTCAAGAGAAGACAGCTCAATTTTATACCTTGGTATACACCCAAAGTTCAAGGGGAAGACAGATGATGAAGTAAAGGAGGTTGAGAAGTAGGCAAACCAAGGAGAACCAAGAGACTATGTCATGAAAATCTAAAGAGAAGAGAGTATTCAGGAGGCAAGAATGAATAGCAGAGTCACATCACTTCCTTTCACATACTTTATATGTTAGCCATATTGGCTTATTTGCTATTTCTTAATTCAGTATTCTATCTCCTGGCATAAACTGTCCCCATTCCTTGAATATCCTCTCCCCCTTACCTTTATTTCTTGATTCCATAAAACTTCCTTCAAGGGTCAACTCCAGTGCCACCTACTAAAGGAAGTCTTTCCTAATTCTTTTAGATGTTACTGCTTTTCTCCCTCCTCAAATTATCTTCTATTAACTTAGTTGTGTATCCTTTATTTCCCTCCTAATAGAATGGAATGCTTTCCCAGAAGCAAGGACTAATGTTCTTTGTCTTTGTATCTCTAGCTCCTGACATAGGGCTACAGATACACCTAGGATAGCAAAGACTTAATAAATGCTTGTTGCTGTTGCTATTCTGATATTTTTTTTATGTGGTACCAGCTACTCTCCATCAGGTAAGATAGATATATTAGGGCAGTTTTCTCCCTGACCATTCATTCTCCTTTTAATTCCCCTTCATTAGATTTGAAAAACATCTCTCTCTCTCTCACACACACACACACAACACACACACACACACACACACACACACACACACAATCTGCATTTCTGACCAAGTTCATTTATTTATTTACTAAGTGTGTCTAATGAGGGCTGGTATAAATATATTTTTCGTAATATTGTTCTCTCTTGGTTCTTCTTGGTTTGGCTACTTCTCATCCTCCTTTGCTGCTTCATCATCTGTGAATTTTGTGTGTATCCCAAGGCTTAATCCTGAGCACTCTTCTCCTGAATCCTCTAACATGGGAATTTCACTAGCTCCCATGGATTCAGTTGTCATCTTTGCAGATAACTCGGAGATCTACCTATGGTCACACCACAGAAGAAAATGATTTTTGAGACTTTAGGGAAGAAACTGTTTACTAGTAGGCAGTTTGCCCAAAATTTTTGAGGATGAGGCAAACATGGGTATGTTTGTAGGCAATAAGGAAGTAGTCAGTAGATAGAGATTGAAGATAAATGAAAGAATTGAAATGATAGAGGGAGTCATTAGTAGATGCTTATTGTCTAATAGTCTGGAGCCACACAATGAAAGGATTTAAATGCCAAACTGAGGAGTTTATAGCTTATCCTTGAGGCAAGAGGATGTGATGTGATCAGACTTGTGCTTTAGGAAAAGAGACTGAAAGATTGAAATATAAAAGATTAAAACATTTTTTCCAACATTTACAGATAGTAAGTGCTAAGTAATTGTTGAAGAGTCTTTGACATAAGGGTTATGTTTTGGTGGTTTATCTGGTACCACTGCTTGAAACATATACATCTTTTGCTAAGCTTGGAGGGTATCATGGAAACACTAAGGCAGGCTTCAGGTCTCACAGGCAGGAGCTTGTGTCCATTGTTCTATGTGTGTACTTCACTATTGTTCTAGCAGTTTTACAAGTGACTGCTAAAGACTGTTGTTTAATGGACCGGTGACTTGGGATGAATTCACACAAAGCAAAATGTAGCTGATTTTAGAAGTACCCTCGACCTGTGATGTGACTCAAGGGGCACTACATATTGCTTTGGAGTCTCTAGGTAAAAAAAATCTGGGTGGAGGAGAATATAAATAGCATAGCATAGTAGAAAGTCATGGATTTAGTGACAGAGGACCTGCTCGAGGCTCCCCTCTATCATTTAACCTCTTGAGCCTCAGTTTTCTATCTATAAGATAAGAGAACAGCACTAAATGATCTCTAAGGACTCTTACAATTCTAAATTAATTCTACTATGGTGTTATAAAATATTGCCCTATGTGAGTTTTCTGAAACAGTGGTATCTTCCAAGATTTTCTCAGTAAAGGGGCAATGTACATGGAACATTAGAGTCCTCTGCTACCAATATTGTAGGAAGGAAAGCAGAATTTTAACTATTTGTGTGGAAGAGTGTATCTTTAGCACTGAGTATGCTCCATAATCAGAAATCCCTGAGACCAGCATTATGATGGTATCATGAGTGGATCTAAATTGTCATCATTCTTAACAGATACTGTCACCCAATTCCAAAAGACATCTGCCTCCAGAGAAAGAACTGATGGAATCTGAATACACACTGAAGCATATTTTTCCCTTCCTTCCTTTCCTTTTTTCTTGTTTTTTTTTCCATAAAATAACTAATATGGAAATATATTGCCCATGTATAACCGATCAGATTGCTTATCCTCTCAGGAAAGGAGAGAATTTAGAATTCAAATATTTTTTAAAAGGAATGTTAAAAGTTGTTTTTATATGTGACTAGGAAAAAACAAAATATTATTTTAAAAACAGATACTGTCACCTAGAAGGAAAAGAGAAATTTGAGTCTTGGTTAGTATATGTTAACAAGACACAACAAGAGGGGAGAGATGTCAGAGAAATAACAGTGGAGAAGATTGCTAGAGAGTCTCCATTTAATATATGTATGTTAAAAATAGAAAGTCCAGAAAGTATATGTAGAACCTATACAGAACTGTATGCTGTCGTAGGGAGGGAGGGGGGTAGTGCGGGGAAGGTGTGGAGGGGAATAAAGGGAATAAAATCTTAATTTTAAGGAAGTGATTGTAGAATATTAAAAAATAATAATACAATAAAAAAAGCATTAGGTTATCGCTTATTAGATTGAAGACAATATTGAAACTTTGAAACTAAGGCATTGAGAAGATTACCTGTAAAAAATAAATTTTGAGCACATGATTATAAAATGAAATGATTAAATATAAGCATGTAATTACAACCTACCCTTCCCCCAGCTTCAGCAAAGGTTTCAGGATGCTTTATCAAGTGGCCCACAAGTAGTCTAAAGAAATTGCTTCACCCACCGAAGATTATCTTCCATCAGGAAGAATTCCATAGTACCTTCAGCTTAGAATATTGGAGCACTGGGTTTTAGACTTGGTTCTACCAACTAACTGCTGAGTATGATTTTTTGTGAAATAGTTAACTTTTCTATGCCTCAGTTTTCTTGTATGTCAAATAACAATAATAAACCTCTCCTACTTGTTTCACACAAAAAAAATAGAAAGTCCATTTGTTACAGAGCATAAATACTTAAGGGTGCTGAATACTCATTCTGCATATGGAGAAAATGCTGAGGGTCTTTATGTAAAGTTCTTAACAACACTCTCCTTCAGAAGGCTGGAAAAAGTTTCTAGGTATGCAAAGGGTTAGAGAAGTTGCTACTGATTACTGAAATGGAGGGTATAACAAACATAGTGTGTGCATCATATTGGGGTTTCTCAAGGGGGCCTTAAAGGATCAACTATTATTATGTATATGTATATATTATTAAGTATATAATTATATGTACAAGTATAGCTTTCTGAGAAGCACAATCAGTCCAACAATAGATAACAATAGATAAAAATGATCAAGGAAGAAGACAATTTAGGAAAGACAGCTGTTGGGGGAAAGAATGATCACCATAGGTCTCATTTCACTAAATTTCAATAGGTTGTATGAGGTGAAATTTGCTTCCTTACTTAAAATCTTGTTTCTTATTTATGCTTTGTGTATTGGCATATATACAATTGAGGTCATGGGTTTTACTACTAACTTCTTGGATTTTGTCTTATGTGAACTTCTGGATATCTAAACTGCTAATATTTCTACGATGTAACTGTTTACGAAAGTATCTAGCTGAATACATAGGTATTCCGCCCTCTTGCGCCGCCCCCTTCCTTTTCATTTAAAAACCCTTTTGATTAGATTTGCAAGATTCCAAGCAAAAAAAAAAAATACCCTTGTAAGAACCAGCCAGGTGATACAGTGAATACAGTGCTAGACTTGTTATCAGGAAGACTCATCTTCAACACTGTTTGCTTCAGTTCCTTATCTGTAAAATGAGCCAGAAAAGGAAATGACAAATCACTCCAGTATCTTTGCCAAGAAAACTTCAAAATGGAATCAGAAAGAGTCGAACATGACTGAACAACAATGAAAGCCCTTGTTGTTTCACCCTTGGTCAAGGTCTTCTCATTCTTCTTTTAAAGTTGTGGTCTAGATATACAAATTCTACTGTCAATCACCATTCTCTTAATCAATTGTTCACTTCCCAAATTTTCTTTCCTCTTTTGAAGCCCTTCTGAAGCTGCCTTTTATGAGAAGCAGTGATGAAAACACTTCAGTTTCTCCTCTAAAACTTCCTAAATCACTACTGCCTTCCATGTTCCTTCACCTATGTGAATCACCATAAATAGATAGTAGTCATCAGTTTTGACAAATTTGGGGATATTCTCTGCCATATCTTATATATATACCTTAGGGAGATAGAAAATCTCTATTTAAAAAAAAATCATTTTGACAAATAATTTCTTTAGTTCCCCTCATTGAAAGCCACTAACTATCAGGAGACATCAGTATAGTAGAAAAATCATGGGCCCCAGACTTTGGGTACCCTGGGCAAGTCACTTAACCTCTGTTTGCCTCAGTTTCCTCAACTGTAAAATGGGGATAATATAGTACCATTTACAGTGTTGTTGTGAAGATCAAAAGGAATAGTATTTGTAAAGTGATTCGCAAACAGTAAAGTAGGATATAAACGTGAAATATTCTTACTGTTGATGTTTTTCCCTAGAGGATTAGTAGCTCCTTCTTTAGAGGACTCAAGCTCCCCTTATATGATTAGTCTTCAATTCATTTCTTCTCTCCAAGTATTCAATGATTCTTCTTTCTCCCTTCCTCCTCGGTGTGAACGTTCTTCAATCCTCTAACATCCTATCAAGTACAAAATCTGAGTTAATAGCCAGAGATCAATCTCTCTCATGGCCAACTATGAGTTCAAGCTTCAAAATTGACCAGGAAAAAGCAATGTAGATGATGATGTTTTATGGCTTCATTCACCTGCGATAATAGTGATTGATTTGAGAGAGGAGGGCAATCTGTGACTCAAAGATTGAAGGTGTCTAGCACAGTGAAGTACAAGAGAGGCTATGGGACTTTCTCTGAAAGGGATACCATCAACATAAGTAAATTGTATACTTCTGAGTCAATCTTCCAATCAATCAACAAGAATTTGTGGTTGTTGAATCATTTTGGTCATGTTTAACTCTCCATGATGCCCTTTGAGTCTTTCTTGGCAAAGATACTAGAGTGGCTTGCCATTTTTTTTCCAGCTTGTTTTTCACATAAGGAAACTGAGGCAAATGGGGTTAAGTGACTTGCCTAAGGTCATATAACTAGTAAAATTGTCTGAGGCCAGATTTAAACTCAAGAGGATGAATCTTCCTGACTACAGGCTCAACCTTCTAGCTACTTTGCCATATTAAGCAATAATTTTTAGACTGTCTGTAAACTTTAACTTCACTTCGATTCTCCAAATAAAAATACTTGTCTAATGGCACAAGTCCATTCGACTGTGAGATCCTGGAGAGCAAGGATTGCCTTCTACAACACTTAGCATGGTACCTGGCATACAGTAGGTGCATAATAAATGCTCTTTGGCTGTTGGCTCACTGAAAATTACCCAAGAGTAAATATACTACTGGAGAAACTGAATTATATCAATTTTGCTATTCTTGATTTAAGTGAAATTGGAAGAAAGAAGGAACTCACAGATAAATAGAAGAATGGCTCACTTATTTTCTTTTAGTATTGAATAAAGCCTTTGGTAGAGTTGGTTTTATCACACACTCAAAGACAACAAGAAATGGTGTTTTTTCTTCAGACATTTAATCATCTCTTACTATACAATGTTTATGACAAGTATTTGCAAAAACATCAACATAAAAAGTCAACAACAGAAAAGCTTATGTATCAACATCTGTTGTGGAAGATGAAGTGAAGAAATTTTTTTTTAAAAACGAACTCTGAGGCAATCTAAAACAATTTCATGCAAAAGTTAACTGATATAAATAATCATAATAAGCCCATAAAGTACTATATAGAAGACTGGTTAAATATTATTAGCAGTATTGCCTCATACTCTGAGAATCAATGGAGCATAAAACCAGTTTAAAGAAAGGTTTGGCAAGAGACCCTATTGTGCAAAGTCATTCTGATAACATTTAAGAATACAATAAGAAGGGAAGGCAGATAAAGAGAAGTGAAAAATATCTAAAAAGGATTTTTATAACAAACTTTTTTTCATTGTCAAAAATAATAGTCATGACATTTTCACTGTAAAACATCATGGTACCAGACATGACTACAGAGGAGGTAAAAATGGAATTGAAGAGAAAAAAGACCAGGTATTATATAGAAGAGATTTGAATTGGAGGGGACACAATGGTATGAGCACTGACAAATCAATTCACAAAGTAGCTAAAGGAGAAGGTACAAAAATCACACAAAAAACCTAATGTTAATACTGAAAAAAAATTTAGAGAACATCATCACCTACTGACCTTTATGCCTACTCTTCCATGTAACTGATAAAAATTAGGGTAGACTGAGGTACAAAGTTCCAAGCATGAGCAATTTATTATTAAGGTATAAATGTACCAATAAATAGGAGCCCAGTTTCCCCAGCAAAGCTAAGACCCCAAATGAAGGAGACAGTTCTTTTATAGTTTTGAGGAGTACAGAACAAAATGAAAGGCTAGCACCATAGATGGAAGAAATATGATTGGATGGACATTGGGAATGAGGGCTAGTAAGAACCCCCTCCTTCCCTCTTGCAACTAAATGTTCATTGTTTGAGTCCAGATGAATCTGCAAGGACAGAGATAACAAATCAGACTTCTCTGGTTAACAAGCCAGAAACTCTGAAGGAAACCTTGATGGTATAAAAAGAATAGACCAGACTCCCTAGTGTCTACCTACGTATGTCAAAGGTAACAGATTTCCTTAACACAAGAATAGAAAAGTGATCAACAGGAGAACTGGATTTCTAAACTTAATTCATGATAAATCAGCTAAATTTCTGAAAGTCCAAAACAAAGATTAATGACTTAAGCAGTCATAAGACAAAATCAATAAATGGCAAATAGGATCAATTAAAAAAGACAGAATAAATCTATTTCATCCATCTATATATAACGTTTAGGGGAATCATTTACACATAGATCAAAAGTATTTGATGTGACAACTTTCAGGCTTTCACAAATAGCATTGCACAATATACCATATGACTGAAATATGTAGAGAATATATAGTTGCTACTGTACTTCGTTTATTGATTATAAAAAAGCATTTGATTTAGTAGAGCAAAATGTCATCTTAAAGACTCCTTTCAAACATGGTGTTTACCATCTATATAGTAAAAATAATTCTTCTTGAAAAATATAACTGATAACTTGTTTGACTCTTTTAGGATAGTAAGCAAGTAAGCATAAAACAGGAACATGTATATTCACCAAAGGTGTTTACTGCTATCATGGAGGAGAACCAGTTCAGAGTCCAAGCAGAGGAATTCTCTATGTATGGCAAGGTCCTCCAGATACTCTTATTTGTGGATGATGTTGTTCTGGTTGTTAAGCCCAGGAACTGAAGAATTTCCTGAACAAGATTCATAACTACTTAATGGAAATTGACCTTACTATCTACACAGAAAAAAGCAAATTGGTAAATAAAAAACCACTATCAGCCAAACTATGACACAGAGTTGGATAGACAACCCATACAGCTCATCCATTAGTATGTGTGTGTGTGTGTGTGTGTGTGTGTATAAGATAATATTTATAAATGGATAAATTAGGTCCAGACATAAGCAGGTCAAAGTGAGAGCAGCTTGAATTGTCTTTAGAAAATTGTAAAGCTCTTTTCATGATCCCAACTTCTAGAAACAACAACCCAGTGATATTCATTTCTAATTCTCCAGACTATTGTGTTTCATGTTCCACAGTCTTACAATAACATTAGTAGAATACTGCTATCACAAAGATGGGCCTTTGGATGGCAATGAAGAAACACATGGTGGGTGTGAGCAGGATGTGGCAATAATCAATGAGCACATGTGTCAGTGAGGAATTTCAAAGGAATGTGGCATATACTCTTGGGTTACCATTTCAAAACTCATTTGCTCAGGTCAGCTGAGTTCACAGGAGAAGCTGCTACTTCAGTGTCTAATGCTATGACTCTGGTGCCCCCACCAGTGAGATTATTCCCCCCAATATATATAAAGTCCAAAGAAAAAGTGGGTTAGGTAGGACATTTGACCATTGCAGTTCCTGGTTACTGAAATTCCTTTTCTCCTCTTTGAGGACTACTTGTGAAGTTCCCCTTTGGCTCTTCAAGCTGCCTTTCCTTAGTGTGAGTCTAGTTTGTCTTCTGTTCCCAGTACAGGCACTGGTGCCAGTCACTGCTGTCTCAGGGATGGATACTTTTAGGATTCTGTTAAGTCCAAATTCTCTGACCTTCCAAAGTTAAAAGGTCATTTTCTGATCTAAAGAAGGGGGAGAAGACAGAAGCTCATCTTCTCTATACCACGTGATTCCTCCTCAGGGCCTTGGCTGGAGCAGCTTTCTCATCTTTGCTTCCAGAGACTGGGTGCCTTGGTTTTTGAACTAGACTGATACCTTACATAGACCCACAGGGTATGATCAAGTCCTCTTAAACAATGTCAATACCTCCTGTGGAGCATTTCTCCATTTCATCCAATGATTTTCAAAGGAATTCTCATGCCTCTTCTAATGCCATTGATTGATTGAATAGAGATGTTCTTACCTGGTTAAGCAAGTTACTTTTAGTTGGTATGATAATTGACTCAATGAATTCCTGGCCTTACAAATGAACAAACATTTCATGGTAAAATGTATGATAGGAAGAAAAGATGGGTAGGTCAAGTGTTGGGGCCAGCTCTGGACCTGGGCCTCCTGTGTGGAGAGTGAGACGCCTGGGGGTGCTGCCCTATCTCCAAGCACCGGAGCGAGGCGCCCCAGTAACAGGAGGAAGGCTCCGCCCATGGGGAGGAACTGGGGAGGAGCAAGGCCGCCCTCAGGGGGGGAGCGCAGAGGGGGATAAAAGAGCGGGTATTGAGCTGTTCAGGGCTTTTGCTTCAGGGAATCAATAAAGTGTAGCAACTTCACCGCACCTCGGGTGTCCTGCCTGGTCATTGTTCCCTCCCCCACCCCAAGGAGGGCCGAGACGTCCGAAGACCCGGGAAGGGTAAGTAGAAGGCGAAGGCTTGGGAGCTGGGAGCCCCGAGCAGATTAGTCCCGGACTGGCTGATAGTCCGCAGCCCCGAGTCCGTAGCCCCGAACAGTCAAGAAACAAGGGTGAGAGATCAAAGACATACAGCCCAAGTGCTCTACCTGTGATATCAAGAGAAACTGAGGCAGGCCTCCAGCATGTTTGGTGAACCCCTGTGACAAACTTATGAAAGGACATGGTCAAAAGTCACACAAGATGACCAGGAATGATTGCATTGAAAGCTTCATCACTGGAGGGACTAAAACCAATAAAATCACAAATCTGTTGGAGTATCTGAATATTATTCCCTCTCTAAGTGATCATTTAAAAAAAATTGCCTGAGGATGCACAGTTGTACAGCTAAAACGAGGGCCAAGGTCTTCTTGATTCTCAGTCTTGACTTGATTACAGTCAGACTCTGATGCATAAGTGACTGGACTTGAGAGTTAGAAGGACCCCACAAGCCACCTAACACAGAAATTTCCCTAGAAATGCTCTATACGATATTTCTACTAAGTAACCATCTATCCTCTGTTTGAAAATCTCCTTACCAGAGAGCCTCCATTGAAGAAGTCCATTCCATGTTGGAACAACTCTCTTCTTTTTCTCATATTGAGCCAAAACCTGCCTCTCTGATAATTCCACTGCTGTTCCTAGTTCTTCCCCCTGGGCCCAAGAAGACTTATCATATCATATCATATATAATATAGTAATCTTTTATATTAATACATCAACAATAACAACATATAATAAAACAAATATTATCCCTCCTCTACATGATAGCCTTTCAAATACTTGAAAACAATAATTACATATTCCTAATGCTTTTGTAATCCAGGCCAAAAAACTGCAGTTCCTTCAATGGACCTTCATATGAACAATCTCTTTGCTTTTTACTATCCTCATCCCTCTCCTCTGGATACACTCTTGTTTGTCAATGTCTTTTCTAAATTATAATGCCAAGATATGACCATGCTACTCTGGATGTGGTCTTGTGAGCATAATGATATGGTTTAGTGCTATGAGTGCTATACTTCAAAACATAAATGAATCAACATATGTAAAGTGCTTTGCAAACCTTAACATCCCTTGTGAATGTCAGCTATTGTCATCACTATTGTTGTCCTAATTGCTTGATACAGAATTTACATGTAACAAGTAAGTGGGATGCCCGATGTAGGGTCTATAATATTATCATTGCACAGGGTGTGGGTCATCTAGTCACTGATAGGCCTGCGTTCCTAGAGTCGTACTGCCGTGTGGTTACAATTCAAACTCTCTCTTCCTCTGTTGTGGGGAATACACTCCTACTTATCACTATAGCTCTTGAGCCCATTTACACAAAACTAGCCAATCATAATAACGACACTACTGTTCTGCTGAGCTGGCTCTTCTCAGGCTACGTTGTCTTCATAGGATGGGAAGCTCAGCTAGACGTTTTCTTCAGAAGATGCAATATTTCTCTCTGGCTGGCTTGATTGGGCCATTTAGTGGTTGCACTGGTTCTTTATTAAGTTCAGTTGCTTTACTGGGCTGGGTAGGTGGCATTGCCTCTGGGCAAGGCCTATAGATCTTGCTTCTTTGGATAGTGGCTAAAGGACAAGGCTGGACAGGCCATTCTGCCAATGGGTAACTATTGCCAGACTGGGAAGGGCAGGTTTTTATGGTTGGTTACTCTGCTAGATGAGTTGATCTTCTGGATTTCCTAGGTTTGCTTTTTGGTGAGTAACTGCACTCTTTTTCACTTTCATCCACTGGCATGCTACTGTACTCTCTTCCTCTGGAGTATAGGGTGCTCTTTGCTGCTAGATTTCTACAGAGCTCTTTCAACTAGGGCAAGAACCCTTAATTTAGGATTGGCAGAAGCTTTCCCCCTTTGATTCCCTCAGAACTCAAGCTCTAAAAAAAAATTTTTTTTTGCCATCTTTAGGAAAGAGATAGACATTTAATTCTGTTCCACAATCCTTCCTGACTCAAAAGTCCATTACCTCAGGCAGTAACTCCATGTTGCCTTAAAGTGGTCAGTTTCAATTCACTTGGTTCTACATCCCATGTTCCTTTGGAAATCTTATATAAATGGTGGCTTGAGATAAATATAAGAATATATGAATAGGAAGACTTCAGAGAGGTCTGGAAGGACTTGTATGAACTGATGCTGAGTGAAAGGAGCAGAACCAGGAGATCATTGTACACAGTGGCAACCACAGTGTGCAAGGAATTTTTCTGGTAGACTTAGCCCTTCACAGTAATGCAAGGACCTAAAACATTCCCAAAGGACTCTTGAGGCAATATGCCATCCACATCCAGAGAAAGAATATGGAATTAGAATGCAGAATGAAGCAGACTATTTTCTCTTGTGTTATGTTTTGTTTTATGTGGGTTTTTCTTATGGTTTCTCCCATTCATTTTAATTCTTCTATACAACATGACTAATGTGAAAATGTGTTTAATAAAAATGTATGTGTAGAACCCATATAAGATTGCATGCCATCTCAGGAAGGGAGAGAGGGGGAGAAAATCTATGACTTATGGAAGTGATTGCAGAAAACTGAAAACAAATAGATTAATAAAAAAAGATAAGGACATAGTCTATGCCTTAGAGGCAAATTTGTTACCTTGCTGGCCTCTTCATAAGTAATTGAATTATTCAAGACCCTTTTTGGCATAAGAAATGTCTATTTTGCTTCCACAGGTGAAATTTTCCTTTAACATTTCACCATTACTCATTTTTTTTAGTCCCTGTAGGCCTTCAAGTTTTGCTGAAGTCTCACCAAGGCACCCTCTCTTACAAGTAGAATCCTAAAGAAAAAAATCACAAAGCATCTCTATAAAGCCTTGATTCTTCATTTACCAGAATAATCCAAGGCTATTTTTTTTTTTACATTGGCCTGATAACTTGAGACATGACAACCTGGGAAAATTTATATCCATATCACTTGTTCTGTATTTGTAAGTATTAACTTTCCCTTATTTTTGCCTTTCATCCCAAAAATCATGGGAGAAGATACCTCTCTTTTCCCCCAATAATAACCTCATAAATAATGTGTCCATCTGGGTCCAGTTGGTCCCCCAGCACCTAGTATCATAGATAAAATTCTCCACGTCCCTCTTGTTAGCTACCTATGAGGAAACCAAGTTCATTTTCATCCTCCTCAACCAATTACTTTGATGAAAGAAGTCAAAGTTCTCTCTACCAATCACATCTCTAACATATCAAAGATTGGACTATTCCTCTTAAAAAAAGGGAAAAGTAGAAAACTGTTTTTTGGAGCTGCCATGTCACTGTTCTAATTTAGATGTGGATTTTGAGGACTGCAGTAGTATTCCACTCCCAGTTCCGGGCTTCCTGAAGCCTTGGGTGGTTGTAGAGATTATTGTTTAACAAATTCATCTGGAAATACATCTGCTGAATGGGACTTTTCCTTATGTGGATGCTGATTTCCTTAGTGGGGATGCTGAACTGTCATTCAACCAGTCAGTCAGTAAACACTGAGTGTCTACTATGTGTCAAGCACTATGCTAAGCAATAGGGATACAAAAAAGAGGCAGCCCCCAAGAAACTCTCAATCTAATTGGGTAGAAAAGCAAATAACTATGCACAAATGAGATATATACAGGAAAATTAGGAAATACTTAAGAGAGGGAAAGCAACAGAATTAAGAGGGATTGGGACTAGTTCTGAATTCAACTCACTGTACTGATACCAGTTATCTCACATCTTTCTTGTCCATGGGGATAGCTCAAGAGACTGTCAAATGCTAGGCTAACATCTAAGGATACAACATCTATGTCATTCCCCTGATTTACTAGTCTAATAACCCTATTAAAAAAAAGGAATGAGTTTACTTTGGAACAATCAGTTCTTAATAAATTTATATCCTATTCTGGGCTTCCTGTTTTACCTATCTCTGAGAACTATATTTTGGAGGAATATTGACAGATAGGAAAGTGTTCAGGGAAGATTAGTAGTGGAAAAAAAATCAGAAAATAAGTGGAAGGAATTGGGAACATTTGACTTGGAGAAGCTTAGGAACAGAGGGTTTGGATGACAGAGTATTTAATTATCATGTAGAAGAAAACAAGCTTTTTTTTTTGATGGGCTACAGGAAGAAGAACTAGTTGGAATTACATGTAGGTAGTATAGTACAGTAGAAAAGGCTCCAATCTTGGAACCAGAGATCCTTGGTTGTAATTTTAGTCCCTACCACTTGTAAATCTATGTGGGTTAAACTCTCTAGGCCTAGGACAGAACTTTGGGTATCACCTATATTTAGCATGTAGTGGAGGGTGAACCAGCAAAGGAACTGTCAGAGACTGAGGATTATTAAGCTTTGGTAGGGATCCATCATTCATTTAACCGCTGCCCAAGACTGCTCCAGTATAAGTAACCCATTATGATCATTAAACTTCTCTTATATAATCATACCGAAGCTCCCGTCCTCTTTCTTCTGTATCAAATTTGCAGCACTGTTTGGCGGAGGTACAGAGTGCCATAGAGCAGGAGGAAGGCAATCCTATTGTTTCAGAGAAGACAACCATTCATAAGAGGAGGCCAAGTTTCTGGCCTAGATTGCTACAAGAAATAGACTTTGAGGTAGACAGAGCAGAACAGAGGTGAAATGTAAAATGTCTACTTTGGTAGTCCTGCAAACTGCTTTCATATTTAGATAAAGTTTAAGTATCAGCCTCCCAGAAGATTTTAAAAGTAGTTTTAAGTTGTTTCTGAATCCTATTTTAAGTTGTCCTGTCGATGCATATTGCATGTCCTTTGGCATTTCTTTTGTGCAGGAAATGAAGGAAAATGTAGGAAATTTCTTCCATATATCTCATTTTATATTATACACTTGAGTACCTTTGTACTCCATTCCCTTCCCCTTTTTTAGGAGAGTCAAAACCTAAGGCTATATAATTTATCTTTAGGGCACTGGGATAAGGGGGAAAATTTGTTTGAAATCTTTAACACATTGCTTTAGGCAGCTTTCTAATAGAAGTCACAAAGATAGTGTCTACCTATACTATTAGAGGGAGTTTCATCTGGAAGTTGCCTATATTAATGAAACCCCAAGTCCAGTCCCTACCCCTTTTGAACTTAGGAAGTTCAGGAACCTCAAGAAAATTGATGGAAAGCATTTTGTGGAGAGGCAGCAGAGGTAACAAATTGTAGAAGCATTTAGGTGGCCCATTTGGATGCAGTGCAAGACAGAATCAAGAAGCAGGGCCAGAGTTTAAATCCAGCCTGGGTCTGATGGGGTGATTGGGTGCATGTACTTGGGCCTCAATTCTAAAATCACATTTCTCTTCAAAAATCACATCTCAGGCAGCTTCTCCCTCAAGGACCCAGGCTGCCCTAGCAACAACCATTATCTCCCTTCCTGCTATATGTTGAGGGCCAGGGTGGAGTGCAGTTGACAAGATCAGGATAGACCTTTGGGGAAACTTTTTTGAGACTGTGTTCATTATCATCTGGAATGACTCTCCATGCCCCCCCAGATGTTACTGTCTCCATGAGACAAACAAGAGAATTACAGAAAACAAGGGATATTTAAAATAGATGCCAACTAGGCTCACAGTCTTTAAGATAAGACTGATTAAATCACTAGGGCGGGAGACAAGCAGAATGTCACATAGGCCTTGCAGTTTCTGTCTATATATACCCTAACCCTCAGATCAATAAATGGAAAGGGTCTATCTTTTCCCGGCTCCTGTATCTTTCTTCTTCACCACATCACCCAGCCGTGTAGGGACGCAGACTGTCTGCTACAGCTATAGTAGCCAGCTACACCTATAGAACTCATTAGTTTGAAGCATCTGTGTATTGAACTGGCTGTGTACTGGGTCATAATGATATTTACTACTCACTGACCAATCATATGTGTGTGTGTGTCCTTCAATGACAAAGAAGACCATGCTATCAGAGAAATAATGACATGACTTGCACCTGACTTTTGTTTTTGGATTGAGGCACTTGCACTTGACTTTGTTTTTGGAGTGAGGGAGGGCTGTGCAGGTCACTCCTCCTCCAGAGCCATCTGAATCCAGTGACCAGATATTCATCAGAATGACTGGAGATGAGCCAGGATGAGGCAATTGGGGTTAAGTGATTTGCCCAAGGTCACACAGCTAGTGAGTGTCAAGTGTCTGAGGTGAGATTTGAACTCAGGTCTTCCTGACTCCTGCCCTGGTGCTCAATCTACTGCACCACCTAACTGCTCCAATCATATGTATTCTAGATTTGAACATACCTATGCTGCCTTACATGAATCTTGTCTAAGAAGACATTGACAGGAGAAGTCTGGTTTTTCCTGGTCTTCCCTGACCGTTGGTTGACTTAGTAATGTTTCAGGCCTAAAACCACATCTCCAGGTAGCCCCACCTTTGGGCTATTTCCCCATGAATTTTGGGTAAGATTCCTGCGTAGTAGATATCAAAAGTGCATGTTCCACTCCTTAACCACTCCCTAATCCCACCCCAAAACACCTAGTGAGCGTATTTGGCACCAGTGATACTGTAGAAGATCCTGTATAAACTCTCCCTGTACCCCTCTAAGGTTGCAGGTTCCCTAAGAACTCTTGCCTGCTGAAAAGCGTAATAAATCTCTACCTTGACCTTAACAACGCTTGAGTCTGTGAATTCTTCTCCAGAGGACCTGCCCCTGGTACCCTCGCCTTTGTGGGGGTCTCACACCCCACTTCCAGCCCTCATCAGATCCAAGTCCTCTAACCTCTGTCTGCCTCAGTTTCCTTATCCGTAAAATAGATAGAATAATTTCACCTACTTCCCGGGGCTGCTGGGAGGAGGAAATGAGATATTTGTAAAAAGACAACGGCTACATTCAAGTGTAGTCCGCACGATTAGCATTTTCGGAATCGCTGTAAGTGCGGACAACAAACAAAACGAACAAGCTCAGAATAGTAGCGTTTGCGGGTTCTTAAGGTACCGATGCTCACACTGGAAATTTAACAATCGGCTCCGAGAGCCGGGGTGGCACAGCCGCGCTTTAAAGCATTCCGTTACCTAACGGCTAGTTGTTACCGGGGTCATTTTGGACAGACATGTCTAGTGATGTGCCCCAGAAACACGGAACAGGTGGAAAACCTCCGGTGGGGTGCGTTGTAGTGGGAATTCTCTCTGGGGAGCGAGTCGGCCGAGTGGTCACTGAGGTCCCTTCCGACTCTGAAGTTCCGTGGTTCTGTCATTCTGATAACTGGCTGCGCTCGCCGCAGGTTCGGGAGCGGTCCCTTTAAGCCGAGCCGCGTTGGCTGAGGGGAGGGGGGGCGCGCAGGCTCCGGGAGCGCGCATGCTCAGTGAGCTCCGTCTCGGCGGCGGCTTGGCCTGGGCCTGCGGCCTGCTCTTCCCGGGCTCCTCCCTTGCAGCCGCCTCCCGCCGCGAGCTGTGGCTCCGCACCGCGCAGGTCTTCAGGCCAGGCCGGGCCAGGGGAGGCCGGACCACCTTGTGCCCGAGTCGCCACCTCTCCCGCCTCTTCCCCGCCCGGCCTAGGGCCAAGGCTTTGTTGCCAGGGGCAACCCCGATGGCGGGGCAGCGGGTGGAAATCGATGGCGGCATCATGGAGGGGGTGAGTGAGCTGGCGCGGTCCGGCGCCCCGGGAGCCTGCCGTGCCCTTGGCTGGCCTCTGCCCCTGGCTGACCTCTGCCCCTGGCTGACCTCTGCCCCTGGCAGGCCTCTGCCCCTGGCTGACCTCTGCCCCTGGCTGACCTCTGCCCCTGGCTGACCTCTGCCCCTGGCTGACCTCTGCCCCTGGCAGGCCGCTGCCCCTGGCAGGCCTCTGCCCCTGGCAGGCCGCTGCCCCTGGCTGGCCTCTGCCCCTGGCTGGCCGCTGCCCCTGGCTGACCTCTGCCCCTGGCTGACCTCTGCCCCTGGCAGGCCGCTGCCCCTGGCTGGCCGCTGCCCCCTCGCTCCCCTCCCCCTCCCTTCTCGCCTTGCCCCTGAGCCGGTCTCTCTTGTGTTTCCCAGGGCGGCCAGATCCTGCGCGTGTGCACGGCCCTGAGCTGCCTGCTGGGCCTCCCGCTGCGGGTGCAGAAGATCCGGGCAGGCCGCAGCACCCCGGGCCTCAGGTAAGGAGGGGCGGCGCACCCCCGATGGACTCGGGGCTAGGGTGCATCCGTCGGGTCCAGTTGGGGCGGCACCCTCAGCTTGCTATCCCGCGGGCCCGTCTCTTCTGACGACCTGTAAGACTTAACTGTTCGTAAGATGGGCTGGAGGAGGAGACGGCAAAGCTGGCCAGTGCCTTGGCCGAGAAACCCCAAATGGGGGGCCCGTTGGACAGCCGGGGGCCCCAGCCCCCTCGGAGTGTCGCACATTTAAAAAGGGACCTGTCTCATGCAGCCCCTTCATTTTACTGCGAGGAGACGGAGGTCCTGGGAGGTAGTGAGCCAAAAGGCAAGTTTTGAGTCCAGCTCCTCTGGCTTTAAAGCCCCGGTCCGGCCCTCCCTGGGGGGGCAGGAGGTCAGGACCCCAGGCTGAGCAGAGCCCCGGGATGCCCCCTGGCCTCCTGACTACCTCTTATGGAAAAGGGGCTTTTGCAGACACAAGGAGCATTACTTCATTGGTCATTCCTTGCTGCCCAGATCGACTCATTTCTAACCTTTAGTATACTCAGGTCAATATAGAATTTTCTTGCCTTAGGGAAAATAGAGCCAAGATCAATCCCTTTTACCCATTTCACCGGCTGTTGTTCGTTTTAAATACAGCAGTAGATGGAACCTTTAGAGATTGTCTCCATCCCACAGCTCTCTTGAAAAAAATCGTTCTTGCCTTGAAGAAGTTAACCATGCTTTACTGCCTAACATCTCTGAAGGGAGTTTGGAAAAACCAAAATGATTTTCCTTTACTGCATGAGTTTTGACTCTCCTAAGCTTCCTTACTTTGGGTGCCCTCCTCAGGCTCTGGCCTTTTCATTTTTCTCTCTACAGCCTCTCTCCATCTCCTCACCTCCCATGGGTTTAGTTATCATTTCTTTGTCCAGCTCTATGTCTAGCCTCAGTCTAACTCCTGAGCTCCAGTCCTGCATCATGAACTACAACTGAACATTTCCAGTTCTCTGTTACATACACACCTTAAGAACAAGTTAGCCCAAATAGAAATTATTTTGCCCCCACCCTTCCCTAATCAGTTCTCTAAACTTCTGTAGATGGGACCATGCTTCTGCTAGTCATACTTGGCTCTTCCTTCTCTCATCACCCAGAGTCAGTCAGTGGATGCATCTTTTCTAACGTACCTTCACAGCATCCATCTCCTGTCCACTGTCAGCTGCTGCCCAAATTCAAATCCTCTTCAGTTCTCAGTTACTCTATCTCATTAGCCTCCTCATTGGGATACTCTACTTCCAGTCCTTTTCTTTTCCAAAATAATCTTCCTAAAAGCACAGGTCTGATCATGTTACTTCATATTTCAGGATCCCTCAATGGCTCCTTCCTTGTAGTTCTAGGGGGGAAAAAAAGCTTTGCTTTAAAGCCTCTTCACATTCTGACACCATTCTACTCTTCAGGTTTATTTATCTCTAATATATATACACACACACTGCCTTTTAGCTAAATTAACCTCCTGTTTACCAGTGCCTCCTGCTTTGTGATTTGGCAGAGTTTGACCCCTCATATCTAGAGTGGATTTCCTCCTCACTTGTGCCTCTTCCTTATCATCCTTCAGCAGTGTAATCTCCTGCAGCATAGAATTGCACTTCATTTTCTATTACCCAGTGCCTTTCTTATAGCAGATGCTTTGCAAATGTTTGTTGTATTGGACTGGATTTGACAACTGAGGTTTACTTTGAGTGAAGATGATGTTGAATCAATTAATTTTCTTCTTTGGTTGTTTATGATTCAGAAGAAAGAAATATTTGTCTCTTGATGAATGTACCATTCTTCTGATTTTCTTGCTCTCAGAAGTCACTTGAGTAAATACATACAAATAAAATTGAGTTACTCCAAGACATAATATGTCCTTCAGCAGGTAATCATAGGATTGTCCATACGTTTTTATAGGTTGATATCTACTGTACATATCAGATGTCATGATGAGATATTTCAATATTGCCCTTAATAATATATCAACAAGCATTTGTTAAACTCGTAGTATATGCCATGCACTGTGCTAAGAGCTGGGGATTTAAAGAAAGCCCTTGAGAAGGTAATGTTCTAATGGAGGAGACAATATGGGGGGAAAATTATACACTCAAGATATATAATATGTATATATGTGTATATATATTTGTATTTATATGTATTTATGTATATATATGTATGTGCGTGTGTGTGTGTGTATATATATATATATATATATATATACATATAGATATATTATTATTTATATAGAGAGTAAATGAAAAGTAAACTCGAGGGAAGACACTAACAATATTAATACCTTTGATTCTCTTTACCCTGTTAACTAACCTGCCATGGTTACTACAGCTATTGCCTAACCCTGGACTAGTTCTGCCATCTGTTCTTTTATTTCTTTTTCTTCTCTCAGACTATAGTATATTACTGGAAAAAAGCATAGAACTGTGCAAACTTTACCCACTGCACATTTGTGTTCTGTAACTTCTACTCCATACGTGTCCAGAACAGACAAGCAATATCACAACTACTCTCTGTGCTGGGATAATGTGCTCCATTCTGAGGGCCATATCTTAAGAGATGCAACCCACGCTTCATTATACACCCCATAATGAAGGTGGGTGACCAGGATAGTGAGGGAGACTTGAAACCCTTGAAGGAACTGGGCATATATATCCTAGACGTGATTTGAGATGTCTTCAAGTATTTAGAATTGAAATTTTCAAATTTCTTAATTCTGATCCAGAGGGCAAAACTAGAACAAGTAGGTGAAAGTTACAGGGAGTCAGATTTCATTCAGTTCAGTATAAGAAGAAACTTCCTAAAAATTATATTTTACTCATTGCAACATTGTAATGGGCTGCTTTTGAGGTAGTGGCTCCTGCATCACTAGAGAGGTTCAGGTGGAGACTGAATGGCCACTTGTCGTGCATCAGTAATAAAAGTAGTTAAAATGTATATAGTAAAATCTGTAGAAAGCTTTGCTTTTTTTGATCCTTACAACAACTCAGTGAGGTAGGTACTTTTGTTATCCCTGTCTTACAGTTGAGGAAACCTAGACAGAGAGGTTAAGTTATTTGTCCAGGGTAATACAGCTTAGTAAGGCTTGAACTCAAGTTTTTCTTGGTCCAAATGCATCACTCTATCCACTACTTCACCTGCCTTCTGTGGGTAGGATAGTGAAGTAGGTAGCTTGTGAGATCTCTTAGAGTCTAAAAAGAGCTCTTGTTGGCGGTCAGCAGGAGGTGAATAACAAGGATGTCAGATAACACTGGGTGACTCATAGAATTTTGGAAGGGATATTAGAAGTCAACCAAGGGGACCTTCTGCTGCATGTCAGAGTCCCTTCAAAGAGGTACTCAGCTAATTCTGCTGAAACACCTCTTGTCATAAGAACTCAGTGCCTCCTAAGGTAGCCCACGGCATTTTTGAAGGAGCCTGTTCTTAAAAACTTCTAACTTTAGATTGAGCAGAAATTTGTTTTGTTGTACCTTCAGTAAACTGGCTCTAATTTTGTTCTTTGAAGCTATATATAGAATAATTATCATTACTCTTCTAAATGGTAGCTCTTTAAAATTAGAAGATAGGAAGCATGTCTTTTAAAGTGTCTCTTCCCTCAGTTATCAAAACCCATGATCTTTTCTTGGGCCTCCTGCTCCTTGATCACCCTTGAACATTTGACCACCTCCCTTTTTAAAACTTTCTTCTCTCTTAACAGAGGGCACATGACACTGCATACTCTGTATACTCCTGATTCTATTTCATCCTTCCCTCCTTTGTCTTCAGTTCTGAATGTATTTCAAGTTTCAATCCTTAGCTTTTTTGTAATTGCCATTTAGGATAGAAATGTTGATGTCACCTTAACACATCTTTACCTTTCTTTCTACACATCAGATAGTCACTAAATTGGCAGTGTGACTTGAATCTTTATTTTCCATTCCATTCCCACGGTCACCACCTCTAATTTAAGCCCATATTACTCCTCACCTGGATTGTCATAATAGACTCCTACTCTTTTCTCAACTTTCAACCTCTCCTCCAATCATCCCACATATTCCTGCCATCTTAATCTTTCTAAAGCACAATTCTGATCATTTAAGTCACTCACTCAAAACTTTTCAATTGCTCTTAACTGCTTATCAGGTACTTCTTCTTGTACTTGTACTTCTATATGCTTATACTTCTTCTTATATGCTTGTTCTTCTTCTATGTGAGTTAGCATTGTTCACTTCTGTCTTGTATTTATTTGTTTATATATCTTGTGTTCTTTATTTAAAAAAGCTTTTTGACAAGGGATCGTGCCCCCTTTGTTTATCTGTTCACTTACTACCCAGGATTATATTTTGAACAAAGTTAAATTGACCATCTTTCATCTAAAATCCTTCCCATTTTCCAAGGCCAAGCTCAAATGTTGTCCATTGGATATTTCGAGGACAAGGACTTTGCCTATAGTAAGCACTTATTTGTTTGTTAAATAAGTGAACACAAACGGACTTTAAGTATGTCTTTGCATATGTATAGAACAGCTAGGTAGTACAGTGGATAGAGTACCAGACCTGGAAGACTCATCTTCTTGAGTTCAGATTGGGCCTCAGATGCTTAATAGCTGTGTGATCTGGGGCAAGTGACTTAATCTTGTTTGCCTTGGTTTCCCCATCTAAAAAGTGATCTGGAGAAGGAAGTGGCAAACTACTCTATTGTCTTTACTGAGAAAATCTCAAATGGGGTCACAGAGTTGGACATGACTGAAATAGACAACAACAACAATTGTATATGTGTGTGCAAATTCAAAATTAAGTTACCAATTTGAGGACAAAGGGCAAATACTTAAAGCTTTTTATTTGACATTATGTCAGGTTTTTTTTAAGAGAAAATAACAAATGACCTTGTTATTTTGAATGTATCCTATCACAAATTTATGGAATGATATGGGCAAGAGTAGTATAAAACAGGAGGTACTGTTCTGCAATCTGCATCATTGGAAGGACTGCCCACATTCAAATTACAAATTTAATTGAATAGTTGAATATATTCTCAGTATGTTCACCATAATTAGATTTTTTTTTTATTACTGAATTGTTTCTTACTTACATTTGAACAGTTTTTATCGTTCTTCTCATGCGCCCAATAAAATAGTTTTTGAATTACCAAGTCAAGTAAAAATACTATATGTGGGAAAGAAAAATGGGCATATAGCTCTATCCTAACCTTTCTTTGGAAAAACCTTGTAAAAAAATTATGCCTCACCTTGTGTCCAGAAAGGCATCTTTGATGTTTCAGTGCTAGGGTGAACAGAATTTTGATGTTCCCTATGTCATTTGAAACTAGAAGGAACCTCAGCTGTCCTCTAATTCATCAGATCTGAGAAGTTGTCATATGAACAGTAAGTAGGAGGAAGTAGTAGAACCAGAATTCAAATAGAAGTCCTCTCTCTCTAAATCTGCTGTTCCTTCCGCTGTACTATACTGCTATTTCTAGGGGAGTGTCTTAATTTTATGTTTCTGTAGCTCCTGCCTAAGTGGTCTAAAGTTCCTTAATAGTAACCTCCCAGCTGATTCTTCTCTTTATGACATATACAATCCTGGGAAGGTGCTTCCTGCAACTTTAATACCCTTGTTTCACATTAAATCTTTTAAAACCTCTTTTCTTCAAATTTGTCCATACCATGCCATTCTCTTGCTACTGAAGTATGAAGAAGTAGCATGTATACACTGAAATGCTTTTATTCTAGTGAGGTATATGTGTCAGAAAAGCTTTATTAGTTTTGTGCTGTGTCACATATACCACCTAGAAAAGGGACAGAATTGAAGCCTGGATACTGCACTGAAGAGCTCAGCCTGACTGATTTACTTTTAAATGATTTATCTTATCCTAGCTATGTTTTAATGAGCTCACTGAATGGTTAATGGTTGTGAGGAAGGATTTTTAAATGTTTAAAATTTTAATTTTCTAACCCATTTAAGATTACTTAAAAAATATTAGTGTGTGTGGTTGAATCTAATTCACGTTACTTGTGGACAAGAGGGATTTCTAGTTATTAAGGCTGGTGTTAATGCATGTGGATAATTAACAGAATTGGAAAGGCGTCTAATTGGACTTTAAACATTTTTGGATAAAGAATGGTGGGATTTCTTTGGCCCCTATTTGCGTCCTCGCCACTCAGAGAACACTGGTGGGGTTTTTTAAGTATTTATTTTAAAATGACTTCATTTGAAGCAGTCTTTTCAGTTATGTAAACTTAAAAAATGTTTCTTCTGACTGGGTAAATGAAGACAGAAGGTAAAACTTACTAATAATGAGTTGTAAACCTGAGGAATTTCTGCTGTTTCACTACTATTAAAGTTTCATAAATGTTTGAAATAATATGGGTATATAGGCAGTCTGAATGCACGCGTTTTGATGCAGTATTATGACCTGAAGGCCTCAACACCTCTCTGGATTGGAAATGGTTCGAGATTTATGTGATGGGCAACTAGAAGGGGCAGAAATCGGCTCAACAGAAATAATATTCACACCAGAGAAGATCAAAGGCGGAACACACACAGCAGATACTAAGACAGCTGGGTATGTCTCTGCATGTATTTGAGATCTGAGAAGAAACCATTTAATAGTTCCATTTAAGAAGCCAAGCAATGTCAGATGTAAGGTCGTTGGTTCCACTAAATTGTTTGGTTTTTTTTTTAACTTGATATCTTTTTTTCTTTCCTTAGTAAAAGTAACTTTAGAAGATTTGAAAATATAACTGTATACACACGAGTAAAACTAGTTCATTGACATATATAAGATAGGATAGTGTTTGAAATTATTTTGAACACCCGCTCTTGGCCAAAAGGCCTACAATATCATATAGAGGTCTGGAGCTAGCAGGCACTTTAGCTGTCTTTTAGGTCAGCCTTTCTGTCTAATAAGTGATAAAACCAAAGGCAGACTAATAAACTGATTTGCCCAGAGTCACATAGCTGGTTTGTGGCAGACCTAGGACTGGATCCTAGGTCCTTTGACTTCTAGGTCAATATTTTTTCTATTAGGTTGTGCTACTAGTCATACCACATGAGTTATTCTGCGTGTTTCATCTGCCCTCACATACCCCCAGGTCTTTGCCTCCCAAATACTCTGCTCCTATGACACACTATAATGGAAAAAGTATTTGATTTGGACCCATCCTGGGTTCAAAATGTACCTAATTTATTTCCTTGGTACTTAAGATATTTTTCATACAGGAGTTTTTTGATTAGAGAATTTTATTCAGCTAAGCAGTATTTAATTTTTTTTTACTTATTAATATGGACTTGGTAAATATCAACAAAAGTAAACTTTTTTTACATAAAGAAATATGTAAAAAAGGGAGTACTATAAATGAAACCATGAATCTCCACTGTAATTTTTTTAATATTTCAAGTTTTACATGGTGATTCCAATACTGCCTTGCTTGCCTGTGTGCTCTTCTAAACTTTCCTCTCTCCTCTGTTTATTTTTTTAATGAGAACTAGGCTTTCTATTAAAAAATTTTTTTTAGGAAAATCTTGATTTTTTTTCAGCTGTTTAGAAAAGAACTCAAAAATAAAATGAGGAAATAACGACCTGCTCAGAATTCTCAGCCACTTGGCAAAATTGGGATTAGAATCTAGGTTTTGCATTAAATCAAGTATATAGAAGGAAGAGGTTTGACATCAATGCTTCAGAAAACTGAGGCAGAGTAGCAAAATGTGCCTTCCTTGATTGGTGGTCAGACCTCTAATACGTACTCACCAGTGTTTGACTCTCTTATTGTTTTAAGCACCAATTTTTCTCAGTGATAAAGACTTGCTTAAATGTGTCATTGTCCAATAGGAAACCCAGGTAGATGTCCTACATATTGATGAATATAGAGGCATGTCAATCTATTGAAACTGAATCAAAAATCCTATTTTGTTAGCAGAAATGTAGAGAAGAGGGCCATATATCATTTGGACTATTTGAACATATGTATGCTTTTCATTCCTTAATGCTATCTCTGTCTTATGTTTTCCTAAGTACACTTATTTAAAGCTACAGCCAAGCAATTCAGTTGCTGGACCATTTTACTATGTGAGATATTCAGACATTGAATTCCATGAAAATGTTATGTTAAACTTCTTAGTCATCAAATCTTTCAAAAATTTATCTCTTTATTTATGTATTTTTGAAAGTAAAATGTGATGGTTTATCATAGCATCATCTCTTTGCTGATTCCTACCTAGGAGCGTGTGCCTGTTGCTGCAGGTCTCGATGCCCTGTGTTCTCTTCGCAGCTTCTCCATCTGAGCTCCGTTTGAAAGGCGGCACTAATGCTGAAATGGCCCCACAGATAGATTACACCTTGATGGTAAGTGTCTTTCTTTCCATGTCAAAGCCATCAGATAGTTGTACAGACTCTTCTGAACTGTGCTTTTAAAAATTGGCTTTTAATTTCATGGTGGGCCTGGTAGTCTAAACTTGTGGGTTTAGCTTCAAGCTAAGACTCTAGTAGTACTGATACTGGATCAAAGTCAACTTTTATAGTAAAAGACTTTAACTTTGAATGTAAGAGTTTTGAGGTAGAACAAAAAGCAGAATAGTTGTCCTTGGAACTTCAAGAAATCCATTAGTTTTGGCCTGGGATTGAAATTTTCTTATTGGTGTGCCTATGCTCTCTGGGTAGCCTCTGGCTCTGGTTCACAGATTGATTTCCTGGCTGCCACATTCCTGTCCTCTTCCCTCTGTGCTCTTCTGCTTCATTCCCTTCCTTTTTCAGGGCATGCCTCTGCCTGCCATCAGATTCTCTTCTCCCTCTTTATTGTTACAGGCATGTAAATTTTTTCTGCTCTTTCTTCTTGCAACCCCTTAGTGGAAACTTCCTTTCTCCTGGCCTTTAGAATTTTGTAGATTTACAAGTATGATGGATAGGGGAGCCCCTGTAAAGCTGTGTATAGATAAGGCTTTTCTAAGAGTATCATCTTTGTTGGAATTTACCACAATCCTGCATGATCCTGGGCAAGTCATTTAATTCCCTCTGTGTCTGTTTTCTCATCTCAGCTCTGACTCTATGATTCTGTGATCCTAAGAAAGTGTTAAATCTTTTAACTTTGGTAATATGTCTTGCATTTTATTTAAAATACTGAAATTCCTTAAGTGACATTTCCCCAAGCACTATTTTAGTACTATATAAAGGGATGGGCTTGTTAACACTTAATAAATGTTTGGTAATTAAAATAACAAAACATGCTAATTTTGTAGGTCTTCAAACCAATTGTTGAAAAGTTTGGTTTCAAGTTTGACTGTGATGTTAAAATGAGGTAGGTTGCATATTTAATATTTTCCTTTCTAATTTTGATCTCTTATTTATATTGGTAAAACTGACATGGTAAATGAAATGCTTCTTTGCTAAGCAGTTACACTGGTCAGGCATACTCTAAAGTATAATTATGAACATGCTAGATAGACTACTATCATTTTGTGACTAACTACTAGTTAGTTAGCACAATGGATAGAGCTCCAGGTCTGGGATCAAAGAGATATAAGTTCAAATTCAGCCTTACATACTTACTTGCTCTATGACCCTGGGCAAGTCATTTAACCACTCTCTGTCTCAGGTTCTTCAACTTTTAATGGGAATGATAGTAGCACTTACTTTATAGGGTTGTTTTGAGGATTAAATGAGATAATTTTTGTAAAGTGTTTAGGACTTTGCCTGGTATATAGTATGTGTGTATTCATCCTTTGTTGCTGAAGAAGACCATGCCATCAGAGAAATGATGCCATGACTTGCACTTGACTTTGTTTTGAGTGAGGGAGGGCTGTGCAGGTCACCGGCCTCACTCTCTTCCAGAGCCATCTTAATCCAGTGATTCATCAGGATGACTGGAGA
This sequence comes from Potorous gilbertii, assembly GCA_028658325.1. Lineage (NCBI taxonomy): Eukaryota > Metazoa > Chordata > Mammalia > Diprotodontia > Potoroidae > Potorous > Potorous gilbertii. The sequence continues at coordinate 461,795,962 of CM053770.1, forward strand.
TGACACAGAATGAGGTTATTGGGGTTAAGTGACTTGCCCAAGGTCACACAGCTAGTGAGTGTCAAGTGATTGAGGTGAGATTTGAACTCAGGTCTTCCTGACTCCTGCACTGGTGCTTTATCCACTTCACCACCTAGCTGCCCCTGGTATATAGTAGGTACTTAATAAATGCTTATTCCCTTCCCTAAATAAAGATTACATTTCTCATAGGGTTCATTAATACTGTGAAAGGTAAGCCACAAAGGCATGTGGAATTTGAAGTTGTAATTATGGTCACAATTTTAGACAGTATTTATTTGTGTACCATAGGGTATAGATATTTAATCAGGAAACTTCTACTTTGTGTCTGTTGGCCACACAAAATAGTATCTTTGTCTTCTCATTTAGCCAACATTTAGATCCCATGAGACCAGGAGTGGGGAACCTTTGGCCTTGAGGCCATTTGTGGCCCTCTAGGTCCCCAAGTGGGGGTCCTTTGACTGAATCCAAACTTCACGGAACAAATTCCCTTAATAAAAGGATTTGTTCTGTAAAACTTGGGCTCAGTCAGAAAGCCACACCCAAGGACCTAGAAGGCCACATGTGGCCTTGAGGCCATAGGTTCCCCACTCCTTCATTAGACTATCAGTAAGTGTTTATTAGGTGTTTACTATATTTCAGACCCTGGGGATAGAAATAAAAAGAATGAGACAGTTCCTTGCATTAAGGATCTTATATTCCACTAGAGAGATAAAAACATTCTCAGATGAATAGATACTGGAAACATACAAAATAAATACACAACGATGGGGTATATACTATATGCTACAGGCCACTGTAGGAAGAAGTCCCAGTCTTTATAATTAAGGAATTTAGAAAAAGTCATTTTTTTTCATGTTCTTGTTACAGGCATTGAAAAAAAGAGGACAAAGTGGAAGGCAACTTTAGAGAAAGACTTTTCCCTTTTGTTACGATGTAATTGGGATTAATTTCACATAATGATCAAAAGACTTCAACATTATTTTGAGATTACCTTCTGTTATCCTTAAACTTGTTGGTAATGTTGAAGAATGAGTTTTTGACTCTGCTTAAAATTAATTTTAGTTTCCTTGTTAGAAGCAGCATAACAAAATGATGGGCTTGGAGTAGGAATGCCTTGATTTAAATCCTGCCTTGAATATTTGACCCTAAGCAGCTCACTTAATGCTTCAGCCAAGTCCATAGGATCTGCCTACTCAGTCAGAGTGACTGCCTTGTGCCTTAGTGGAGGTAGTTTCCATACCAGGGATTCCATTTCTTCTCCCTCTCCTTCACACCACTCCCACTCCCCCAACACTTTGGAAATCACAGCTTCTTTGCATATTTTTTTATTGCATGACTAATATAGTAAGAACAGGATTCTTCAATATTTTGTCATCGTTGTTGCTCTGGAAGTTTTAGAGCTGCATCGTTGACAGTGCTAAGATGTCATTTGTCTTTTATTCAGCTGTCATTGACTTGTTTTTTTGTCCTGGAATGTGGCTACATGTGATCATGTGTGTACTTTTCATAGGGGCTACTACCCTAAAGGTGGTGGTGAAGTAATTGTTCGAATATCACCAGTTAAACAATTGAATCCAATAAATTTAACTGATCGTGGCACAGTGACCAAGATATATGGAAGAGCATTTGTTGCTGGTGTTTTACCATTTAAAGTAGGTATTTCAGATGTTACAAGCATGTATATTTCTTGGTAAATGGCATGTTACCTATTCTTTGAAATTATTGGAATAACTGATATTTGATAAATCTTTTCTTGATATAATATGATATAATTTTTGCACTTGAGCGTTGATTCTGAATAATGCATATAAAATTTGTTAATTACTTAATTGTCCTTAATGACTTGAAAAGAATTGTCAAACTAATCAGTGATTTACTTCAATTTTACTGTAACTGTTGCCTTTCTGTCTTACCAAATTAGATAGCAAAAGATATGGCAGCAGCAGCAGTGAGATGCATCAGAAAGGAAATCAGGGATCTGTACGTTAACATCCAGCCTGTTCAGGAACCTAAAGAACAAGCCTTTGGCAATGGAAATGGAATAATGTGAGACAAGACACTAATCTCTTCCTGTGTCATTAGTTTAGAGTTATGAAGTAATTTTTCTATTTAAAAAAGCATGAGAATAGTGTTTTTGAAAAGACTTGTTAAAAGTATTCTAGCTTAATACAAAAATATATATAAGATTTGACAAGAAAAGTTCATTCCAAGAATTTTGCAGTTTCTAAAACTTGAGATTCTTGTGAGAACTTTGCCATTGTTGTTATGATTAGAGGGCTCTGATTTGTTTGGAGAATTTCATTCTTAATGGGTTTTATTAGCAGTTATAGTTATTAGCAGTGATCTTTAAAAAGAATCCTAAAGGAAACGTTTCCAAGTGCTTTTATATAATTTGGTTGAAAAGTCATTTTGTAAATACTTAAGTTGACAAAGACTTTTTTCAGGCCAGAAAAGGACTGTCCAATGAAAAGAGGACTGATTTAAGGTTTAGAAATACTGATATACTTGAAGAGTAAAAGTGCCCTTCAAGTAAGCATTTACATTTAATGCTCACATTATAGTCTTAGATTATTCTAGTTGAAGCTTTTTAAAGTAAATTATTTATGATACTGTCCATAAACTGGAAAAAAAACCCAACAGATCTCCATATAGAAGACCTTTTTATTGGATATGATCTTTGTTGGCTTTGTAATACCATTTTTCCTGTAAAATGTCATCCCATTCTGATATGCATGGTAACTTTGTGTTTTATTTTTTTGTTCTCATTAAAAATTCAGTTATTATCCTGAAGAAGATGCTCCTTATGTAGATAACTGATTAAAATCTAGCCAGTTTCCACCGCTTTAAAAAAAAAAAATCCCCAGGAATACTTAATACTGGTGGTCAGGGCCACTTTTCCCTTAGTTGCATCATAGGATGCCTATATGCACATAAATTTAGGGTACACCATCATTTTCTGATAAGGATTCAAGTTTAAAGTTTGATTTATTTGGTGTAAGTTTCATTCTGTCTGTTTAGTGATAACAGCACATTATGTTATATTTGCCAATAATTTTAAAGGATATTTATAATATAATGGAATTGACATTTTTTAATTTCTGTGCAGCATTATTGCTGAGACGTCAACAGGCTGTTTATTTGCTGGATCATCACTTGGTAAAAGAGGTACAAATAAATGAGAGCGCCACAGTTTTAAATGTTGCTATCAGACAAAAATAGTTGCCAAGAAAGAAGGCTGGAATTCAGTAGAATGGAGATATATTTGATGGTTTAATGTTTTTTTAGAATTATGTTGCTGTTAAAAATCAATCATACTTTAAAACAGTACTTTTTTGAAAGGGAAATTATTGGCAGAAGAATTGAAATGTTACAAAAAAATGAGGGAGGTGGGCTGGGGTGTGTGTGTAAAATTAAGCTTCAGGTTCATAGGATCATGAATTTAGCCCTGGAAGAAACATTCAAAGTTTTCTAATCCAGCTGCCTAATTTTACAGTTGAAGAGATTGAAGCCTAGGAAAGTTTAAAAGGTTACTCCAGGTCACACAGGGCCACGGTTTGAACCTAACACCTCTGACTACTAACCCACTCTTGATACACTTGCTAACTTTGTGTCTCTGGGTAAGACATTTAGCCCCTCTGAACCTCAGTTTTCTCTTATATAAAATGAGATTACTTCTCTGTTCCTGTTTATTGTCAAATGATGATTGTTTTCCCCTGAAATAACTTAAAAAGCCATAGCCTGACAAGGAGAGTCCTCAAATAAAAGGTTACTTGTGTATAAAAATGTGAGAATATTTTTGTCATAAGCCTATTTAAGATGGAATGTTTTGTAGCAGCTCTAATGTATTAAGGTGGCAGCCAGACCCATTTTACTCAGTAGTAGAAAATATAATGTGTATTACTTCTAATTGATCTGGTTAAACTCTCATTTAGGTAACAAATTATTTGTTGAGCAGCCATTGCATGTGTAACTGTACCAGTTAGTAAGGTACATTTTCTTCCATCAGGGATCTTGTAATCTGATTGGAAGGGCAAGTAGAACACATATACAGAGCTGATTAACAATGCAGTACAAATAAGTTCCAAATTAATAGTGCAGTGCTATAAGAATTCATGGAGAAGAGAGAGAGTTAGCACTCTTTTTGGGACATACAGTGATTAGGGGAGACTTTATCCAAGAAATTTTATGTGGACTGAATGAATATGAATGTATGGGGTTTAAAGTGGCAGGAGAGAATAAAGCTGAATATTTTGGGTGAGGGTTACAACTTGAAGAGAGATATATGGGAATGAATAAAGCATTTTCAGGGAATTGTATGAGTACTTGCTTAACTGGAACTACAGGTTTGTGTTAGGCAATCATGAGAAGTAATTTTGAAAAGATGGATTAGGACCAGATCATGAAGGACCTTGACTGCCTACGCTAAAAAGCTTAGATTTAATTAGGTTGGCAGTAGGGAGCCATTGACAATTTTTGAGGAACTAAATGAAATACTACAAGAACCACCACAGTCCATGGCACATATTAGACATTTGTTAGAAGCTTGTTGGCAGATGAGCCAAACAAATGTCTAGTTAATTTCTATGAAATATTAATAGATTAGGATAGGTTATGGCAAAGGGAGGTTGCTTCTCAAAAAGTTGTTGTTTTCGTGGTGGTCATAATTTTTCCAATAACTAGCAGAGTATTGCTGGGCACTTAACCTATCTGGGCTCCAGTTTTTTCATTTGTAAAAGGGGAGGTTGGACTGGATAATCTCTTAAGAATCAAGTCAGATCTTAAATGCAAATTTTCAGTGGGCTCTAAGATCTAAGGCTTTCCTGACAGGCTAAAAAGTTAGACTGATTCTATAAAGATGAGATTGAGTAGGGAGAGTAAAGTCGTATGTTTGGGTTCAGAAAATCAACTTTATTACTACAAAATGACTATAAAATGGATGGATAGAAAAATATCTTGGGGTATGAGTGGAATGCAAGCTCAGCATGAATCAGTTGTGATAAAGCAGCCAGGAAAACTAATGTAGGTTTCATTCAGAGAATCTGTGATGAGAGTAATCGCCTCACTGTTCTCTGACTTGGCCAAGCTACATTCATTTCTGGTAACAGGATGTTGATAAGCCAGAGAGCATCCAGAGGAGGGCAACCAAGATGATGAATGGCTTCAGATTCATGTCATTGAGGGTTGGTCGAAGGAAGTGGAGGTGTAGAGGAGTGAGGGAGTGTTTAACCAAAAAGAGATTTAGGTGTGCGTAATGGCTGCTTTTGGGGGTTGTCATGTGGAAGAGAGATTAGAGCTATTCTACTAGGCCTCATTGGGTGGTGGGACTAGAGGCCCCTGGTGGAAGCTGAAAAGTTTTTCATTTGTATTCTATACTTATTTATCTGTGGGTCTCTTGTGTGCCCCCAGTAGAATGTGAACTCCTTGAGTTGGGACCAGGACTATTTACTTTTGTCATTTTATTCCCAGCACCAGTACAGGACTGTGCACATAGTAGGTGTTTAATAAACTATCATTGAATTGAATAGTGTGAATCTCTGTTCAGGTACATTCTAGTAGATGGTTTCTTAAGGTCCTTTCAAATTTGAGATTCTTTGTGTGGTCTTTTCTAACTTTAACATTGTATAATTCTAGTGGAGATGAAACATAACAGTGGTTTTAAGCTGAATTTTTGTATATTCTTCAACCTATACATCTTCAGTCAAGGCAAATTTTATCACTAGACAACCAGTCAGCTAAAATGAAGTCACCGTTCCTTATTTCCCTCTCTTGTAGTGTATTTGACCAGTACTAATTAAATTCATTGTATATTTATCCTGAGACCTTCCTTGAATCCTGGAAACTGTTTCTTAATGTTTATTTTTAATAAACTGGAAGTAACTTCCTTTAGGTTGTATTTAATTGAATTCTTTTTTATTGGCACTTTAAATGGCATGATTAATATTTAGAAACACAGAACTTTCAAGGATTCAGTGTTAATTTGAAAAGAAGAAGATTTCAAAAGTTCTAATTGTTATTGTGTTGTTTAGTCATTTTGCAGTCATGCCTCATTCTTTGTGACCCTGTTTGGGGTTTTCTTGGCAAAGATACTGGAGTGGTTTGCCATTATCTTCTACAGTTCATCCGACTGATGAGGAAAGTAAGGCAAACAGAGTTAAGTGACTTGCCCAGGACCACGCACTAGTGTCCAAGGCCAAATTTGAAGTCAGGAAGATGAGTCTCTCTGCCTGCAGGCCTGGCACGCTATGCACTGTGCCCACTAGGTGTCCATGTTACTATTGTGACCCTTTGGCTTATTTGGTTAAGAATATAATTCTAGTGAAATCTCGTTCAAAAATTCAATGTAGTCTCTTCCACAACCATTTTGTAAATGTATGCCATTAATTATAACATAGATATGTGAAGAGGACTTGACACTTAATAAAACACTTTGTTACAGCCACCTTCTAAAGTAGGCTGTGTAAATATTGTCCCTTTCTTAAAGATAAGAAAACCACGGCTCAGAAAGGTTAAATGATTTGGCTCTGGTGACATTCTCATGACTAAAACCCAAGTCTTCTGATTTCCAGCAGTGTTCTGTCCATTTCATCACACAGGCCTGCGTGAGGGAAGCACTCTTAGTACTGTCTATTGTCATGTATTACCTTATTATTTTTTATTGATTTTATTTATTTTTAGTGTTCTACAATCACTACCATATAACTTAAATTTTTTTCCCCTACCTATCCCATACCTCCCCCCTCCCTGAGATGGCATACAATTCTACATAGGATTTACACATACATTTCTATTAAATACATTTTTGCTATAGTCATGCTGTGTGGAAGAACTTAAATGGATGGAAGAAATCATATAACAAACCAAAACATAATACACACACAAAAAATGATGTACTGCATTCTGCGATTGACTTCCGTAGTTCTTTCTCTGGATGTGGAGATACTGCCTTATCGTTAACACAGTCTTCCTTGTCATATCTTAGCAAGACTTCACAGCCCAGCAGGGGTCCTCAGGAAGCTTTCTCTGACCACACCGTTAGCCTTCATTGCACTTAGGTTGGACTTGTAGTCATTACTACTTCCTGACGTTGCATTTTTCCCTTTAATTTATTCATTCATGTTTTCTCCACTTCATGTGGCTACTTGTAGGCAGGCATCATACCTTCTGCCTCTTTCAAAGTCTTCATAACACCTAGTACATTGTTGAGCTTGTGCTCAGGAGGTAATGGTATGAAGGGCAGTGTGCAAAGAATAGTAGCTCTAAGGTGTTGGTGAACATTATTATATTGAAATTGCCTTTTCCACGAATGGATCTTTTATAATTTTCTTATGAGGCAGTTCCATAAACTTAAAGCTAAGGAGGACAGTTTTATTTTGAAATTCCATGTCTTGTGGGAACACTTGTGGACCCTGATATAATCAAGGGAATTTCTTAATATTGTTATTAATGAAACTGACCTTGGGGCAAGTAATTTGTCTTCATCTCTCAGATGAAGGGTGGGTGTTGGTCTTGATGAAATCTGAGATTCCTTTCAATTTCAGCCTTCTGGGATTCCAAGTTTGATTCTTATCCAGTTCTGTCACTTAAATAGAAAAGTGATTTGAGGAAGTAAGCCAACAAACATTTACATGCACCTCTTTTGTGCCAGGCATAGTCCTAAACACTGGTGTGGCCCAGATCGCAATCAACTTACAGTCTAATGGGGGACAATATGCAGATACCTCTGTATGTACAAGATATGTTCAACATAAATGGAAAGTAAAGTCAAGAGGGAAGGTACTGGTCGAGGAAGGCCTGAAGAGATAGGGAAAGCCTTCTTGCAGAAGGTGAAATTTGAACTGAGTCTTTAGGGAAGCCAGAAGGCTGAAGTGTGGAGGAAGAGCATTCCAGGTATGAGGGGCAGCCAGTGAGAAGACACAGAGTCAGGAGATAGGAGTGTCATGACTGAGAAATAGCATGGAGGTCAAGGTAGCTGGGTTGTAGAGTGGAGAAAGTGAGGGAGATGTAAGCATAAGAAGATAGTGAAGCTAGGAAGGGGCCAGATTGTGAAGAGCTTTAAAAGATAGACACAATTTTATATTTGATCCTGGGAAGAATAGGGAGCCACTGGAGTTTATTGAATTAGGTGTGGGTAGGGGGAAATAATATGATCACACCTGTGCTTTGAGAAAATTACTTTGGTATCTCAGTGGAGAATGGATTAGAATGGGGAGAGATGACTTCAAAAGACCAATTTTTGTAATTTTTGTAAGGCTTTTGTAAGAGTCTAGGTCCAAAGTAATCAGATAGTGACTGTATGAGTAGAAGAGGATGTATATGAGAGACATAGTGTAGAAGGAAATGACAAGCTTTGACAACAGAAGAGAATAGACAGACTGAAGTGGGTGAGGAATCAAGAATGACACTAAGATTATGAGCCTGGTTGAGTGGGAGGATGGTGGTATCCTTGATAGTAAAAGGGAAGAAGGGAGTGCTTAAGGTAAAATAAGAGTTTTGGACATACTGAGTTTGAGATGTCTATGGAACATCTAGTTCAGGATGTCCAAAATAGAATTTGTGTTGCTGGATTGGCTCATCCTTCCAGGTCTGAAGCCTCTGGCCCAGTACATCCTTCTAATATATATTATATGCTTCCCACTTTGAAAAAATCTGGAGAAGATATAGGATACACTGGAGCTAAGAGAATGTTTACCTGGAATGTACTATTTAAGCTCCTGAGAGCAGTTTCTATTTCATTGCCTATTGTCAATGTCATTAACACAATGACTGACATATAACTAAGTTTTATTGAATAAACTATACTGTTTTACATCTTAGTATCTGATCAGGCTAAGTCTACAACATGATGTGATGGCAATTGAAATGGAGTCAAAATCCTAATTGGCCAGACTTTGTAATCAAGAGGTATAAATTATGATTATTTGGATAGGATCAGAGGAATTCTCTCTTCTGTGCATGTCAGAATTGAAATACAATGTCCTAAAAAAACTTACTGTGGTTTTAAGCTTTAAACTTGTATGTAGGTAAATGTATTATATATGTAAACTTCTATGAAAGTTTAAAACTGCACTTAGACTTTTGGGATGCCATATATACATATGCATATTTTTATATATATATATTTATATCTTGTGTGTGTGTGTGTGTGTGTGTGTGTGTGTGTGTGTGTGTGTGTACATGTACATTCCAGCCTCCCATGAAAGAATAGATGAAATTTAAGTCTGTCTCTAGGCACTGACTTAATCAACCCCTAAAGATCAGAGGCATGCTGACTTCTTGACTACTGATTTTTTGCCTGTTGTGGTGCCAATGAATTCTCCTGCATTCTCCCTGTCTTAGGCATATCTGCTGACAAAGTTGGAATTGAAGCTGCAGAGACACTGCTGGGAAATCTGAGACATGGAGGAGCTGTGGATGATTATCTGCAGGACCAGGTAATTTCCCATACAAGCAGTACAGTAGGGTGAAAAGAACACTGGATGTGGGAATAGAAGGCATGGCTTAGCATCTGTGTGACCTTGGAGAAATCACTTGCTCTCTGAAGAGCCTCTGTTTCCTCATTTGTAAAATGGAGACGATAATGTTATATAAACTAACTTCTTATGAAGCTCAGATAAGCTAATATTAAACACTATTTCTCCTGTTGTAATTATGTAAAAGTCAGCCATTTATTAGCATTCCTACCTAGTATATTCAGATTTTCACATAATTTTTAAAAGCTAGACTTAGCTTAAGTCATTCACCAAGGAAATTTGAAATGATCAATTTTTTTTCCTTACAAATACATATTTATTTTAATGCATTCTTTCTGGTAGCATTTTTTTAAATATAAATTTATTTTTTTAACTTTTTACATTCATTTTCACAAAATTTTGGGTTCCAAATTTTCTCCCCATTTGTCGCCTCCCCCCACCCCAATACACCCAGCATTCTAATTTCCCCTATCACGAATCTGCCCTCT
>CM053770.1:461806440-461926832 GCA_028658325.1 Potorous gilbertii
GGTTTATACAGAGATCCTTTGTAGTGGAGCTGGGGTGGAGCTCCAGCCCACTCTGGGAGACTCTGGCTGAGCTGCCTCTGGCCGAGCTGCCTCAGCCTCTGCCGCAGCGGCCGCTTCCCAGGGGGTCCGAGTCCCGGAGATCCCCCGCTCCCCTCTCAGCCCGTCTCTCTCACTGACCTGTGCGTCTGTGGGTGGAGGGACCTTCTTGCCGCCCGGAGATTCAGGTCCCTGACGCCTGCTGGGCTCTGCTCGCTCCTCTCAGTGCAGCGTGGCCGGGGTGGGGGAGGGGCGCGCTCGGCAGGACAGGACTCCGCTCTCGTCCGGGGTACCTTTGCGGTCAGTTTTTCAAGGCTCTCTGCAACGGAAATCTCCTTCACTGTGTTGCTGCGCGGCTTCCACTGTTCCAGAAGTTGTCAGTAGTTCTTTTTACAGGAAATCTATGGGCTGTGGGTTCTGACCTAGCATAGGTGAGTCTTTCTACTCCGCCATCTTGGCTCCGCCCCCCGATTACCTGAACTCAGGTCTTTTTACAGTGAAATTTACTTATGAAATTTCACAGGATCTATTGAGTGAATTGAAGCAGGGATCCCCAAAGATGGTGAGTTGAGTCCATAAAGCATTTATCAAGGAACTCACATTCTATCAGGTGAGACAGCATGTATACATATAGATAAATATAAAATACAGATATTACCCAAAATTCCTCCCCTCCCTGGCCTTCCAAGGAATCTGGGCTTCCTTGAAACAAGTTGACACCTTCCCTTCCCTATCTTCCCACCCCCACCCCCACCAGTTGAACTCTTCTAACCTTGAACATAGTAAAGGCTCAATGCTTGTTGACTGAAAGCTAGAAAGGAACCAAAATATAATGTTTTAGGGCGGGGGTAGAGGCAAGAATCATAAAGTATGATGTTATGATTCGTGCTTCCCCATCTGAGCCCAGTCCCTATGTTCTAGAAATTACACTTAAAATTCAGTTCTAAAAATGTTTTGTCTGATTACTTCTTTGATACCATCAGCTTTGTGTTTTCATACTTTTTGTTGCCTGTGAAACACGTTACATACATTCCTGGTGGCCTGTGAGAGCAGAGTAGTGATCAGGTCACTTGACAGCGTATTTTGAGACTGGATCTTAAGAAATGTTGCTCCTTACAGTAGCACATGGTTTTAAGAAAGCTCAACATATGAAAATTGAGATTTAAAAGACATGGTTTTGCAATTTTATTTCATATTTATTTATGCTGTCATTGAAATAGTCAAGGAGATAGTTTTAAATGTTAGAGAAGCTACACATAGAAGAAACCTTTTGACTACATATCTATTAATTCTTCTTCAGTTGAACATTAAATGTTTTCAGAATGTGACTCCAGTCTATTTTTCCAGCTTGATTACACACCCCTCACTATCATGAGTACCACATTCCAGCTAATAGCTAGACTGCTTATCTTCCTTGTAGATGGCATTCCACCTGCCACCTTGATTCTTTTGCACAGGCTCCCCACCCCCTCACACTCCATGCCTGGAATGTATTCCCTTCTCCATATTGCCACTTGGATACCCTTGTGTCTTTCAAGGCTCAACTCAGGTACCAGCTTTTTCAAGGGGACTTTCCTGACTCTCCCAGTTGTTAGTACTGTCCCTTGAATAACTCTCTTTTTGTATAGGGTGTATTTACCTGTTTTTAAACATGTATTTCCCAGTGGACTTTGAACTCCTTGAGACCAAGGACTGTTTTGGTTTTGTTTATCTAACCCCAGCTCCTAGAACAGTACCTGGCACATAATGGGTGGTGAAAGAAAATGTGTTGATTGATTTAATTCAGGGAGATTTTAGGACCATAGCTGGACAACAACCATTTTTTAATATTGTAGTAAACTGTCTTGTTAATACTTTGCATTGTTACAGAAACTTTCTTCCCCATAACTGGACATAGCAGTAGTAATAACAACACTTCTTAAAGTAGAAAAGGCAAACAACACAGGGTTTTGGACATATTAGACACTTTCTAATGTTTGTTGAATGACTTAATGATGGATACTGTATCAGTAAGCACCCCAACATACACAACTCTACAACAGGTTCTTTGATCTGCTTCTATCTTTACCAGAGAGGGAAGCACCAACATCTGGATTTTCAAAGTTAGGGGGGCTCCTTAGAAGCTTCTCAGAGTCTCCTCTGGTACACAGAGCTTCTTCCAAAAACTAAGTCCCAAAGTAAAACCTCACCCTCAGAGTATTTATACACTTTTCAGAGCCAGAGGGCATGACTCTCTGACCCAGTGCTTCAATAGAAAATAAAAAAGGTACTTGGGACCCTCCTATAAAACAGCTCCCTTAATCAAGCTTCCTTCAATGGAAAGGCCGATCAATGGGTGGGAAAGATCTTCTTTAATCACATTCAAATAGAGGCATTATGTGTGTTTGTTGCCAAAGAAGAGCAAGTCATCGGAGAAATGGTGACATGACTTGCGCTTGACTTTGTTTTGAGTGAGGGAGGGCTGTGCAAGTCACCAGCCTCACTTCTCCTCCAGAGCCATATGAATCCAATGACCAGATATTCATCAGGATGACTGGAGATGACCCAGGATGAAGCAATTGGGGTTAAATGACACAGTTGGTGAGTGTCAAGTGTCTGAGGTGAGATTTGAACTAAGATCCTCCTGACTCCTGCACTGGTGCTCTATCCACTGCACCACTTTAAATGCCCCAGAGGTATTATACTTATTGATCATATTAAAACAAAAATAGCAGAGGATCCTACTTTGCTTGGTCTCACAGATACATACTAACTCAGAAAATATCTGAGGGAAGGGCCCATAGAGGCCATCCCATGTGCAAAAGGAATTCTTTCCATAACATACAAGCCATCATCCAGTCTCTGATACTCCAAGAAGAAGCCCACAATTCAGGGTAGCCTGAATATCGCTAATTGTTAAGAAGTTTCTGACTTTAAACTTAAACTTCTTGGCAACTTTGACCCATTCCTCCTGTTTTTACCCTTTTGGGGACAACAGACAAGTGTAATTCCTCTTGCACACAATGATAGACCACATATTGGAAGATGGCTATCTCATCCCAACCGGAATCTTCTCTTCTCCAGGCTAAATGTTTCTAACTCTAACAACTCACATAGCATGAACATGCAGCCCTCTACCATCCTGGTTTCCTCCTTTAACAAAAGGTACTTCACTTCCTAACTCCAGGCATTTTCATTGGCTGAACCCCATGCCTGGCGTTCTTTCCTCATCATTTCCGCCTCCCAACTTCTCTGGTCTCCTGGCTAAAATCCCACCATCTACAGGAAGCCCTTTCTGCTTCTTCTTACCTCAAGTACCTTTCTTTTGTCAATTATTTCTAATGTATTCAACATATAGCTTGTTTTACATAGTTGTTTGCAAGTTGTCTCTCCTATTAGATTGTGAGTTCCTTGAGAATGGAGACTGTCTTTTACCTTTCTTTTTATTCTCAGAATTTAACACAGTTCCTGGACCTGTAAGCGTTTAAATGTTTATTGTCTGACCGACGGATTCAGGATATTCCATATCTTTTCAGTGGGCTAGAGACTTGACCTGTGATTTCATCAGTATGAGGAGCTCCTCATGAGCTACCTGCATGGCCCTGAGCAAATCATCTGTCCTCTTTGGATTGCCTCATCTGTAAAATGAGGGGGATGGACTTGCTCAATTCCAAAGTCCTTTCTAGCTCCAAATCTTATGATCTTATGAATTTACATTGATCCTAATTACCTTTTATCTTATTAGAGTCAGCCCATCATTCTGGTCTGTAATGATCTTTTTGGACTCTGTTTTCCAATGTGTTAAACACCTGACATCTGAAATCATGACAAATGTACCCTCTATGCTTCCAATCCAAGTCACTGATAAAAAACATTGACTAGTACAGGATCAAGGCAATTTATTTATCTGTAAAATCAAGGGGTTGAACAAGATGGCATCTAAGATAATACAATTTAGGATTAGAAGAACCTCAGAGATCATCCTGTCCAGTTCCACCATTTTACCGACAAGAACTCACATGTAGGGAAAGAAAGTGACTTGTCCAAAGTTACATAAATGGCAGACTGGGAATTGAACTTGTAGCTCCTCATTTTAAATCCAATGCTTTCTCTCCCAAGATTTAGATTTCTTTGAATCTGTAAGAAGATACTCTTGACTTGTAGTTCTTTCTTCTTAAGCCATCCCAATTCAGAGAACTAATAGTTCTATAATCTTCTCCCTGTGCTAAAGGGAATCTCTTCTCTCTTCCAGCTAATTGGAAAGTTAGCGACAACAATGCAACAATGGGTATCAATGCATATTTTGAATACTAAAATGAAACTGAGCTCTAGGAACTTTTGTGGGGTTCTGAATTAATCAGTTAATACTGTGTCTCAATCTATAATTTTTTATAATTTAAAAATCTAAGACTGAGCCCTTACTTGATGGAAAAAATTTTGTAATAAAGAATAAAAATATTTCCAAGGGCATTAGAAAGTGGAAAGATTGAGGTGGGGTCCTCATTTCTCAAAGAAAATCTATTTTCCTTCATGGCCTATCAAAGAACCAAAATACTTTTTCTGTAATTTTTTAATTGCTTTCATACAAACTACTGAGAATACATGAAAAATCTTTGATTTCATTTCTGTGGGGAAGTCCTTTCATCTAGGCATATTATAAACTATAATAATCTAGACTGTAATTCCTAGAGGATTGTTTGAGACTGAATGAATAAATGAGTACAAACACAAGCATCCATTAAGATCTTATTATGTGGTAAGCCCTAGGGATACAAATACAAAACCCAAAGACATTTGATTCCAGTTTTCTAGAGGCTTAAATTCTCACATGGAGGGAAGAGAGACAATTCGCCCTGGGGGGGTGGTAGCAAGGGAGGGGGCACATTCATTTTCAGGGATGAGTGGGAATATTTGTCTAGCCACCAGGTGTCACTATGAAGTTTTCCTTTGAGGATTTCCCTTCCAACCAGATGCCCTTGAGACATGACCTTCCATTGGTCTATGCCCCTACTTTACCTTTATTCCTTCACAAGCTCTGGGTTCTGAGTTTCACCTAGCTGTGGTTCAGCAATGACTTGTTTTAATCTAGTCATGAACTGGAACCAATTCGCTGGCTAATTTCTCTCTATTATTTTGGAGCTTGAACAAATTATTAAAAATCAAAATCATAAAATTTGCTATTGTATCTGTTGTGTCCAGGTCATGACGAAATCTTGATTATTTTAGACTGAAGTTCAAACACCTGCTGTTTTAATTATATCTGGTTTCCAGCTATTTATTGGTGTCTTCCATTGCATTCTACTCTGGGTACTATTAGTACATAGACATACATCACAAAGAATTTATGATCACATGATTTTTCTATGAAACAGAATCAGGAAAGGGAAATAGTTTAAATAAATAGGGAAATTATAGGTAAAGCTTAGACAAACAATAGGTATCCGAGAGAGAGCCAGGGTGGGGATGAAGGGGAGCGTTTAAATCTTTCACAGATTTTCTGCTGATACAGTTATAACTTGCAGCCTCAGTCCATGCCAGACAACTCTATCAGCGTCTTTTAATAAGAAAAAATCATACAGGGAAAGAGCTGGCCACATCAATGCCCCATTGTTAATCTTCATTCAGACACCTGCTATCATGCTGAGCTCCACTCACTGTCACTGCCGACTAACTTTCCCTGGTTCCACAAAACCTCCCAGCACTGCAACGAAGTACAACCTGTTGCCCAGAACTCTGGATCCTTCCCTTCCAAATGAGAAGAGCCTCCATTGTCTCTTTAGACTTTGATTCCCATAAACCATGCAGCCAGGACCTGAAGCCTGGTTACAACCAACACACCCCCTCCATGAGCAATGGCAGAGTTGATTCCATGGTTTCAGAACTGCATGGGGTATGACGCAAGAGTAAAGTGAAGCATGGTTGAAGGGACTGCCTGAAATAGTGGACCAGATGAAGTGCTAACCAATCACAACAGCAGATGAAGGTTCCAAAGACGAAGAGGCTAAAACCTCCAAGTCTCCTATTCTGTTCCTTAGGAACTGTGGTTAAGCGACTTGCTCTAGCCAAAGCTGCTACGTAAGTAAGACTCAGAGAGAAGATCTACAAATAATGCACATATTTGTGTATATATGTGTACATATATTATATATGGTTATACACAATGCATACACACTATATACACGCATACATAGACATCTAGGTATAAGTGTATGTATATCTATCTATATCTATATATTTATGTATATCAGCTAGGTGACATAGTGAACTGAGTACCAGACCTGGAGTTAGGAAGACTAAATTCAAATCCATCTCAGACACTTGTAGGCTTTGTGACCCAGGGCAAATTCCTTCTAAGATTGTTGTGGGGAACAAATGAGATAGTTTTTGTAAAGTGCTTAGCAATCTGGAACATAGCAGGTGCTCAATACTTATTTCCTTCCTTTCATTTATGTATGTATATATATATATATATATATATATATATATATATATATGTATAGAAACACACACGTATATGTCATGTGTGTGTAGGTACAGAAGGTCTAGTTGTTAGTTTGAAATTTCAGACTAAAGCTCATATATTTAGGATTGGAGACAAATACTGGATATTATCATTACATCTCCATATATCAACATGGTTGAATTATCAGCAAACCTCTGTGGCTATTCAAATCCTTAGAAATTTGTTAACACCTTAAGGGCTCTTGGGCAATAAGGCAAAAAGTAAAAATTCTCTCTTTAGCAGAATTCTGATTATAAAAACACTCACCAAGTAGAAATAATCAGTAAATGATCGATTGTTTAGTTTCTTTCCTGTTGAAGATTTAATTGTTTTCAGTTGTCTAAGTCCATTAAAAAAAAAAAATCAGGTCTGTGATTTTATTATGTAGGGAGTTTTCAGTGATGAACTTCCTCTCGATGCAAACCAGCTCCATCTTTGCAATTTATATTCTCTTTTTAAAAATACATTTTAATCTATTTCATTAAATATTTCCCAATTACATGTAAATTTTTTTAATCATTTAAAAAAATTTAAGTTTTGAATTTTCTTCCTCCCTCCCCTACCCACTCCTTGAGAAGGTAAGCAATTTGATATCGATTATACATCTGAAGTCATGCAAAACATGTTAGGCTGCAAAAGAAAACACAGACAAAAAAACAAAAGAAGAAAAATAAAGTATAAAAAGGTATGCTTCAATCTGTATTGAATTCAGTTCTCTCTGGAGGTAGATAGCATTTTTCATCATGGGTCCTTTGGAATTATATTGGCTCATTGTCTTGATCACAAAGTAGTTGTCTTCCACAGTTGTTTATCCTTACAACACTGCTATTGCTGTATAGGGTGTTCAGGTTCTGTTCACTTCACTTTGTTTTGGTTCATATGAGTCTTCCCATGTTTTTCTAAAACCATTCTGCTTGTCATTTCTTATAGCACAACAATATTCTGTTACAATGATATACCACGACTTGCTCAGCCATTCTCCAATTGATGGGCATTCCTTTGATGTCCAATTCTTTGCCACCCCAAAAAGAGTTGCCATAAATATTTTTGCACACGTGGGTCCTTTTTCTTTGATCTCTTTGGGATACAGACCTAGTAGTGGTATTGCTGGGTCACAGAGTATGTTTATTTTTATAGCTCTTTGGACATAGTTCCATGCAATTTATATTCTCAAAGTGATACTTCAGGCAACCAGAGATTAAATGATTTGCCTAGGGTCAAACCAGTCTGTTTCAGAGGTGGTATTTGAACTTGGTTCTTCCTTACTCTCAGGATAACTCTTTATCCATTATAACATGCTGCCTTATTAACTAATTTACTGCCAATGTACAGTTTTCAGCTGGGTCTGACTTTTTGTGGCCCTATTTGGGGTTTTCTTGGCAAAGATACCGGAGTGGTTTGCCATTTCCTTCTTCAGCTCATTTTACAGATGAGGAACCTGAGGCAAACAGGGTAAAGTGACTTGCCCAGTGTCACCAAGCTAGTAAGTATTTGAGGCTAGATTTGAACTCAGAAAGATGAGTCTTTCTGACTCTAGGCCCAGCACTCTACCCGCTGTGTTTATCTAGCAGCTCGGTTTACTACTATTATGTGCCCTCCTTCCATCGCTGTGAACTTATTTTGCATACATCAGTACCTAATCTCTGGCCATCTCCTCATTAATAGCCTACTACCTTGGAGAAACTTCTTCTCTTTCCTGATTGGTGACTGCTTCTCCCAAGATACTACTTCATAAAAGCCTCTATCATGTTTCAAATCACTCCCTACCCACTTCACCATCTCCTCCTCTTAAGTGTCTTTCTCTCCACCTCTCCAGTATAAAGTCAACTCTGCCATTGTCCTGGATACCATGTGCCAATATGGCTACACTTAACAATCCCCATAACTTTCCTGAGACCAAAGATTAACTTCTAGGCTACCCCTTGGCATTCTGGGTTACCACAATTAGAATATAAGTTCCTTGAAATCAGTATCTGTGTAGCACTTAATAAATGCCTCTTCGTTTATTCATAGAAGAAAGTGAGCTGTGCTAGATTTTTGATTTATAATTTTTTGTTTTTGCTTTTCTTTGTTTCCTCAGCATTCAGCAGTGTCTCTGTTACTTACTAGGCTCCAAATAAGTTTGCCTGTTGAATTGACTTGACTAAGTGGTGGTGGTGTTTGGTTTTAATCTTAAATTCCCTGTAGTTAGCATAGCACTTAGGATTTAACAAATACTTATTAATTTTGTTGTTTCTATTAATTCTATTTTTTATATTTAATTTAATGTCATAATGTCAAAATGTCATAGACAACTAAAATTCTGTTCTGGCTTCAGAAGCTGGGTTATAGGTAAAGTCAAAGTGGAGGTTAACCTCAGGAACAATAAGATGTGTCTACTGTGTTATTCAGAAGAAGGGAAATAACCCATCCCTCCCACTAAATACTCCATCTGTTAATATTCCTGCTCCCCTAGGGGCATAAAATAAACGGAACTGAGCCAGAATTAGGTATATTTCACAACTAAGTGGAGATTGATTGTGCTGATAGACCCAGAGTGAAACCAGCCAACATCAAGGTCAGCTAGGTGTATAGTGGCCACAGGTTGGTTCTGTGATCAAATGAGATAATATTTGTAAAAGTGCTCGGTATGGTGCCTGGCTCATTCCCTTCGCTTCTCTTCCCTTCCTCTTTGGTGCGAGACAGAGGACAATCTTGTGGCTTGAATAAGATATCTTGGAAAGAAGACAAAAAGCACTGAAGTAAACTGCTAATATACATCTGGAACTTCTTTCCTCCCAGAAGTTCCCGGGTGGTTGATGTAAACGCCTGTCTATCTTGGCTACATGTCATCTACCATTTTTGCCCAAATTTTCTATTAGTTTAACTATCTCTTCAACCACTGTGTACTTGAATTTCTGTAGCTTATTCACTGCATTGTTTCACATTCTCTTCAGAGAATCCTTAGCTTTGTTTATAATCTGTTTTGTGAACTTGACCACGTTTCTCTGTTGCCTTCTAACTTTGGGGATTGGCGCACTCCAGCTATACATTCTGTTAAATTGGTCATGTTTATTAAACCTGAGATTTCTTTTTAAGTGAAATCTGGTTGATCTAATCACCAGTGGTCAAAGTTATGTGATCCAGGCACCCAAGGATCCCTCTCCTAACTCCAGGCATTTTCACTGGTTGTCCCTCATGCCTAGAATTTTCTCCCTCCTCATCTCTAACTCAGAGCTTCCTTGGCTTCAAGTTTCAGCTAAAATTCCCCTTTCTGCAAGAAGCCTTTCCTTGTTCCTTTTAATGCAAGTTCCTTGCTTCTGAAGGACTGCTTCAGAAGATGACTGACTACTAAAATCTTTGTACATAGGTGTTTGCATATTATCTCCTCCACTGTGAACTTGAGAACAGGCTTTTTGCCTTTCTTTTTATCCCCTTAGGGCTTAGCTTGGTGCTTGAGATCTGGGACATGCTTAGTTATTACTAAGTTACTACTTAGTTATTGCTAAGTAGATGTCTATTGACTGACTGACTTACCTTGGTACTTGGACTCATTTTGAGAGTCAGGCTGGAGAATGACACTAACTGTGTAACTCATCTTTAGTTTGGTAGAAAATGATATCATCTCTCAATAGTTTTGCTGCCTCAATCACAAAACTGAAATAGCCTAATTTCTTAGAAGCTGAATCCATTCATAAAGTTTCCTGAACAGAGAAGTTGCTTAGGACTACTAAGTACTATGGCTTAATTTGTAATTTTACATACTTGATATGATCAGAGACCAGAAGATGAAAATGAGAATTATCTGGCATCAGGTCAATTTTTTTCAAACATAACTATATGTATTTACATGTAAAAGCATATGTATATGCTAAAAAGTATATGTAAAAGCACACATGTATTTGTGACTTCTTTGAAAGGTCATTGTTCACTCACTTTGCTAAAATTCCTACCTTTATCAGCAGTCAAATTGCATGAAGCTTTGGTGTGATATTTTGGATTTGGGAGAAAAAAAAAGACTCCTCTATTTTCCTTACACTTCACCAAACAGTTTAATTGCCTTCCACACCTCCGTTCCCATATATCATCATCTCAGACCCACAACTGTTATCAAATAAAACGCCAACGCCCCAGTTTCTTCACGCAGCATCTTAAAACTCTGCCTCCTCAGCCACAGTTTAGATGCCGGTTCTCTCTCATCTATTTAATTAAATCTTAGACCAGGAACAGCAGCGCTGCCTTAAGCAGTTAAGAACACTCATATCACGCCTTCAAAACATTATTTTTCCATGGACTGTGGAAAGAACCTTGGATTTGGAGTCCTAGTGTCAATTCAATCCAACAATTTGAACAAACATTTACTAAGCCTACTATGTACAAAACACAGTGCTTTGTAGGGCATACAAAATACTCCCCCCAACCCCCAATAAGAAACAATCCCTGTCCTCAATGATTTTTCATTCTACTGGGGTGGGGGGTGGGGCAAGGGGGGATATATAGTTAAGTAAATACAAAATAATTTTATGAAATAGAGGGTACCAACAGTTGGTGGAGGGTGGAGGGGTGGGGATCGGGAAAGGTCTCTAAGTAAGAGTCCTTATCTGAACTGAGCCGGGAAAGAATCAAGAAATCCAGAAATTTTAAGAGATGGAGACAAGGAAGAAGAAAGAGAAAGTTCTAGGTATGATGGGGAAAGGGACAACCTGTGCAAAAATGGAGGCAGGAGACTGAATGCTCAGTTTAGAGAACAGCTGGCACATCAGTTTGGTGGGTTGGAGTAATATGAAATAAATCTGGAAAACAATGAGGGAGCCAGGGACTAAAAAAATACCAGAATGAATATTTCATACTTTATCCTAAAGATAATTGGAGGACCCTGAGTTTTTCAGTAAAGGAGTGATATGGTCAGAATTGTGACTCTGTCACTATTGTGTGACCTTGGACAAGTCATTCAACTTTTTACACCTCATTGTCCTTACCTGTAAAATAGGATATCTGCATTACTTACCTCATCCTGAGGCCCCCAAACTGTTTTATGTTCATTTATGAATATGTTATGAATTCTTCTTGAACATAAAGCAGTCAGAGACACTTGAAAGCTCTCCTCCAAAGAGTTCTGCCATAGTCTACCCTTTGTAAAATTCCTCCTTAGGGCATAGAATCATTATATAGTACCATTATCAGGCTGCATCTCAGAACTTTGACCATGCTAGTTGAGTAAATAATAATTATTCTATGACATCATTAGAACTTTGTATGGGCGAGTTTACTTACAGCTTTTTGGGGAGGTTGTCATGTCTCCCAGAAATTTCTCTTTTTCACTAATTGTGTAGATTTTAGCTAGGAAAGTCGTTAAAGTGAGAGTAACTATTTCATGCTGAATTTTTTTAGATAAGATTCATCACTAATCATTTTTTAGATATGTATTTCCTTTTCCTTTTTCATCATTGCAGTATTCACAAAATATTTATGCTTAAAGTAGGGGGGAGAGATGGAGGGATTGCTTTGATTTTGAATTAGATTTCTACTAGTAAGATGACTTTTATTTTCTGAAATATCTCAAATGTACCTTTAGACCATAAATGGGAAATCTTTTGAGAAAATGCTGTTATGCCTTTTAGTTCTTTTTGCCATTACACAAAAGGAGTTCCCTATATGCTGGCCAATTTAGGGAGTTCATTCAGGCCTCATTCTATCTGCTCTGATAACTAACTTAATGACAAGAACTTGATTGCTGAATGCAGTAATTACAGGAGGGAATTTGGCTTGAAATTCAGCATTAAAAATAACATCATTTAACTTTCCTTCTCTGAAACATAGGAGGTAGATAATGTGGTGGAAAACTTGCTCTGGATTTGGAGGATGTAAGTTCAAAGTCTACCTTTGCTGGTTTCTGTGTGACCTTGGAAAATTAATTCACGTTTCTGTGTGCAGTTTCTGCAACTATAAAATAAGCTGTAAAATAAAATAAAATAGATTGGCTTCAGAGACTCTTTCCAACTCTGGATCCTAGATCCATCCACATTGAATATATTATTATTTTTTTGGAGGTAATTGGGTTTAGGTGACTTGCCCAAGGTCATACAGCTTGTACAAGCCTGAAATCAGATTTGAATTTAGGTCCTCCTTGACTTCAAGGCTGATGTACTATCCACTGTGCAACCCAGTTACCCCAAATTTTAAAAAGGGCTATGTAATAAATTAGAACCCCAAAATCTATTCCTAGACTCCCTGTCAACATAAAGTCAGTCAGGAAAATACATTAGGATAGATATTTTATGAGATTTGGAAATTCTGGTGTTGAAGCTAACACATTTGGAATAAAAGTAAAATTTTAAAACAATGATATGAACATTAAGAGAAGGAAACCACTAAGTTCTTTGAATTATACCTTTTAGTTTTCATTCTCTTTTGCATGTTAGACTAAAACTATATACATGTTATCTTTGAATTGGTCCAATTTGAAATAATACCATGATTCTGGCAATAGGTCCATCTGAGAGATGAGAACTAAGCTACAAGATTTTAATGAATTTTAATAGTCATTCTTCTTCTCCTCTCTTCCCCCCAACATGACATCTAGGCCTCAATTGGCCTTTCAGAAACTTTGGCACTAACCTAACCTCCCCTTGAAATGGACTAAGGAGTTAGAGGCCGCCTTTCTAAATAAAAACACCAGCTGCTTTCGTGTTTGCACAGACACCCATCTCACAGGGTGTCAGGAAATGGTGTATGATAGAAAGAAGACTGTAGAATCAAAGACTGTTGTAAATCCATTCTCTTACACTTCCTTACCATAGAACTTTGGGTATCTTTTCTTCACCTCGGTTTCATCATCAGCAAAGTGCTGTTCCTTAAACTTGACACACCATCCCCTACTCTGAGCATTTTCACTGGTTGTTGCTCATTCCTGAAAGCTTCTCCCTTCTTATCTTCAACTCCTGACTTCTCCAGCTTCCTTCAAGTCAAGGCTAAAATATCACCTCTTGCCAATGGCCTCGCCTGGTCCTCCTTAATATTTTCCATCTGAGACCATCTCCAATATAGCCTGCACATATACCTTGTCTGTACGTAGTTGTGCTTTCGTATTGTCTCCCCCATTAGATTGTGAGTTCCTTAGAGGCACAATTGGGTTTTGCCTTTCTCTGTATCCCTATGGAATTTAGTACCTAAGAAATGCTTGTTGACTGACTGACTGATGGGGTTGGATAATTCTCAAGTTTCTTCCAGCTCTAAAATTATGACTTGGGAGAATAAAAGGATTGATCCATGCAATCATGGGAATTTACTGGAACAGGTATAATTCAAACTAATTTTATGAGGTAGTAGAGTAATTTACATATGATTTCTAAACAAAGCTCCTGATGGTGGCTCAGTAGGTAGAGTACTGGAGTCTGGAAGATCTGAGTTCTAACCTAGCCTCAGATGCTTTCTAACTGTGTGACATGATCCTAGACAAATCACTTACCCTCTGCCTCTTACCTTTAAAAGGGGGACAACAACAGTACCTACCTTTCAGAGTTGCTGTGAGGAACAAACGAGATCATAATTGTAAAGTGCTTAGCACGGTGCCTGGCACATAGTGAGAGCTGTATAAATAAATGTTAGCGATAATTCTTATAGGATAGCCTTTTTTTTTTCTGGAGGCAGAAAACCAAGCTGACAGCATCTCCCAAGGACATCACTTTGATACAGTGCTTAGGTGACCAGAGGGGTTGGAAAATGACATTCACTAAGAGCATCACTGCTCAATCTGTGATTTGCAAAACATGGAATATAATTCAATATTTCTTGTATCCCTCATTAGTCTAGAGTTACTTTGTATTCTCAGCAGCACAACGCATTTTCAGGCCTTTGTATTTTAAAAACACTTCCGAGGTTTAGAGGTGGTTGGTTGGTGTTCAGACCACTGGATGTCAGAATTATGTTTTAATTTGATTAATTTTACAATGGTCTGGTAAAGGATTAATGAGAATTTTCACACTTCAGTTTTCAGAATAGGAAACGCCTTTCCTTAAAGATATGGCCTTCTGTCTTGAAGGCTGTTTAAGTCAGTTGGTTATAGCGACCTGCTAATTAGTCTAAGGCCAATTAGCTTAGCCTCATGACAGACTTCACCCTTAATGCCACTTTCAATAAATTCACCCCTTCTCGGTTGAGAGCAGTGGGAGGCGTGAGGAGGCATCAACACTCATGTACCACCACTCCCGGAAAAGCTTGTCCTCATGGTGAAAGGTCAGTGGCATCAGTTTTGAACAGGCAAGAGTGATAACTGATTAACCACACGCTGTGCCAGCAAGACCTAGTCTTCACATGCCTTCAGCACTCGTCAGTGGTTGTCATTTTCGGATGGGCAGGTGGCAATTAATTAGCCACAAAAATGTAACACATAATTAGAAACCACTAGTCTTTGCGTGTTGGCCCCTTTTAAACAGAAAGAAGCCGGGTTCTAGGTAAAAGCCCGCGCCACAGATTCGAGAACGAAAAGAAACGCTTTTGTGTCACTTTCCCTCTGAAGATTGGCCACGTTTTTTGGCCACGATCGAGAGGTGTGAGACGAAGCCTGCAGGCTCTGGGACACTGAAGGGAGCTTCCCCTTCCCTCCCCGCACGACCCCTTCTCTTCCCGTATCTCTCTCTTTCTCTCTCCCCCCTCCCCCCGCGAATAAATCACAGAATTTGTGGACATCTGAAACTCCTGAGGGTAATCCTCACGACCTCCTCTTCCGGGATAAGGGAATAACTTTTTTTTCCTTTGAAAGAAGGAAATCCCAAAGATAGTGTGTGTGGGTGATATAGGGTGGATGTGGTACCGCGCAAAGTAGAGTTAAAGGAAAATCGAGGGACGGGAGGAGTCCGTAGGCTGCGCTGGAAAGTGTGGAGAAGGAGGATCGGTGCAACAGGAGGGAGGGATGAATCCACCAAGTTGGGTGCCGGGCTTTTAGAACCGGAGGCGGGGGGGATCCGGCGCGAGCGTCGCGCGCGGAAGGGGTTCTCATCCTAGAGCGGCAGCCTCCCGGCGGCGCCCCTCCCCCCCCCCCCTCGCCCTCCAAGGTTCCATTCACAAGTTTCTGGCCCGGAGGCCCCTCCCGGTTCCTCCCGGCCTAGGGCGCAGTTTCCTCCGCAGCAATTGGTGAGCTGCAACAAAGCCTTAGCAACCGGCTCCTAGTGACCCGATTGGGCGCCTGGTAACTACTCGGGCGTGGGGCTGGGAGGGGGGAGGAGAGAGAGGAGAGGGGCGGCCTCTTTAAGGGATGGCCGCGGAGCGGTGAAAGTGGAGGAAGGGGGGGGGAGGGTGGGGAGGTAGGTCTGGGGGCGGACCTAGAGGAGGAGGAGGAGGAGGAGGAGGAGGAGGAGGAGGAGGAGGGAGGAGGAGGAGGAGGAAGGAGCGCAGCAGCGGGAGAAGCAGAAACAGAAGCTGGAGGAAGGGCTGAGGGCAGAGCGGGAGCAGCGGCTGCCGGTCGGGCAGGCACCCAGGCGCCTGCCCGCCTGCAGCGCGAGTAGCCACGGGCGCGATCGGGGCCAGCGGTCTCCTCCATGATCACTTTGGGGGCCCGGAGCAGACTTTGCCCGGACGTGAGAGCTGGTCTGCGTGTCTCCAGGCGCGGCGGCGGCGGAGCGGGGTCGGGCGCGGTGCAGCGGCGGCCGGGGGAGTGTGCGCCCCGCGCAGGCACGGCTCGGGCTCGGGCCCCCCTCGGAATGTCCCCGGGGCGCCCCGCGCGCTGACCCCCCAGCAGCCTCCGCCTTGTGCCGCCGCCGTCGCCCCAGCCGCCGCCGCTTTTCCCTCCGCCCGGCTCCGCGCTCGGAGCTCCGAGCTCTTTGGCCCTGGGGAGGAAGGGAACTCCCGGGGGGTGGGTGAAACCGGTCACGATCCAGCCCTTTGGAGCTCGGCTCACGCTTAAGATGGCAGCGGACGCCGGAGACCTAATCGGGGCTTCTGAGTTCTTGAAAGGTGAGGGGCAGCCCCTGGATCCCCGCCCCGTCCTTTCCATCCCGGCCAGTCCTTGGCCGGTCCCGTCCCGTCCAGTATCGTCTTATCCTGTCCCCGCCACGCTGCTTCTCAGTGCAAGGGGCTCCCCGGCCGCAACCTCTCTGGGTTCCTGCCCCCCTTGCTCCCCGGGGACCCCCCTGCCGCTTCCGGCTTCGGTCCTTCCCCGCCTCCCGAACTCGGTCCTCGGTCTGAGCCCATCTCCCTCCAGCAGCTTTCCCACTCACTGTGCCTCTCTGGGCTCCTTACACAGCAGGGGGGCCCTTCCCGGGACACCCTAAGGGGACCTGGCCCCCCCTCTGCTTTCCTCCTCATCCTCAGGACCTTTCCATTCTTTGGACCCCACCTCCTCTCCAAACCACACCCCTTTGTCTCCCCCTCCCACCCCTTTTTCATAACCCTTCCCTCGGGAGTCCTCAGGTCTGCAGCGGCCCTGGAGCAAAATTGTTTCTTTTGTTGTATCCCCAAGCCCCTTTAACTGGGCAGATCTCCGAGTTCGTCTCCTTCTCTCCTCCTCTGCAGTTCTCTCTTCCTTCCTTGAAGGTATTCTCCAGTTTCTGATGCTGGCAGCCAAAAGACCAGTTAGAGACCACCATTCCACGTGTTTTTGTTTTATTTTTAAATTTTTTTGGTGGTGGTGAGAGAATGTCTTTAAATCCGAGAAATGATGGTTATTTTGGTTCTTTGTGTTCTTCTGCATCCTTTGCTGTTTAGCTGTCACCCCCATATACTCGGTCATTGAGTGGACAACAGGGCAATGGCTTCAGATTCCATCTCTTAACCTCACATAGTCTTCCAGAGCCTTGGTTTCCCCGTCTGTAAAATGAAGGGGGTTAAGTTAGGTCGTCTTTGAGGTGGCTCTACATCTGTGATTCCGCTTCTGATACATTTTCTTTTCTCTTTTAAACTTGTCTTTCAGATCGCTTATATTTTGCTACTTTAAGGAATAGACCAAAAAGCACAATAAATACCCACTATTTCTCCACCGATGAGGAGCTGGTCTATGAAAAGTAAGTTTCTGTTTTGTTTTGCTTTTTTCCCCCTAGTTGTCTTTGGGAAAATGTTTTGCTACTCTGTGGCAGTTTGTGAGACTTTCTTTAACTTCCCTCCTTCCAGGGGATAAGAGTGTAAATAAGAGAAAAATCATCATTCTGGCAGCATTTTTAAAGCTTAGGTTGTGATGCAACATATTTATTGCAGTAATCTATTTAAGGTGATCAGCAGTTCATCTCAGTAGACAAGAGAATTCCCTCATGTAGAGAATGTTTGCAGAATTTGAGGGTAACCGTTTCCTGGTTATATAGGTGGCTGTTTTGGAAAATAAAAATCACTCTAAGAGCACACCCACGTGAGAAGGCTAGAGAGGAACTGGCAATTTACAAAGCATGATAATTGACCTCTTAGTCAGTCACCAAGTATTTATGGAGCACCCACAGTGTGCATAGCAGTGTCCTAGACTAAGAGACTTTAGCTTTGCAGACTTAGGCTGTGTCGCCTAAGAGTGGTTTTGTCCTTAGTTCCCAGAGAATGGAGTCCATTACATGAAAGCTGGATCCAGGTGACTAAGTGCTCCTGTATCTAGTTGAATGTTAGGGGTTTTGTGGTAATATTGATTAGGAAATATGGATCCCAAGTGACAGGAAACACTATTATTTGCAACTGAAAGATTATGAAGATATCCTGGCTGTTAGAAATAACTTAGAAAGAAGTCAGATTTTGCTCTGTGCAAGTGTAAGCAAGTTTAGGGATTAAGGATCCTTTGGTCTTTTGGAATGAAATAGAAAATGTTCATCCCCTCTGGTTTTTCAGTTAGAAACAAGACAAGGAGATTGAAAGCACCATTTAACATGTTCAGTAAATAAATTTTAAACAGACAGATTTTGTGTCTTGGCCAGTTAAGGAAAAGAAAGAAGTGCTTTTATTTTTTTGGGGGGTGGGAATTTTGGGTAGCAATAGAGAAGGAAGAAAAAAACCTACGAGGAAGGAAACTAAAGGTTTTGAAGATGGTGTCATCTCCAATAAATTTCACCCTCTTTGTTGTTGATTTGGGTTGTATGTTTTCAGAAAGATGATGTTTAATATCTAGCAATTGAGTACTATTCATTGGAACTTTAGGAAAATTATAAGATTTGGAAAGCTGGAAAAGGCTTCAGAAAGCATCTAATTCCAACCTTATTTTATGAGTGAGGAAACTAAAGCCCAGAGAGGAGAAGTAAGTGACTTGACTTGGTATCCCCTAATTAGTTAATGTCAGAATAGGGGCGTGTCTCTTGACTCAAGAGTATAGTGTATTTTCCACTGTAGTACCTAGCTTCTTTCCAAAATCATCTATCAGCACTGAATGGAATTTTAGGATCGGAGATTTAGCACTAGAAGGGACTTGAGGTCATCTAGGCCATTCTTCATTTCCCCCTCCCTCCTCCACTCTCATTTTGTAGATGAGGAAATTGAGGGGCGCAGTAACTTGCTCAGGGCCACATAACTAGTAATTGTCTAAGGTAAAATTTGAACCCAGGTCTTCCAGGTACTGAAGTATTCTATCTACTTATGAGTTGATTAGGGGAATCACCTTCCTTGGTCTCTCAAAGAAAAGATTATCCTGTGTTTGGGACATCAGTCTTTGGTCAGAAGAATATCTCCTCATATTACTTGTTTTGCTTGATACAAAGGTAGTTCCTTACCTTTTGTAAGAATGGCATCTTCTATTCTTAAGATCCTACTTTTGATTTATGTGAGTCCTCTGAAGCTGTGTGTGTGTTTGTGTGTGTGTATGTGTTGTATAGCATGTATCAGTGTGGGGTTTCTCCAGGACAGTGGGCCTGTAATGAGCAGCCTGTGGAAGATTGACTTCCTAAAGCTCTGAGACCTATGGGTCTGTCATGATCTATCTGTTAGGGAAGACAAGTAGAAAGGGAGCAGGTTGGGAACGAAGAGGTGTGTTCTGCTAATATGAAAATATAAACTTTCAAAGTAGACAAGTGAAGGAGTGATTGTTTTCTATTACAAAAGCATTACTTTCAGTTTATGAAAGGATTCACTCTAGGATTTCTTTAAATAAGTCACTTCTCTAGTACCTTTTAAGATCGATACAACTATAACAATTTAAAAATATTAGAGTTATAGGTTTGCTTTAGAAATTGAGGATACACACTTTCATTTTACCCCTTAGTTTTGTAATTTTGACTAAGAGTTTACATTTATGTAGTACTATGTGTTTTATAGAGTGCTTTTCTCCTAATCATGGGAGATTGCAGTCCTCATTTTATTGATTGTGAAACTGACGGCCGGAGAGGTTAAACTGCTGACTTACTATCATATTGCTAGAGTCAATGTCAGAGTCTTGATTTATACGTAAGTTTTCTAACTCCAAGTGCAAAGCTCTTTTCCCTATATTACCCTGCTAGAATCAGCTTAGTACAGCTTATAACAGAGGTGTCAAAGATGCAGGCCTGAGCCTGATTCAAATGTAATTGGGAAATATTTAACCAAAGAAATAAAAATATAATACCACAAAAACAACATTATGTAGTAAAAGTAAGTCAGTATCGGATGTGCAAGGGTCATTGTTAACAATGGTTAGAGAGAGACCTATTGGAGTTGGACAACACTGGGGTAGTAGATATTAAAGGACCAGCCCTAGAGACAGGCAGACAGACAAAAAGACAGATATACACACACATACCATTCAAGTCCTGCTTTACACACACACACACACACACACACACACACACACACACACACACTGGTTTTGTGACTCTGGGCAAGTTACTTAATCTTCCTGTGCCCCAGGCCAGTCTCTTCAGTGACATATGACTAATTTCATAGAATTAGAAGTCAGAAGTCACCCAAATTACAGATAAGTTGCCAGTCTGCATGGGCAGAGGGAATTCACTAGACTACTTAAATAAATTAGTCATTACAGGAATGCTTATGATTATACCTTTGCATGAAGTGATGGGGATATAGTCCCTGCCATCAGGGAACTACATTCTGTTGGAGGAGTAGATCCATTGCCACAAGGAAATAGTAAGGGGGGATACTTGAAGCTGAGAGGATCAGGGATGGATGGACTCATGTTGGATGTGGTGCTTGTGCTGAAGGGAATGAAGCTCCTTAAAGGTGGTTATGCAGGAGGGAGGATAGATAATCTGTACAAAGGAGATGAGATATTCTTCAGAAAGGTCAGTTCGGCTAGACTATCCATTAGTGAAGAGGAGAAATGTAGAGAAAGCTTGGAAATGTAGATTGGAGGAGTCAATGTGTAAAGGACTTTAAAAATACTAAACAAGAGTTTGTATTTGATCTTGATCACAGAAGTAATGGAGAACCCCTCAAAGTTTATCGGTCAGGGAGTGGACAATGACCAATCTGTGCTATAGGAATCTCTCTTCAGCAGTTGTGTGTCAACGAGATTGGAGAGGGGGATAGACTTGAGTCAGGGACACCAGTTAGGAGATTGTAGAGCTTGAATGATGGACATGTAAATGGAGAGAAATAGCAAAACGCAAAATTCTAGTAAATACAGTCTTATTATAGAAGAGAATGTTAAGACATAGGAAATAAGTCATATCTGTCATACTTAGTAGTGGAGATACTGGAGGGAGGAGAGTCAGGGTAGCAAAGAGGGCAAAATCTGCTTGCTTGACCATTGTCTTAAAAAAAACAAAACCAAAAACCAAACCAAGCCAAATCAGAAATGAATTCCAGAGGTATCCTGTTTGTATCTCAAATCAGGTACTTAATTGGATTTCCTTTTTAGTCTAATCTAAATGTACAGTGTTGAAAATGGTCAGTTACCAAAGTTACTTTATTAAGCTATCTCATCACATTTGCTTTGCTAAGTATGTTGCAATTTCTTAGATTGGTGAGTGGGGTCCTCCACTAAAGAAATGAATTTATCACTAAATTATAAGCTTCAGTATTGGTTAGGGAGAAAAGATTTCTTAAAGTCTTTTTTTCTGTCCTATCTTAAAGTTGGTTTCTCCCTGATTATGTCTTTTTAGGAGCGTTGGAGTGTTGGTTCTTGAGCAGTTTGGGAGTAAAGATTGGAATATAATAGTCCCTGACTTAGAAAATAGCTGTAGTACTTCAGTATAAATTTTTTAAAATGCATTTTGTCTAAGAGAGATGTCCATTTTGTAGATGAGATGAATGACTCAAAGAAGTTCACTGTCTTAGTCCTTGCTTTGACGCTTGTCTTTAAAAAAATAAACATTTTCTGCCATGGCTATAAATTTAACACACAGTGCTGTTTAGCAAGCTTTGGGGGAAAATCCTTCTAGCTTTTATTGGTATGTTAGGGGAGAGGTTAGTTTTAATAAGTAAAGTCAAATTATTAACTGAATGTATTTCTGGTAGAGACCTTGGTATTTTCTGCTATTACTCATCATTACTCTGTAGTTTGACAATTCCCTATCAGCAGCATTTATCAAATATCCACTGTACTTTTGTGACTGGTTACCATTGTGACTCCTCTTTAATTTTTACTTTTGGGCTTAGGAGTTAAGGACTGCTTATTAAGTGCTATCTTATTAAATGAAGGGACTATGTGCTTGTTCGATAGTTTGATAACTAGCATACTAAATAGTGATTGACACATATTATCTTAAAGCTTTGTCATTTTTGCATGACATCTTTCTCTTCGTGTTCTTAAGTGGCTATAAATCCAACATACAGTGATATTTAGCCAGCTTTAAGAGAAAACACTTCTAGATTTTATTTATATATTACAGGAGAGGTTAGCTATAAATAAAGTCAAATGATTATTAAGTGACTTTTAAATTTATATTTTGTGTTTGGTAGCAATAAAAGAGGAGGCAGTGGGTGGTGCAGTGTGTGTTGAAATTGTAATCAGGACCCTTGGGTTGAAGCCTGCCTCTGACACTAGCTTGTGACATGGACACATCCCTTTAATCTCTTTTTACTGTAGCTTCCTAATCTGTAAAAGGAGATGGCAGTACATGTACCACCTACTCACAGGGTCAAGGTAAGGGAGGAATCCTCTTTGTAAACCTTAAAAGATAGCCATAGGAACGAGACCTGTGATTTTACTGGTCCAGGGGATTCCCAGTGAAGACACTCCCTCTATTAAGGTAATCCTACCTTCTCTTCAACTGATTTTAAGGCTGACTTTGCCCTCTATTTGTGTACTGTGTTTGCTGCCTTTCAAACCTTAAAAAAGAGCCTCATAAGTGTGAGTTTTTGCCAAGAAGAGTTGTGGCTTAGAGGCTTGGCCTTGGAGTCACGAAGAACTGGGTTCAGCTTCTCCTTTTTTAATCCATTTATTTGCTTTCAGTTTAAAGCATTCACTTCCATAAGATTTTGCATTATAAATTTTCTCTCTCTTCCTCACCTTCCTCCTCCTCAAGACCCCGTACAATCTGACATAGGCTATATATATATATATATATATATATACATATATGTATATATATATATACACACACACACACTCATATTAAACATTTTCACATTAGTCATGTTCTAAAGAAGAATTAGAACCAAAGGGAGAAAGCATGAGAAGAAAAAAGAGAGAGAGCATGCAAATAATATGCTCCAGTCTGCATACAGACTCTACCATTACAGTGGCAAGTCACTTAACCGTTCAGGGCTCCAAGTGTCTGATTCCGTAATTACTGCTGTCTTCACACCAGAGTTCCTTAGACTAATGAAATCACAGGTCCATTGCCTTATCTCTGAGACCCCTATATTATTTTCTGTCTTAGAAATGATAATGCCAGTGATGATTTGGCTTTAATGCCACTTGGACTCCCAAGAAGGGATCTTGGGAGAGTTTCCAAGATTAGGGAGAACTTTTCTCTTACCTTTGGACTGGCTGTACTCCTGGGTCTCAGCTCTAAAGCTTTATTTTTCTTGCTATATTAACTTTATAGTCTCATTGTCATGCTGCAGTCCTTCCTGCTTTTAGACTCCTCCCTTGGCCCTCCCCACACAGGCCAACACCACCACTTCCTGTGTGGAGTGTGAAACAAAGTCTGCAAAGGATTCCTGTGGATTCTAGCTGTGGTCTGTAAAAATCCTGACCTATGAACACATGGCTAGATAACATCTCTTATCTTATGACAGAGACCATGTATTATCTTCTATCATGGGTCCTCACACATAGGTGGTGCTTATTACATTTTTGATGAATAAGTGAGTGAAAGAAAGAAAAGCCAGACTCCTGTTTAAGGTACATATTTAGGAATTTAGCCATTAAAAAAATTAGGATTGCTATAAAGTTAAAAAATATAGCTAATAAGAATGACAGAATTGAGATCCTGGAAGATTTTGACAGGCTGGCCTGATGGATCAAGTCTTAAGAAAATTTCATTTATGTCAAGCCCAACAGGGATTCCAAAAATATATTGCCCAAGTAGCAGGTGGGGTGTATGGGGGGGTGATGGAGAGAGACATGACTTCAGAGCAGTTTACATGGAGAAAAAAATGACAACAGCCAAAAACACAAAGAAACAAATAAACCCCCCCCAAATAGTCATTTTTGTCTATTAATAAACATTTAAATTAACTACAAAGGACCTATGAAGAAAGATGCTCTCTGTATCTAGAGAAAGAACTGAAAAATAGAAGTGTGTATAGAATGATTTTACACACACACACACACACATGCGCACACACACACACGCACACATGCATATGCACATGTATATACATACATATTTGAGTCTACTGGTAGCCATCTCTGGGGAGAGGGAAGAAAATCAAATAGAAAGTTACATGATTACTGTATATTTGAAAAAGATAGCAAGTTATACATAATAGATTTGCAATTTAATGTGTAATCTTTTTTTATTCTACTATGTTATGGAAATACTTGTTTTATTTGATAAATTAAAAATAAAAATACAAAGAAGAAAAATCAAAACCAAACCCCAAACTCTTGGAAGTTTTAATGACTTGAAAGCTCCCTGGTATAGCAAGATAGGCAAAGAAGTAGTATTATCCAAGGCTACCTTGATAGAACTATTAGAATGTCTATAGTTGGTGGGGATAGGAGATGAATTGATGGTTCACTGTACTTTGCCTAGGTCAGAATACATCTGTTTAATGCAACATTTTAAGCTTGACAAACTGCTGGAGTGTGTTAAAGAGGCGGGTAGCCAGGAGCAATTAAAATAATTGTTCCTGCGCCATCAGTTCCTTTGGCAGTCTGGGAAGCCCAAGGACCCTTTCTCAGAAAAATTTAAATTCATAAAATGAAATAAATAGAATTACAAAAGAAACCACCTATGTTGAGATACTCTTATAAACAGCAGCAACAAAACCAAACCATTTCCACAGATCTCAGGTTAAGAATGTTTGAATTAAAGGGACTGGTGATATGCTTAACCCAGAGAAAAAGAAGCCTTAGAAAATAATAATCACTGAATTCAACTAGAAGAAAATCTGTCATATGGAAGCAAGATTAGACTTGTGCTTCTTGGCCCTGGTGCTGATTTAAAGTGGCAAATTGAGGCTCCACATGAGAAGAAACTCCCTAAACATTAGAACTCTTGGAAGGTGGAACAGGCTATCCCAGAAGGCAGCAGACTCCATCTCATCATTGGTCTTAAAGTAGAAATTGAATGGCCCTTGCTTAGGGATGCTCTAGAGGGGATTCCCTGTTCAGGTTCAGATTAGATTAGCCACCTCTGAGGGACATCTAGATTCTATGGTCATTTTTTTATTTGTAAGTTTTCACATTTTTATGCAAATATGTAATATTCCCCACTAAATTGTAAGATTCTTTTTTCTAAAAATTAATTTATTGTTAGTTTTCAACATTTGCTTTTATAAGATTTTGAGATCTAAATTTCCCATGCCCCCCTTCCATTCTCCTGTCTAAGACAGCATGCAATCTGATATAGGTTGTACCTGTATGATCATATGAAACCTATTTCCGCATTAGTCATGTTGTAGTAAGAATCAGAACCAAAGGAAAAAACCATGAAAAAGAGAACATAAGAAACAACCACAAAAAAAGAGAAAAAAAGTATACTTGGATCTGCATTCAGACTCCATCATTCTTTCTCTGGATGTGGATGGTATTTTCCATCATGAATCTTTTGGAATTGCTTTAGATCACTGCATTGCCAGAAGAGTTAAGTCTGACAAAGTCAATCATTGGACAGTGTTGCTGTTTCTGTGTACAGTATTCTCCTGCTTCTGCTCACTGCATTCAGCATCAGTCATGCAAGTCTTTCCAGGTTTTTCTGAAGTCTACCTGCTCACCTTTTCTTGTGAAATGATAGTATTCCATGATATTCATACGCCACAGCTTGTTCAGCTATTCCCCAATTGAGGGGCATGCCCTCGATTTCCAATTCTTTGCCACCACAAAAAGAGCTTCTGTAAAAAATTTATAAATCTTGCATACAAATTTTTGAACGTAGGAGTCCTTTTCCCATTTTTATGATCTCTTTGGGATATAGACCTAGTGTAGTTATTAGACCTAATAGTTATATATAGTTATATAGACCTAGTAGTGTTATTGATGGAACAAAGGGTATGCATAGTTTTACAGCATAGTTCCAAATTGTTCTCCAGAATATTTGGATCAGTTCATAACTCCACCAGCAATGCATTAGTCTTCCAATTTTTCAGCATCTTCTCCAACAGCTATCATTTACCTGTTTTGTCATGTTAGCCAATCTGATAGGTGTGATGTGGTACCTCAGAGTTGTTTTAATTTGCATTTCTCTAATCAATAGTGATTTAGTGCATTTTTAATATGACTATAGATATCTTTAATTTCTTCATCCAAAAACTTCATGTCCTTTGACTTTTTTTTTTATCAATTGGGGAATGATAAATTGTAATATTCTTGAGGACAAGGATACTTCATTCACTTTTTTTTTCCAGTCTCTTTTGCACTTACCTTTTGGGCAAAACTCATGGTTGACAATTAATACATGTTCTGATGGGGGTCTGGGAAGGGAGGAAGCCCAGGATGAGGATCCAGGAGACTTAGTTCCTGGACTGTAGTCCCTGCTTTGTCATACAACTATTCAGTGTAATAGGAAAACTTAGTATATGCTAGGTGCTGGACTTAGCCAATACCAAGAGGAAATTAACACAGTTCCTGCTCTTAAAGAGTTTGTGTTCCACTTGTCATAAGAGAATGTAACATGTACACTAACAAGTGTGACACAGGGTAACGTGATAAGGGTGAAGGAGACATTTAGACAAAGTACTCTAAGAAAAAAGGGGTAGCTAGGTGGTACAGTAGACAGAGTACTGGGCCTGAAGTCACACTCAGCTTCCTGGGTTCAAATCCAATCTCAGATGCTTACTAGCTGCATGACTGGTCAAGTCACTTCACCCTCTTTGCCTCAATTTCCTCATCTGTAAAAGGAGCTGGAGTATCTTTGCCAAGAAAACTCCAAATGGGGTCACAAAGTCACACATTACTGAAAGCTAAACAACAAAACTCTTATATAGGAATAGGGAACCTGTGACCTTGAGGCCACATGTGGCCCTCTAGATCCTCAAATGTGGCCCTTTGACTGAAACCAAACTTCACAGAACAACAAATCCCTGTAATAAAAGGATTTGTTCTGTAAAAACTTGTACTCAGTCAAAAGACTGCACCCCATAAACTAGAAGGCCACAGGTTCCCCACCTCTACTCTAAGAAAATCTCACACAGTCAGTTCAAAGCTAAGAGAAAAGTTCTCCCTACTCTTGGAACTCTGTCACAAGATCCCTTCCTTTGGAGTCCCAAATGGCATTAGAGGCATCATCAGAGTGAGAGTTTTGGATGAAAGAACCTTCATGGTCCCTTCTAGCCCTAAATCTTTGATACTTTAACTTTGATGTTGGGAGAGATCATTTTTAGCAGGGAAGATCATGGGGGATTCCATTGCAGAGGATGGTTCCTTAGTGGGGCATTGAAGGAAGAAAAGGCAAACATAGTACAGTTTGGAGAGTACTCTGTCTGGAGGGAGGAGACTCAAGTTTGGCCCTGACTCTGTTCTGCTTTCTCCTTAACAAAGTTCTAGAACTTCTTTTGAATATCTTTTTCCTTATCTCCCAAGTGGCAGGGTTAGACTAGATATCCTGTTAGGGCCCCTCCAGGCCCAAACTCTATTATCATATTAACATTTCAGCAGGCAGAGATGTGAAAGAATTGTATTCCAGCTTAGTGGCATGGGGAATGGCCCTGTGACTATAGGAAAGTGGGGGAGTACAGGATGAGGTGTGAGAGCAGCTGGTTGTCCTGTTTGACTGAAATGTGGTATGCTTGGAGGGTTGTGTCTGAAGTGAGGTTGGAGCCAGACTAAGAAATGCCAGGCACAGGAGTTTACTTTTCTTAATATAAGAGGTAGGAAGCCATTGAAAGTTTTTGAATTAAGGGAGTGACATCATCGCATCAGTTCATTCGTCAGTGTATATGGGAAGGCTGGATTGTAGAGAAAAGAGATTAGAGTTTGGGAAAATGCCTTGTTACTTTAGTCTAGGGAAGTGGTGATGATCAGAACCAGGCCAGTCAGTCAAGTCAGCCATCATTTATTAAGCACCTGCTGTGTGCCTGACTAAGCACTGGGGATACCAAGAAAGGCAAAAACCAGTCCTTGCTTTCGCAGAACTCAAAGTCTATTTTAGAGGACAAAACAGAAATAACTTTGTACGGACAGGAGATATGTAGGATAAATTGGAGATAATCACAGAAAGTAACATCAAGGGAAATTAGGAAAGGCTTCTTGTAGAAAGTGGGATTTTAGCTGGGATTTGAAGGAAGCCAACAGGTGGAGATGAGAAGGGAGAGCATTCTAGACATGGAGGAGCACTAATGAAATGCAGACTGGAGAAAAGGAGTCTTACACAGTAGTGGCAGAGTGAATGGAGAGTAGGAGGAGAAAGCAAGAGAAAATAGAGGTAGATTTGAGAGTCCTTGGAAGGAAAGGAACAAGCACTTATTAAGCACCTACTATGTGCTAGGCACAGTGCCAAATACTTTATAATATTATCTCATTTGATCTTCAGAGCAACCCTGGGAGGTGCTATTGTCATCCCCATTTTCAGTTGAGGTGTAACTAAGCTTAAATGACTTATTCCCACATAGTAAGTATTTGATGCCACATTTGAACTCAGATCTTCCTGACTGAAGGTCCAGCACTTTCTTTATGTAGCTGTCTCTGGCAATTAAGTGGATGAGGGAGGTTGGATGATGAAAAGGTAAGATTCAAAGATGACTAAGATTTTAAGACTGAGTGATAGATTTGTTTGGAAGGTGGTTCAGTGGAAAGGACATTGAGTATGGGACTAAAGGATCTAGGTTAGAATTTTGAATCAGCTTCTTAATATCTCTGTGACTTTGAGCGAGACCTCTAAATTGAAATTTGGTTGGCCTCCATTTCTTCACCTGTAAAATGCGAGGGTTGGACTGGACAGTGTTGAAGTTCCCTTTCAGCTCTAAATATATCCTATCTAAATCTATCCTATGATGAACTCAGTTTAGGACATGGTGAATTTAGATTTTTGTAGGAACAGAAATTTGGGATTGATGCTTAGAAAAGAGATTCTGGCTGAATATATAGGTTTAAGAACCTTGTGAGTGGATGAAATAGATGAGAAGAGAGTCGGATCCTTGCGTCATCCATACTTGTATATGAGGGGAGGACTAGGGAATGGGAAGATGCATTTTCAAATTTTCAAATGAGGCATATAGGAAAACCAAGAAGAGAATAGTGTCCTGGAAATCAAGTGAGGTGAGAATATCAAGAAAACAATAGTCTTGTCATCTGTATCATATGTATCAAACAGGAGGATTGAGGTCATTGGATTTATTAATTAAGATGTCACTGGTGATGAGACAGTGATTGGAGGGATGGAAGCTAGATTATAGCAAGATGAGGAAGTGAGGTGGTGATTAAATATACTTACAGAATTTTTTAATAATGAAAGGAAGGAGAGACCTAAATGTGTTTGATAGTAGAGGGAAGAAACCAATTGAGATTGAAAATGAATGAGAGAATATGATCCATGGACCAAAGTCCTTGGAGGAATCTGGAGAGGATGGGATTAGTGGCACATTGAAGTTAGTCTTGGCAAAGAAGAGTGCAGACTGGAAGGAAGAAAGAATGAGTGAGATCACAGGTTTTGAGCCATGGAGGAGGGAGATGAAGGAATTCAAATTAGATGGCCTCCATCTTTTTAGTAAAGGAGGAGGTGGGTCATCTGCTGATAGAGAAGGGATGAGTCAGGAGTGGGGTTTGGGTGACCAGAAGAAAGTTTGGAACAGTTTCTTCAGGAAGAGGAAGGTTTGGAATGAATTCTGTGAGCAGTCTGAGGTGAAATTATAGGGCTGATTACAAAGAGCCTATCTGGCTTCATCAAGAACAGGTTATGCCAGACTGACCTCATTTCCTGTTTTGACAGTACTATCCTGGTAGGTGAAAGCAATGCTGTGGATACAGTTTACTAGATTTTCTTAAAGCTTTTGATAAAGTTTCTCATTATTTGTATGATGAAGATGGAAAGGTATGTGTCTTAGACAGTAGTACAATGGGTTTCAGAGCTGGTTGGATGGACAGACTCAAAGATTGAATGTTAATGATTCATCATTAATAGGGCAGGAGGTCTCCTTTGGAGGATCCCAGGTGTTTATGCTTTGACTTGTCCTGTTAAACATTTTTATCAATAGATTTCAAATTTGCAGATGACACAAAGTTGGGAGGGATAGCTTACACAGTGGATGACAGTCAGGATCCGAAAGAATCTTGACAAGTCAGATCATTGGCCTGAACTGGACAAGATGAATTTCTTTGAGGATAAATGTAAGGTCTCATACCTAGGTACCACAAAGAATAAAAGGTGTGGGAAATATAGATAGAGAGTAGTTCTGAAAAAGATCTTTGGGTTTTAGAGGATCCTAGCTCAATATGAATCATTAGTGTGTGGCATCCAAAAAAGCTCATTCAATTTTAAGCAGCATTAAGAGGGGTATAGTTTTTAGGAACTGAGGCATGATAGTCCCGCTGTATTCTGGCTTTATTAGGATTCATCTTGAATATTGGG
This sequence comes from Potorous gilbertii, assembly GCA_028658325.1. Lineage (NCBI taxonomy): Eukaryota > Metazoa > Chordata > Mammalia > Diprotodontia > Potoroidae > Potorous > Potorous gilbertii. The sequence continues at coordinate 461,836,942 of CM053770.1, forward strand.
TTCAGTTCTGGGTACCATGGATTAAGAGCATTTATAAATTGGAGAGTGTCCAGGAGAGGGCATCAAAGATATTGAAAGGCCTTAATTTCATGTCATATGAGGATCAGTTGAAGTAACCTAACATATTTAATTTGGAGAAGGGCAGATGTAGGGAAAAATGATCACTGTCTTGAGCAAGTATCTGAAGGACTGTCCTATAAAGGAGGGACTAGAGTGGTTCCATTTGGCCTCAGAGAATGGAACTAGGACCACTGGGTAGAAGTTGCAGAGAACCAAGCTTAGACTTCATGTCAGGAAAAGCTTCCTAACAATTAGAACCATCCAGTAGCGAGACAGGCTACTTCTAGAGGGTGATGGGTTCTTGAGGTTTTCAGGCAGAGGCTGGATGCCCACTGTAAGGGTGTGTTTGTAGTGGGAATTCCTTTTGTGTATGGATTAGGCTTCTGGGAATTTCTTCGAGCTCTCAAATTCTGCGATGCTTTGGTTGCATTGTATTCATCTCTGATTGATGCCCAAAGTATGTTTAAGTTGTTTCACCTCTTCAAACCTCACTTTCCTCATTTGTAAATTTAGAGTGTTGAAGTAGGTTCTGGGAATACCAGATTATAGATTTAGGACTTTAGAGGTCAGTGAGCCCAACATCCTTATTTTATAGATGAGGAATTTAGAGTCAAGGAAGTCAAGTGACTTACCCAGGGTCACATATCTAGTATGTTTCTGAGGTGGGGTTTGAACCCAGATATTCCTGACTCCAACTATCCAATATGGAAGGATGTAGATTCTTTATAAACCACACTTATTGTTGTAAAGTTACAGCATAATTTTATGTAGGTGGCTAAAGGAGGGATGTTCCAGTTCAACTGAATGAAATAAAAATCTACTGAAGAGTAGGGAAAAACAAAAGATGAGTGACAATTCAGTTTTATAATTATGATTCTTTGGCTTCAAGCTGGACTTGCACATTGCTGTACAGTATTGGTTCTTGTTGTGGAAGTTAAGATAGCACAATTAGGAAAAAATGACACAACTTTATAGATCAAAATTAATTTCCAAGTATGGAATATTTAATTCACACATAACATAGCCACAAAAATAACTTTTATATTTGAGTAAAGCTCTGGCAAGTAGCTTTGAAAGAGATCAAGTTTTTCCTTAACATCGAAGAGATCATCAACAGGACTCACTTCTTGTGAGATTCCTTTTCTTTCCCTGGTGTAATACTGCAGTGGTGCATAGAGGGTCTGTAAAGGAAGAAGATGGAGATGCGAAAAGGTGTAGGGATGAGATCCCAGAGAGAGAAGAGGGTCAGAGACAAACGACAGGAAAGGGATAGAAGGAATATAGCCATACTTGGCAAAACACCATCCTCTTGACCAGTTTCTCTTCAAAAACACCACTTTGCTGGTCCATGGTTTTTAGCTGGGGGGAGGGGCAGGAGGGAAGTAGGGCCTAAGGAGAATGCCTGAAGATGCAACATCTTAGAGCTTCTGTTGAATAATCATGGCCCTAAATTTATATAGTGCATTCTAAAGCTCTTTTTACATTCATCATCCTAGGTAGCACATGTATTATCAGCCCCATTTATTGGGAAGTTTTTTTATTTTAATTCTTTGATTTCAGCTGTTTTTTTGTGATCTGGATCTTCAAAACGGAATGAAAAACAAAACATAACAAAAACCCAACCACCCCCACTAACAGAGGTTTTAGTCTTACATTAAAGAAAGAACAGGTAGAAACTAGGGGAATAAAGTGGGCTTTAAAAAAATAAGCTTGTAAAAATGACTTCAGGGATTAATCTAGTAAAAGATTGGTTATCTCTCCTGTTGAATCTCACTTCTAGTTCTCATAATGCTTTCTTCACAAGGAACAGGTACTCTTTTACAAAAAGAAAAACAAAAAGCAGACAGCAGAAACCCAGCAACCCAGAAACGTCAGCACCCAGGCTTCTTTTTGTTGCCTTCCAGAGGACCTGTCCGTTTGGAACATTTCAAAAATAAACCACCCAACAAACACCCTATAAAAAGGTCCAGTGCTTTCTGTGTGTCATTTTATAGTCAAGTCTAAAATCATTTTTCTGTGTAATTCTTGGAAGAGGCTGAAGTAGTTGACAGTGAATCCTGTTCAGCAGCTATCGTTGCATAGTAGATTTCCCTCAGCTCCAGCCTCTTATGGCTACTTATGTTTTTGGTATTTTACGGACAGCTTTATGTAATAGAGTTAGCTGGGATTTGTAATCTGAGGGTCTGGGTTTGAATTCTGGCTCTTTCAGCTTGTCCTTTATGTGATTTTGGGCAAATCACTTAATTCTTGTGGTCCTCAATTTCTTTATCTGTAAAATGTGGATATTTGACTAGGTGGTCTCAAAGATCCCTTGCACCTTTAGATCTGTGATCTGTTAAGACAGAGGTGTCAAACTTGTAGACTGCTGAAGCTCCTTGGAGTAGCAGAACTCTATTAAATGTAACTGGGAAATGTTTAATAAAATAAGTAAAAATAGAATAGAACACAGATAATACATAGATTATTAGATAAACCACAGATAATTAGTGGTTTTTTAAGTCAGTAGAGACCAGCAGGGATTCATTTCTGTTGGAGTTTGATACCACCCACAAAATGGTATTGTGTGGTAGGATGCTGTGATATTTTAAGTCTCGTCTAGTCTGTGGACCCTTCCAGGATATGTACACCTCCTGTCAGTTACATCTTCATTCATTGATTTACTTGAAAAAAATTGCTTTCTAATTATTGATAGCCCCTACTTAATTATTTGTAGCATTGACCTTATGTGTGCTTACTATTGTTAGTTGGTGCATAATTAGCTTAATAAAAAGTATTATACTTATATTTTATTAAGTACATTTTGTGAACCAGGTACTAAGAATTGCCAATTTAAAGAGGAAAAACAATATAGTTCTTGCTCTCCATGATCTTGGATTACAGTTTTAGTAGAGGAATATGTCTTGAACAGGATAATGAGACCATTATAAAATGTTACAAGAAAACCTCATCCTTGAAGTTGAGAGTGTTGAGGCAAGGAACCTTTGAGGTCTCTTTGAACTCTAAATTTTTAATCCTCAGACTTTCAGGAGAGAGAACATTTTTTTGTTGGTGTATCAGGGATGGTTCATGGAGGAGGTGATACCTTAGCTGGGCCTTGAAGAATTTGGAATTGAGTGGCCTGAGTTTGAACCTTGTCTGTACTACTTATTTAAAGATCTGTGACAGTAATCCTTTAACTCTCTGGATCTCAGTTTCCTCATCTGTAAAATGACAGGACTAGAGCTTGTAAGATCTCTTCTAGCTCTCAGTTTATCATTGTATGTTCTTTAGATTTATAAACTTAAAATATTTTTAAATAGCTATGCAGAAAATCCTTTGAAACCTAAATATTTTACTCCTGCTTTAAGGATTCCTTTTAGTGCAAACCTTACTTTGATTTGGTCTATTCCCAAATGGATTATCATGAGAGTAGAAAGGAAGTATGAGGAATCTTGGTCAATTCCTTGGTCAATTTCCTCCACTCACTCAGGTTTTCATCTATCTTTTTGTTTTTTCCCTCCATCATCAGAAAATGTTATGCTTGTAAGTTCACAAACATTTTAAAGACAACTGCCTTTTAGATTAATTGCTCTGCTCAATTAATTAATTAATTAATTGCTCTGTAACTTTTCTGTCCCTCTCTGTGTCTTTGTGTACATATGTATACCCTTTATTCTTTAAGGCTTTATAATTTCCTGTATTTGGAGTTATTTTTCTCACCATAGACAATTAAGTCTGCCAGCATCTAGGCACTACTGTTTTAAGCATTGAAGGTAAAAAAAAAAAATGATAGCCTTTGCCCTCCAGGTGGGAAAAACAATATGGTACACATTTAAATAAATACAAAGTATAGAAAACACAATTTAGGGAGTGAAACAAGCATTAACAGCTGAGTTTCAGGAAAAGCTTCATATAGGAAGTGACAACTAAGTTGAATTTGAAAGGATTTGAGAATTCCACGGGGCAAAGGTGAGGTGAGATAGCATTCCAAGCTGGGAACCTCAAGTAGACTAATTAATTATAATGTAGAGTATACAAGCAGAAGTGATATAAGTCAGTCTGTAAGATAGGTTCGGGAACCAGATTGTGCAGAACTTTAAATGCAAATAAAGGGGGTCTGGATTTTATTTTATAAGCAGTAAGAAAGCACAGAAGCTATTTGTGTAGGAGACTGACATACTCTGACTGGTGTTTTAGGAATATCAGTTTAGCATCTGTGTGGATTGATGAACTGATATGAATAATGGAAAGGGGAGAGGGATAGCATGTAAGGAAGACTAATTAGACAGTTATTATAATAACCCATATAACAGGTGATAAGGGCCTAAACTAGGGTGGTTAGCCTTGTGAGTGCAAGGAAGGGGAGAAATGGGAAAGTTTAATGGAAATCTTTTAAGAATTACCATGACAGAAAAAGTCATTCTCTGAATATGCAACTTGTTCTTGGATGATATGTAGTGAGTGTAGCATAGCCCTCTGACTGGGAACATCTCAGTGGCATAGTGGATTGAGTATTACACTTAAAGAGAGGAAGACGCAACTCCTTCAGATACTTATTAGTGATGGAGTCCTGGGCAAATCACTTTGCCTCTGCCTCAGTTTCCCATCTGTAAAATGGGGAAAATAATAGCTCCTGCCTCAAAGACCTGCGAAAATCAGATATAATAGCACATGCAAAGTATCTTACAAACTGTGAAGAGCTATATGAATGTTGCTTTTATTATGAATACTATTCCAGCTTGTCAGGACCTTCTAGATCTTGCTGTCTGCTAGGCTACCCTGTGGGAACTAAGGATTACTATCATAGAACATGATGGAGCTTTGGAGGAAGAATAATTTAATTAATTAAGAATAATTTAAGTATGTATGTGCACATGTGCATATATAGATAAATATTTAATAGTTTTTATACAAATACTTGTTGGTACATACTTGTTGACTGTTGATATTTGGTGTTCTTTTTGAGGGAATATAAATTCCCTCAATATAAATTTGAGGGAATATAAAAATTTTTGAGGGAATATAAAAAGTTGCATTATTTTTAGAGGCCACATGATTAAAAGGGGGAGAGGATAGAGAGCTAACTTCAAAGCCAGCAAGATATAGGTGCAAGGGCTTCCTCTGACAGCTACTGGTGGTGAGTGAAGGGAGGGGAATGAAGGTAAATGGGAGTGGTGTAACATTTCAGATGGATGATACACAGCCTGAACAAGAGAAAGGAAGGAGGAGGAGTCAAAGATGAACCCAGGGTTTTGCGCCTTGGTGAGAGAGAGAGAGCATGGTACAGTGACTTGAAATCGACAAGAAGAAATTGACAAGATGAAAGGAGATGTTGGGGTAATAATAAAACATTAGAGTGTTTTAGAAAGATTTCTATTAAAAATGGTTAAAACTAAAAAAAAAGTTGGACATGTTACAAGGGGCAAATGTTATATACTTAAGTTATGTTAAAGTCAGACTGAGCTCCTTTTAAATTTGTTTCCCTAAGGGCAATTAGGTGCCAAAGTAGATAGAGTACTGGGCCTGAAATTCAGATTTGGCCTCAGACACACAGTTGTGTGATCATGGACAAGTCACTTAACCCTGTTTGCCTCAGTTTCTTATCTGTAAAATGATCTGGAGAAGGAAATAGCAAACCACTCCAATCTTTGCCAGGAAATCCCCAAATGGGATCATGAAAAGTCAGACTTGACTAAAATGACTGAACAACAAAGGGGTAAAAATCCATTAGCTGGTAAACTGGGTTAGTCAAAGTCTTCGGAGGCCTTTAGAAAGAGATTAGAAAACTGTTCTGGGTATTTAGACACTGGCCTCTCCAAAGGCGGGAAAGGAGAAACTGTTGAGTTGCCTTCCACCTGTAGGATTTGTTATGCATCTGACTTTGCGTACTTGGTATTAGATTCACTGTTTCTTTTTGACTTTGTTGAGAAGTTTTTGCTAAATTTTCATGTGAGAAGATGAGAGTACATTTTAGCGTTTTAAATGCTTCTTCCCTTCCCACCAAAGTTATAATATGATGAATAGAATCTTCCAATAATATTTAGATATTTATTGAGGACTGTGCATCATCAGTGCCTGACATACAATAGTCTGGCTCTGTTAACTGAGAAATATTTTGTGAATGAAGACATAAGTATGTTTAGTTGACAATTAACTCCTTTGTACAATAAGAAATTTGTTGTCAGTGATAGCATCTTGGATATAGTGTTCTAGCCAGACAGTGTTAGTCAATGTAATCAAATCATTTTGGCCTAGATATCCTATGAATGATCTGAAGTTAAGAACTAAACTATTTGGATGCTTCCTCGTCTTAATTTAATTTCCTTTTGATAAATAGGGAAGACTTGTTATTTGGAGGTGAGCAATTTTAAAGAGTGCTTTTTTGCTTTGTAGTCCTAGATTCAGATCTCAGTTTTGCTACTTGCTTTCCTTGATCTTGAGTGAATCTGTTAGTGCCTCTGTTTCTTCTTCTGTTAAATTGAGTATGTTAGATAGTATTGGACTTGATGACTGCTAAGGTTTGTTGGAGTTTTAAAATCCTACAACATTATGATTTCCTTTATTTCTCATCATAGGAGAATAAGAGTTTACTAGATAATGGAAATTTGCTTCTTTCAGTGTTTCCAATGTTTTGTTTTTCTTTAATCATTATTTTGTTGGAAATCTTTTGAAACATTTAGACATGTATGTTGAACAAGAGCTAAGGGTAGGCAAACTGGATCATGTCACTCTGTGGGGTACAAGGAGAGAGGATTTTGTTGTCACTAGGTACAAATGCTCGTAGTTTCATTGCAAGAAAATTCTTCTCTTTAAGATGTGGAGATATTGTCATATGTGTGACAGGGAGGGTTCCGACACTGTGGTGTATATATCTCTGTGTGTATATGCATGGACACTTGTTTGCACAATTTTCAGTGCTTGTCCAGATCACAAATTTGGCCTGTTCTGTACTAAAAATGATTTATTTTTTTTTTTTTGGATAACTCATGGTCATCCTTCATATACATTTATGATAATATTGTTGTGTTAAGAGTGATACTTTTGGAGGGCGGTGGGGGTGGTTAAATACCAGAGGGCTGCTTGTTCCTAAGCTCAATGCAGTCAGATTACTAGACTTTTTTCATTTCTTGTTTCTGTTTTTTTTTTATTTCCTATCTTTTAGCCACCAGTGTACCTGATTCTAGACATCATTTCTTTACTCATATTTTCTGCTTCTAAGCTGATATGGGCTGGAAAACAAGTTATTATGCTTGCTGGGATTGTACCTAAAATGAAAGTAAGGGCTTAGTGAGAGCTTGAGAGTCTCCTGTAAGGAAAATGAATGAGCTTTATGTAGTGCATAGCTGTTTACAATTTTGGCTGCTATTTTGCCCTTTTGGCTGCTCAGAGAAACTACATTTCCCTAGCTATAGATACACTAGCATGTATATACACTGTGTGCTATATGTATTGTATGTACTAGGAAAGGGGAGGGGAAGAGAATAAGTATTTATGTAGTGCCTACCATGTTCAAGCACTGTGTTAAATGCTTTACAACAATGTCCTCACAACAATACTAGGAGGTAGGTGCTCTTGTTATCCTTATTTTATAGATGAGGAAACTGAGTCAAGCAGAGGTTAAGTGACTTGTCCAAGATCACATAGCTAATGTCTGTGGCCGATTTTGAACTCAGGTCTTCCTAACTGCATTTCCCATGCTTTTTCTACTGCTGTACCTAGCTGTTTAGCACATATATAATATAGTGTGTGTGTCTATAGTATTTGCTTATATATATATATATATATATATATATATATATATATACACACGTACTATAGACATATACAAAATATACATATATTTATATACTATACACATACATATATACTCTGTGTGTATATATATATATATATACATGCACTATGTAGATATATACACATAGATGATACTATATGTATGTACTCTAGATAGTAAATATACTATAGATATATGTACTATAGTATATATACTATAGTATTAGGATATATAAGAAAAATCCATATAGTATATAGAAATGTAGTATATACACTATCTACAGCATATAGACAGTAGAACATATCTGCTATAGTATATGTACATACTGCATTGTTTTTCAGCCATTCATTTGTGTCTGATTCTTCATGACCATATTGTCCATGGTGTTTTCTTCTCAATGATCCTGGAGCAGTTTGCCATTGCCTTCTCCAGTGGATTAAAGCAAACAAAGGTTAAATAACTTTCATAGGGTCACATGGCTGATAAGTATCTGAGGCTAGATTTGAATTCAGGTCTTCCTGACTCCAGGACCAGTGCTCTATGTACTGAAATATCTGGTTGCCTACTCTGTACATACTATAGTAGATATCCAGATATCTATTTGTATATATCTGCTATTGAAATACATAGTAGATTGTAGTATATACACATATAGTAGATTTACTAGTATGGTAGTGGTATAGTTTCTATCTGTAGTAGAACTACTATAGTAGATATTAAATATATATATAGTAGATTTACTATAGTGTAGACATATGCTACATGTAGATATGCAGGCTATAATCTATCCAGTATATATATAGGTATTAAATATATATATATATATGATATACACTATATCTATATAGAGCTGCTATATGTTTTTCTTTTGGGGATTTCAGGTGTACAGTTGTAGTACTGTATTTAATTTATTTTATGTCTTAAAGCATTTTTTATTTTATTGCTACTTCTTATTTCCTATATCTCATTAATTTCTGAATATCTTTCCCTCTTCCCTTATACTTGAGCTTAAAAAAAGATTTTTTTTTTAGCAAAACCAACACATTTTTCAGTTCTTTATAGTAAAAGCAACATTCCATAGCTATAATCTCTCATCTCTGCAGTGAAAAGGGAAAGAGATACAGTTTCTCATTTCTTCTCTGTGATGACACTTGGTCATTATTATACACGATTCAGTTTTTCTTCCTTGTTTTCCTATTTATGTTGTTATTATAATCTCTGTGTACATTGTGGATGTTGTTTTCCTGCTTCTATATCAACTCCTCTATCTTTCCATGTTTCTGTGAATTCTTCACTGTTTCATTACGGTGCAGTAATATTCCATTACATCCATGTACCACAATCTGTTCAGCCATTTTCCAGTTAAAAGATAGTTTATTCCTAATTTTTGGCTACCACAAAGCACACCACAGTGATACCTTTGATGTATTTACAGACCTTTCTGTCTTTAACTTTTTGGGTCATATCATCATGGGGATCATAGGGTCAAAGAAAATTAAGATTTTAATCATTTTTTTACATTATTCTAAATTCTTTTCCAGATCAGTTGGAACAATATACAGTTTTAGCAACAAGGCATTTTCATGTATTTGTCAGTCCATAGTCTTTTCAACATTGTCCGCTTGCATTTTTTGTCATCTTTGCCAGTTTGCATTTAGCTAGGTGAAATGAAGTAACAACAGGATTGTATAGGGCTGGAGAGGACCTTAAAGATGCTGTAGTCCAACCCTCTCTTTTTACAGATGAGGAAACTGAGACCTTGTGATTTTATTTTCCTAACATCACACAGGTAATAAGTATCAGAGGTATGATGAGCTGAGGTCTTTTTGGTTGAAAACCAGCTTCTCCTAACCTCAGAGTTGTTTTGATTCATCGATACTTTAAATACATTCATTTTGGAATGTTTCCTCCTCTCTTCTACCTACCAATCCAGGTTTGTCACAAAGATTAAAACAAAAAAAAGAGGAAATAAAATCAGTTCTATAAAACCAGTCAGCACATCAACTTTTTCTGACAGTATGTACAATATTCCACATCCATAATATTTCATTTCTTCAATGAAGGGGAGGAAAGTGCATAATATAGAATAGAATATATGCATTCTTTTAAAAAATACCACCTGATTGCAATATTTACTGTTTTTTTCTATTATTACTCAGTAGGGAAGAATATTACTTATAGCTTTGAAAACTTACATGGGTGAAACTGTTGGAATGATAATGAGTTGTAAGAAGAATTGAGTTAGATGATGGGCAGCAGGCTAAGTAGCCTTTATATCTTGGGTCAAACAGGAGATAGGCCTGCTGTGAGAATGGAGGAGATCTGTCCTATTGAGGGGAGCCAGTTCCAGGTCTGACTGTTCTCCACCCCAGGTATTTCTTGCTCCCTCTTTCTTTGCTGGTCATTTCCCCCCCTACCATTGTGTTATCCATTTCCGAACGTATATCAGAGGCATGTTTGGAGGTGGAGATTTTGCTCTTAGTCCTTTCTAAAACTTCTTTGTGGGGGCAGCTAGGTGGTGCAATGGGTGGAGTACTGGACCTTGAGTTGGGAATATTTGAGTTCAAATTTGACTTTAGACACTTGATAGCTGTGTGACCCTGGGCAAGTCATTTAATCCTTGTTTACTTCAGTTACTCATCTTTAAGCCGGGGACACACTGGAGAAGGAAATTGTAAACCACTATAAGAAAACACCCTGGACAAAGGTCCATGGAGTCACGTAGAGTTAGGCACTACTGAATGACAACAAAAGGCTAAATAAATAAATAAACTCAGTATACTCAGAATAAAACTCAGTTTTGTGCTGACACTGGGACTCACTTATGTAAAGTCACTGGACTTTTTTCAAGCTGCCATATGGAATCCCAGATGTCCTAGAGAACATCTAAGGTAACGTTGCCTTAGGGCCTCTTTCTTATACATAGCCTGTTGATTCATGTGGCCATGAGCTGGGCTCATTGTTCTGCTAAGATAGTTTGTTGTGGTTCATTAAATAACTTTGTATGGAATTGTGGGATCATAGAATTTAGAGTTGGAAAGGCCATTAATGACCATCTAGTCCAAAATCCTTATTTTATTTAAAGAAATTGTTTGAGTTTTATTGAAATCTTTTCTTTTTATATCACAGTAATGAAATAATTTCCAAACACACCCATCTCTCTGCTTTCCCCAGGGAAGACTTTCTTTGTAACAAAGATTGAAAAGCCAGTTAAGCAAAATCATAGTACTCCACCTAACTAATTCAAGGAAGAAGGCAGTTTCTAATCTCTTATCTCAGGTTGGTCATTGACAGAATTTTGCAGTGTTCAGTTTTGTTTGATTATTCTTTTCATTTACATAATAATGCTGCATTAATGTACACTGTTTTCCTGGTTGTGCTTATGGTATCAGTTCAGAAAAATTTTCCCATGTTTCTCCATCTTCCTCAGTTTGTCATTCCTTATGTTATAAGGTGGCAAAGTAGATAGAGCCCTGGTCCTGGAGTCAGGAAAACCGGTATTCAAAACCAGCCTCAGACACTTAACAGCTGTGTGACCCTGGGCAGGTCACTTAACCTTGTCTGTCTCAGTACCTCATCTGTAAAATGAGCTGAGGAAAGATCTGTCAAAGCACTCTAGTACCTTTGCCAAGAAAACTCTGAATGAGGTCATGGAGAGTTGGATATAGCTGAACAACTAATACCCCTTGCATGGTAAAGCAATTATTCCTTTACATCCTTTTTTTTTGCCTCTCTTACTTCCTTTCTCCCCATTTGGAAAAACCACTTCCAGTCTGAACCTCTAAAGTCAATGGCACCTCTTTCATGAGAAGGTTAATTTGCATAGTTTTGGAACTCTGCCCCGGGCTGAGTGTGTGCAAGCTTACCAAACCCATTAATTGTACCAAGCTGACCTCAGACCACACTTCCCATACCATTTGACCACCTACTCTGGGCATCTTGCCATCTCCCCCATTTGCTGCATGAATGCTGCTACCTTCTTCATCTCTCTTTTCCTGCCTTCTTATTCTCCTTTCTGTTTAATCAGTTTTACCAGTGTTTAGGAACAAGAGTCATTACCCTTTAAATAAATGGTCAGAAGCTATAAACAGGGAGTTCTCAAAAGAAGAAAGGCGTGGGCTTCCAACAACCACATAAATAAGCCCTAAATCATTGATAATAAGGAATGCATATTAAATAAACTTGGAGGGTCTGCCTTCTTTCCATCTTATTGTCAGAGATGACAGAGAAGGAAAAGACCTGTTGTTGGATGGACTTTAGGAAGATATACATAATCTTGCTATCAAGTTCTCCAACCATTGTGCACTTTGGGTCTATATCCACAGAGTGATGAAGTTGTGCATACCCTTTGACCCTGTAGCACCACTACTAGAATATATCCCAAAGAGTTCAAAAATAGGGGGAAAGGACTTTTATTAGATCTAAAAACTGGAAACAGAGTGGGTGCTTATCAGTTGGGGAATGACTGAACAAGTTATGGTATATGAATATAACGGAACATTCTTATACTGTAGAAATGATGAAAGGGAAAACGTCACAGAAAAACCTGAGAGGCCTTAGATAAATTGAACTAATCAAAATGAGTACAAGTAGGAAAACAGTTTGCACAACTGCAGCATCATAAAGGAAAACAACCATGAAAGACTTAAGAACTGTGATCACTGTTGATTCACAGCTCTAGAGGACAGAGGAGAAATCATGCTGCTTACTTCTTGGCAGAAGGGTGATACACTGGAGGTGCAAAAAGAACCATACATTGTCTTCTCTGAGACTGCTCTTATTCTTTGTAGTTTTACGGTGTACAGTTTAGATCATTTTGTGATTCTTTCTATTTGTATTGTTGTCATTGTGCGTATTAGTTTTCTGGATCTAAAAAATAAGTAAGCTCTAGAGGACTGATGAGAAATCATACCTCTTACCTCTTGGTGGAAGGGTGATACATTGGAGTTACAAAAAGAACCATACATTCTTAGGCTGATGTGTGAATTTTGCTCTTGACTATTGTAGACTTTTTGTCTTTCCATGCTTCTCCGTATTGATACCATTTTTTTTCTTACAGCATAAGAGTCTGTTACATTCATGAACCACAATCTGGTGGACAGCTATTTTGTTTTCAGTTCTTGGCTATCACAAAAAAGACTGCTATAAATATTTCTCTATGTGGAGTCTTTCTTTTTGTCAATGACCTCCTTAGGGTATATATCTAGCTGTGGAATCAGGGGTAAAGAATCTGCAGCCTCGAGGCCACGTGTGGCCTTCAAGGTCCTTGGGCCTTTTGCCTGAGTCCAAGTTTTACAGAACAAATCCTTTTATTAAGTGGATTTGTTTTGTGGAGTTTGGATTCAAAGGGCTCACTTGAGGACCTAGAGGGCTACATGTACCCTGAAGGTTTCCCACCCCTGTTGTGGACATTTATTTACTTTTTTCTTTTTTTGCTTAATTTCAAATTGCTTGCCACAACCCTTGAACCAAATTACAGCTCTACTAACAATGTATTAGTGTACAGTCATGAGATGTAATGTTAGAGTGCTTTCTTTCTATTTCCTTCATTTTAATAAATCAACTTTCTAGAAGAAGTCAGGTGTTCTTATCTTCAGAAACTGCTCTCTAGTCTGTCACATAGTTTGGTTTATTATCTTCCAACTGGGTATAAATCACTTTGACTTTTCAAGGAAAGAAGACAGAGGAAAGAATCAAAGGATCTGTCTTTTCTGTGGTTGCCCCTACATCTTATTTTGAAGACAGGTTGTATTTAGAAAGGGTACGAGCTCCCCTAGTCACAGACTTCATTTTAACAATGCAACAAGTTTGACTAATAGGGAAAATTAGATTTTTGTCATAAGAGGATTGAAATCCTAGGTTGATACGGTTAGTTGCTGGAACTGGATCCTGGTCTAATGTTCTTTGGATCACACTGTGTTGCTACTTCCATGATTTATAGCTGGTATACCTGTATTAGAGATTTATTTATTTTTATTTGGTCAGAGAGTCAGCATAAGTAAAGATACTTTTGAAGCAGTGCAGAAACGTTGAAATTGGCAGTGGTGTTAGGAACTGAGTGAAATTCAATCTTTATAACTTTAAGCCACCTGATGTGATGGTTTTTCTTTTTTTTCTTCCTCTTTAAAGGTCAGTGAAGAAAGGTTCAGAACGAGGCTAATTTCTTGCTAGTTCTGGTGTTCTTTGCTACTGTAGGCAAATCTCTCACCTTCTTTTATAATTTATTTCATTTTTACTAATAAACTGAAATTAGCATTTCAAATAAAAATAACATCTCCCTTGAACTTAAATGACTGAGGGCAAAGACAAGACAAAAATCTTTGCCTCTTCTTAGGTTTCATGTTTTTTTTAGGAGAGCTTTGCATCTGGGTATAGAGATGTTGATAAGAATCTAGAAGCCCAAAGTTTAGGATACAGGAAGGGTGATCTGTTGATATAAATGAAGAGAATATGTAGACATGGTGAAGAATTAGTGGTCTAGCTTCTATAGCTTGTAAATTTTTGACAGTTTGCCTAAATCAAAGTTGAGTCTCTATCTTCCAAATTATATTCAACGAAAATGCTGTGAACTTAATACTGTATATAAATAGCCTTTATTCTCCTCTGAGGAATTGAAAATATTCATGAGCAAGTACACAATGATACCTTGATTAAAGATAAATTCTCTGGGAATGAAGACCATTTATAACATAAGGGAGTGTGTTAAAAAAAAGAAAAGGATAATGATAAACACCTACAAAAACTTCACAAGTCTTGCAAAACAGAAGAAATCCGCCTAATGTATACTTCTAACCATGTCACACCTGCTCAAAACCCATTAGTGCTTTCTCCAATAATCTTGAGGATAAAATATAAAGTTCCGAGCTTGGTTTTTAAGGCCCTGCATACTCTGGCTGCTTTTTACCTTTCCAGACTTATTTCACCCTACTCTCCCATGTCTATTCTCCTTAAAGTTGTTTTTATTTATATCTTTGGTTTATAAGTCACCTTAATTTGGGAGTTCCTAATCTGGGGTCCATGAATTTTGTTTCAAATTTTCTTACAACTACATTTCAGTATAATTGGATTCCTTTGTAACCCTTTTAATTTTACTCATTTCAGAACATTATTTCGAGAAGGGGTCCATAAGTTTTACTAGATTGCCGAAGAACTCCACAAAAGAAAAGAAATTAGGAACCCTTGTCTTAATGTATCCTTCCTTTCATCTGGAGATTTCACCTATAATGTAGAATTGGCGGGGAGGGGGAAGTAAGTCAGCAAAACTTTATCAACCCATTAATGAAAACTGGCAGTACTGCTTGTGGTAGTGAGCTGTCATAGTCTTTCTCTTGAGTAGTGAAGGGAGGGAGGTACCCTCTGTGTGCACTCCTATGATCTGGCCAGACTTTGCTATTGGTTGTTCCTCACTTCGTCCTGTACTCTTATTTCAGCTGTTGAAATCCCATTTTTCCTTCATGGACCATTATGATTTCTTCCATGAAACCTTATGTGATCCTGCCTCAGATTTTCATAGAGCACCTTGTTGGTATATGTCCTTTGCCCTCTTCACATCCTCTTTTGTATTATACTTATCCCCGGGTGACTGAAAGTCCATAAAACCAGCACTCAGAACAATTGTGAAATTTATATTGTGGGTTCTAGCTTCCCCTTTTGCTTCTTGGTGCTCCTTCCTGTTCAGACCCCAGAACTCTTTCCCTTCCCCCCCATCACCTCATACCCAATTCCTTAGTATAGACAAGCTTTATTAAGGAT
Source organism: Potorous gilbertii (assembly GCA_028658325.1). Taxonomy (NCBI): domain Eukaryota; kingdom Metazoa; phylum Chordata; class Mammalia; order Diprotodontia; family Potoroidae; genus Potorous; species Potorous gilbertii. The sequence goes on from CM053770.1 coordinate 461,852,507, forward strand.
TTTCATTCTTTGCTGGGATCTTTTATGTACCATGAACCTGTCATATAATATGCTTCAATGCATCTTCAAACGTGTCAGTATGGGTGTACCTTTCAGATTGGGTAAAATTGCTTCCCATCCCATGCCTCTCTCTTATCCTGTCCTCTTATTGACTCTTATCTATGTCCTCCCATAAATCCTCTTCCAAGGAACCTCTTGAGATGTTGAGGACTTTCCTCTAGGTCTCTTGACATGGGGTGAATACTGGGTAGCAATGGAATTCATTGTTCAGTTGACTGTTTATTCCTTATTTTCTACTACATAAGTGCCTTTATTTATTAATCATATAATCTTTCTTTAAAATCTCCTTTATTATAATAGAGCCAAAGTATGTATATCTAAGCTAATGAAGCAACCTAAAATTGATTTGCATATTCTAAAATGTTAAATAATTAGTATAAAATAAAAAAATGGAAGGCCAGAAGCTGCTGTGTTGGTATTAATTTCTTCTGAAATAAATTTTAAATGCTTCAGAGTCTAAAGATTTTGACTTTACCTTAAACTTCCACATATATTGGTGTAGTAATAACCAAGTGGACAAGAAGTGGTCTTCTAGCCTAGGCTATCACTTCAGACATCTGTAGAACAAAGAATTTCCTGTTACTGATAAGAATACAGCAGCCTTAATCACATTTGCAAAGCTCTGTTTGTAATAGGTGTCTGGTTTTCACTAGCATCCTTTGGATTGGTGATCTCTGATGGATAGTTCTACTTTCTGATGTCCACCATTGTTGGATTTTGAGTTCCAATTCACTGTGTCTGTGCTCTGAAACACATTTGTATGACATTTTCAGTCACAGTTGTGTAATAGAGGTAATTCCTATGCTGTTTATGTTGTTAGGTGCTCATCTTTTCCTGTATCCTTTCTGCAGAGCCAGGCTGATTATTGTTTCTCTTAAGAGAAGGACTAAATGTTACCAGGTGGGTAGTTGTAGATACAAAAGCAGAATTCTGTACTGGTTGAGGGCCAGTGGCACTTGGTAGGTCTACTTTAGTTTTCAGAGCCTGGAATGAGGGAATGTGATTTTTTGACAAAGGGAATGAATCCTAAAAGTTTTTTGGTTGCTCTTTCCTTGACATTTTGCTTTGCTTAGGAATTTTCTTATTAAGCCTTTGGAAGTTGGAAGCCCTGGGGTCTAAGTCCTGCCTCTAGTGCTTATTAGATGCTATAAGCAAGTCATTTAATGTCCCAGAGCCTCAGTTAATGTATCTGCAAAATGGAGTTAGTTTGTTGAATATAGAACAGTAAGAAACTAGCAGAATATTCTTCATATAAACTTTTTTAGTAACTACTGTGTGGGTAGGGAAAAATATTTAGTATGAAACAGGGTCCTTATCCTTGTATGGTTTATAACCTAGTTGAAAAGGGAGAGTATATTTTATAAGCGCTACTTCTCAGATAGAGTTGTTTAAGTTTTACAAAGTTCTTTTTTTATTTAATTACCCTTTGGCGCTAACCCAGTAATCGGCATCTCTGTACTGAGCTTGATGACAGTCCTTGGATGACTGTCATACAGTCCATTATTGGTCTGATACTTGGAGACTTTTCAGCTTGGTAGGATCTCCCAGAACAGTAGGAAGAACAGGTATGTAATAATCCTCGAAATTTATGATGCTTTTTAAACCTTAAAGTTCTCCGTAGAATCCAGTAAGATAGATGAGGAAACAGGCTGGCGCAAGTGATGTGACTTTGAAGTCCATATTACTTAGAAATGAAAAAATAGCTCTGAGATCCTTTTGGATCTCATTTTACAAATGGGGAACTTAAATGAGTTATCTTGTGAGTCATGTGGGATCAAAATTTTAACCTAACTCCAACTGGGCCTTTTTGTACTACTCTATTACTTTGCTTTTCCAGCATGGTTACTGAGAGCCCCTTGAAGTGAGGGAAGCTGGGACTTAGACTAGCTTTGAACAATTTATAGGCGTTAGACAAATTGGAAAGGAAGGGGAGGCCATTTTAGGTGGGGGAAACAGTGTCAACAAATGAATGGTGGTGGAAAATTGCTTAGTTGGCATGGTAGATTTCAGGGGAATGATAAATAGAGAGGTTTAACTGGTATACATAGTTAGCATTTATGTATGTAGGTATATAAATATAAATGGTGATGGAAGAGGTGCCAGATTGATTGTGAAGGGCCTTGAATACTAAACCAAATTTGGATTTTATTCTATATTATAGGTAATGTGGAATCAATAAATATTTGGTTAGAAGAACAATATTTGCATAGTGGCATTTTAGAAAATTTAACCTGATGTGTGTGTATGCATACATATGTGTGTATATATATGTATATGTATATATAAGCATTTAGTTATATTATAGCCTTCTTTAGAGCTGTGGTGAGGAGAGGGAGAGGAAAAAAAGTGAAAAGTGAACAGCAGAGAACAAAAGAAAATTTACAGGGAAGCAAAGAAAAGCTGGGATACGTTGAAAACAATGCCTAGTATTTATTATATAGGTTTTATTATATATTTATTATATATAATCTATTATATAAGTTTTCTTGAAATGAAAATTTATTGTTTTATATTGAATCCTTATGTTCTGCTGTGTACATGGCAGTTTTTTCTTGTTTTGTATTTGTTTAAAATAAATAAAAAAAATTTCCAAAAAAAAAAAGAAAAGTTATCCTGATATTTCTATAGCTGGAGAGCTATAAACGACCTTAGAGATCATCTATTCCAAACCCCATCATTTTATAGATGAGGAAAAAAAGACTGATTAGATTGGGGAGAAGAAAATAGAAGCTAGGAAGTTATGGAAGAACCCATTCTGAGAGAGTTCTTGTATGAGATAGTGAGGGCCAGAGAGTGGTGAAAATGGCAATGGAAAGGAAGAAGCTGTGTGTGTGTGTGTGTGTGTGTGTGTGTGTGTGTGTGTGTGTGTGTCTGTGTGTGTGTGTCTGAGAGGCGGGGAGAGAGGGAGAGAGAAAGAAAGGGAGATGGAGAGAGGGAGAAGGGGAGAGGGAGAAAATAAGAGAGGAAGAGAGAGAGTTAGGAGGTGGGAGAGGGAGGGACCAGAGAATCAAGAACAGAGATGCTTAGAAGAAAAATACTGGTAATAATCCTAATTCATAAGTAATAACAAATTGCACCGACTTGTAAGTGCTATGTAAAACAATCCTGTGAAGTAGGCAACACTGACAGAAGTAGAGAAGTGTAGAGAGGAAAGTGTTTTGTTTTTTGGGGAAGATGCCACATTTGATTTTGGACTTTCTGAGTTTTACACGACTGTGAACATGGAGGGAGGTGGTTGGAGGTGAGGAAATCTGGAAGTGGGCAAATTTAGACTGGAGAAGAGAAGGTTTGGGGAAGGGATGGTAGATATGATAGCAGTTTTCAAAGTACAGGATGTCCCAAAAGTCTTGTTGCAGTGTAAAGCTTAGTAATTTGTATTTAGAAGTCTCATGTGGAAGAGAAGTTAGGCTGTCTTGTTACACTTGGCCTCAGAGGACAGAACTAGGAACTATAGGTGGAAATTATAGAGAGGGTGATTTCAGATAGATGTAAATAAAGACATCATCATAATTAAAAGTCTCCAAAAGTGAAATGAGTAGGTTCTCCCTTTCTGGAGGTCTTTAAGTAGAGGCAAAGTAATAACCACTTGTTAGGCATTTTAGAAAGCATTCCTATGGATCAAAATAGATGGTCTTTGAGGATACACCCAAGATTTTGATTGTATAATGACAATCCTTGATTTGGTTACAGAAGAAATTCTGACCTGTGTCTAGATTAGGGTTGATAATGTGGATTTGGGACTTTACTGTAGGGGATCTTTTGGGAAAACTATGAAGAGCAGAATGTCTGGGGACTGAACTTTGGGGTCAGATGTCAAAGAAGTTTACCCTAAGGTATTTTGAGAGAGAAAATGGAAGGCAGGAAGGAACAGTTTTAGAGTTTGGTCATCAATGTCAGATATTACAGAGAGGTCAAGAAGAATGAGGACTGGGAAAAGTCTGTTCCGGGGACGGATACACTGCAGCCTTGAGGCCACATGTGGCTGAACCCAAACTTCACAGAACAAATACCTTTAATGAAAATACTTATTCTGAGAAGTTTGGATTCAGTGAGAAGGCCTCTCCCAAGGGCCTACAAGGCTACATGGTCTCCACCCCTGATCTGTTTGATTTGGTGATTTGAATGTTATTTATGACCTGTAAATTAGCAGTTTCAGTTGAGTGGTGAAGGTGGAAATCAGTTTGCTTACAAGGGGTTGGTGAAACAGTAGATAGTGAGGAAGCAGAAGTAGCAATAATATTATTTGTTAACACATAAAATGCTTTGTGATTTACAAAGCTCTTTCTTGACAACCCTGTGAAATAGTGGGAGTATAATTATCCTTCTCTATAGACTCAATTGATCACTAAGCATTTATGAGGGAAAAAGACAAAGCGACACTAGCCTCTGCCCTCAAGGAGCTTATGTTCTGATAAGGGAAAAAAAAAATATATATATATATATATATATATATATATATAAATAGGTATATACAAACCACATACAGGATAGACATAAGAAAACTTTTGAGAGGACACTAGCAGAGGGGGAAGATGGGAAAAGTAAACAAATAACATTTTGAAGGACATTAAGGATTCTAAAAAGTGGAGGTGATGGGGGGAGAGTATTTTAGGAATGGGAAAGGGCTCATAATAGAGTGTGGAATGAGAAGGGATAGCAGGAGACCATAGAAAGTGTGCAGAGGAATTATGGATAAAGATAGAAAGAGACCAGTTTGTGATGAGTTTTAAATGCCACAAGAGAAAGTGAAGCTGACTAAATGCCAGCCCTGGCGTTTAGAGCTAGATGACTGGTTTTAATTTGTGACTGCTGCTTCCTTCCTGTGTCACCTGTCAGAAGTACTTTCATTATTGTGGACCTCAGTTTTTTCATCTGTAAAATCAGGGATTTGGTCAGGTTAAGATGACTGTCTTATCATTGCCCGATTAGTGCTGGACTGGAAATCAGCTTTTTGGACTTTAAAGGTCATTGCTTTCTGTGTCACATACGCTGCCTCTCAAGGCAATAAGTAAGAACAGTTAGTCTGTTCTACGGAACACTAGATACTTTTAGATAACACATTAACAAAATATGTATTTTTAGATAGAGGACTTGAATTTATCCCTGAAATTTTTTTATTATTTCTAATGGTAGCAATACCAGATACTTAATAATGCTTCAGAGTCTGTACAGTGGTGCTTTTTTAAATTCAGTTAATCAATAAACATTTATTAAGTGCTTATTGTGTACCACACATGGGTGCTAAGTGCTTTTCATGCATTTTCTCCTTTGATCCTCAATGAAAGGGAATGTGTAACTGTGATCCAGAGGGGTTCAACTCCCAAGTCAGGGCCTCATGGTGAAGGTCCGAACCAGATTAAAGTGTAATTGAGAAATGACTAATAAAATAAATAAAAATGGATAGAACATAGATAATGCTAGTCTGTGTTTTTCCTAAGTTAATGTGCTGCTGCCAGGGATCCATTTCTATTTAACTTTGATATGTTGCTGTGGTCAGTCCAGGCCTTAGCTTGGTCACATTAGATCCAAATGGTGCTTTGGGTCACTTACAAGATTATCGAGGGTCTTTTTATTGTCTTTGTAGATTATACCTTTTTGTTTATTCCTGTGTCTTCAGGTGTCTTGGCTCATTATTCATCCTTGTTGGAAATCCAGAGAAACTAAAGGTGACATCTCATGTTGGCCAGTTTTGCTTTCTGTAAACAGATTTTGGTGATATTTAAGGTGGTTGTTGTGGGATGAGAAACTGAAGTGATTTGATAAACTGAGGTATTTGGATTAAGTGTAAGATTTTTATTTGTTGACATGCTGCTTCCTGGTAACCTGGAAAATGGAAACTTCATCACTAATTTACTTTAGTAATGTAAAGCTAAAATTCAGAAATGTTACATGAAATTTATTATAGCTGTACTAAATAATGTTTTTTTTTTTAAAAACAGTTTCTATGCAGATTTTGGACCTCTGAACTTGGCAATGGTATACAGATATTGCTGTAAACTCAACAAGAAACTAAAGGTGAGAACATACAAAGCTTGATACAGTTGATTTTGACCAAGAGTTTGCTCTGTCGAGACCATTTTGTTGTCTGATCCTTAAACTCTGGGAGTTTGTGTGGACACTCACCCACCTATTCACCAGCTGAAACTGACCCTCTTGAGTTCACCACAAAGGACATGTTCACTTCTTTTACTTTTCAGGTTGGATTGAAATATGAACCCAGTGAAGTCACTGGAGTAGTGAGCTGAAAAATAAAGGGCAAATCCTCTTAGGTTTTCATTAATGAGTGTCTCTCAAATTCCCAACGAGGATAATCTTCCTGAAACCTTTATGTCTGCCCTGGAACATTGTTATCAGGTGATATGATCCATGATTACATGGCAACAGCTCTAGAAGTAAACTTTGTTTTATTTAATAAAGATTTAACTTAGGTTGCACTTTAAAGTGGTCTGTGTACATATACAGGACACCTTATGTGTATATAAGTGCATACATACATTTAAATATATGTATATAAATCATGATACCTTGAATAAGCTAGCAGTGATTTTGTTAAGATTGTTTTACCTTTTGTGTCATTCTGGGCCAGAAATGTTGTATTTAGATGTCTGTAATATTGAGTTATTTAGATATATAGATTTTGTTTTCTTTAACATTATACATTCATGTGAAGGATATTATGCCTACATTCTTTGATATTGTGGTTATTTTCATCTTTTGTTCCAGCAGGAAATAAAAAAGGTTTGTTTTTATTTCATCTGTCTTTTCTACATCACATTTTTCAGGTAAATTGGTACTTAATTCTAATTAAAAGTAGATAAATAAAAATTAACAATAATTTCAATTCTGAGATCAAAATTGGTTAATTTTGTTATTAAACAGCCACTTATTGAATTGGACATCTGCAGTCCCCACTCCTCTGTTGGCTATTAGTGAATCAGCACATTGTCTTAAAAACATAAAAGATACACAATGCATATTTGTTGATGTGAATGACAGCAGTTGATCACTGTGTTAGGGAGGAATGATGGGCTGGTTCAAATTGAGCATTTACCATAGGATAGTAAATGCACTGACTATTGTCATTACTCTCAAAATACATTTTATTAATGCCTTCAGTTTTTACATCCTAATCTTTTCTAGAATGGCACAACTCTCCCCTCCTCTAAATTGACAAATAAAAAGATTTAATCAAGAACATTAAATACAGTGGCAACACCTATCAATGTATATATACAAAGTTCTGCTCATGGAGTCTCCTGCTCTCCCTGCTATTCCTGTACTTTTAAAGAAGTGTGAAATACAGTGGAAGGAAACTATTGTAACTAATGCTAATGTATTATTAAATCTGTTATTAACCACCTTTGGTGGAAATAATTTTCAAAATGTGATATGAATTGGAAACATATGTAATAGGTATTTACCCATCATTCAAACAAGGGTTATAGTTTTCAAAGAACTATTAATACCTTTTAGCTTTCTACTGAGGCATATTATAGTTCAAAATATATACTTGAGACATTTTCATTCTTCAAAGACTGCTTTTATGTAAAGTGTATTTTTAATGAGTGAATTAGTGGGGAAAGAATAATTCATAAATAATTGAAGCCTGTTCTTTCTTTTGGGGATTAAGTAATTTTTTCCCTTTCTGATGTTATTTTTAATGCATTTGATGTAAAGTGGGTGTTAACAATAACAGTCTGGGAACTGAGCCTGTTTTATGAGTGACCAAAGAGGGAAGGAGGAGGTCACTGTTTAGAAAAAGCTGGCAGTATATTCACATTTAACCCAAACCAAATACAAAAGAGCAGACCTGTTGAGTAACAACCATTTTAAAGCTTAATGCATTCCCTGCTGCACAGTACGAGTACATAAAGCCAATTTTCAGTTGTAACTTTTCCCAGAGTTTTGTGTCTTCTTGTCCATCCTGTGTGCCTTGATGAGACTACTCTTCTGCCCCTCTCTCCCCCCAACCCTTCAGTGGCTTTCCATTATCTTACAATTAAAATTTGACTTTATTATGTTGGCATTTAAGCCTCTTGAAGAGAGGTTGCTAATCTGTTTCTCCAAGCAACACTCCAAAATGGACTACTTAACCCGAATATTTCTGACTTCTCATCTTTGATTATTATACAGTTTCCTTCTTTTGTTTGGAGAGCCCATTTCTGTCCTTTGAAGATGGCATCCATGAAAATGCTGTGCTCATGTCCCACTTGGTTTTTCTTTGTTTTTTTTTTGGGGGGTGGGGCAGTAGAATGAACGATCATAGGTTTGTAGATTTTGAGCCTGGATTGCAGAATTCAAACCCCTTATTTTACAAATGATGAAGCCAAGACTCAAATCTTGAATTCCAACTCTGAAACTTCAGCTTTGTGGGCTTGGGTAAGGTACTAACCACATAGAGCCTTAGTGCTCTCATATGTTTAAAAGTAATAACACCTGCCTTATGGGATTATTTTGAGGAAAAACGCATTGTCAATCTTAAAGCGAAGTGTTAAATGTGAATTTTTGTTAGCTCTTTTCCTGCCTCTTATTTAAACATACAGTCGTTTTCCTCTTCGTTTTTGTATTCCTGTATAGTGTTTTGAATATAGGAGGCACTCAGTCATCACAGCTGGCTAGGATTTAAGGTTTGCAAAGAGCTTTACATGTATTATCTCATTTTGATCCTTGCAACAAACCCTGTGAGGTAGGTGCTATTATGTCTACTTTACAGGTAAAGAAACTGAGGCTAAGAAGTTAAGTGACTTGCCTGAGATCACACAACGAGTAATTGTTATAGGCAGGATTGGAACTCAGATCTTTTGGACTCTAATTTCAAAACACTCTCTATCCTCTGTGTAGCCTGGCTGTGTAGTAGATATTTATGTCATGAATTTGGAATGAGTATTAGGTTTTAGCAGAGTTGCAGCTATTTACTCAATAGTGAGAAATCCAGCCTCAGGTCAAAGACCTTGCTGATTCAAATAAGCTTCCTAGGTATCTTCCTTGAAGCCAAGCTAGGGGACTTTTGCATTTGCATTGGGGGCATTTTTCACTCACTAAACTTTTCCTTGGCACTAAATTCCAGTTTACAGACGTTGTACCTTTGCTGCCACCACTGTAACTGGATGCCCTTGCATGACATCTGCCCTCACTTTCCCTTCATACCCTGGTTTGTCACAGAGATCAGACTGTAAGGATGGACTTTCAGGAGTTTATTCACCGGAGAAAAAAAGAACATGTTGAATCAGAAGTGATCTGTCAGAATGAGGTAATCAAAAGTTCATAGAAAAGTATCAAGTTTTAGACTAAATTCCTGGATCTATGATGATTTAAGCTTAGCTGGCTCTGTGTTTGTCTCCAGGTCAAGAACCACACTGGGTTTCTTTACCACTGTCCTAAAAGAAGAGTATCTTCCACCAAAGATCATTCCCCATGCTTTTAGACTGGCCCATCTGATGACTGTGAATTGAACACATCGGTCCATTTATTCTGTAATTTTAGGGGGTCTCCACCAAGCAGGAAGCCTTCTGTTGTATAGTGAGCACAACTGTATAGGTATTTGCCTACATTTTTACTTTATGTTATCACTTTATACCATACAACTTTCCCTCCCCATTCCCCTCAACTAAGAGGAAAAACAAATACAGAAAGGGTAAAAGTATCACCTCAGAAACATAATAAAGCACCACTCAGAAAGCACACGGATGCCCATCCATCACTGTTGCAAACACCTCATCTGCTCTGGCAGCCAAGGCTTACTTTTCTTTCTCCTGTATTTGGAGGGATACCACTAAGATTCCTTTCCACTCCAAAATTCTGTGATTTTCATAAAGAACAAGTCTCATGGGTTTTTTTTTTTTTTTAGCATAACTAACATGGGAAAGAATTGAAATACAAGACTCATTGTGAGGTAAAAGAATCACTGTCTTAAGAGAGGTGGAGTTTCTTTATTGCATAAATGTGGGGAATCAGCCAACAAACAGCCATTGGGTACCTCCTTTGTGCAAGGAACTATTTTAGGTGCTGTGGAAGGATAGAAAGGAGAAACAGTTTAGGATAGTGGAGAGAATTCTGGTCTGGGTTGTATGAGTCCCGGCAATGCTACTTAGCCACTTTAGGATCATGGCCGCTTTATGAAATGTCCCTGCATTTCTTAGTTTGTAGAATGAGAGAGTTATGCTTTCCTTCTCCAAGGTCTTTCCAAGCCCTAACTGTGGTCTACCACATATGCTATCAAGGAGCTTAGAATCTAGTTGAAGAGCCTTTTTTATATACATATGTGGAAAGTTAATCAGGCAGGTAGGATGGTATATTGGAAGAAACACTGGACTTTGAGTTAGATGAGGCTAGGGTTCAAGGGCTGGTCTCTGACACTGGCCATCTGGTTGGTGACAAGTTGCTAAATCTCTCTTAGAATCAGTTTTTCCAGTTGTAAATCCATATTCTTACCTCACAGAGTTGTACTGAGAATCAAATAAGTTAATATGTAGAGCACTTTGTAAAATTTAAAGAATTAAAAAGGTGCCAGTTATTATTATTTATAAGAGTAAGGATATAACAGGAGGCAACAATTCCAGAGCAGATGAAAAATGGCTCTATAATTGTACAGACGCACACTAAGTGCAAGTGGACTGTTCACAGGAGGAGATCACTGTGGTTGAGTCATTTCCGTCATGTCTGACTTGTTGTGACCCCATTTGGGGTTTTCTTGGCAGAGATACGGGAATGCTTTGCCATTTCTTTCTCTAGCTCATTTTACATATCAGAAACTGAGGCAAACCCCGGTTAAGTGACTTGCCCAGAGTCACACATCTAGTTAAATGTTTAAGGCTGGATTTGAACTCAGGTCCTCCTGACTCTAGGGTAACACTTAGCTGCCCTGGAGAAAAGCTTTAGGCAATCTAATTCATTTCTCTGTCTCTATCTCAGTCATCTTAGTGATTTCTAAAAACATGTTGACAGGATAGCAGTTTCTTTTAATAATTTGGTCCGGTGTCTCTTAACTATCTGGAAATATTCCTGAGGTCTAGCTGAAATCCTTCCAGCTACAGTTTAGACCTAACTCTGTCTTGTAAATTTGATATGAGTTTATTAAATGTGAGTCTAACATTGGATCAATGCCTCTGACTCTAATATTATGCCAAGGTTAATTTTAAAAATATACCATGAATTCATAATTTAGTGATTTTGTACTATTCTGGCCAAACACATATTAGGGAAAGAAACCTAGCAACCCTTGCCGAAGATTCAGGTCATGTTGTCATGGGCTCGTTTTTCTGAATTTTCTGTGACTGCACAGTTTTTAAATTTGTTTTCCTAATGTATTTTGATGAGTCTGCCTTGTATTTGCGGGTGGTCCTTGAAGACAGGAATTACCTGGATTCAAATTGTGGATTAGTATGTCTCTAGCCCATTACCTGTGTACTGAAAGACTGTGGCCAAGTCATTTCATCTTGTAGTACCCCAGACGTCTCTCTAAGACTATAAATTAGTGAGAATTTGCTTGTGAAAGCATCTCCTACAAAAATGAGTTTTTACTTTGTAAGGGCCTTGTGATAGATAGTAATTATCTGATGATGTTCCTTATGCTGTTAGCAAGATTGTAAACTTGTTTAAAAGTTCAAAACTGCAGAGAGCAGCAGGCCTTGGGTTACTGTCAGAGTAATTTTTTTTTCAAAGTCCGAATTGTGGGGCGGGGGCATTTGTTTTGTGGTAGTTACATATTGATTTGTGTCAGATAGCAAGCATTCCATGCAGAGTGACCTTGATTTGAATGGGCATTTGATTGGAATGGAAAAATTCTCAAGCTCATACTTATTTCTAAGCTGCCTCCTTGTGACTATATTGAAGAAAGATCTTTGTGGGGGTGGTAGTCACATTTTATTGTTTTTCTCATGATTTCACTTGGAAAGGTGGATGGCAGTTTTAACAGGCATTCATGGTTTGAGGAACTATAAATGCCACTTAAAGGAAAATGCCATCAGCTGTTGAAAGAATAGGGTTAGAGGGCTGACCAAAGGAGGAATGGAATATTTATTTAAAAAAACTCATTATTTAAAATAACCTCTTGAGACCTCCTTGGGAAGAAAAATCTGACCTTCCCCCAACACCTTCAGAGATCTACTGAGAGTGCGCCCTCCTCTCTTACCTACCTTCTGGTGAAGTTTGTTTGAATTTCATTAGGCTGTATCTCATTAATAGGCCTGTATTCTGCTGACTTAGCTTTCAAAAAACTCAGCGTCATAGCTTCCATGCCAAGAGGAGGAGGCAGGGAAGTTGGGATGCCCCACATATGTTTAATATTTAGAATTTGACATATGTAAAATGTGACTTGGCCTATTTAGTTTTAATTTTCCTTACGTCAGAGCCATAGATTGAGAAGAAAGTTAAATGGAGGTCCCTGAAAGAAGTAACTCTCCATGGTGGAGTATTGTTTAATACAGTAACTCCCACATTGGTTTTTTAATGCTTGTACTCAGGGGCATGCTGGTAAATGTTTAACAGTGAGAGCTATGAAAAAAATATTTGTACCATTTTAAAGTTTAGTCTTAATTTTCTCCATCACTTTATTAAGTCTATCCTCTGGGTAATCAATGAACCCTGATATATACTGTTTGCTGATTTCTTTAGTAAACAAATATTCACAATGAAAATTTAACACCAGGTTTTTAGAGCTGGTTCCAGCACACCCCTGTCTATAGTTATCTTGAAGTGTTCAAAATTTTCTTACACATACTTCTCTCACAAAATTTGGTGCCTATTATGCGTTTGCAGGAATGAATAGAGTGCTATAGTGCAATTTTAGGAAGAAGGAGGCTGTCATAAAGTCAGTAACCAGATGTATATGTCACTTTAGCTTAATCTGGATGTTTACTAGAATTCCGATTCAGCGAATGGAGCCTGATCTTTTGTGGTTCCATCACATATTATGCCTCATACCCTTGTTTTCTATTCAAATGCACTCATTCTTAAAGAGGTATTCTGGTGGAAGTTGATGCAGTTTAAAATAAATGGTAACACATGTTGTGGAGACCTAGAACCTTGGCATTTATCTTTTGTCATCTTGATCAAATAAAGAGCAGAAACGACTTGCTTGTGATACTGTAGCTAACTAATGCTAAGGTCTAACTAACCTGACCCTTTTGTAGACTGGTGAAACCCATGGAACCCTTCTCTGAATGAGGTTTTTAAATGCATAAAACAAAATAGGAAACCAATGACATTGAAAATGTGATTATTAAAATATTTACCAAAGTTTATGAAACCCAGGTTAGGTACCATTTTATTGGCTCATTTATAGAAACTAGATATGATTCTTGGTTTCAAATGCTCACCTGTCAGAAGTAGAGACTTTTTTGAAAGGGATTAAAATAGGTGATCATGTATCTTATTGCAGTTTTATAGATATGAATTAAAATGTAAACTATATTCTTTTTGTGCAGCCAGTGAACATTTTCAAGAATATTCCAATCCTGAGAAAGCTGGAGGTAAACTTAGTGGTCATGGCTGATCATAGGAAACCTTGTAAATAACTTTATTGCTTTTGCAGTGAGATGGCCAGTGTTTGGTCTGTGGCTGCCATTTTTTTTTTTTTTTGCCTAATATAGCACAGCCCCTAGCAAGAGAATGATGCTTCACCTCCTGTTTGTGCTTTTATCTACTTCATTTTACTCCCATGATGAGACAAACATTGCTTAATAAAGGGAGTGATAGACTTTGTTCTTTCTTACAAAGAACAAGTAGATTTTACATATAGGCAGCATTTTGATGACAATACTTTAAGGTTATATGTTCAGCATGGCAAAAAATAAAAGGCATCGTGTAAGATATACTCAACTTAAAATTAACTTTCAAGCTTGATTTGTGCAATTATGGCTTTCCTTTTAATTGCATCCCTTGCTCTTTATGGGGAAAAAGATTTTACAACCTTTCATTTTGGTTGTTGAATGTTTAAATAATATGCAGCCTTCAGAGCTTCAAAATTGCCCCAAATGCCAAGCAGCATGCTTTTGTGCAAGGCACCATCAAGTTATCCCATGGACAATCTCACCTATTTGTTGTGTTTACTGGGTGTTTGTATTAGTATTGAGATTATTTTAACTAAGTTCATATAGTCTGTTTTTCAGAGGAATTCATTAGGACAAGAACACCATTTCTCCTTTTTACTCTCTTTCATTTTTGAGTTGGAAAATCTCTCATACATAGTCTTGTTTTAATTTGTATTGGCCCCTCTCCCCCAACTAGAATATAAACTTCTTGAATACAGTAGCTCCAGTGTCTGCCACAATGCCTTGAATGTAGAAGGCATTTAATCCATGTTTATTTCTGCTTATTGTTCTTTGAAATATAAAGATGCCATAATCCCATGTTTGCTTCACTTTTTATAATAGTGACAAAAGCTTATATGTGACAGTGGGCAGGCCACAATAAAAGCCCTGCTATCCACTATTTTTCTACCATGTTCAATGTATCACTGATTGCAATAAATGTATTGGATGAATCACTTCATCAAGTCAATACTTGACCTATTTGAAAAAGCATTTCCTTGTGCAAACTTTTTATATTTCTTTTCTTCACTTAGTATGCCTAGTATAGAGTTTAATACTCCTGTGGGACGCAAATGTTGTCTGCATAACAGAGCTATCTTATCACTTATTTTAGTGGTAGCACATTGTTTTCTTATTTCTTTAGTGTCTCTGCTGCTGCTTCTGTTGTTATATTTTCCTTTGGAGAATTTCTTTTCCTTCCTCCAACCTTTCTTTTTCTTCTTCATTTGGCATATTTTTTATTGTTTTGAGGTGATAAGGAAGACAATACACCACGTAAACAGATAGCCAATAGAGGATAATTTGAGATTGAAGAGAATATTAGCAACTGGGGAATGCATTTTGGTTTTTTAAAATTTCAGAGCGGTTTCTATAAGCAGGTTTCACTATTTAAATTATATATTCAAAAAAGTTTGAATTTAATGCTTTGACTTTATGGAATTAAAATAGATTTATGGGATTTGTCAAACCTCTTAATTAATTGGTAACCAACAATATTTTTCATTTTAGGCATAACTGTAGCAACCTTTTATTTGGTTTATATGGATAGCATTCAAAGTTGTATATTTAGTATATTTTTTTAAACTTCACTTTCCCCCCTCCCAAAATCTTCTGTGTAGATAATTTAAAAAGACTAGTATCAGTAGATCACTGAATGGCTGATAGAAAATAAGATTGGATTTGGTAATCTGTCTGCCATACATACTATGAAGTTTTGAAAAGAAAAAATAGGTTAGATTTCAACTTTTGGTCTGAACCTTTTTTATATTTTTCTGTTACCCCGCTTGTGGATAACAGTGCCTCCCAGCATCTCTTTTTATTTATGTCTGATGCAAATATATCGTTAAAAAATTTATTTTTATATTGGTTTTAGCTCCCCTTCCTGATCATAAACCTCATGAAGGTAGGGACAATGTTTTATCTATCTTTATATCTCATCTACTACCTTGAACACATGCAGCAGTAAGTATTGGTTGTTTTTGTTTTCTATATACAAGGTACAGGCGAAACTAACTGATGTTGAAAGGGATTAGAGTAGAAACAGACTAGAGTAAAGTAGACTTTGTTTCATCAATTGTCTTTCTCTGAGTTTAAGTTAGAAATACTTTGAAAAAAGTGTTCACATGAAAATACCTCTTGCCTAGTATAGGTCCCTATAATTTAATCATTTTTCATGGTAAGATGTTCATTATGATAACTATCTGTATGGGGGGGTGTGCTATGGAAAGTGTGAATGAATAGATCCACAAAGCAGGTGTATAATCTGACTGTCCGTCCCATGGATGAACATTATATATTGTACTGGTGATCAAGGCGCTCTTTGCAAATTTGACAGGAATTTAGGTTTTGGCTTTGGGTCATATATGTTCTTTTTGTGTTGGAGATTGTGATTATATAGTTATGCTAACATATTTTTTCCTCTATCTAGTCATACAGTTTATCAAGAAAGAAAATAGTGCACTACACCAGCTTTGATCAACGAAAGAGAGCGAATGCTGCATTTTTAATAGGTTCTTATGCGGTAAGTAGATTTTTTCTTTTAAATCACATTTATCATACTAATGCATTTGTGTATAATACTTATCTTACTGTTGAATAAAACAAGGCCCACTCTTAAACTCTTGGGCAGTGGGCTTGGTGTTTGAAATGTAATGCTCGAGGGGGCTTTGGAGTAAGGTTGGAAACCAGCATGGATTGTAGCAAAGTGACAGATATTCTCTGGACTTTATTTTAGTAGCTAGTGAGATCACAGTGGAAAAACTGCTTGCAGTTTGGGTTCTACTGAGATAATGGTGTCTTAGAAAAAGCAGTAGGAGAGACCAGAGACGTCTATTCAAGAAGATTTTCAGGACTTTTGAGGGCTGGCAGCCATAATTGTTATCTTTTTCTGATGAATTTCTTAAGAGGTTATGAACACTGAGAAGAATAGAAATCCTAATCCAGGTAGAATTACTTGTGTGTGTGTGTGTGTGTGTGTGTGTCTGTGTGTGTGCATGCGTGCGTGAGAGAGAGAGAGATTTATTAAATTTGGAATTAGTATATACATTTTTTTGTTTTAGTGAATACTTAAAATGACCACAAATCATTTTTCTGGTTTGATGATTTGTTGACTGCTTTTCTATATTCATGACAGTTATGTGATATGTATGTGTGATGTACATGTATGTATTATATATGTTGCTTTAAAGTAAGACTTGACAAATTTGTTTTTGACCTAAGAACGAGCCCTGAAATTTAGGGGCACAGTGAATTTTTTAGTTCTCAAAGAAAGTGGACAAAATGGCATGCTGTCAGTGTTTTTCAACCTTAGATTAAGGCCCAAATTAGGGTCATTGAGTGTCTGTGGAAGGATCTTGAAGAATATGTGAAGAGTTCAAGGAGAGATCTCAGCATACCAGACAAAGTACTTCTGGGATCACATGTGGTACTAGGAGAAGCTCTGGTGGCTAGTGACTATCCCTCTGTCTCCTAAGTTTGCACAGCTCAGCTTGGACCAGTGATGCCTAAGATCCTTGGGTGGGTCACTGTGGGTGTACTTGGATGCTGGCAGTGTTCAAGGAAGCTGTGTTTGAGGAAGAAAAGAAATGGATGCGAAATCAAAATACATAGAGATTTAAGTCTTGAAAGTAGCCTTTTCTTGTCCTTACATATGATACTTCATCTTTTGTCTTTGTGTCTTTTTTATAAAATTAATTTTTTTCAATGAACGGAAATTGCTATATATTTTTTCCCTTTCTGCTTCCCCATTAGAAAAAAAGAAAAAAACAAAACTCTTTTTTGCAGATATATGTAATCAAGCAAAACACATTCCTGACTTGACTATGACATGTCCATGTGTCCATATACACATATACATGTGCACACACATATGTATGTATATCTATCAATGTCCATTCCCTCTCTGTTGAGAGATGTGTAGCATGATCTCTGTGCCTTTGTATTGACTGTCCCTCATGCCTGGAATACCTCCCTCTCTTCCTTCAGGATCTGCTTCTTCACAAAGTCTGTATTCATCCCTCCAGCTTCTCGTGCCCTCCCTTTAACCTTGTGTTGAACTCCTTGGTTTTTATTCACTTTATGCTGATTCTGTTCATTTGTATGGGGAACTTCTAGTGAAAGAGTGCAGGTTGGCACCTTCTATGCCATTTGGTGACTTTAGAGCACCTGGAAATGACTTACCTTGCTCAGGAGCACAGCTCGGGTATGTGAAAGGTAGAGCTTGAACCCATCTTTCTGGTTCTAAGGCAATCTGTTATGTGACATTGCCTTTCTTCGGTGAGGCTTTTATTATAAAATAGTGAGGGGGTCATAGTGACCTGGAGCCACTTTTTGTCAAGCCTTGGTTTAATGGCAGTAGGAAAAGAGCTTCTCTGTCAAACCATCATCCTTAGGGCATTACTTCACACTTTTCTTCAGACTAGAAGCCCACTGTTGGTATGAAACCTTTTCAGGGAGTGATTTTGAGTAGGCCAAGGTGGGGAACCTGTGGCCTCGGGGCCGCTTATGGTCCTCTAGGTCTTCATTTCCAGTTCACCTATCCCCTCCTTGGTGTTTTTCTATATCTTTTGTGGTTATATGAAGTTTTATTTATCAAAACCCACTTCACATTTTTCTATTCTGGTTATTTTATAACAGACAACAGAAAGACTGAACTGGAAGACGGACCTAATCCCAGCTCAACCACTAATTAACTCTATTACCCTAGGCAAATCTTTTTAACTTTTCTGAGCCTTAGTTTCCTCATCCGTAAGATGAGGATAGAGTAGATTGAAGCCTGCACTTTTATGACAGTTTTCTGGTTTTAGCATTCCATTAGCCTGTTTTTCCCCCCCTTTAAAACCAAATGCAAATCTGACTGTTGTCATGATTAGTTAACGAGATGGTGGCAGGTTGAGTTAATCTAGATGAAGCACACTGCTTGTTTTTGATTTTACATTTCTAATTACTGCTCATTTGAATTTGGATAATTGATACTTTGCTTATTTATACTATAGACAGGCAGACAAGGTGGCTATGAGATAGGGAATAGATGGAAGGTGTGAGCTGTTGGAAGTTGGGGAGTGACTGATGAAAGGAAAGAGGAAATATACCAGCTTGGGTAAATGGTTGGGATATTATCTGCCCTGACTCTTACATTGGAGGGTTGATGTTAGGATCAACTGAGATAAAGTTAATAAATATCTTTGAAAACTCTAAAGCAACTATATGCAAATGCAGGTGTAATAAGATCCAGCTGAAAGTCAGAAAACAAAGATTAGATATATAAGGACTATCTCCTATGCGAACAGAATTGCTGTTCAGCTGTATTCAACATAAAACACACTTTTTTGGAAGTATAAAACTTAAGCTGCACTAAAGCAAGATTTATTTTCCGGTAAGGACCTAGAGAGACCGTGATTTAAGCCTTGACGTTTGCATACTTTGTGATTTGGATGAAGTCAAAAGTCTCTTCTTTTGTTGTGATTCATGACCTCTGTGTGTATCTGTTCTCTTATCTTTAAGTTTTTCCTAGACTTTGTTCTGTTTAAACATTTTTATCATGAATGATGAAAAAAAAGGAGATATGCTTATCAAATTTTTGGATAACAGAAAACTTAGAGGAATAGCTAACTACACTGGCTGACAGAATCAGGATGAAAAGGATATCAGTGGATTGAAATGATGAGCTAAATTTCACTTGAGTTGAGATAGTTAACATACAAAATGAGCATGAAGAGAACGGCATTCCGTGTAAAAAAGACTAGACCTTTCTCATTTGTTAAATGAAGTGGCTGGACTAGGATGGCCTGAGCCCTCTTGGAGTTCCTTCTCTTGTTCTTTCTTGGTTATCGTCTTTATGTACTAGAATGACTGTATTGTGGAAAATGAATAGGTTTAGAATCACGATAGCATATATGGATTTAGGGTTAGAAGGTACCTCAGAGGTCATAAAACCCTTCCTCCCTCCTCGTTTTGCAGATGGAGAAACTGAGATGTAGAGAAGTTAAGTGAATTGCCCAGGATTTCACTGATAACAAGTGACTGGGCCAGGATGTGAACCTCTTGACATTAAGTCTAGTAATATTTCTTACTTTTAGTTTCAAAAGTGTCAGATAAAGGATCATGGAGGCAGGGGAGGGAGACTTGTAAAGGAGACAGATTTAAGATTGGAGTAAAGAAAACCTTCTTGATATTTAGAGCTGTCTCAAAGTATAACAGATTAACCCAGGAGCTGGTAGAATATCTCTTACTGGTTGTCTTCAAGAAAAGGTAGGATGGCCACTTATTTATGTTGTAAGGGAGACTCTCCCCCACCACGTGTGTATGTGAAATTTTGTGATTATGTGACAGCTATCCAGAAAGTCCAAACAATAATAAGAATAGCAAGAACTCTTGTTTCTCTAGTGTAGGCAGAGAGTGTGTTATTATTTCCATTTTATAGAAGGGAGCATCAAGGCCTTCAAAGATTGAGCAACTTGTTCAGGGTCACACAGCTGTCAGTTGTTGGAGCCAGGACTCACATTTCTATCTTACAGTTTTAAATCTGCCATTTTTCCTATTATATCCAGCTTCCTCAGAATTAACTTCTTATATAGAAAAGGAAACGGACTTATTGGTGAGATATGATTCTCTCAAGGTCACACAGCTAGAAGTGATAGAACCCTAGGTTATCTGTTACCAGAGATTTTGTGGTAGGACATTTATCTTCTGATGTGAGTTGGACTAAGTGACCTTTGCAGCCCCTTCCAACTCTTGAGATTCTATGGGTTTTAAAATGACTGTGGACTCAATATAGATATGACTGGGGAGGAGACAAAAAGCTCCATAGTACAGTATTAGACCAAACTGATAAAAAAGTCTGGTGTCTAGAATAAGTGACAATCTGATAGTCCCTTCATATATTGCATACGTGGGTGGTATTCTGGATGCCACAGTTTAGAAGGGATACTAACAGACTGAAAACATGCACGTAAGAATGTATCAGGGTAATGAGGAGAATGGATGGCATGCATGCATTCATAAGATGGAAGAATTAAGGATGTTTAGCAGAGAGAAAAGCAGACTGCAGGCATGATACTGATCTTCAGCTATTTAGAAGAGGCTCCAGTGAGGAGAAGAGTGGTTCTGCTTGCATGAGGAAGAACCTTGGATCCAGAGGGCCAACCAAAGAGCCCACCAAAGGGTGCATGTGGTAGAAATCGTAGGGAGGAAGATTTCAGTTCAACTATCTATTAGAACTGTCTGAAAACTGTAAATACTGCTGCAATTGATAGTGAGCTACTTGTCATTGAAACTATTCAGACAGAGGTAGGATATTGTGTCATTGATGTGATAGAGGAGAAGATTCATCCTTCAATCGGAGGGTTGAATTGGATCTTCTCTGAGTTACCTGTATTTCAAGAAATCTACGATTCTTTTAGCGAAAGAAACATGTACATTGTTGAAACGTGAAACAAAAAAGCAGACTGAGATATCAAGAGCACTGTTGGTTCAAAGGGAATTTAATCTCTTGTCTTTTGTACTTAAATAATAAAAACTACAGCTGATGTCATCCAGCGGCATTTTCTGTTCCTCTTTATTGGTATTTTCCTAAGTCTTGGAGATTGTATTTTTTTGACTGGTTTGGAGGGAGTGAGGGAGAGAAGGAGAGATATAAGAGGAGAGACAGAGAACAAGAGAACTTGATTTAAGGGGGAGAGTGGAGGGAGAATGATTTCCCCTCATTTTCTATTAAAAAAGATTATTTACTAACTAAAAAAATGCTTTTGCAGGATTTGCATTTACCACTTTGCTGTCTTTAAATAGGTCAGGCTGGTTTTCGTTCTCTGGGTTCCTGTTTGGCAGCTCCAAAAGAGGTCAGGCCCTCACCTGTTGTCACAGAGCTGAAGGCTTTTTCTTCCCTGTCCCAGAACCCTTTGCTCTTTTTACCAAGCTGTTGGGGAGACTCAGGTTGGGGTCTTGGTTTCGTATACTTATTAGCTGTGTGGTCCTGGGCAAATCCCTTTCCCTCTCGGAGCCTGTTTTTTTCCTTAATTGTAAGAATGAGGATAATAGTACTTGTTTACCCGCCTCAAAGGGTTGCTATGAGCAACGGACTCTGATAAACCTTAAATCTAAAAAATGGGAGCTGCCGCTTCTGGGCTGTTTCTCCCTGAGGCTTGCTTAAGTACTTCAGTTTGTCACTCATAGAGAACAGAGCAGATTTTCAGCTCCGTCGTCTACTAGTTGGCTATCTTTTTTTCTTGATTAATAAAGAACATTAGCTATTTATTTTTCAGTTATTGTTATAATGACTTTAAAACATCATCCAAACTTTGTTTACTCCCATCACCTACTACCCTTCCTTTTACTTAATAAAAGCCTATTGAATTGAATTGGATATATTGATGCTTATTTAATTATATACTGCATATACCTGCTCAAACTCACTTATAAATATGAAATACATCATTGGGGTCATTCAGAATGCATCAATTTTGCCAGTGGAGAATCTTGGCATCTGGAGTAAAAGGTCATTTTCATTATTATGTTGTATTGTGGAAGAATATTTGTTTGGAGTTTCATTGATAGGATTGGAATAATTTGTCACCAGGATCTTTTATATAGCTCAGCTTGTGTCATCTTTCCCCAATGACACCATAAATCATACCTGTATTCTTCATAGTCAAAATAATCTCTTGCAAAAATCTCTGCAGAGTGTCAGAAGTCTTGGACAACCAAAAAAAATATTTTTGGGTTAAACATAAAGATGCATTGAGATTGTATAGGGAAAGAACTAGAGCTATTATTTTATAAAAAGCAAAATTTGTGCTTCTACATTAAGAGCTCTAGTTAACTTCTCTATTTAGTTTTAAAACTTAAAATGACTACACAAATATGGCCTATATTGAATTGCCTGCCTTCCCAAGGGAATGGGTGGGGAGGGAGGGATGGGGAGAAGTTGGAACTCAAAATTTTAGGAACAACTGTTGAGTATCGTTCCTGCTACTAGGAAATAAGAAATACAGGTAATGGGGAATAGAAAGTTATCTGGCCCTACAGGACAAAAGAGAAGATGGGGTAAGGGAAGGGAGGGATGATAGAAGAGAGGACAAATTGGTGATATGGGTAATTAGAATGCTCAGTGTATTGGGGAGGGGGAAGGGGACAACTGGGGCGAAAATTTGGAACCCAAAATTTTGTGAAAATGAATGTAAAAAGTTAAATAAATTTATTTAATAAACAAAAACAAAAAAAAATAATAAAAAACTTAAAATGACCAGATTTTTGTTAGTATGGGTGCTCCTTATGCTGATGCTCATTATAACCCCTCTCCATATGCCTTATTTAAGCGTAGGTGATAGTCATGAGTGGACTGTGGCCAAAACAAATCACCACTTTGTGGCAAACCCTCTAGTAATCAGCTTCCAAGTTTAACTGGAGTGGGCTTGAAACACATTGTCAGTCCCATAATTGCAGTCTTTTCAGCTCTGGAAGGACCTATTAGAGTTTGTGCTCCACTCATAAAATTAAAAGACTCAAGGTCACCTTTATGCCATGATAAAATAATAATTTATCGGAAATTATCCTTTTTGATGTTGGTGTGAACCAGTGAGGTTAGAGCTTTGTTTAGAATTTATTCTCACCACTAGAGAATTGGCTACCGGATGACCAGGGTGTATTTTTTTGGGGGGAGTATCTTAAGGAATTCAAAAAGTAATTTTGTAATTTGCCAAAGTGTATGGAACTTACAAACCCATGTCAAGGATTGCAGCACCCAGCTTGATGACTTCATTTTTTTTTTATGTACTGAAGGAAGACACTTTATTTTAATTTTTTTTAAGTTTTGAGTAAGTTTCTGTGGCCCTTTCCTCAATATACGAAACTAATGGATAATATCAGACCTCTCTCTCTTCCCTTCTTCAGTTCAGTAAACAATAAGCACTCTGTACAGTACACCACAAGCACTTTATGGACTTTTAAACAGAGGTGGAGCCTGTTTTGTTTCTAAATGAAGGGCCTTGGAACAAAGTATTTCATAAGCCACTTTGTGTTCACAGACGAGTATGAGTACCAGGAATACGGTCCAGGCTTTCTTTGTGAGAGCTGACAGGCTGTCTTGCCAAGGCCTCTGAATGCACCGCCTATCTTGATAGCAGAAGTGAAGTGCACCATTGCTACTCAGCCCCTCTCCTTGCTGCGTAGTTCCTAATGATGAATTCCTAAGACTTTCTTTTTTTTGTAAAATCTATAGAGTTCTCTGTTCTCAAAGACTAATTGGCTCTTAAATCATTTTCTTTTGAAAAGTGAAGTGAAGAAATGCCATGAATGTGTTTAGACATTGAATACAGGGTTCATAAAAGTAGCCAGTGGTATTTATTGGTTTATGCAAGGCGAACTGGGATCACAGGATTATATTTTTAGGGCTGGAAGGGACCTTACAGGGAAAAAGTTTAAAATCATTTAAAAGGGAATAACTTTTTTTTTCCTTAAATGGGCCGAAATTAATTCTAGCATAGGGTAAGCTATGCTGTTTGAAGACTCATTTTGCAAAGGTCTGCATTTACAAGTTGTGGATTTTACATTTGTTGGCCATTGAAGACTGATCCTTGATAAATTATACTGGGGAAAAAAGTGCCAGAAAAGGTTTAGATGACAGAACCTCCATCTACAAATCTAGTATTCTTTGACATTTTGAGTTGCCACTGTTTTTAGAAGTTGAGGAATACCTGCTTTGAGTAGTTGTGGGCTTCAGAGAGATATACCAGCATGTCTTTATTCATGCAGTCCAAATCCTTTATGAAGCATATGAATCAGACCTAGGGTTTGAAAGAAAGAAAGGGCTTACCAGAAGCTAGAGTGTGTACAGTTAAGAATTTAAATAGAACCTGGAAAAAAAAACCTGTATGTTTATTATCATACATTTTCGAGTTCCTCATTTGAACACTAGCAAAGATTGGAAGAAATGGTTGGTGGAAAATTTGCAGGTCAGTTATTATTATGTTTAAGAATCCAGCACAATCTCATAGACATTCATTTAACAAGTAGCTGTTGAGGGTTATTATTGCATGCCTTTGGTGCACCCTGGCAGGCATTCCTCAAGTAGCTTGCTGCCCTCTGTAGTGGGAAGGTCTCCACAGCAGCAGGGGACCCACTCACAGCTCTGTCGGATTGTTTACTCTAACAAGCCTCTCCCCCTTCTTGTGATGGTTTCCAGTTTGTGAGTGAGAAACTTACACTCCTTGTTTTGGTTTTGAGAGTTTATCTTGTCCTCTTAACATCTGATATGCTGTGGTACTTTGTGTTGTCTTCTAGGGACTTGGGTCTTCGTGTCAGTAGTGTATACATTTTGTGGAACTCCAGTGAGATTGTGTGTGTACAGTCTGGTAAGGGTTCTGTATACAAGTTCTCGGGGGAAACGCATCCTTGACATTTCAAGTTTTAACAGAGGTTAAAGGGCCATTCACTTCACAGTTCATTTTCCATGCAGGGAAGATGAAGAAAGCCTGTGCTCAGGTTTTGTATAAACCAGTTTTGAAGTTGGGCGAGGCGAGGGGAGGGGAGAAGAGTAACCTGCATTTAGGCTAAAATGGTTATTTCTTTCTCAAGGATAAAAAAATTAAACTAAACTATATTGCTTTCTATTTGTACATAACCCTTGATTGATTTTCTCTCCTTACCTCCTGTGTATCATTTGGCCCTTAGCAGAAATACAACTTTCCATTCCCCCAGTGCAAATGTGAATCTCATTTCCATTGTCTCCCAAGATATTCTGTATAATTGTGGCAAGAACATCCTGTTTTAATTTTGACTTATTCTTTTTTTATTGCATTTGAGTTAATGCCCAACATTTACAAAAGTTTACATACTTCTAAAACTGTATATTTTAATTTTTTCAGTGCTCAGCTACACTGAAGAGAAAAGGATAATTGTTAAGGGGAATATAGCATGCAAATTTACTCTCCTGTGGTCAGTCTTTTTCTCTTACTCTATGCAGTCTATCCCCACTGTATTTTCAGAAGAGCAATACTCTCTAGAAAGCTGTGTTGTATATAGCTTCACCGATAATTAGACTTTCTGGGAACTAGTCTGATAATTCTTGGTGAGCTTCCATCATAAATGATGACCAATGCAGTGATAGTAGTGGGTGCTTTCTCTGCTCCACGTTTGCCTGTACAATCTGTCCTTCCGGTCTTGCATAAACACCATATAGATATTTCAGGTCTTACTCTGGGTATTTTCCTGAAGTAAGACCATAAAAGACCTTTTTTCCTTTCCTCTGAATCCACATCATGCTTCATTTGTACTTGTCTTATTCTACTTTTATATTTTACACTGGATGGTAATTATTTGTGGGCATGTTTCAGCTCATCTGCTGTGAGATAGAGATTCTTGTATCTCTAGCAAGAGCCCAAGATAGTGTTTTACATCCATTAGATGCTCTTTATTTAGTGGCTGAATATCTGCGAGATTGGGTGCTGGGTTAATAAAAAATAAGTCTACCTCCAAAGGTTGTTTTTTTTTGTTTTTTTTTACTGAATAACTCTTCCCCTATTGGCTAGTGTTGCAACACAAAGAATTAGAAAATATATAATAATGATGTGGATTTTTTGTTTCCTGTGGAAATTCACAATTGTTCATAGTGATACTTTTCAAATTTTACACTAATAACAATAATTGTACAATCTGGCATTTATAAAGTATTTTAAGATTTCCAAAATGTTTTGTATATGATATGATATCTCATTTGTTCATCATAAGTGGAGAAAGTGTTATGATCTTCCTTTTGTAGTTGAGAAAATAGAGGCTGAGGTCAATGGTTTGCCAGTGTTCGAGGCAGAATTTGAGCCCATGTCTTCTTGATTTCAAGTGTAGTAACCATTCACTATGCCATATAGGTGCCACTAGTGATTTCACTCTAATTTACATGCTTGATAAAGTGCTGACACTTTTATGTATTCGTGTGTGCAGTATATATGTGTATATGTATTATATGTAGGTGTAATAAATATATGTACATATCATATGCATGCTTACACATATCTATGTTTACATCAATTTCTTTATTTCTGTATAGATCTAAAAGTGAGGGGTTGTCTCTACCAATGTAGACTGTCACTGGCTCTGCCACTTAAGAATCTTTTAGAGAGTTGCTAGGGAGTAGTGGTGTTGTGCCCAGGGTTTCACAGCCAATATATTTTAGAGATAGGACTTGAACCAAGTGTATCTTGACACTAAGGCCACCTTTCTGTATCTAATTTACCATTCTGCCTCTTATTTCTTAGCTTTCAAATAAAAAACAATTGTTGATGTTAACTGATACTACCTGATGATTACCTGATGACTCGACCCCCAAATGTATCCTTCCTCTTAAATAAATGTAGTGAAAAAAATAGTTCAATGTAATTTGCCATGTTTGAAAATTTGTGCTGAAATGCAAGAGAGGCGTGTTTTACTGACAAACCTCAAGGCATTCTTGGCTTTTTTGTAGATCAAAATCCTGAAGTCTGTGCATGTTGTTTTCCTTTATCTTATTGTGGTCATTTGGTAAGTTATTTTCCTGGCTCTGCTTTGCTCCGTATCAGTTTGTATTTCTTCCCAAGTTTCTCTGAAAACTTGTCATATACATCATTTCTTACAGTGTCACGGTGTTTTGTTACATAGATGTACCACATTTTTTCATTCATTCTCTGTGTCATAGATACTTTCCTTCTAGTTTTTAAAAAAAAAAACAAATTTTGCTATAAGTATATTTGTATATATCCTTTTTTTTGGTATGTATAAATGTTCTTTTGCATATATATGACCTTTCCCTTTGTCTTTGATTTACTTTGGAGATATAGTTCTAGTAGTGGCATATATACATGGAAGGTCAAAAGGGTATCTGTAATTTAGTAATTATTTTCTAATGTAATTCCAAATTCTTTTCCAGAATGGCTGGACCAGTTGAGTTCTATGAGTAGTGCCATACAGGATCTGTCCTCTCGTAGCCTCAAACATATATAGATTTTGCTTTTTGTCATCTTTGCTAATCTTTGGATATCAGTTGAGACTTCAGAATTGTTTTAATTTGCATTTTCATATTGATTTGGAGTATACTTTAAAAAATTTTTATTTTTCCCAATTACACATTAAAAACAATTTTTAACATCAGTTTTTAAAAATTTTGAATTCCAAATTCTCTCCTTCTCTCCCTGTCCATTCATTGAGAAGAAAAGCAATTTAAAAATTGGTTACACATGCATAATCATGCAAAGCATTTTGCCATATTAGTTATGTTGCAAAGGAAAATACAGACCAAAAAGAAGCAAACAAAGAAAAATAAAATTTTATAAAAGCATTTGATTTTCTTTCAAATGCCATCAGATCTTTCTCTGGAGGTGGATCACATTTTTCATCATAAATCCTTTGGAATTCTCTTGGATCATTCATTGTATTGTTGAGAATAGCTAAGTCATTCCCAGTAGAGTATTGTACGGTATTGTTGTTATTGTATGCACTTTTCTCGTTCTGCTCATTTCGCTTTGCATCAGTTCATGTAGGTCTTTCCAGGTTTTTCTGAGAGCATCCTGCTTATCCTTTCTTATAGTAAAATAGTATTCCATCACAACCATATACCACAGGTTATGCGCTCCCCAATTGATTGGTATCCCCACAATTTCTGATTTTTTGCCACCACAAAAGAACTGCTATGCATATTTCTGTACATATAAATCCTTTTCCTTTCTGTTTTTTATCTTTTTGGGAAATAGACCTAGTTGTGGTATTGCTGAATCAGAGCTTATGCACTTTTTGATCATGGCTTTCAGGAAGTTCAGTAATTCTTAAGTTATTTTTCGTTGTTTTCCAGGTAAGTTGTTTTTCCAATGAGTTATTGCAAATTTTCGTCTTTTTTATTCTTTTGATTTTGTTTTATTGTTCCTTGATGTCTCATAGAATCATTACGTTCTTCCAGTGACTCAATTATAATTTTTATGGAATTATTTTCTCCAGTGAGCTTTTATGCCTCCTTTTCCATTTAGCCATTTGTTTTTTATATAGTTATTTTCTTCAGTGAATTTTTGTATGACTTTTTCCATGTGGCTAATTCCTTTTTTTAACAAGTTCTTCTCTTGAGTGGATTTTTATGCTGCTTTTATCATTCTATTGTGTTTTTAAAGGTGTTAGTTTTTTCAGTATTTTTTGTACTTCCTTTACTAAGTTGTTAATTCTCTCCTCATAATTTTCTTGTAACACCCTCACTTTTTCCCCTCTACCTCTCTAATCTGAGTTTTAAAATCCTTCTTGAGCTCTTTTAGGAATCTTTTTTGTCCTGAGGCTAATCCACATTTTACTTTGAGGCTTCAGATGTGGCAGTTTTGACTTTGTTGTCTTCTTTTGAATCTGTGTTTTGATCTTCTGTCACCATGGTAATTTTTTATGGCCAGGTCTTTTTGGTTTTGTTTTGTTTTGTTATTTGCTCATTTTTTTTTCCTGCTCATTTCTTGACATTTAACTTTATGTTCAAGTTGAGCTCTGCTCCCTGGATGGAGGGGGCACTGTCCCTAGCTTCAGATATTTTTGTGCAACTGTTTTCAGAGCTAGTTCTGGGAGTAAGTTTTCAGTTCTTCCAAGGTGTTATAAGGATAGTGTGTTTACTACTCTTCTGGCCTATCTTCTGGTCTGTGAGTGACCACCGGCACTTTTTTCTGCCAGGGAACTGTGACCAGAATCTCTGCTACCTTGTGGCCACAAGCTCTGGTTTACTAGTGCTCATCCTGATCCTAAGACTGGGATGAGATCTGCATATGAACAGTGCAACAGAATCCTGCACCTAGTGCTGGCAAAGGGACCTCTATAATCTTGTCCTGATCAGTTTTCTAATTTACTGACTGTGGGCTGAGAGCTCTGGAAGCTGCTGTGCTGATTTAGATGTTCCCAAGGCCTGCTGTTGGTTTACCTGGGCTAGACTGCACTCTGCTCTCACCGCAGCACTATAGACCTTTCTTACCAACCTTCTAAGTTGTCTTGGACTGAAAAATTGTTACAGCCTGCCCTTTTTTGGGTTGTAAGGGTACAGGTAAATTGGGTATAAGTGAGGGACTACCTGTCTTTGTCTCAGTTGTGCTGTTTGTGGAAACTCAAAAAAAAAAAAAAAAGCAAAACCAAGATGGGTTTAGTTAGGATGTGGATATCAGTTATTGAAAGTGAGTAACTAACATGGTTACTTTCTTAAAAAAAATCTCAACATATTAAAACACAACTGTTTGCTTTGTATTTGTGAAAGGTAGTTGCATAATTTTGCATATGTTTTAAGAATTTGTGCTTAAGGCAGGAAAGAAACACTATTGAAACACTTTTCTATCATCTTTTCTGTAAACAGCTAATTGGAGTATGAGCTTGTTTTTCTTTCTCTAGGCAACAAATCTCTTGTAAATAGTGAAAAAGAACATCCTGCTCCTTGTTTGAGTTCCTTGTTGAACTCTCTTCTATGTTTGAGTAGGTTCATAGAATAGTGGACAGGAGAGTCCAAATTCGGTTTCCATAGTGATTTGTAACCTGATCTGTCAGTTACATCGCTCATTTGAGCCTTATTTTCTTTTTTGTTAGTGGTATAGCTCATTTTTTGCTACCCAGAATTTTGAAAAAAGAGCATTATTATAAAGTGCTTTGAAATTCTAAGTGTCTCAATATTTGGATGTTAGACCATCCAGTTAAAAAATTATAATCTACCTACAATTTCCTATTAAGGATGATGTCCTTATCTTTTGTTGAAAATTATTAAATTGCCTGTGGAAGTCCTTGTTCTGCATATAGGTATTTCTTGTGTTACAGACACTTGATTTTTAAAAACTCCTGTACACAATAGACAGTTTTATCCTGTTTCTCTGCCTTTGGACAGCAACCAAGCTTTCCAGAGTTGTAAGGGCCATCTAGTGGGTGGCTAGAATGAGGAGCTAATATAATATTCTTGCTTTATGATCACTTTTTTTAACCTCATGGAAGTTACTTATATGATATACCCCCTTTTCTTTGTCTTTTATTTCACAACTCAGTTAATTCCCCCTCAATCACTTTTTCAGATAGATAAACATATTCAAACCACCTTCCTTACTCTTTCTCTTATAAGTAAGTAATTATCTCAGGGACTTATTTTTTGTTCTGACTAGTTATCTAGTTGACTAGTTATTGAGTAGTTATCTCAGGGAATTTTTTTTTTGTTCTGAGTAGGAACCTCAAACCAATTATTAATTGTGATCAGTAGATATGTATTCAAAAAATGCGTTTTGAAGTAAAATTAAACAAAATAAAATCTAGTATCATTAAGCTCCAAAGGCCTTGAAAATGCTGACAAGTATCCCCCCCTTTTTTTTTGAATTTCGAGGAGTTTCCATTTATTTCCCAAGCTCCTAATTAAACATGATTTTGGATGTTGGCATTCAAAGTAATAATAAAAAATACATTCCCCAATTTTGTAGCTTTTCTGTTTGTTTTAATATTGGCATTACAGCATTTCCCCCCCATTTTAAATGTACCGTAATTTATATCATAGGTAAAATAGTAATGGACTGTTATGGACTAAACCAAAGACTTAACTACCATTTATAATACTTTCCATAATGCTTTCCAAAGGGAAGTATAATCAAGACAAATGACTTATAAATAAATTTGAGTATTTGTAAGGTGGAAAAATTCTTATACTTGACAATAGAAGTGAAATTTACAGGAACTTTAAAAATCAAGTCTTGGTTTAGCATATTGAGTGTTTTTAAATATATTTATTTTTAGTTTTCAACATTCACTTCCATAAAATTTTGAGTTACAAATTTTCTCCCCACCTTTCCCCACCCCTACCCCAAGAGGACATGTAATCCATATACATATTCATATTGAACCTATTTTCATATTAGTCATGTTGTAAAAAAGAATTAGAACCAATGGGAGACACCACGAGGAGGAAAAAGCAAACAAAAAAGAAAAAAAAGAAAGCAAATAATGTGATTTAATCTGCCTTCAGACTTCATAATCCTTTTTCTGGATGTAGATAGCATCCTTCCATCAGGAGTCCTTTGGAGTTGCCTTGGATGCTTGAACAGGTAAGAAGAGAGAAGACTTAGCAAGTTGGTCATTGTACATTATGGCTGTTGCTGTGCGCAGTGTTCTCTGATTCTGCTTACTTCATGTAACATCAGTTCATTCGAGTCTTTCTAGGTTTTTCTGAAATCTGCCAGCTCATCATTTCTTTTTTTCTTCAAATTTATTAATTTATTTGTTTTCAGTTTTCAACATTCACTTGCGTAAGTTTGAAATTTTCTCCCCCTGCCTTGCCCCCTCCCTCCCCGCAACGGCCTGCAGTCTTATATGGACTCTACACACACATTCCTATTAAACACATTTTCACATTAGTCATGTTGCATAGAAGAATTATGGTGAATGGAAGAAACCATGAGAAAAATAAAACAAAACATAAGAAAATAGTCTGCTTCTTTCTGTGTTCTGACTCTGTAGTTCTTTCTCTGGATGTGGATGGCATTTTGCATCATGAGTCCTTTGGAAATGTTTTAGATACTTGTATTGCTGAGAAGGACTAAGTCTCTCATAATCAGTCCTCACACACGTGGCTGTTACTGTGTATCATGTTCTACTGGTTCTGCTCACTTCACTCAGCTTCAATTTGTATAAGTCTTTCCAGGCTTTTCCGAAGTCTGCCTGCTCATCATTTCTTATAGCACAATAGTGTTCTATTACATTTCTATACCACAGCTTGTTCAGCCATTTCCCAACTGATGGGCATCCCCTCTTTTTCCAGTTCTTTGCCACTACAAAAAGAGCTGCTATCTGTATTTTTGTATATGTGGGTCCTTTTCCCATTTGTATGATCTCTTTGGGATATAACCTAGAAGTGATTTTGCTGAGTCAAAGGGTATACACAGTTTTACAGCCCTTTGGGCGTAGTTCCAAATTGTTCTCCAGAAATGGTTGGATCATATTGAGTGTTTTTAAGCTTAATCACAACCAAAAATGAATAGCAAAGGAAGATGGGACGATTGGCCAAGTTTTGAGTGCTATCATAAGCAGAAGAAAACACTTCCTTTTTTGTGATGTTGTATTATTATGACTCATTTCTTCAAGAATTTTGAAGTCCTAGATATATCAGTATCCCTGAGCTTTAACCTATGCTATGATGCTGACTTGCTATGTGATTACAGGCAAGTCACTTTCCATTTCCCGGGACTCAATATCCTACTGTAAAATGAGGGAGATTATGATCTTTAAGACCCTGTCTAACCCTATGAGTGTAAAATTTGAAATTTAAGTTATATATTTTGAGCTTTTGTCTATCATTTGAAAACTTCTATTTTGCCTAGAAGTTGTAAATGAAGACAAAGATCTTTCATTTTAAACATGGCACTACTCATTTTTAGATAATTCTTGGTTCAATTGATCCTATGGAGCTGGTCTGGATCTTTGGGTTTTTTTTTTAGAAGTCTGATGTTTTTTAAAATGCTAGACTGTGAGAGGCAGTGTATACACACACACACATACATATACATATATGTATGTATATATACACACTCACAGCTATCTATTTCAATCATAGTTGATAGTACAATAGACTTGGAGTCAGAAAAACCTTGGGCAAATCACCCAGCCTCTCTCTGCCTCATTTTCCTTGTTTGTCTAAATGAGAAGGTTGGATTTACTGGCTTCCAAGTCTTCTTCTAGCTCTAAATCTATGATCCTGTGCATTTACCTGCATTGTTTTTCTAGTTGCAGCAGTGTTCAATTCAGATAACTTTATTCTCCTTTATATTCTAGATGTCACATATATTTTTTAAACTGAGTTCAAGTGGACTTCCTCACCGTGAAAAATGGACCTGGCAGTTCTTTGGCCTGTTTGTTTAAGAATGGATTAGCTTAGTTCAGAGAGATTCAGTCAGCTCAAAGTTTGTAGTACTGAAAAGTCAACACTGATTGCCCTCCATCAGTATAATTGACACACTGCTGTGTGCAAGCAAAACAACCCAGTCAAGTGTCTTGCTGCTGTGTGTGTAGGCATCCTTTAGGAGAAAACATATTTTAACATAATTCAGCTGACATTCATAAGACCCTTGTATGGACAGAACATCAGGCTAAGTGCTAAGTGCTTTGGGGAATTAGGAAATGAATATTGAGAGGAAGGAGTAGATTCTGGCTGTGGGCTCATGGGGCCTGGGCTTGAGTTCTTCTGAGGCTTTCTGTCTGTGAACTTGGGTGAATCACTGGATCTGGGTGGGCCTTCATTTCTTAATCTTTAAAATGGGTTAAGTTAGACCAGATGGTTTTGGTGGTCCTTGTCATTTCTAACTATGATCCTGTGAGCCTCATGCAACTTAAATACTATACTACTAAGGGAAATAAAACAGATACAGAAAGAGAAGCCTTCAGGAAACAGGTTGGAGAGGAAGGTCATTCTAGGCAATGGCAATGATGTGAACAGAGACCAGGTAGTCAAGAATATTCCAGACATGTTCTGGTAGTCCATGATGACTGGAATATACTGTAAATACAAGGGCACTACTGTGAGGTAAGGCTGAAGAAATAGATTGGGGCCACATTATGAATGGTCTTGGGATTTGCTAATGCAATGCTAAAGAGTCTAAACTTTGTTTTGTAGGCAATGACAAGTTGAAGATATTTCTGCAGGGAAGTGTCATGATAATACCTGTTTATCAGCAAGATTATTTTGACAACAGATTAAGTTTGTAGCACGTGAGACCAGACTATAACTAGTGGATAGCCACAGTCCTACTGCTAGCCTCATGCTGTCAGGAGAAAGTAGTTTAGGGTGAATTGGAGGAAGGACACAAAATGGAGGGAGGTAGACTACTTAGTAGGCTATTGGATTAGTTCAAGAACTAATCCTGATTAGTTCATAGATCAGTGAGGGGCTGAGATTATGACAGTGCCAATGGGAAATTGGGGCCAGAGGCAAGAATGGTTTTGTAACTGATTAGATGATGGATCTGAGTGCTTTTGAAGATGATTGTATTGTCTCAGATCCCCTTGCCTGATTGTAAATTACATGACAACAGAGATAAAATATCGTGCATCTTCTCTACTCTTACTACCAAGATATGCAGTTAGTTAATGTTTATTGAATTGAATTGAGTAATTGAGAGGATAGTGAGAAGACCATTCATAGAAATATCAGAGAAAGAGAAGATTGAGGGATGAGAGAAAGATGAATTCAGTTTTGGATTTGCTAAATCTGAACTATCATTTGAACATCAGTTTAAAGGCAGTCTGAAGCTGGGGATCACTGTCTTGGGAGAAAGTTTACTCAAGTACTCAATTCACTTCTGTAATCTCATTGATTTGAGTGTTTCCCCCAGTGGTTCCTGCCCTCTGATTCTTTTGTCACTGTCCTCCCATGAGTTCATGACAGGGCTTAGATGGATACCCCACTTTCACTTGAGATTGCAGGGACAGCAGTGAGTTTTCCACCTGTTATATTTTGCTGTGGGTTAAACACTGAAAATATAAATTAGGGAATTATCCATCTAGAGCTAATATAGTTGATGTTGTGAAAGGAGATGAAATCAACAAGAAGAAAATTAAAAAAAAAAAGAGACCTGAGAACAGGGGTGATGTCTGTTTTTAGAAGAAAAGAAAAGTGAGTGAAGGCGGGGGGAGTCATTGAAGTGGAAGGAGACCTTGGAGAGTTCGATGCCAAAGTAGCTAAAGGAGAAGGGAGCTGGAGGAGGAAATGATCAACAATGTCTTGCTTATTAAGAAATTGTTTCCTCTCAAATAAGATGGAATGCGCATCTCTAGATAATTTCCTGGAGTTCTTTGCAGTCATCTGTGAAGTCAGTTCCAGTGGATTCACAGTTCTAAATGTAGATAACCGTTGTAGTTACTATCCTGAGAAAGGAACAACTAGAATCTTTAAGCTATGCTAATTCTCCTGAATTTGCTCTTGGGTTCTGATAACCATTGGGGTAGATTGTAATTAGTGTTATGGATTGTATTCCAGCAAATGATCAGCTATTTCTAGGCTTCTTAGGAAATCTGGATATGATGTTAGATTTTTGGGGTAGACAGCAGCCTTAGAGGTTTAGGTATGATGTCAGTTCCTGCCTAAGATTTTAATTATTTTCATCATCACTTTTTATAAAGCTGTTATTCTACTTTATGTATACTATATATGCTAATTTATAATTTTTCCTCTCTGACTTATAAAAGTGTCAGCATCTGGAAAAAGATAATATCTAATTTTCCTTTATAGCATTCATAAATAAAAATCTTAGCATAGAACAGACATCTATATATTTCTCCTGTTTCAATTTAACATAACAGATTGTAGATATGAAACATGAAACAATTCTATTTCAATGTTAAGCCTTATAAATCAGTTTTAAATATATTACTTATATATGATTATTTTAAGTTTGAGCCTATTTTTGTTTTTATTGGAGATTCAAATAAAAAACAAAATTGTTTATTTCATTTAGAATATTGTAGGGCATTGCATTAGAAAGATGAGAAAAACAGTAATCCTCTGTTCTGGTTTGACCATGAGTAGTTTATGTTCAGCTCCAGGTGCCATGTGTTAGGAAACACTTTTATATAAACAGGAAGACCTTCAGAGGACGGCAGCCAGACTTGTCAGAAATCTAGAGATTGTGCCAAATGAAGTTGAAGTAATTAATGACTGTTATCAAGTAGCTGAAGCTTGTCTTTTGGAAGAGGAATCAACTGTCATCTGCTTGTCTATAAAAGACAGTACCAGGAGCAATCGATGAAGACGCAGGCTTCAGGTTAAAACAACTGTTTAACAGTTGTAACTGTCTGAAAGTTGAATGAACTCCTGCCTCAGGAGGTCATAGATTTCTTATTGTACAGGAAATAGACAAGCAAAAGCTGACCCACTCAGACATATTTGAAAACCAGATTCTTGTTCAGGTGTTTTTTGGCCTTGTCCTAGATCAGCTTTTCTATATTCTTCTAACTCTGAGATGTGGTGATTCTACAGATCTTAAAAAGTTGTTAAAACTTTTCCCTGTGGCTTTATACAATGGAATGACAGAAAATTCTGCTCAAATAATAAAATTTAGTAATTCTTTTGTCTTATTACAATTAAAGTACGCTGCTATATTAAGGAAAGAACACTTTTCTTTGTAAAACAATACCATTTAAGAAAACTGAAACATTCTGAGGGAGAGGGAGAAACATTCTGAAGTCAGGATATAGCTTTTTACTTGGACCTTTATTCTATAAAAATATTAATGTTTTAATACCCTTCCTTATGTAATCTTTTTAAATATTAGAAATAGTTCTGTAGAATATTCTGGCTAACTATCACTTTGCAGACAATTGCAAATTCCCTAGATTTCTCTTTTAAAAACAAATCTAACCTAGTAATCTCATTAATTTGTTTTTGAAGTAAGAGAAAAAGAGTGATGCAACACCATTTATTTGAATGGAGCTCCTTGAAGAAAGGCGTTGACCAGTTTAGGAGATTAAAGTGATAATTTTCAGTGGATTTGATGTAGTGGGAAGACTATATCCATTTTGTTGATGCTGATACCTTGGGCACCAAGAGATTCATAAAATCCTGGCTTTATCAGTGGAATAGACCTTAGTGATCAGCATGGCCAATCTTTTAATTTTGTAAAAGAGCAAACAGTTCTCAAAGGGGTTAAACAACTTGCCAAGTCTTGTGGGTAGTTAAGTGAAACAGAGGTAGAATTTGAACCCAGTTCCTTTGAATCTAAATCTAGTTTCTTTTCAATACCTAGAGGTACCCTAAGACTGTGGTTCCTAAACTTTTTGATTTTATTTTCTTCTTGGTAAAAAAATGGTTAGTGCTCATCCTGCACATTTACATTTTTATATTTTATAAATTATATATATCCTACTATAGTAATAATATATTTTTTTAAGACATACAAAAATAGATACTGAGGACAAGATAAAGTTGAAGAGCAATATTTAAAATAATTTTACTTGATTTATTAACACTACATAAACTTTTGATCTTATTGAAATGTTAATATTTTATTTTATTTTTTATTTATTTAATATTTTATTTATTATTATTTATGTTTTTTATTCTGCTTTTATTCTGCTTTACTCGGTGACTTCATCTATTGCTCCTGGTACTGTCTTTTATGGACAAGCAGAAATAATAATAATTATTATTTATTTAATATTTATTTTAATTAGGGCTATGTAATTGGATATGCTTCATTATTTTCAAAAAGATTCGAAATAAGCAATTTTAAATTCTTTTTCTAAGTTCAGTTTAATTTAGTATTTGACTTTAATGGCCTCATGAAGATACATACATCCAGATGAAAGAAGCGCATCCAAATACATAGTAGATAATGGTTCTCATTTTTCAGCTTTACTCACCAGGTCTGCAAAAAAATTTTGTTCAGGTTGAGGTAGTAAAATTTGATCTTCCTTGATTGTTGATCATTTGTTCTTTTAATATGACCAAAATTTGAAAATAATATGCTATAAAACAATATTTTTGATATGTAGATTCCAAACCTATTGATATGCTTCATTTGGAAGATTTTTAAACAGGTTAGACAATTCTTTCTCTCTTTTTTTAAATTCACAGATACGATTTTTGTCCATAAAAGTTTAGTTTTAAAATATTTTGTTAATCATAATACTGTCATTATCTGGTTATCTCAAGTTACAGTATACACTAGGGGAAAGTTCATCATTAGTAATAATTAGAGTAAATGTAAATCTATATTTTAAATGATCTTATGGACAATTTTAAGTTCTTGGATTGATTTCTTGTCAGATCTGATTAAGTTGTTCTTTTTAATTCATAACATGACTGACAGTGAACCTCATATTAAGAATAAAAGTGCCATCTCTGCCATTTCCTTATTATTTCTTATGTTTTCATTATTAGCATTTTTTTTCCAAGGAATGTTTTTAAGCAACGTGTCCATTTTGTGAAAATTAGTTTAAACTAGGTCATACCATCCATAAATAAACTTATCTGGGCACATATAAACTGAGCTGTGCCAGGATATGCTGAAATTGAGTGAATGAATAGAAGGATACCTCTGCCAACTCCTCTGTCTTGTGGAATTCAGGATACCTTGAATGCCCTATATGATGTGTGATCATTTGACTGAAGCACTGAGTGAGGTTCTGTGTCACCTCATATATTCAGTACAACAAAGCTTAATTTCTTCCTTAGTTTTTTAAAAGACAAATATAAATAACTGCTCATATATTCTTCTTGTGCTCTAATGAATTATGCCTCTTTGAGGCATATATCTCACCTTAGAGAACTGACTTAAGGTATTAGAGTTGAGAATAGATTTGATTATCTGTTTCTTTTTATATTTTGAGTTCCAAGTTCTTTCCCTCCCTCTTTCCTCCTACCTTTGCCTGCTGAGAAAGCAAACAGTATGATATCAATTATATATGAGAAATCATGCAAAATAATTGTAATATTAGCCATATTTTTAAAAAATGCAAGAAAAATAAAGTGGGAAAATTACACTTCAGTTTGCACCCAGAGTTTGTCAGTTCTTTCTCTGGCAGTGGATGGCATTTTTTCATCATGAGGCCTTTGGAATTGTCTTGGATCTTTGTATTGATCAGAGTAGCCAAGTCTTTCACAGTTGATCATCATTACAACATTGTTGTTGCTGTGCACAGTGATCTTTTAGTCCTTCTCATTTGACTTTAAATCTTTAAAAAAATTTAAGTCTTGCCATATTTTTCTAGAACTCACCACCCTGTCATTTTTTATAACATAGTACTATTTCGTCACAGTCATATTCCACATTCAGCCATTTCCCATTCTTTGTCATTATAAAAAGAGCTACTATAAATATTTTTGTACATATAGGTCCCTTTGCTTTTTCTTTGCCTCTTTGTGATACAGACTTAGGAGAGGTATTAGCTGGATCAAAGGGTATGAACAGTTTTATGACTCTTTATGCCTAGTTCCAAATTGTTATCCACAATGGTTGGACCAGTTTACTACAAAGAGGTGTTAGACTCACTACCAAAGTGAAGGTCTACAGAGTTGTTGTGCTGACCTCATTGTTGTATGCCTATGAAACATGGACAGTCTACCAGCACCATGCCAGGAAACTGAATTGTTTCCATTTGAACTGTCTTAGGAAGATTTTGAAGATCACCTGGCAGGATAAGTACAAGACCTTGCTCGAGCTCAACTGCCAAGCATTCAGACTGTGTTTCAGAGTGCAGCTCTGATGGGCTGGACATGTTGTATGAATGCAAAATGTACACTTGACAAAAAGACCATTTTATGGAGAACTCACATGGAGCAGATGATCACGTGGTGGTCACAAGAAGCAATACAAGGATGCTCTCAAGGTCTCTCTCAAGAACTTTGGATTTGACCGGCAACATGGGAGACACTGGCACAAGACTACTCAGCTTGGCATGCCAACGTCAGAAAGGGTGCTGTGCTCTATGAGCAAAGCAGAATTGAGACAGCACAAAGTAAACATACGATATGCAAATTTGGATTATCCACCCCAAATATTCACAAGGACTATCTGTGCCCAACCTGTGGTAGAGCCTTCTGAGCTTGTATTGGTCTGATCAGTTACAATTGGACACACTGAAACTTCATTTTATCATGGTGATGTCATTTTGGTCCTCTTCAAAAAAACGAAGGACAACAACCAACCAACCAACCATGAGTGTACCTATTTTTCCCTCCATCCCCTCCAGCACTTTCCATTTCTGATAGGTATGAAGTGGTACCTCTGAGTTGTTTTAGTTTGCCTTGCTTTAATCAATGGTAATTTAGAGCATTTTTAATGACTATAGATAGCTTTGATTTCTTTTCCTGAAAACTGCCTGTTTATATCTTTTGACCATTTATAAATTGGAGAATTTGTTTTATAAATTTGACTCAGTTCTGTGCTCAGTATCATATACTATCAGAGAAACTTTTTGTAAAAATTTTTATCATTTCATTGTCTATGGTACCTTTTAGGAACATGTAATTTCTTGATGTCTCATGAAGTCAGTAGCTTCCACTTGCCCAATTACAATTTTTAAAGAATTAGTTTCTTCAGTAAGATTTTGTACTTCTTTTTCCCCTAATTTACCAATTCTGTTTTTAAGGAGTTCTTTTCTTCAGTGAATTTTTGTACCTTCTTTTTCCATTTAGTTTATTCTGCTTTCTAAGAAGTTCTTTTTTTCAATGAATATTTGTCTTTTTTTTTTTTTTTTTTACCATTAGGCTAAATTCTATTTTTTTAGGTATTTTCTTCAGTATTTTTTTACATATGTGCTTCTTTTACCAAACTATAAATAAGCTCTTCATACCTTTCTTGCATCCTTCTCATTTCTTTCCCCAATTTTCCTTTACTACTCTTAGTTCTTTCAGGAATTCTTGTTGGGCTTGAGTCCAATGAACATTTTCCTTTGAATCTTTGTTTCTAGCTGCTTTGCAGTATTGTCTTCTGAGTTTATGTCTTGGTCGTCCCTTTTACCTGTTGCCTTTTTTATGGTCAGATCATTGTTTTTTTTTTGTTGTTGTTCATTTTTCCAGCCTATTTCTTCCTTTTGAACTTCATGTTAATAAAATTGGGTTTTCCTTTCCTAGGAGTGGGGAGGCACTTTTTCAAGCTTCAGGCTTTTTTGTGCTACTGTTTTCAGAGCTATTTCTGGTGGTCTCCTGGCATCTCTGTTCCCAATGAGAATTCTTCTGAACACATTATGACACCATGCTATGTTTGCAAGAAGATTGGTATCATCAGACTACACTTCTGTCTAGCTGTGCATCCTTGTGAAAACCACTCAGACTCTTTGGGCTTCAGTTTTTTTTAATCTATGAAAATGAAAGGAAACAACTAGATGATCTACCGTACCCTTTCCTATTCCTGTGGTTAGTTCATAAAATCTTAACCCCATAGTGTTTTGTTCATATTATTAGTTCTATATCTGAGGATGCAGAGGATCATGGCATAGTGTTGCAGGGATCTAGGTCTGGTTTGTAGTAACACAATATATATTATATCTGTCTTTCTATCCATCAGTCTATTTGTCTCTTGTCTTCAAATGTCTAGATCACAGGGTTTACAGGTATTGATGACAGGTGCCTGTTAATCAGATACAACGTTGAGAGAAAGCAGTTTGTCAGTCAGTTCTCAATGTTTTTCATGTCGTTTTTGTGCAATATTCTTCTGATTCTGCAATTTTAGATCTTCCTAGGTTTCTCCAAAACTGTCCCTTTGTTCCGTTTCCCCCGTCCTGATGGGTGCTCCCTTAGTTTCTAGTTCTTTGCCACCTCATAAAGAACTGTTATGACTATGTTTAAATGTATGGGTCCTTTTTTTCTGTCTTTGATGCCTTTGGGGAATAGCCCTGATAATAATATTGCTAGGCTAGAGGGTTTGCACAGATTGCTCACTCTTTGGACATAGTTTTAAATTGTTTTTCAGAATGACTGGGGCAGCTTGTAACTCCACCAGTAGCACATTAATGTTCTTATTTCCCCCCAGTCACTCCCACAACTAATTTTTTTGAAAGTTAAATAAAATTTAAATTTAACTCAGTTAAATATTTTCTAATTATATGTAAAAACTTTTTACCATTCATTTTTTAAAATTTTGAGTTCCAAATTCTCTCCCACCCTCCTGCTTCTCTGCTACCTTTTGAGCCGGTAAGCAGTATGATTTTGATTGTACATATGAAGTCATGTAAAACATTTCTATATTAGCTGTGTTGCAAAAGAAAACACACAACACCCATCCCCTCCACAAGTAAAATAAAGTAGAAAAGTATGCTTCAATCTGCACTCAGAATTCATTTCTCTCTCAGGACATGGACAGCATTTTTCATCATGGGTCCTTTGGAATTGTTTTAGGTTGTTGTCTTGATCAGAATAGCAAATGTTTCACAGTTGATCATCCTTACCATGTTGTTGCTACTGTGTACAATGTTCTCTTCCTTCTTCTCACTTCACTCTGCATTGGTTCATACAAATTTTCCCAGATTTTTCTGAGACTGTTCTGCTCATCCCTTTTTATAGCACAATAGTATTTTATCACAGCCATGTACAACAGCTTGTTTAACAGTTCCCCAATTTATGGGCATCCCCTCAATGCTAATTCTTTTCCAACACAAAAAGAGTGAATATTTTTGTATGAATAGGTTCTTTTCACTTTTCTATGATCTCTTTGGGATACAGACAATTAGTACTGGTATTGCTGGGTCAAAACTTATGCCCAGTTTTATGATTTATTGGAAGTAGTTCTAGATTGTTCTGTAGAATGGTTGGACTGATTCACAACTCTACCAACTCTACCAATAGTAAGTAGACTAGCATCCCACTTTTTCCACATCTCCTCCAGCATTTATCCTTTTCTATCATGTTAGCCAATCTGATAGGTGTGAGGTGATATCTCAGATGGTGTCTCATATGGTATCTTGCTTTAATTTGCATTCTACTAATAAATGGTATTTTTTCATATAACTGTTGATCACTTTGACTTCTGTGAACTCTGTTCATATCCTTTGACCATTTTTCAACTGAGGAATGGCTCATTTGTCCTACTTCCCTTTATATTTGAGAAATGAAGCCTTTATCAGAGAAACTGGCTGTAAAATTCCCCCTTCCTCTAACTTTTTGTTTTCCTTCTAATTTTGGCTACATTAGTTTTGTTTATACAACCCCTTTTAGTTTCGTATAATCAAAATTACCCATTTTACTTCCTGTGAACTTTGGTCATAAATCCTTCCCTTTTCCATAGGTCTGACAGGTGCATATTTCCATTTTCCCCTAATATACTTGTGATATCACCCTTTATGTCTAAATCATTTATCTTTTCTGACGTTACCTTGATATATGGTGTAAAGATGTTATTCTGTGCCTCATTGCCTCCACGCTGCTTTCTAGTTTCCCAGCAGTTTTTGTCAAATGATGAGCCCTTATCCCAAACGCTCGAATCTTTTAGTTTATCAAATACTAGATGACGATGGTCATTAACTACTGTGTGCTAATCTGTTCCACTGGCGTACTCTATTTCTTAGCCAGTACCACATTATTTTTATAATTACGACTTTGTAAAATAGTTTGACATCGGATCCTGCTAGGCTGCTTTTCTTCACGTTTTTCGTTGGTTCCTTTGAGGTTCTTGACCCTTTGTTCTTCCAGATGAATTTTATTATATTTTTCTAGCTCTGTAAAATCACTCTTTGATAGTTTGATCGATACAACACGGAATAAATGAATTACATTCGGTAGAATTGTCATTGTTATTATATTGCCCCACCTACCCTGGGGTAATTAACATTTCTTCAATTACTATATTCTCCAAATAGTATTATACTCTCCAATTATTCTGTCTTGATTCGTGTGAAGAGTGGTTTGTAATTGTGTTCATAGGGTCCCTGAGTTTGTCTTAGCAGGGAGATTCGCAAATATTTGATATTGTCTGCAAATATTAATTGGAATTTCTTTTTCTATCTCTTGCTGCTGGATTCTGTTGGTGGTGCAGTTTATAGAAATGTTGATGATTTATGTGAGTTTATTTATTATTATTTCTTAACATGCAACTTTGCCAGAGTTGCTAATTGAATGTGTTTTTCACTTGATTCTCTAGGGTTTTCTAAGTATACCTTCATATTATCTGCAAAGAGTAATAGTTCTGTTTCCTCATTTCCTATTTTTATTCCTCCAGTTT
Organism: Potorous gilbertii; assembly: GCA_028658325.1. NCBI lineage: Eukaryota > Metazoa > Chordata > Mammalia > Diprotodontia > Potoroidae > Potorous > Potorous gilbertii. The sequence goes on from CM053770.1 coordinate 461,896,731, forward strand.
TTTTGTTGTCTTATTGCTAAAGCTAGCATTTTAAATACAATGTTCAATAATAGTGATGATAGCTAACATCCTTATTTCACCCTAGATCTTTTTGGGAAAGCTTCAGGTTTATTGCTGTTATAAATAATGCTTGCTCCTTGGTTTAGATATATACTGCTTATTTTAAGAAAGGCTCCATTGATTCCTATGCTTTCCAATGTTTTTTAAAAATAAGAATGGGTGTTTTATTTTGCAATTTTTTCTGCATCTATTGATATACTTTTATGATTTTTGTTGTTTTCACAACTATTAATTTTTTGTCGCCTTTTGCCAATTTGAGTGTGAAGTGGAAATCTCAGACTTGCTTCAACTTGTATTTCTCTAATTATTAGTGATAACTACATTAATAACTTCATCCTTTGAATACTCTTCCTATCCCTTGATCATTTATCTGTTGGAGGAATTTTCAGTTCTTGTTTTTATAAGTTTGAATTAGTTTCTTATAATATATCTTGGTTATGAATCTTTATCAGAGAAATCTTCTGCAAATACTTTTTGTATGTATCTTCTAATTTTAACTTCATTGGTTTTGTGTGTATTCAAATACTTTTAAATTTTATATGATTAAAGCTTTTTTATTGTTTGTCAGTCATGAAATGTTTCCCATCCATAGATTCAAAATGTAGTTTCTTTTTGCTTCCTCTGATGAGTTTATGATGTCACCTTTTATGTCTAAGTTATGTGTGCATTTGGTGGCTTTTCTTGGTATATGATATGAGATTTTTAGAGAAATATTTAATTGCTGTCAGATTACTTTCCAATTTTTCCAGAAGTTTTTAGTTGAATAGTGAGGCCTACCACAGTAGCTGGGGTGTTTGGAAACATTAAATACTAGGTTGCTAGGTTCATTTGTTCTTGTTATGTTATGTTACCTAATAATATTCCACAGACTGACTTACCTGTTTTTTAACTAATACCAAATCATTTTGATGATAACTGTTTTGTAGTATAGTTTTAGATCTCTGCTAAGCCCTCTTTTTTCTCACCCCCCCATAATTTCCCTTGAGATTCTTGACTATTTCTTTTTCCAAATGAATCTTTATTGTTTTTGTAGCTTTAGAGTGATATTTCATAGCTTATTTATGGCAATGATTAAATAAAATAATAGGTTATATTGTTGTTTTTATTATGTTTGCATAACCTCCCCATGAACAATGAATAATTTCTCTAATTATTTAGATCTGTTTATTTTTGTAAAATTTCTGTTTTGTAGTTAACATTCATATAGTTCCTGTGTGTTGTGGTAGATAGTCTCCCAAATATTTTTACATTTTGTTGTCTTTTAGATGGAATTTCTCTTTCTTTCTTTTGTGAATGGGAAAAAGATCTGGGGTTTTTTGATGATACACAGATATAGTTTATGTGCATTAATTTTGTATCCAACTTTCATCAGTTTATTAAATTGTTTCCATTAATTTTATAACTCTTTAGAGTTCTTAAGATAAGCTGTCCTATCATGTGTGAAAAGCAATATTTATTTTCCTGTGTGCTGCACGTATTTATTTTCTTGATTTTTTTTCCTTAAGGTATCACAAAAGCTAGTATTTCTAGTACAATGTCAAATAGAAATGGTTGTAGTGGGCATCGTTGCTTTATCCCTCATCTTTTTGGAAAAGCCTTAAGCCTTTTTCCATTACATGCAATGTTTATTCTTGGTTTTAGATCATTTAGATCATTATAAGGACAAGTACATTTTTGAATACTTTCTAATGTTTTTCAAAGAAATAGCTGTTGGATTTGTTTGAAGCCTTTTTAGCATCTATATAATCATATTCTCATTTTTGTCATTAATATGTTCCATTATGTTTATTGTTTTCCTTATATTGAACCAAACTTGCATTCATGGTATGAATCCAACATGATCATAGTGTACAATCTTTTCAATATGTTGTAGCCTGTTTTGCTAATACTTCATTTAATGTTAATGTTCTGTAGGAATACTGGTCTTCTGTTATCTTACTTTGTATTCTCCCTCCCTGGTTTAGGTGTCAACACCATGTAGAAAGTATTTAGTTGGATCCCTTTTCCTATTTTTGTAAACAATTAATGTAGCTTGTGATTAATTTTTCTTTGAATATTGATAGAATTTGCTTGCATTTGGTTCAGCATTTTTTCTTGGGAGTTCAATTATGATTCAATTTATTTTTTCTCATACTAAGTTATTTAAGTAATTATTACTTATATTAACCTGAGTATTTTATATTTTTGTAAGTTTTCATTCATTTTGTATTATCCATTTTGTTGGCGTATATAATTGGACAAAATAATTTTTGATGTTTGCTTTTGTTTTCTCTTTATTTGTTGGAATTTAAAAAAAAATTTTTTAATACAGTTTGGTTTTCCATTAAAAAATCATGGTAGCTATTTATTAGTTTTTTAAAATGAGCTCCTACTTTTATTTATTCATTCAATTATTTTTTTTGCTTTCAGTTTTAATTTCTTCTTTGATTTTTAATATTTCTTTTGGTGTTAAATTGGGATTTTTGATTTGTTGCTTTTCTAGTTTTTATTTAGTTATATGGCCAACTCTCTCTCTCTCTCTCTCTCTCTCTCCCCCTCTCTCCCTTTCCCTCTCTGTCCCCTCTCTCCATCTTCCTCTCCCCCAATTTATCCCCCTATCTGTCCCTCCCCTCCCCTTTCTTCCCCCCCTCCTCAATTTACCCCAGGGATTGCTTTAATTGCATCTCATATGTTTTGGTATATGGTCTCATTGTTGTCATTTTATTTAATAAATTTTCTGTTGTTTCTATAGTTTGCTCTTTTATCTACCATTATTTTATGGAAAGTACTTAATCTTTAATTAGTTTTTAATTCTTTTTTCAAAGATCTTTTTGTTGAATATCATTTTTATTGTATTGATTCCAGGCTCATCTCTATAGCAGTTGCTTCCCAGAATAATGACTGGGAGCATTGGTCTGGTAATATTACAACTACTAAAGCCTCTTGGTTTCAGAGTCCTGCACTTTTGCTGTTAAGGGTCTGAGCAGAAATCATGGTCAACGTGTCTTGATTTATCTAGTACTTACTACCTCCCATTCTCTCCCTTAGGGTGTCTTGTTCTCTTAGCTAGGGTGGCTTGGGACAATTATCTAAGCGTAATTTTCTATAGTTTCCATTTGTTCTTGTGACAGAATTAATCTTTTCTTCTGGAGTGGAATTAATCTCTTCTTTAGAGTTTTCTCAGCCCAAGATATTTCCCCATTGTGTTTGTGTTCTATGTACTGATATCACCAGCTTCATTTTCTGTATCTTGGCCTTTTACTTTGGTCAGACTACAGTCATCTATTCCTAGATGATGTAGGAAGGCTCTATTTAATCCTGAGTTTCATGGCTGATTCTAGACTCCACATTCTCTAGGAATTATCTAGTTTTGTTTCTTTACTGTGGTTCAGGCTAGTGTGGTCTGGGTTGGTCCATGACTGCTTGAATGCTGGGTTGATCACAGACTCCCTATTTGCTGGTTTGAGAATGGCTGTTTAGAGGCTGGTCCAGCTCTGTCTTCTGCCACAGATAGGGATGAAGTCGTTGTTTTGCTGCTGGGGCTGCTGGGTGCAGGTCTGGCCAGACTTCAGCTTTAGGACTGAGATCCTTGTAATTCATTCATTTTAGCCCCGTTTTTCTTCACTCGTAGCTTCTAATTCACAGGCTTCTGGAAGACTCTTTTTGGTAGTCCTTGAGCCACTCATTTTGGTTTTATCCTTGTCCTTTCTGGTACAGTTTTAGAGATTTACTGGGTGTTTGTGGGGGAGTTGCTTTCTTGTAGGAAGTCCTTACACACCAGCCACCTTTCCATCAGAGTCTTGAACTGTATCTTAAAGAAAAAAGGATCTGTATGAGGTGATAGTAAGGAGGGAGTACATTCTGGGCATATGGGAAATGGACAGTGCAAAGCCAGAGGTATGGGCAGCAGTATGGAGTGTTGTTTGAGGAACCAAGAAGCCAGTTTGCCTGGATCACAGAGTACAGAAGCGGGGAAAGTAATGTGTAATGACTCTGAGAGGTAGGTTGGGGCCAGTTAGTGTAGTTTTAAAAGCTCAGCAGAGACATTTTGTTCTAGAAGCAATAGGAAATCACTGGAGTTTATTGAGTTAGGGTGGTGATATATGGTCAATTCTGGGGGTTGAGTAAGAATTCAAAGCTGAGATTAATGTTGAAATTACACATCTGGGATAGTGAAAGGAGATGGCATCTTCAGCAGAAATTGGGGAGCTTGGAAGAGAGGAAGGATTGGGAAGAAAGAAAAGAATTTAGTTTTGCCCATATTGAATTCAAGATCTTTGGAGTATTCATTTTTGAAATATACAATAGACAGTTGGTACCCTAAGTCTGAAGTTAGGAGACTCAAAGATTTAAAGATTAGTGGTCCTATTGGTGTGGAAATTATTCTCTATACCTGAGTCTAGCACTCAGACTTAAAAAGCAACCGGCATTGCTTTGGCCCTTAGGTTTCAGTTTGCTTACTCCTGTTTTGTATCAACATAGAATTTTAACCAAGAGACTTTCTACTTTGGACTAGATGATTCCACATTTATGCCAAGTATCAGATGATATGAGGTTTTATTATGAAAACTTAAATTCTAAAAAAGAATGATGTACGTTGTCCTAACAGATGTTATCCTTCCCTTATTTTGAGCCCCCAAACATCTAATTAGCAAATTCACTCACCAACTGCCTGTTTATTCCTCCTACTGTCAACCTAATAATCTTTTTCTATGAACTAAAGTCTTATGCATTCCTGTCCATAAACATTTTTCTTTGTTAGCCAAATCAATTTAATATATCCAGGGACAGATACTAAGCTATCAAATGATTAGCCTTAAAATAGTAATCTAAACAAAATTCCTAATGATTCTTTTCCCAAGAGATTTTAATATTGGCCATAGTAGGACCTTTAACTACATGTATAGGATCTTTTTGTAAATGCTTCACTGCAAAGTAATGTAAAAATATATTTACTTGTAATTGATCAATAATCTTAAAATAAACATGGAAAAATAGAAGTAATCATTATGTCAAAACACCTTTATGTTATGGTAAAGAAAAGCATTGATTTCATGTCAGCATTTAATTCACTAGTGTATTTATTGTTTTGGTTCTTTTTACCTCTAAAAAAAAGAACAAAGTTACTGAGAATCTACTGCCTCTGCTAAAAACTTTTCAGATATATTTGATAGAAAGATTTTTTCCCCATTCTACTGCTTCTGCTTTTATCCTAGGTATATTAATGTTGCCTGTATAGAGGCTTTCAGTTTCACATAATTAAAGTAATCTGTTTTATCTTCTGTAATTGCCTCTATTATTTGGTGAAGAATACATCTACTCATAGCTTTGAGAGTTACATGATCTGCTTCTCTTCTAATATTTTAATAGCATGATCATTAATATTAAGGTCAGGTAACTGATTAGAACATAGTATGAAATAGTATAAGACTTGGTCTAATTTCTGCCAGAATTTCACAGAAAGTTTTTTTTTTTAAATAATTAGGACTTCTTCCTCCTGGGTAATTTATCTTTCCTACTTTATTAGACACTAGATTATTGAATTCTATTGTTTCTGAATCTCCCATGTCTGGATTGTTCCATGAATCTGTTTCTGTTTTTTTTTAAACAAATGCCAGATGATTTTGATCACTGCTGCTTTATAATATATAGACTGAGGTATGAAAGTACTTTTCCCTCTTCAGCCTTACGTCTTGATATCATTTCCCTTGATATTCTAGAGCTTTAGTTTTTCCAAATGAATTTTATTATATTGTGAAGTTCTATGAAGTATCCCCTTAGTAATTTGGTTGATGTAACATTAATTAATGCTAAAGTATTAATTAACTTTGATAGTATTGTCTTTTTAATTATATTAGCATGGCTCACTCACAAGCACAGACTATTTCTCGATCTATTTAAGTTCTTTATTTTTGTTAAGGAGCACTTTGTAATTGAATATATATAAATTTTGTGTGTTGTGTGTTTTTGGTGGGTTGATTCCCTAGGTATTTCATACATTTTGTAGTTTCTTTGAAATAGGATTTTTCTTGCTACTGTTGCTTCTTGGATTTTGTTATTTATTATATAGCTATGTGATTGTTTTTTGAAGGTTTATTTTGTAGCCTGAAACTTTGCTGAATTTATTATTTTCTCTGTATCTTTTCTGATTCCCTAGCATTTTCTAGATATACGTCACATCATCAGCAAATAAGCGTAGTTTTATCTCCTTTTTACCTATCTTTATGCCTTTAAATTCTTCCTCTTATCTTGTTGCTGTTGTTAACATTTTCAGAACTATATCAAATAATAGTGGGAAGAGAGAGGGCATCCTTGCTTTATATTTTTGGGTTAGGGTCTAGTAGTACACTTCTTTGTATATGATGTTTGCTTTTGCTTTCCGGTAGATGCTCTTTATGATGTTAAAAAAAATCCCTCTGTGCCTATACTTAGCACGATTTTCAGCATAAGTGACTGTAATAATTTGTCAAAGGCCTTTTCTGAATCTGTTGAGAATCATATGTTTTAGTTATGTTAATTGTTTTTCTACTATTGAATAATCTTTGCATCTATGGTATAAAAACAACTTGCTCTTGATGAGTGCTTAAATAAATCATTGTAGTCTCTGACAACATTTTGTTTACAATTTTTGAATCAGTATTTGTTAATGGTATTGATCTATAATTTTCTATGTTTTATCTTTCATTGTATTCTGACTGTTTCATAAAAGGATTTTGGTGGTGTACTTCCTCAGTTTTTGAGAATAACTTGTGAAGTACGAGTATGAATTGTTCTATAAATGTTTGATAGAATTTTCCTGTTTATTCATTAGGACCAAGAGTTTTTTGCATTCGTAATTCTTTCATAGCTAGTTACATTTCTTTTTCTAAGATTGGGTTAAGACCTCTGTCTGCTCTTCTGAAAGTCTAAGTACTTTATATTTTTAACCCTTTTGAAATTTTATGTTCTCAGTTTTGTTCGCTGTGTATAACATGTGGTGGTTATTTTTGTTCTGACTTTCTTGTGATTTCATCTTATTTCATATATTATAGATTTAATTTTCTGCCCTCTTTTTAATGGTTTATCATTTTATTAGTCTTTTAAAATGAGCTTTTTAATTTATAATTTCTATAATTTTGGGGGCTTCCAGTTTATTTCTTTTCCAGTTTTTAATATTTCCTCTTTTGTGCTTTTTAAAGGTTTATTTGTTGGCGTTCTCATTTTTAAAAATATACATTTAATTAATTCTCTCTTTTTCTGTTTTGTTTAATGTATGTTTGTAAGGATATAATTTTTCCTCAGAGTACTGCTTTAATGGCTTTCCAGAGTTGTGGCATGTTGTTTTCAGTTTTTTCACATAATTATGAATTGTTCTATGATTTTACTCCATTTATTATTTAGGATTTTATTGTTAAGTCTCCATTTGTTTATGTGTTTTTTGTTTGGTATCAATGACTGTTTTTATTGCATTATGATCTGTAAAGGATGTGTTTACCATTTCTTTTCATATTTGCTCATTTATCTTTTCTCTGGGGTTTTGCTTATGAGTTCCTTTTTCTTTCATGTTTTTATATAGTTAATTTTTCTCTGCTTTTTTTCTTTCTTCCTTTTAACTAGTCCTATTTATTTTAAAATTTTCATTTTTATACCCTTTTTTTTAGAGAGGATTACTCCCCTTCATTCTGTTCATTATTCATCTTCTCTTTCTTCCTATTCTAAACTCTCATTCTGTAGTTCATGGCTCATGTTTCTTTCTGTTCTTTGTATTCCTTATGGAATAAAAACTTCTGAGTTATCCATTTTAGTCTCTTTCTATGCAGTTTCTTCCACTGCTTTTTAGAGCTTGTCTTTCCATTTTGCCCCATTCCCAGAAAAATGCCAGTTCTTCAGACTGAACAACATGAGAGGTAGAGTCAAGATGTGGAGTGAACACCAGCACCTTGGCTTCAGCTACCTCAAACTCACTTCTACAGTAACTTGGAAAATGTATCAAAGTGAATTCTGAGTAGAACAGCCAAGAAAACAGTCAAAGTGACCAATTTTTCCAGACCATGGAAACTTAGGAAGATAGAGAGCTATGTGGACATTGAGGTGGGGGTGGCTAGAGCACAGTGCAGCAGCAGAAGTGACTCCAGGCTGTGGTGGTGGCAGTAGTCATGATGAGAAGTGCCCAAGGACATAGGGGGATGGAACCTCTGGGAAGAAAGCGATCCCAGGAGATCCCTTATACTGGCATTAGGAGTAGAAATGGGTGCTATCTAGTAGCACTGTCACCCATTATCTAGTTCTGGGTTACTTTTTTTAGGTCAGAGGGGAGTGGTTGCAGCTCTGAGGGAGCAGGGACCCTATCTGTGCAAAGAGTAGGGTACAGAGTGGAGGGTAGAACCTTTTCCTTGATCATACCATTTTAGAAGCACTGAAAACTTACAGGCCCGCCAGAATGAGCTGTAACAGCAGAAGGATATAAAAGACAAAAGCTCAAGCCAGATATCTCTCACCATTCCCAGAGATGAGCAAAGCCCAACTCAAAAATAAAGTCTAAAGTCAAAAAGTAAGCTTGGGAAAAAAGAGCAAATAATACTGTGGCGACACATACTCAGTACAGAACCTCAAAACATCTACCAGTAAAACCTCAAAGAAAAGTGCAGATTTGACACAAGCCCAACAAGAATTCCTAGAAGTGTTAAAAAGATTTTTAAAAAGAGCATAGAAATGAGTTTCTAAATCAATTAAGAACAGTAGAGGAAAAACTGGGAAGAGAAATGAGAGCTATGTAAAAAAATTATGAAAAAGTTTAATAGTTTGGTAAAAGGATCATGGGCAGCTAGGTGGTGCAGTGGATTGAGCACCAGTGCAGGAGTCAGGAGGATCTGAGTTCAAATCTCACCTCAGACACTTGACACTCGCCAGTTGTGTGACCTTGGGCAAGGCACTTAACCCCAATTGCCTCATCCTGGGTCATCTTTAGTCATCCTGATGAATATCTGGTCACTGGGTTCAGACGACTCTGGAGGAGAAGTGAGGCTGATGACCTGCACAGCCCTCCCTCACTCAAAACAAAGTCAAGTGCAAGTCATGTCATTATTTCTCTGATGGCATTGACTTCTTCAACAATGAAGGACGAACACACAAAAGGGGCAGACGAGCATACACACACACAGACACACTCAAGAAAACAATTCCTTGAAAGCCATGATTGGTAAAAGGGAAAAGAGCTACAAAACCTCCCTGAAGAAAATAACTCTTTAAAAATTAGAATTGGTCAAGTGAAGACACAAAGAAATCATAAAACAAAGTCAAAAGACTGAGAAAAAAAACCCAAACAGGTGACAGGACACTGCCCCATGGCAGGATCTATCTCACCTCAACATCCCATGGTATGCATCCCACCACTAAACCCTTTGGCTCTTTAGTTTCTGTCCTTTTGCCTCAAAATCTCCTTTCTGGGTCCCTGCCTTTCCACACCCGTAGGTTCCAATTGCCTGTAGGAGCTTTAACTTTTCCCCTTCCAGAGGTAGAATTGAGTGAGTGATCTTTTCAAATCCCATAGACAACACCCAGTGCAAAGTCCCTATCTCCTTCACACAATAGTCCTCTTTAACTTTAGAAACGTTGATCGGTGAAACCTTCTTCCACCACTAAAACACGACCTATTCCTTTTCCCCCTACTCTTTTCAACCCCGCCCTTCTCCCACACTCCTGTAGGTTTTTCTCTTCCTGAGAAACTACAGGTGTCACCTTTCCCTCTTTACTAATCTTTAACTTGACCACAGTACATTACATACTCCCCTCTATCCTTTCCTCCCCTCCTCTCCCTTCCCCTTCTCTATGCACCCTTCCATTATGTAATGGAGCTCCACAGAAAACATTGATTCACCTGTAGGCACGATGCTGAGAGGTTGTGTCCATAATGCCCCAGGGCCTATCTCTCCGCCAGTACCTCTAGCTGACTTTAGCTTTTACCCTTTTCTTGTGTGATCTCTGCTATTCCACTGTTGCGGTTGCTGTTTCTTGGCAGCTGTATTAGTTCACCCCTCCTGCATTTCTGTTATCTGGTGTGTTCAAGAAGCAAATCATCTCTTCAAGAATGGTTTTCCTTTTAAGAATGTTTCAAACATTTCCTTATTATTGAATATCCATCTTTTTTTCATTTATGCTTAATCTCGTATTTGCAGGGTGGCTCACCCTAGGCTGCATCCTAAATTGCATTGCCCTACTGAATAATATGTTCTTGTGTTATCTGGTGTGACCAAAATACTCTTATGCTATTTCAAGTTTTTTTCCTTTGTACTTGTTGGAGGCTTGCAAAATTTGTGGTTTCTGAATTGAATTGTTAATTTTAAAAACTGTGTCTGGGAGTTTGCAGCCTTGGGCCTTTTTTTTTTTTTTTACCCCTGGAGGCAATCTTTGGAGTCCTTCAATTGGCACTTTGATTTCTTTGTCCAGAAGTTCTACGTTGTTTTCTTGTGTTATTTTTGCAAGATAGTGTTCAGGTTTTTGGACATGTTTTTCTGAGAGATTTATACTCCTTAGGTTTTCTCTATACATCCTGTCTTTGAGATCTGTATGTTTTGTTTTAATGTTGCTAGTGTTTGTTTCTTCCAAATTATCCTTCACTTCTGTGTATTTGTATTTTCAATTGTTTGCATTCTCAACTATTTTTCTTTGTGAGACTTGCAATTTTGGGTTCAAGTTTTCTCATCTGCTGTTTATTTCTGTTGTTTAAGACCTTAAATCCTGCTCTCAACAATGCTTACTTTTCTTTTAAACTTGGAAACAGTATGTTGTGGTTCTATGCTCTAAAATATGTCACGTGGCCATCTGTCTCATCAAGTGTTGAATCATTTTCTTTTATTTGGCATTATTTATTCATCAATGATGCCTGAATTCATATATAAGTTGGAGCTTGAATTTTCATCAGCTATTAATGTTTTCATTGTTGGTTTATCTGCTTGTGCTCAAGGTCGTTGAGTTTTCTTCCTCCTTCGATCTTTGCTAATGTGTCTTTTTCTCCTTGTTTTCTCCTGTTGCTCACATGTTAACACCTTTCCTGTGATGATAGTTTCCCTGGGAGCTGGATCTCAAAGTGTTTCAGCCTCCTTCCAGGCTGGGCAGTTCAGGGTTCACCAGCCTAAGTCTCTGTCCTGGCTGATTTTTGTGGCCCTAGGTGGGATGCTAGTCTCTTTTCCTTTAGGTTTAAGGGACTCTCACACAGCCCTTTACCCCTGCTCTGTCACTCTCACAGTGCCCTCTTCTTTTGCTTCATAGTTCTCTTCCCTGGCAGTATAGAGGGTTGCCACGCTGCTATGTTTTTGCAGCTTGGCCTGATTTCTGTCATTTTCAGTTTGGGTCATCAAGGATGAGTCCGAGGTCTGGGGTTGAGCTCTAGTTCAGACATGTCTTGCCCCTTTCCCATTGTTCCTCGTTCTCCTGCAGAAATCTTTTGCTCCAGAACGCCACTAGGGTGCTCACTAAGGAGATCTTAGCAGATTTTTGCAGTTTGGAGCTTCAATCTCCATTGTGGAATGTCTGTGGAAAAGGAAGGAGTAATTGGGTTTTAGGCCCAAGGGTTGGATTGGCTAGTACAGCCTTGCTGCTGTAAGTGTGATGGCCATTAGGGAGGTGTTAAGTGACCTAAGGTTAAGCAGTAGAATTCATAGAGTTTTATACTTTCTTTTGGTTACCCCAAATCATGGATACAGTTGAAGTTGCTTTATCTCTTAATTTTTGGTTCGAGAGGTTATGAGGATCAGAGGACGGGTCAAGTCTGTCATCTTGTTGGTCATGTGGCTCCCAACAGGTGCATTTATTTTTATATTCTTTCTGAAGTCAGTCACAGAATACTGCAATGACCACTGGATCCTTGGATCAAAAGAACTTCCTATCCTTGTTCTGCTCCTTACTGTCTCCATGACCCATGGGCCTTAGTTTATTAGGCTGTAAAGTGAGACAGTCGGACCAGCTGACCTGTGAGGTTTCTGCAGTTCTAAATCTTTTATGTCATGATCCCAAGTATGAGGGATATGAAACACTGGGGGGGGGGGGGCGGGGTCAGGGAGATGGAGACTAGAGAGGGTAATTATTAGTTCACTGGGTTTTAATTTGTAGGGCTTGAAGCAGGCTATGTCTCAAGTTTCTTATCTGGAAAAATGCCCAAGGAGACTCGGTTGAAAAGTAGTGTATCCTTAACCATCAAAGGGAAATCTCATGGATGGTATTCCACGTTTCTGGCATTACATTATTCTGAAAAAGCGAAGTCATTTGTTTCAGAATATTATTTCTCTGTCCAGCCTGGGCCTGTGATGCTCTATGATGTCATGGTGGTGTCTCTGGAACTTTGTTGGATAGAATGACATCCGCTGGGTTTCATTTTGCAGTTATTAATATTTTAGCACTTGGATAAAAATAAAAACAAGGGGTCTCAATTTACTGTGTGAGAACACTGGTCACATGTGTGAAGTCATGCATGTGACATGAGCAGCAAAATAGTTTAAAGAACCACTACAGCTTTAAATGGCCATGAAACGGGAAGGGGAACATGTCTGTGTGTGCTTCCTGGAGATTACTTTTTATTTTCTTAGCCTAACGTAGATGTTATAAGCTTTCTTGGAAAGAGTCAAGTAATTAAAAATTTGAGAAATCTCTATAACCTGTCTTTGCATGTTGCAACGGACCTGAACCTAGATTTAATGTTATTATTGAAAGCTGATTTTTAAAAGGATTACTTTGTTTAAATGGATGTTGTTACTTATCAACTATTCTTGAGTTGCATTTTTAAATAAGAGCAGTATCTCCTGCCTGAGAGTTAACACATTTATACATTTTAAGGACTTGGTTCATTTTGGTTTCAGTGTAGTTTGTCTAACCAGCAATGATACAAGATTATTATTATAGAATAATTTATAATCTGTGATCTATAACATGTAATATCATATACTTTTTATAATAACAGTCTCAAAGGCCAGGCCATTGTCTATGTTGTGAGGGGAGAGGGTCAGCATCCAAGTAAGGGAATGTTAGCCTGGGTAATGTATATTGCTGTGGTAGCTTTGGAGGCTGGGCACGAATTCTGAAACACTGGCTGGTTGTGCTCTGGTGATACTACTGATTAGCTAACACACCCTGGCCATTGGGATGAAACTGCTTCTCTGGATCTAAGAAATAGACAGGATAGCACAGGGTTATAGGCTGGTCCTGCTGGGATCCATTGAAGAAATCAGCTTGATGTGAGTAAGCAGTTCTTTGTGTTCTGGTAGCATAAAATGGTGAGTGTCACCAGAACAAATCAGCAATGCTAAAGTCACCATTGCAAAGTCTTAGGTGGAGGGTGGGGCTTACCTAGGCAAGTCATGAGTGTGTATGAAATGAATTGAAAATATGAATCCTTTCATTAGACACCTGTACTTTAACACACTTGGGAGAGAATTTCTCCAGTTCTAAGCACAGACTTCATGCTGCTTTTGTCCAGGAAAGATCTTCAGCTTTAAGTCATACTGTCGTTTATCGCAGACCAGTTTACCAGTTGAGTATCTGAGAAAAATGACACTATCAGGAAATATCCCTAAGGACAGGCATCAAATACTACCTTGACAAAAGCAACTTAAGAGAGCTATTGAAGGTCTGTAGAAAGGTATTGGAAGAGTACAGCAAGATCTAGCTGACAAACTAGTAGAAAACACAGCATTGCCCAGCTAAAGGCAGTAAACCAGAATTGTGTGAAAAAATTTCCAGTCTGCAACTGAGAGCAAAAGTCAAAAGGCTAGAGTATATAAGAGGTCCAATCAGTCCAAGAAACAAAATAAATAATTCAACATTAATCAAAAACTGTTACAGTGACTTGAAAAGTAAAGAAGTCAGGAGTTAGAGAAAACCACAGAAGAATGAGGAGATGGAAGATTTCTGGTCATTGGTATAGTTCTAAGAAATACAAAGGGCAAATTGAAGGTTGGCTCCAATAAGACACAACTTGTACTCCTTGCACACTGTTAGCATAATTAAGGAAAGAGCTGTTAAGTCAAGTGAGGTGATCAAATGCTGACTTCTCTGTAAAACTAGAAAGTGGGAGGGCTAAATAGGATCTAGGATTATTAGCTCATATGCTTCATGGTGGTTCATAACTTACTAGAAAAGCACTCGAGAGCTTTCTTTCTCAGATGCAAGACGATCTCAGTTTTCCTAATGGAAGGCACCCTATATCCATTACCAAAAGATGAGAATGCCAGTGATTCCTATAAATATAATCCAGTTACATGTTTGTGTATTTTCTACAAAGTATTCAAAACTTGGAGCCCCCCCCCCTCCCCCCCGCCTCAATCTGTAAACATTTAGAAGAAAACAACAGATTGGTTGAGGAACAAAAAGGAGAATACCAAAAAGTTCCACAAGCATAAAATACAAATTGTTATTCATTTGGTAATTATGGAAAAAACTGTCTGTAGGCACCACAACATTTATGTTGCCTTTATGGAATTTTGTAAAACCTTTTTCTCAGTTCCATCCTCATGATACTTATCATGTGTTGCAAATATATAAAATAGCTCTGAGTAGAGTTAGAAGATAATAGACTAGAGGATATGTTGGCAGCAGGGTGGCATAGTAAATAGAGGGCTGGACTTGGGAGTCAGGAAGACCTGAGTTCAAATCCAGCATTGCCACTAACTGTGTAACTCTGGGCCTGCCATTTAACCTTTCTTTCTCTTTTTTTCTCATTTGCAAAATGAAAAAAAAACACTCTACTTCCAGGATTGGAAGTAGACAAAATAATATTTATAAAGCACTTAGCAAACCTAAAGTGCTATATAAATGCTAGCTATTATTTTTTCCACATGGAAAATAGTTTTTTTAAAAAAAATATCACCAGTACAATAGATAATATTAAGAACAATTGATATAAAACAGTATTTTTCAAGGAGACAGTTTAAGATTATTATGGTTTTTTCTAGCATTAATTTTTTTAATCATTTTTCTTAAGTAGAATTAACTATGACTTCCAAATGAAAGATAACAAAATTGTCTCAGTGTACTTGGATGGTATCAGGCTATATGTCTTAACTCTTCTTCAGGGGGTACCCATAATTTAGGGAATAACTGAACACATTATGATAAATGAATTTGATGAAATACTATTGTGCTCAAAGAAATGAAGGGGATGGAGTCAGAGAAACCTGTGAAGACTTGTATACACTGATGGAAAATGAAGGGAGCAGTATTAGGAGAACATTTATACAATAATAATGGTACTGTAAAAGACAAATAACCTTGCAAGACTTAGTAACTGAACAACATAGTTACCAATTACGGTTCTGCGGACCTATGATGAAACATGCTATTCATCCCCCCTCCAGATAGAGGCAGATGAGGATTTTTTGTTTTTAGAAGAGGGAAGGAAGGAACATGGCTATTGCAGGAATTTATTTTATTTGACTATACATATTTGTAATCTTGTTTTGTTTTTCTTGCTTTCTGAGGGGAGGGAAGAAAGGGAGGGAAGGTGAGAAAGAAAATAATGTGAACCTGAAAATAAAATGAATTTTGAAAAGTACTTAAATACCGCTCCCCCAAACCCTCAACTCTTAAGATACTTTACCTAAGTGGAAAGAATACCTCGGGATAGCATTTTCCCTTCCCCCCTCCAAGTATTCATGGGGGAATGGAACATGTAGGACTGCTATATTTTGCATGTGGGGAGAAGAAACTTCTGAATTCAGAATATTTTCAATAAATATTTATTTAAAATGGTGTGTTTGTGTGTGTGTGTGTGTGTGTGTGTGTGTGTGTGTGTGTGAAACTCCTTCATTTCATGGTATTTTCTCCAATGATATAAAAATGCCACTTGGTCTCATTAAGTGTAAAACTCTTAATGCGGGTCAAGGTAAATGAAAGCTTTGATCATGAATCTCAAGATCACTTTGAAGCAATAGAGAAGGGTGATACTTGCAACAACATTCATTGCTCTACTTGAGGCAAGGAATTGTGAGCAGAAAGCTGTCAAGAGAAGTCTATGGCTGAATATGCTAAGAATTTACTGGCATCTTGAGATGAATGAATGAGTGATGAATGGATGAAATAGTTTTTTATTTAAATTTTTTTCTAATATGAAATTTTTTAAAACTTTTTTTTTTAAATTTGAATTCCAAATTCTCTCTCTGTTTTCTCTCTCCCCGTTAAGGTGGAAAGAAATTTTATATATACATGTGCAATCGTGCAAAATATATTTCCATATTACTTATGTTGTAAAAGAAAACACAGACCAGAAAGCAAAAACAAGAAAAATTAAAGTTAAAAAAAGTATTCTTTGAGCTGCATTTAGATGATTGGATGTAGTGGACTTACACCAGTCTGGACAGTACCACTTAAGTATAGGAGTTCTTGGTCACTAGTATCATAATCCTTCTCTTCCTCCTCATCAGCAGTAGGAGCAAGACAGTAATTGGGAAAGTGTCTGGGGTTATACATGTTTGGGACCCTGGGGGTGGCTAAATATAGTAGGCTCTCTTTAATTAGGGCATTATAGCTCCAGGGATATAGTTCCCTCAGTAGCAGAAGCAGGGGCAGGGTGCCACAGCAGGAAGTTGGGAAATCAAGTTTGAATGAGAACATATTTAAAGCTATTAACACCTAGTTTCAATGGATACATTTGAAGCTATAAAATGGACCAAAGATATTTGAAAAGTGTCTTAACAGAAACCCATGCAATATTAATGAAAAATAGGACCCGTCGTCCCAGTACAGCCATAGAGAGGTTGGCACTTCTTTATCAGAAAGAAGAAGATGGATGATGAATGGACAAAAATCTACAGAAATACTTTTGGAACAAGCTGACATCATATCACAAAGCAATGTCATCTCCTTCACCCTCTTCCACTTAATAAAAAGATCAAAAATATTTTACCTCTAGTTGAAATCTATGCACCAGCCAAGGCCCAAGAATGAAATCAAAAGGTGTTTCACAGTTACTATCTGGATGAACTTAGCTGACAACATATTGACAGAGAAGCACTGAAAAATGGCTCTTTGGCTTATTTTTTGTGTGAAAATGAAGAACTTATAAAGATAATTCATAACTAGGTAATTTCTACCAGAAATTACAGAAGGGTCATCCTTAAGTATCCTGGATTTAGTGATCAGTGTAGATTATGTAAAGAAAGGATAGACACTGCAACATATGCAGGGCTATAAAAATGCCTACCTAGCTAATACTGGTATGAATTGGTGGCTAGAATTATATTTTTAAAATTAATTTTTCTTTACTATAAACTTCACAAACATGAATATTTCTGTGTACAAAGAAGAACAGGAAGAAAGGACTATATATAAAATTCTAAATTTCTTGTGTACAACTTGTTTTTTTAGAGTAGCTAGGCAGTTTAGGTGGCATAATTGATAGGGTGCTGGCCTTTGGGTCGGGAAGACTTATCTTTGTGAGTTCAGATCTGGCCTCAGACACTAGCTGTATGACCTTGGGTGAGTCACTTAATCTTGTTTACCATAGTTTCCTCATCTGTAAAATGAACTAGAGAAGGAAATGGCATACCACTCCAGTATCTTCACCAAGAAAACCCCATATGGTCACAGGGAATTGGACACAACTGAACAACATTCAGTCTAACCTGACAGCATCAACACTTTCCCTGGGGATATGTGTCCCTTTCTGATTGTACTGTTCTCTTCTATTTATTTATTTTCAAATGTTTCATTGATGGTGTTTTTTTTACAAGACCATCACTATTATCATCTCCTATGTTTCTCTCCACCCTTAAAATTCCCTGCTCCCCTCAAAAAAAGAAGTGCCCCCTTGCCTTGTAACAAATAATCAAGCACAACAATTCCACACATTGGTCATGGCTGTAAATGTCTCATTCTGCGTGTCTGGTCTATCTATCCCTTCTCTACCAAGAGATGATAGCATGCTTCATGTTCAGTCTTCTGGTGCCCTGATTGTTTGTTGATCACAGTTCTTAATTTTAAAATAATTTTTCTTTGCATTATTGTAGTAATCATATAAATTGCTCTCCTGGTTCTGCTCACTTTACTTCGCATCTGTTCATACCAGGCTTCCTAGGTTTCTCTGAATCCCTTCCTTTCCTCATTTCTAATCTGTTATATTCATGTACCACTTTTGTTTGGTGATGATGAGAATTATACACCAGAAGCTCAATGTCTTTCTTGAGGTGATAGATGATAAATGTCCATACTGCAAATATCCCAGAGAACTTAACCAGTAAATTATATTTTAAATATTCTTTCCATTCCCCTAGGTTTGCAATCTCAATTTCATCCTTGATACTTTACTCCATTCAGTGCATATATCCACTGGGTTGTCAAATCTTGTCTTCTCTTTCTCCACCATATCATTTCTGTACATTGTCTTTTCTTCACTCACATAGCCACCACCCTAGTTCAGGTCCTTATTATTACCTCTTGCTTGGACCATTGCAATAACTTTATAATTTGTCGTCTTGCCTCTAGAGAGGCTATCAGCTATCATAATTTTCCTAAAGCACCAACCTCATCATGTCATCACACACACTTAACAAACCCCAATGACTCTCTATGCCCTCCAGATTCAATATCCACTGTTTGGCATTTAGAGCTTTTCACTACCTGGACCTTCCCTGTTTTTCCAATATTCTCTTCTGTACACTCTACAATGGAGTCGTACTGATGTATTTGCTGTGCTTCATGCTTCTATCTATCTTTTTATAATATATACACATACATATATACATATGTGTGTATATATGTGTTTATTACCCACTAGAATGTAATCCCCTTGTGGACAAGTATTATTTCACATTTTTCTTTGTATCTTGTACTTTGCACAGAACTTAGAACATAGGTAGATACTAATTAAGTGCTTGTTGTGATTAATTGCTTGAGTTCTTTCCATGGACAAGACATTTAGCATCTCACAGTCAGTATTCCTTATCTGTAAAATGGATGTTATACCTTGGAGAGTTGTTAGGACTAAACAAAGATTATCTATATAAACTTTAAATAATTATTGAGTACCTGTCATGTGTATTATAACTTATACTATGTTATATGATTATGTCAGTAGTTACTGTTATTTGTGGTTTATGTAGGAGGTTTTCATAATTTAAGGTTAGATACAAAGAAGAGGCTCTTTGTGAAATTGTTACTTAGAATCTGTGCCTGTTTTTTGTAAGATAGCATTCACTAGGTTAGCTGGGACTTAGTTAATGCTGATATCCCTAGTAAAATAAATAACTTTTGGCTCTTGCTTCCATAAAGGTAGCCAATAATGACAGTAACCCCCTAAATGTTTAGTTTGGTTTTATTTAGTCTTTAGGAATCATCACTGGGTTCCCTCATGCCAGATAGACTTTTTAATAAGCCTAGCCAAAGGAGCATGTCCTATGTAAGATTTCCATTTGGTAATTCACCAAGACCTTGGACTTTTACCCGTTGTAGACATTTCCATGAAACAAGCCTTAGCTAATGCCTTTGGTTAGCAGCTATTAATAAAATATAATATTCCTCTTCCCATTCCCACTCCTCACTCCAAATATGTCTTTGTTCACTGGTATTTTAATAAATAATTTTTGGAGTACCTTCTCTATGGTTCCTTGTCTAATCTTGGATCTTTCCCTTTGTATTACTTTCAAATAAAATGCTACTAAACTCCTTGATTAGAAGAGACAATTACCAAGGGGGGTGGTAATTAAGATGTCTGTCCAAAGAGTGAAAATATGACCAAGTATTATATTTGGTACATGATCGGATTAGTGTTGTGTATGCATTTATATCTAAATGTTGCTGTTTGTTTATCTTAGGTAATCTATTTAAAGAAGACACCAGAAGAAGCCTACAGAGCACTCATAGCTGGCTCAAATCCCCCCTATCTTCCATTCAGGTATATCTGCATGTGACATGTAGCTGTTGCTCTTTGCCAGTGTTTTTTCTACATTTGATTTGAAATAATGAATACTTCTGTCAATCTGTTAAGGATGGTCTCAAGTTATGTTGCATGAGTGTAGTAGTCTTCAAGACTGTGTTGCAGGTCACTTTCCCTTACCTATCTTTAGGAAGTAAGGTAAAAGAAAAAATTGTTTTTAATAACTCTGGAAACACATAGTCAGTTTCCACCCCTTTGCCCTTCTCTGATTTTGATATCTTAGGGTATAAAGAAAACGTTGCCTGTCTCATGGACTGATGTACTCACAATTGGAATGAACAGCCATTCTAAAGGCATCCCTATCATGCTACCAAGTAGCTCAGACAGCCCTGCTGTTTCATTCTTTAAAGTCTGGGAAGGAAGACTTCTCTCCCTCCCTCAGAGGGCCCAGAAACTGGAGAAAGCAAACTTACCCCTTTTTTCTAGGTGATGTAATTTGTCACTGGCTACCAAGCAACTCTTAGTTCCTATTTCTCAGACTCTGCCAAAACTCATTGGTTGACTCTACAGTAGCTCCTTGTAACTTCCATTTAGCAGATTTCTTAAGTGTCCTGAATTCTTCATGGTGAGACAACTTAAAGCTATTTTAACAAATGTTAATATATGCACAAATTATGTTTTTTCCTTTTCTCCTTTATTAGATTGTTTGACACTTATGTCCTTAGTCACATTGTTAGTTCTGAGAAACATTTTTCTTGTTTTGATTCATGACACATTTGAAAAAACACTGACTTTATATCAAGAATCTGAGTTGATGTTTCTATTGCGACCCTTAACAACTTTGTGATTGTCACATAACTTTTCTGAATTCCCATTTCCTCATCTGTAAATAATAATAGTAACACTTTCCTTATCCTACGCCACAGGGTTCTTGTGAGGGAAGTGCTTTTGTGAACGTTGGTTGTTGCTGCTTGTATTATTACCATGACGATGACAGTGACGACGATGACTGTATTCTTTTTGTTGAGGCACACAAACTCTTCTGTTTGCCTTTAAATGTCTTTAAAAAATCTAGCTCCGGCCTGTATTGCCAGGCAGATTACATATTAGTCCCTATAACATGCTTTGAATTCCAGTCAAACTGGCATCCTTCCTAGTTCTCATACATGACTTTCTATCCTCTCTCAGCACCTTTGCACAGATTTGCCCCATATGTGGCATGGTTTTCCCCTTTCCATCACCTTTTAGAAAATTCCTGGCTTCAATCATGACTCAGTGCAAGACAAACTTCCTTCAAAAGGTTTTTCCTGATTTCTTCCCTAGTTGTTAGTCATTTCCTCCCCACTACTTTGCTTTTCTTCTCTATGTATGTTTTATATCCCTCATAACTATGTGTGTCGGTGTCCCAGTGGACACCTGGACTTGGAGTCAGCAAGACCTGTGCTTTTGACATATATGAACTGTGTGACACCCAGGCATGTCACTTAACTTTTCATCTGTAAAATGGGAATGATAATAGCACCTCCCTTTCAGGGTTGTTGTGAGGATCAGATGAAACACCTGTAACGTGCCTTGTGCACCTTAAAGCATAATATAATATAATATAAATGCTAGCTATGTGCAAATATATTATCTCTCTCCCCACTCCCCCCACTCTGCCATAGCGTGGCAACTCCTTGAAGCTGTAGCATTTTGCTTTTGTGTTCCCAGTGTCCAGCATGGAACTTGGCATATAGAAGGTGAGAAGCCCTGAGGACTTTATAAATAAACCATCTAAAATTTGCCTAAATTATCTATTTCTCCAAGAATAACAGCTGTGGCTCTTGGCCGAGTGTGGTGATGAAATAATTGACATAGGTTACTGATTAAAGATTTCTTACTAACATAAGGCTATTTGCACATCAGTACGTAACTGCCAAAAGATACAGCAGATTTTGATGACTGCTGTTGTCCACAACATTGTAAACCACCAAATCTGATGGATGCGAAAGAATTGAACAGCTTGTGGTCCAGCAAACTGACTACCATGGAAACCAGTGTGTTTTATGTGGCTCTTCTGTTTAATTCAGCAAAATTGCTTCAGGAAAATCTGTGGCCTGGTTTCCAATGTGACCATTGTCAACTAGATGCATCTTTGTGACTAGATCATTTGCTTATTCTACTTTTCAGTGAATTTTCAGTGACTTGTAGAAGGAATCTCTGAGTATTAAGATGAAAAATAGTCATTACTCTGTAATATACTTCAGATCATTTAATAGCATCATATTCTCCTTATATGTTGCTTTGTAGTTTTCAAGTTGCTGTTTTGTATGTAGGTTATCTGATTTGGTCCTCATAATTACTCTGTAGGGCAGGTAGTATTCGACAAGTGTGATTCCCTTTCAATTATACCTTGCTGCCTTGATGCTAGGGTTTTCTTTGGAGCTTGTTTTTATAAACAATTTCATTATGCTGGCTTCCCAGTCATTAGAGAAGACTAGATGACCCCTTGCCAGATGTGTCATAGTGGGAATCTGTCTTCTTGTATGTGTTGGATTAAATGGCTCCTTAGGTCATTCCAACACTGAAATTCTATAAATGTGGCTATTATTAAGGGAGTTACACTTTATTTTAAAAAATCTTATTGATACCTTTTATATTTACATTGCTTCTGTTTTCAAAATATATTCCTAGCGCCACCTTTCCTCAGATCCTTTGTCGCAAATCAAAATAGAGAAAAGCAAAACTAATAAATACATCAAAGGGAGCCTGATATCATATTCTTTGCTCCACAAGGTTAGGGGGACTCTAAATATCTGTATTAAGAAGATATGGAAATGCACCTTTCCTGTTTACCTGTAAAATAACAGTTGAAGTAGATGACCTCCAAGAGCCTTTCTAGCTCTAGAATGCATTGGTTTCTGTTGATGTTTTTTTTCCTTCTCCCTTCTATTTTTAGTATAAAGATTCAAGTTTTGAGGTGTATTTAGAGAAATGTTTACAGGCTGAGAGCATATAGTAAACCCTCAGCATGATCCAGATTCCTTTAGCTTAGTGACCTGAAAAGTCTTAATCAGATTATACATTCAGAAGCTGTTTTATTTGAGATCATCGTAAGAAAATTACAGACAAAATTGTCCCAGAACATCTTGTGGAAGTTTTTGAGGTCATATTTGCTAAATTTAAAAATAGCAGATTCTTGTGTGATGAGTGAAGTTATCCCATGATATTTAGATACTTTTAAAAAATTCTTGGCAGTATTTTCCTTGCATAAATATTTAGGTACAGTTTCTTGGTTCCTGAGAAGTGTCTATTGTAGAAAATCTTTGCAACTTCTTATTAAGATAGATTTTAACACTTATTATTAGGATAAATTTTGACATGTTCATAGTGTCTTGTTAGTAAATATCCAGAAAACCTGTCTGTCTGTCTCTCTATCTATCCAGTAAATGTCAGATCTTGATATGGTTAAAGGCGATGTGTAAACCTTTTTTTCAGAAGACCATATTAGGATACATGAGAATTCTTGTAATTTGAACTGAACCAAATTTGTACTTTGTTAACATGAATAAAAGTGTTTCTGCTTTTATTGAAAGCCTCTGGGTAATTTTAGGATAAGCATTTTCAGAGCTGATGTATGGTACAGAAATTTCACATTGGTAGCTACTTGTTACTCGTTGGCTTCCCCAAACCTAAATTCAGAATGAATTTCTTCTGTTTTTGTTGTTGTTGTCATATAAGAAGTCTTTGTATCCCCCAGTTAACAGTAATATTGCCTTGGCAATATTAATTAATTATATGTTATATGTATATTGTATATTATACAATATACATATAATATATATTATATAAAATATAATATATATTATATATACACAAATTATAATTAATCAGTAATAAAAGCAATAATTTGCCTTGTTGAGAGTATGAGAGGAGGAGGCAGAATGGGCTGACGAAGGAGAGACCTTTGGAGTTATGCTCCAGAACAGGGAATTGATTTCATAGTTCTGTACCTCAATAATCAGTAGAGAGCCCTGATGCCATCTGGCTTGTTCCCGTTCCCAAAGCAGATCACCATTCCCTCCTCTCCACCTCCCCTCACCCCACATGATGCTTGGGTAGGCTGTTTATCTTCCTGGGGAGTCAGGGTCCCAGGAATGGGTAGGGGGTGATCCCTCTTGGTGATGAACCTTTTACACTTTGGCAGAGGGAGGTGAAGGCTGCTCCCTTCCTCCCTGAGAGTAGTAGGGGCTTAGGCACTTTTGAGTAGGGGGCGTGGAAGGAAACCTGTTTTCCTCTGCTGTCTGTCTTTGGGGAAGAGGGGTTGCTGCTGGAGGAAAAAGAATCCAAGGGATGTAGGAGGAGCAGGGGAGCAGTGCGCATGCGTGAGGTGGTATGCGTATGGGCAGCCCAGGCAGGACCCTGCCTGCCCTTCTTCTGCTGCCCTAATCTGATTGATGTCTAGGGCCTGGCCTTTCCTGCTCATTCCTGACTTCCTGTCTCTCACCAGCGCTGGTGACCAGTTTAGGGCTCACTGTATAAACTTTTATTGCTGCCTTTTGTTTTAACCTCACTATCATTGTGGTGGGGGGCCGTATTGTACATGTGTTCTCTTTCCTACTTCACTGAACTCTCCCTGGCAACAAGGGAAAACCATGGAAGCAATAACACAGTTAACACAGGCCAGCCAGTGACCTGGTCTGACAGTGTTTGCAGTACTTGACCCTCATAGCCCTCTGCCTCTCTGCCAAGAGGAGGGTGAGGTGTGTTTTATCTAATGTTTTCAGGGACTGGTGGTTTTTCAGCTACAGTTCAGTTCTCTCCATTTCCTTTATTGTAGTCCTTGGGCAATGATAAAAATACATAATTTATGTTTCATTCTCTTGGATAATTCATTGCTAACAAAAGGAAAGTGCTTACCTGCTTACTTATTGTTTCTTTCCACTCATATCTAAGAGAAGTCTGGAATTGGGAAAAGTAAAGGATCCTCTAGGTTCTCATTTTTTAAGGTACCTTTTGGAGGTAGGGATGAATTAAGTTAGCAAGTTACCTCCTCTCTCCCCGCACCTTTTCAGACAACATCAGGAAACTACTAAGGGGTTCAAATAAGCTTTAAAACGTCAGATTAGTCTGATAAATCATCAGCTGCTATTTAGCTGCCTAATCCGTAAGCTTTTATGGATGCATGTTCACTTGCCGACATGCCAGTGTTTATTCACTAGTGTTGGGTCATTGAATTTATTTGTAGGAACATTAGTATTTATATTCCACTTTCCAGCCTATTCGTATATTCAAGTTCATTTCTATTTCTGAACATAATAGGAGAAAAGGTCTGGTCTTAGTTTTTGATTACTTGTTAATAGCACTGAAACACAAGTCTGACTATGTCAGTCTGCTTCTGAAGAAGCATAATTGGCCCTTTATTGCCTTTAAGATAAAATACAGACTCCTCTGGAATTAAATGTCCTCCACGGTCTGGCTGCAGTTTTTCTCTCTAGGTTTTCTAGTATGTCCTAATTCTCCATACAGATACTGCTCCAGCCAAAATAGCCTACTTACCAGCTCCCATACAGGACGTCCTCCACCTTTTCGCATAATCTGTCTGATGTGCTTGCAAGGCTTTTCCTTTTCATCTCTACTTTTTTGAACTATTAGCTTCCTTCAAGATTCATACTTCAGGTGACACCTGATTCAAGAAGTTGTCTGCCTGATTCCCCCTCTTGGATGAGATGTGGTACTTGAAGTTCATTAACTACTCCTCACCCCTTCCATTGGTGTATTTATTGGTGTATTCTCTCTGTCCCTGTTTCCCCAATGGAATATAAGCTCCCCAAAGGCTAATTATTGCATTGCCACCATATATGTAGTACAATGCCTGGCATATAGTAGGTGCTTAATAATGTTTTTTGACTGATTACTTTTAGTAGATAAGTAAATATCTTGTTCTGGACTGGAACATCAGCTCTTTAAAATTAAAAATGATACATCTTCCCAAAATTCCATTCAGTTTACTTTATAGATCAGAACTTAAGCATTTACATTCTTTGGCAAGTACTTATGCTTCAAAAATTGATTGAACTTTAGGTATGATGATGGTGGTTTGGATATCTGAAAATCAAATTTAAGAAGAGAAACTTCCCCTTAGCCTTACCTCTTCCAGCCTCTCCATCTTATTATTTTTCCAATTTTTTTGTGGGGAGGGGAAACCACAACAAGAAAAGACAAGTTAAAATCATGCATGTGCAGAGTGTGTTCTCAGGGTTAATTGTGTTTTAGAGTTGATGAATATCGCTTATTATTTTTCCTTCATTAGGACAGAAAGTAAAGCTTCAGCCATTTCTCTTTCCTTTCTCCTGTGAGCAATGCCTGCATTCTCTTTTTCCTCTTTGACTTTTGGTAATTAATGTTGCAATCATCACCTCAGTTTTCATGCCCCATACCTCTTTTTCCTGAGGAAACTTAATATTTTTTAATAGCCAAAGAACATAGGAAGGATGAGAGG
The DNA here is from genome assembly GCA_028658325.1 of Potorous gilbertii. Taxonomy (NCBI): domain Eukaryota; kingdom Metazoa; phylum Chordata; class Mammalia; order Diprotodontia; family Potoroidae; genus Potorous; species Potorous gilbertii. The sequence continues at coordinate 461,923,088 of CM053770.1, forward strand.
ATCTTTGTGTAAGATGATATTAATTGAATGCAGTTGTAAATTTTATTTAAGGCATTAAACTTTTTTCATTAATTTGATGCAAAGATTGGATACTCCCTACAGGAAATTTAAGGATGAAACTTTTGTAGAATGCTCCTAGTCTTTCAGTTAAAAGGGTTGACATAGTATAGTTATTTGTGTGGTTTTAAGTAGAAAAAATACATATTCATTTCTGTACTTATTATTTTACTCAGAGGTCCAGTGGGACCTACTATTTTATTCCCCAGATGGTTAGTTTAAACTGGAAAATGAAGGAAAGAAATTGGAATTGGAGGAAAAAAAAGTACAGATAACAGAATGGAAATAGTTCTGGGATCTATATAATGTTATCCTTGCTTATCATCTAGCTCTTAATGTGTGTTAGATCCAGAGCTTATTTTCTGAATGCCAGTATTTTAGTGCAAATATGCAGAATGGACAAATGATGCCTGGTTAACGTAGACCTGGAATACTGCTACCCAACACTCATTTGGCTCCTTTGTGTCCAGTGTTCTCCGGTGTTAAAAAAAAAAAAGATTGCTCGGAAGAATGTTACACAGTTATGGGTAGAAAACCTAAAAGAACAATTTTAGTAACTTATGCTTTTGCCACCACTTACTGTGAACAGGAAGAGGGCTTGACACAAGTATAGGGTAATTTCTTTTTCATTTTATCACAACTTTTCTGCCATTAAATTTTTTAACGTGACTATAACTTTTAAATGATTAGAGTTTCTCTTTTCAATAGATGCTCTCAGTAAAATAAAAGCACCATGATTCATGACTGAAAATTGTGGCTACATTGATAAGAATTTTCAAAATAAAACTTTTCAGAAACAAAACCTGCCCCAAAATAGTGCCATGCTAATATTCTTGTAATGTATATAGAGACACAAGTGAAAAGATACTCTTTATTAGCTTTCCATAATTAGACTTGATTTTTAAAATGAATTTCTTTTTCTCACTTGATTGTTTTATACTTTGTTTAACTTTTAGAATAGCCAGGCTATTAATGCTAAGATTAATTCAGTTTCCAGTGTTGGCAAGTGTGTTGAAATCTTGACCAAAATTCAGTATTGGCATCTTTGGACTTCCTAAGCCATCATAGAGGTTTCCTAAATTTAATACACTGTTGCCTATTCTAGGATGACTTAATCCATTAGGGATTTAGTGTTCTGTTACAGCTCTGGGTTCTGTCATCTTTCTCTTCTTTTCTCTTCCATGGAATGCCAGTGCCAATCATAGATAGCTAAATTAAGAAAGTTTCATTTCAAGCAGTGGTATTTCAAAAGGAATTTTAAAAATTAAATTATTTATGATGGTTTGTTAATAAGAGACATCTTGTATAGTGAATAGGAGTGCTGGACTTTTATTTGGGAAGACGGGTTGAAGTTGTGCCTCTAACACTAGCTTTATGACTATGGGAAAGATGATAAACTTTAACAGCTTTAAGCAACTTTCAAAGACTACCTACCAGATTATAGATTGGTTTAGATTTTTTTGTCAGGAGAGGGAGGAAATTTCTATACCCAAGGAAATTATAGGTTCCTGATTATAGTTTGTTAAATGCAGAGAACAATTTAGGAGATCCATAAAAGGAGCTGGGACTCCTGCAGGTGTAGTTGTCACTAATGTAAAATTCATCTCTTAAAGTGACTTATTTGTGAGTTATTCTTACCAACAATAATGTTAATGGTAGTTTTATAACTTGTGCCATGCTTATTTAAGCTTTTAATGTTAAATGCAAAATAAAGTCACTTTGCATGTATGTATATAAAAGCATATATATTACATGTTATATAGATGTATATATCATTCATATGTATATAGAAAAACTTTTTTTCATCATCTTTGTTAAAAGCTGCATATCTGAATGTGCAGTTGCTGATTTTATAGTCGTCAACAATCATTTATTAAGAACATATTATATACCAGGCTGTGTGTGAAGTTCTGGAACTACAAATATAAACAGAAAAAAAATATTCTCTACCTTCAAGGAGTCTAATTGACATTTTAATGGAGGAAGACAACACATAAAAAGGAGCTGAAAAGGAGAGGGGCCAGTGCAGATCAAGGGGGCATGGTAGAGAAAGTCCTGGTGAAAGAAGTCAGTAGCACAGCCTCTTACTCACATGACAGACGATGTGTAGAATACTGTTAGGTAGCTTCTCATTAGTGATTCCAACGTGGGAGTGTTGTTGTCCTAAAAAAGATCCAACTGATTTAGTTTTATTCATTTCATTTGCATTTTGAAATATTTTAGGTTTGGCTCTTAGTTCACCTTAGCAAAAATAAGCAGATAGATAATTAAAGATAATCATAAGTTAGAATTTGAATAGGTAACTTTATAACCTGTTATTGGCCTTATGTATTACATATAGTTCACTTTGGAGTTAGCTGGATTGGGCAGGATATGATGGCCAGTGATGTTTTGTTGAATCGTTTTAGCTCCCAATCGTTAGAGAGATAAGGGATCTCAGAAACAATTGGCAGAGGTGGCCTTCTAGGTCCTCAGGTGTGACCTTTTGACTGAATCCAAATTTGAGGACTTGAAGACCTAGAAGGCCACATATAGATTTGAGGCCTCAGGTTCCCTACCTCTGATAGTCCAACCAATACCTAACAGAGAATCTCTTGGGCTGTAACACAGACAAGTGGTCATCACATTTCTTTTCAAAAACCTCTTAGTCATTGGAATCCTATTAATTACCAAGGGAACCCATTCCACTCTCTTTAGTTCCAATTAATAGGAAGTTTTCCCTCATTTTGGAACAAAATTTGCTTTTTTGTAGATTTCATCTCTGACTCTTTTGACTGTATTTTGGGATTAAATGGAACAAATCTAATCCTTTTTCCACATGATAGCCTTTAAAATACCTAAGTATATCAAGTAAGCTATCACATGCCCACCAAGTCTTCTCTTTACCAGCCTAAAGGTTCTAATTTCTTTTAGTTGTTGCTCATGTGACCAGTGGTCTCTAGTCTTCTTGTTTCCCTTTTCCAGATATGCTTATACCCAGAACTAAGCCCGATATTAAAGGCATGACATGACCAAGGCAAAAATACACTGGGATTGTATAGTCTTGTTCTAAATACTTAAATATATCTGGGATTTCATTGATTTAGATTTTACCTCTACTGATACGTAGCGCTGGCCATTCTTGTGCAATGATCGACCGTTTCTTTTTCTAAGTCCACCTCAGGGTTCCACCCATGGGCATTGTGTGGATAACAATGTCGTGTGTGGATAACAATGTCGTGAGTTGTCCTTCTTCTTCGTGTATGACCAGCTTATCTTTTGCTCAGATGTTTCCTGATAAATCTTTACTGTTTTTTTCACTGAAATTCCTTATTTTTTTTTTTTTTACAAGTTGCTGTTTTGGTCAGGCTCTTCTCCTTTGCTTTTGCTACCACTTATTTTTAATTCTTCAGAGACATAACATTCCATTCATTTCATCTGTGCAGCAACCCTGATAGAATATGGTGTTATTTGAAAAGATGGGCTTTGATTTTTGGGAAGAGTTTGGGACCATTAACTATTGGAAACAACAATAAAGATAATAACCTGTGCCTTAAGGTTTGTGCAGTGACCAGATATTCAGCAGGATGACTGGAGATGACCCAGGATGAGGCAGTTGGGGTTAAGTGACTTGCCCAAGGTCACACAGCTAGTGAGTGTCACGTGTCTGAGGTGAGATTTGAACTCAGGTCCTCCTGACTCCTGCACT
>CM053770.1:461927332-461965715 GCA_028658325.1 Potorous gilbertii
GTGCTCTATCCACTGCACCACCTAGTTACCCCACCTATAGATATATAATATTAGCTTATATGTATACAAGTTTTGTTGGATCTGTATGATTTTAGCATCCTCTTCCTCCTTTTCTGCAACAAGGGTCTGACTGTCATTTTGTGTCTTTGTTTTGTTTCATGTGTTGCTATGGTCAAAGAATTTATTACCAAGTGTCCAGTCTACTGTTGATAAATCTCTCTCTACTTTGCTAGACTGCTTCTTGGAACACAGATGCCGTCTGTTTCTGGGACCGTATTCAGAGGCTTTCTAGCATGGAAGAACCTGCCAAAACTTGTATTCCTTTGACATAATGTTTGATAAAGAAGTGTTACCTTCATGTCATGATTAAGGAATGAAAAAGCACAAAGTCTGCTAGATGACACAGAAACTTCATGCCTAGATCTTTTTCAGACTTTCTTTAAGAAAGGAATAAGTAGGTTTTGGGCATGGTGAACATCAAACAATCTCACACATACAAAAATAAAATAGATTACATTTTAACATCCAAGAAGCAATTCTCGTTAGATTGTGAACTCTTCAAGAGTAGGTGCTGTTGCAGTGGGGTATAGAAATCTGTCTTGCCCTACAGAAAAATAGAAGGGAAGGGTATTGATAGAAGGGAGGGCAGATTGGGGGAAGGGATAATTAGAATGCATGCTGGAGAGAAAATTTGGAACTCAAAATCTTGTGGAAGTGAATATTGAAAATTAAAAATAAAGAAAAAATAAAAAAGAATAGGAGCTGCTTTTGCCTTTCTTTGTATTTCCACCACTTAGAGTACCTGGCAATAATAGGTATTTAATAAATACTTGTTGACTTGATTCAACTCAACTTCACATGGGAGTAACTGCAGAATGAGCTGTTTATATTTAATCAAATTAGAAAAATAAAAATGAAAAAGATATAGCATTCAGTTGAAAAACTCAATCTGACCTGATTCAAACAAGGTATTTATGATGAAAAATAGATAATGACTAGAAGAAGGGATAGAAACATCATTTTAATTGAATAAATAAGTATAGGCAATGGAATTTGTAGTCCCCCCAAATCTCCTCTGGTTTTCTTGTCTAGTCAAGCATTCTTCATCTTATTCCCCTGCTCCCCTCCCCCCCCCCGCCCCGTGCAGTTGATTTTGTTTTTACCCCATTTGCAGAACTTTAAATTAATCTCAACTTAATTTCTCTTCTTAGACTTGAATAGATTGAATGGAGTATTTTGTCACTTAGTGTGTTTTCCACTTGTAGATGAAGGTTCAACACCATTCATCTTTGTGACTTCAGTTCTAAATGAAAACTCCAAAAGCTGAACAGAGAAAAGGGAAACTCACCATCTTTCTTCAATTTGAATCTCTCCTCAGTATTAGACTGTAACTTGACCTTCTAGAAAACAAGTGCCCCTTCACTCCTTGAGTGAGTCAGCGAAAGCTGCAATGGCTAACCTGGGGTGAATCTGGCAGAGCTTATTTTTCAGTAAGCTAACAAGCCTGGGGTTGTATGCTGTTGGCCAATTGCTATTTAAAGAGCAGCATGAGAATTCATTAGAGGATTAGCTGGCAGTCATCATGAGGCCCACTGAAACCATCAGGCTTCATTAAAATGTTCAGGAATGGCTAAAATGCTCAGTCTGCCACCTAGACAATCCATATATTTACCAAAACAGCATGAAGACTTTTCAGTATTGTCCATTATTTTAAAGTTAACAAATAATCCTATATTAAATAGTTGTTTATTTGAATTTCTTTTGTATTTTTGTCTCATTGCAACCACCTCTATGTATGTTGATAATATGCGTCAGGTCCTTGGTGCTGGAGGGTGTTTCAAAGCTTACTAATGATAAACACTAGTTATTTTTGTACTTGGAAGAGTACAGAGTTTCCTAAGGCAACTATTTCTTGGCACAGGAAATCAAATGTGGACTAATTTTTCTTTCATTAAATAGGATGAGATAGAAACATAATTTTGGGAACATGTCCAACAATTTTTGTTTCTTTCTGAAACTAAACTTTTGGGTAACAATAAATGATCAGAATGCCTTGTAGATTTGGATATGATAGAGAGAACTCTGGATTTGGATTAAAAATTTTAGATTTGTGTCTTATCTTTTCCCTTTTTTTTTTCCTATGGATAGGGATAGGTGTGGGATCTGTGATCTCTCTGCTATTGGGAGCTCCTACGTGGAGAACTTCCTCATGTTACTTTAAGCAGCAACTTAGAGCTTTCAGTGCCTAGTGCATTGAGACTTGCCCAGTATGTCACTCCTAGAAATGTCAGAGATGGAACTTGAATCCAGGTCCAGTATCCCGGACTGTCTGGATGAGCTTAGGTAAATTATTGTACTACTCTGGACCTCAGTTTCTTTACCTGTTAATATATTATCTATTAAAGAATTGGACTAGATGGTCTCATGTGATCCTTTCTGGCTAGGTAGTAAGTGCGTGATCCTATTATCAGATTTTGATGTTAGCCAAAGACCTCTTTCCTAAAACACTTTCTGGATATATTTTGAACTACTTTACTTAACCTCTTTGGAGGGTGGATGAGAGGAATGGAAGGTTCGATTTCCTGATCTATAAAATAGTCATGATAATTATTGTACTGTATATCTCACAGGATTATTGTGAATTTCAAATGAGATAAAATTAAGTGCTTTGTAAACAGACTATAAAAATGTTAGCTGCATTATTAATATTGTTAAGGAAGTCATTTTCATTGTTCAATAGAATTCAGTTAGAACTAGTGTCCCTGGGACAAGTTTCTACCCTCGTATCATTATTTTATGTTGAAAGTTGTGCATATTTTTGGGATAAAGTGACTGATTTTTACAGTTGAACCAAAGGTTTAGGATGTAAGTTCATCCTCAGTAGGTTCACTGAAAGAGCTTTAAGCTGGATGATGGGGGTTGTTTACTACTTCCTCTTTTTCTCATTTGTTGATTTCTTCTTCTTTTGCGTCTTTATGTTTTGAAAGCTTTTTCATTTCACACTACTTAAAACTTATTATTAGTAATTGAATAGAGCTAAATGAATTCTGGGTTTAGTGCCTTCAGCAACTGATTGGATTCCATAGATACACTGGGGATGTAGTTCTAGAATGGATCTGTTTTAGAGAGGTCCAGAAATTTATTTTAGGGCAGATATTAATTGTGGGTCTCTTTCATTTTGGAGTGGAACAAATGCATGAATGAAAAAGTGTTTCTCAAGTGGTCATTACGCTGTATGTACTAGGCATTATTTACTAAGATCTAGGACACAAATGCAAAAATTTAGTCCCTTTCCTTAAGGAACTTATATTTTAATGAGAGAAGACCTCTCAGGTTCATTTACCCCAAAGATGCCCTAAACATTAATGATTATATTATATAAGGAGTAGAGGAGAGAAAAGGGCTAATACATTGTTGCAATTGTTTTGGTGCTCTTGGGCATGGAACTCTTTTAAATAAGCTTAATGTTTAGTGGTGCAGAAATAAAGAATTTTTACAAAATAATGTAAGTATGAATATGCCACTTTCCAAGGTAGCTATAGCTTCAGAAACCCCTGTAGCAGAGGTTCCATGAATATCTGTGGCTAGAACTTGGTGATCCATTATTAGATTGACACTACATTTGTAAGTGTAGTTTTCATTTTAAGATTGACTTATTTTGGGGGATGACTTTTGGGAATGACTTAGAGATACTTGACTTCAGAGGTTGATAGCAATGAAACTCATTTACTATCATGTGTTAGCAGTTGTTACTCATGACCTTTTAGGCATGCCACAACTTGTAGGCCTTTTGACAGAAGCACAAAAGAGGTCAGCTGCTTGGAAACTTATGAGTTAGGTGATCTGTTTTGTGAAACAAGGTAAATATGGGCATGTCGATCCATTGCAAAAGTTAGTTCTTTACATAAGATGCTATGTATACTTCTTAGTAATAAAATGATATACTGAATTTTATCAAGTTTTATTTAAAATTTTGCTTCATGCCTTACAATTATCCATTGTACCATGTATTTTTCCCAACCATCAAAAACAAAACCAGTCTGAATGAGCTTTGTATATATTGCTAAAATGTTCTGGGTGAGCCATCTTAGCTTATTCCTATGAATAATTTATGGCCAAATTTTGCTTTCAGTTCTTGGTAAAATAGTGTCTTTGTTGGGTTTGGAAATGCCATTTACTTCATGAAATCAGTTTTAGATATAGAATGGATCTTAGAAAACATCTTGGAGCTTGGAGAGCATCTCAACTACTTTTCAGATGGGAGAAACCAAAGAACTGATTGGGAAATAATAGTGGGAGCTTCCATTTATATAGCACTTTAAAGTTTGCAAAGTTCTTTACATGCATCATGTCATTTGTTTTCCATCCATTGTTGGTAGTTCTCCAATGTCAAACAGAGAAAGTCCAATCATTTTTCCTTGTGAAAGATTGCTGGACTAGAGAACAGATGGCCCCCTTCTCAGAGAAAGGGAAGCAAATAGAATCTATTAATTACTGAGCCAACGAGCTTGACTTTGATTCAGGACAAAATCCTAGAACGCATTATTGAAGGAGATGGTTAATGAACTTCTAGAAAAGGGATTGATGACTATGAGGAACCATATTTGTAACAAGGGTTTTGTTTTTTCATTTGAGCCGAGGGTGGGGGCGGGCAGTAGATTTGGGTGGGAGAGAGACAAAATAGATTTTATTCATTAAAAATAAGTTTAATTAAAAAAAAGAAACACTGCATAACCCCCTTTCCCTCACTCAGCATTCCAGCCAAACTGTCCTCACAGCTGTTTCCCAAACTCAGCATTCCATCTTCCACCTTCCTACTTTCCCACTGATTAACTTCTGCAACTATAATTAACTCCCTCCTCCCTTGTACTCCTTGGAATCTTTAGGTGTCTTTTCAAGGTTCAGCTCAAGTTCTGCCTCCTATTAAAAAGCTTTACACTTATTTTTCCCTGATCACAGCTGAAGCTTTATTTTCAATTCTGGTGTAAAATTTAGTAAAAACATTGATGAGATGACAGCCATCAAGAGGATTGATTAAAAAGGCCTCAAAGTCATGTCCTACAAGACTCAACTGAGTAACCAGGGCTACTTAACATACAGAGGAGAAAACTTGTGGGGTTTGTCCTTCGTTCTGGAAGAGTACCATGACATCAAGGTGATGACGTGACTTGCGGTTGACTTTGTGAGGGAGGGAGGGCTGTGCAAGGTCACCAACTTCATCAGGATGACTAGAGATGGCCCTGGATGCAATGTGAGACCCTGGCCCTTTCGGGCCAAGGTCTTATCACCATCTTACTTTGAGTGAGATACATCCATTTCCTGAAGAGGCTTTTTTAGTTACTTAAGGGATGGCCCCTTTAATAAAAAAAAAAAAATCAAACTGGGAGGGGAAGACAGACCCTCAGGGTTCCTGGGTAAAAGAGAAACAATGACTAGTTATTACATCCACTCTGTGCTAGGTGGGTGGGGCCTTGTCCAGTCTATGAGCTCCAGAATGAATTGGGTTTGAGGCTTGATCTTTGAGCAAGAAATGTAGCCAGGAAACCCAAAGGGAAAAAGGCAGCTTTTGGTCATGGAGTTTACCTTCTGGCAGAATACCAGAGGAGAGGAAAAGAGGAAAGGGGAGGGGAATGGAGGAGAGGAACTGCACACTCACGGCTTGTGTTTGTCCTTCGTTCTGGAAGAGAACCATGACATCAAGATGATGAAAGGGCTTGTAGTTGACTTTGATTTGAGTGAGGGAGGGCTGTGCAAAGTCACCAGCCTCACTTTCTTCTCCTGAGCCATCTGAGTCCAAACTTAGGGAGACTGTGATATTTGCAGCATCACAGCGTTGTAAGAGACTTTAGTGACCCTATATTCCAACCTACCCCGTCTTGCCCCACTCCTGCTAAAACAAAACAGAAACAAAACCCTTGTGACCACAACGTACTGGCTTATAAATTCATCTTGTCTTTGCAAGGACAGAACACTGCCACACTTGGAAGTTAGGAGATCTGTGTTTAAATTCTGATTTTCACACTTACTAGTTATGTGGTCATTGGCAAGACACTTCCTTCTCTCTCAGCCTTAGTTCCCTTATCAGCAGTAGGAGGATCATGATGTCAAATTGAGAACACATCACACTCTGCATGTCTAGAATTGAACTTTTGCTATCTTTTCCCGAAAACCTATACATGGTGAAACAGTGCACTGTCATTTTTCTAGTCTCTCAGGTTTGTTATCTCAGTGTTGTCAATGATTCCTTGTTATCACTGACCACACATATTCAGTCAGTTACTGAATTTGACTATTTTTCCTTCTACGATGAATTTCTCATCCAAACCCTTTTATCTGTTCCCATAGGTCCTGTTTTAGTCCAAGTGTTTCACTGCCTCTCAGCTACATTACTGAAGCATCCTTCCAATTTGTCTAAACTCTCTGAGACATTTTCCCTACTTCAGTTATCTTCTACACACCTGACAAAATAATTTTCCTTAATTACAGATCAGATCATGCCACTGTCCTGCTCAATAAATACCAGTCATTCTCTGTTCCTTCTAGATAAACATATTTGTTTAGTTTTTCAAGTCTTCCACATCATTTTCTTTTCTGTCATTTTCCCCCTTCCTGAATCTGTAATCCAGCCAAACTGGCCTTCTCTTGCTCTATTGCCCTTCAAGTCAAATAGGCAAACATTAATTGCTTACTGTGTGTGAGGTGATATGCCAAACTCTTTGTTTTGTTTTTGTGCAACCAGCTGTGTCCCATGCCTGGAATATTCTCCCTCTTCAGCTTTGCATCACAGGATCCCTCTCTTCCTTCAAGCACCACTTTCCACATAAAGTCTTTTCTGATCTCTCTTTCCTTGATTACCTTGTATTTGTTACTGTTGAGTTGTTTTTCCTTCATGTCTAATTCTTTGTTGATTCCATTTGGGGTTTTCTTGACAAGGATCCTGGACTGGTTTGCCATTTCCTTCTCCAACTTATTTTATAGCTGAGGAAACTGAGGCAAGCAGGGAGAAGCTACTTGCCCAGGGTCACACAGCTAGAGAATGTCTGAGGCCAGATTTGAATTTAGGAATATGAGTCTTCCTGACTCAAGTCCAGGAGCTTTGTGCACTGTACTGCCACCTAATTTTCCTACCTGTATTTATTTTGTATATTATTAAGGATGTACTTGTTTCCCTGTTAGAATGTAAGCCCCTTTTTAGTAGAGATTGTTGTATTCTTTGTATTTGTATCGCCAGATTGGTTGATTTGGTTGATTGATTAATAACTCACTGATTAATAACTCACTTTAAGATTTACAAAGAACTTTACTCACAGTAGGTAGTGCAAGTATTATTCCCATTTTACAAATGAGGAAGTAGAGGCTCTTAAGAGTTAAGGAACTTGCCCCATGAGTGAAGTGTCTGGATACAGATTTCCCAACTCCAGACCTACACTACATGCTCTGCAACAGATTGATCTCAATGATATTTGTATTACCTACCTTACTTGTTTGTTGTGAAGAAAAGCCTTTGTAAGCTTTAAAGCATCCTGGAAATATGAGTCCTTTATATTATTTGCTTTGATGATTTACCCAGAATTTATATGAAACCACAGAAGCTGAAGAATGATGAATCACTTTGATTATATGAAGTGAAGGACATCACAGTTCAGTGATAGGCATATTATGTTTGTAGTTAGGACCCTGGGGTTCAAACCTAACTATATTTCTCCCTCTGGGTGACCTTTGGAAAATCACAGTCATTCAAGAATTTTATCAGATGTGCCAGATACCTCTCTGGATTTCAGTGTCCTCAGTTATAAAATGAGGAAGTTATTCTTAATATACTCCAAACGATCCTTTGCAGCTTGAAATCTGTGATCCTACTAAGGAATCTCTAACTTAACCTTAATTAGTGTTACCATGGCATCTAGTTAATCTATTATGTAGTAAACTTTTAATGACTGATAATAACTATGAATATTATATATCTAATCAAGCTGACCCAGTTTGAGGCTGCCTTAGTAGAAGTCTGGTGTCTAGGAATAGGGGGAGGCCATAGTTCTGTTGCCTTTTACACTGGTGAGACCATATCTCTGTTCAATTCAGGGAGTCATACTTTGAGAGATATTGGTAGAAAATATGGTCTCCAGAAGAGGATGACCAGGATGACGAGGGAACTTGAAACCACCTTATGCTCAGAATGGTTGAAGGAATTGCACCTTCATGGTCTGGATAGGAGACTTCTGGTTGAGAAAGGACAATGGTAGATGGATACTGTATCTTCAAATTTTAGAAAGGTTTCATGGTGAAGAGAAATAGATTTGTTTTGCATAGCTCCAGGGGATAGAAAAGGGAAAATGCTTAAAAGTTTTAGGGAGACAGATTTTGGTTCAACTGGATTTAAGATGAACATTTTAACATGCCCATGCATGCGATGAGCTGCTTTGTAAGGTAGTGAATTTCTTATCAATAGAAGTATTCAGAAGAGACTAGACTTCTAACATAGGTATACCATAGACAGATCTTATGTATGGCATGAAAGAATGATTGTATTAGATTATTTCTAAGGTCACTTCCAACTCTGAAATCCTATTTCATAATATTAATATGAGCTTGGGGGTAATTGAGTATCCAAAATTACCCTTTTCCCCAGTTTAATAGCATTAACATTTTGTATCCTAATATATAATGTATGCCTTTCAAAAACTGTTTTAAACACTTCTGTTTCAGATAATCTTTTTTGTTTTTCAGTGACACAAGAGTTCAGATGGCATTTTAAAAAAGAGCCTTTGAGATTAGACATAAATATGGGAAGTAAGGCTGTCCATGTTTGCATCCTTTATCTTTGAGGTTGGCTCAATTACTTGGAAGCATTTTTAGTAAAGTACTTTGATGAGTTTGTATTTAAACAACAGACTAAAATGATGTTGAAATTTGGTGACATTAATGTTGCTTATTCTTTTATGACTTAATTATGCATGCAGCTTCCCATTGCAGGGTGAATGGCTTAATAAACCTTGATATATGGTAATTTATGTCTATTAACTTCATTAAACCTCTCTTATCTAGGAATTTTTAGGACTCCATTCTCTTTTTTTCTTTCATGGTTTGGGGAAAAATAGAGGATTGATAAGCTTTTTTTTAAAGGAATGTTTATCTGTTTCTTTCCCTGGCTCTATACGAATCTTGTTCCTTTTGTCTGCTGTCGGTGTTTGACAAAGTGATTAAGTGTGAAGTTGGATTTTTTTGCTTTCTGTATCCCTGTACTGTTGCTAACGTGTAAAGCATTGTTGCGGACCTTACCTGACTTTCCCGGGCCTGATACTTCCTGATGAATTTTTTTATTACCTAAAGGTCTACACTCAGAGCACGAAACATTTAATTCAGAGCAGTAGAGACCTATTAAACTCAAAGTACTACTGAACTATGTCTGAGTGGTTTGTCAGGAATTCCCCTGCTGATGGACAAGGGCTGTGAAGTGTTATTAACTAAAACCACAAGTAACATACCTTGTAGGAACCTTCTTTATTGTAATTTTGTTGAACATGTTTGATTATGGAGTGTTAGTGACTTGTGGAATATGTTCTGAGTTCTTATTGCTACCTGGGCATATTAATTAAAAAATATTATCCCTCAGAATTCATTCATTTTATTCTCTTCTGAATTTAATTTTATTATTTGAAGAAGGCAAAACATAAGTCAGAATGACTAGCATTGAATGTCCTTCAGTTGATCAGGTTGGGTGCCTTGGAATCCTTTTCAACAGGCTTTTCCTGAGTTTCTATTAAAGTTTAACTCTTATAGAAACAACTGCTTAAATATATCACAGAATCATTGTGTCTCTGAGTTGGAATGTCTACTTTACATTGTATCTATTTTCCTTGCCACAAAGCTGCTGTCAAAGTACAAGTCTGATCATGTCGCCCTACTATTTGGTCAGGCTTCAAGTCACCTCTAAGACGAAATATAAAACCCTCTCTTTATCATTCAAAGCTCTTCCCTAGTTGGCCGGCCCCTTCCTACACTTTCCTCCTCTACTTTGCATCTCGTTCCATGCTTTGCACACAGCAGGCTCTGAATAAATAAATAAATTAATAAGCAAGCAAATAAAATAATATATAAATAATAATTAAATATAAAAAATAAATCTCATCCTCATTCCTCTTAATTCTAAAACCATCCACTCTGTAGATTATTTCGAGCATATTCTATATATTGCTTTTGGGTATCTAGTTTTTTTTGCCTGTTGTCTCCCCTATTATGCTGTGAGCTCCTGACTCACTTTGAAAGCAGAGATTCCCGATGCTTTGTACATTGCCTGTCACGTAGTAGTAAAGTGCTTAATAACTGTTTATTGACTGACTAGTCATTCATTCTTCATCTGCCATCATCTGCTTTAAAATATTTAGTAAAGGGAAGGGATGAAGGTAGAGCACACCTCCAAGGCAGTCTGTTATAATTGTGTCCTCATTCATTGCTCGCTTGTCCTCGTGTGTCCTAATACTAACCCATATTTATATAGTGCTCTGAGGTTTCCAAATCACTTCTCTCACAAAAATTCCATGAGATTAGGCAGAACTGTAACTTTATTTTAAAGTTGAAGAAACTGTGGTTCACAGAGTGGTTAGTGATTTGTTCAAAGTCACCTAGATGGTAAATTGGAGCTGGAATCTAGGACTCCCAACTCCTCTTTCTACCCATTATATGGATGCCAGGATAGTGGCAGAGATTTTTGACTGATGCGGTAAGTTTTAAGTTCTAAGCTAAAATGTACCAAGAAAGATCGCCATTTAGTGTCTTCTCCTACTCCTCCTGATACTTTTGCCATTTCCTCATGAGTCCTGACTCCTCTTGAACCAACAAATGTCATGAAGGTTTTGGGATGTCAGCTCTCTCGGTGCTCATGCCTTTTCAGATTCATTGTATTATGCTAGTGTTCTCTTTCAGAATATAGTGTTCTCTTTCAGAATACTGTTATTGCGAATAAAATTTAGATTATGGCATCTACTTTGCTTTCTTATTTTTTTTTCTTTTTGTATCTTGATTTAACTAAATGGAGATGTTGCATGACATCAGTTCACTTGGTTTATTAAAGAAGGTGTTATACAGGTACAACTGTGGGAAGGTACAGTTATCTCCTTTGGTTATAATATTCAAAGTAAGAATTGAATGCTGTTTCTCAGTAGACTGTCCCAAAAGTGGGATAAAAGCCACTCCATGGCCTCCCAAGGTTTTACATTTGAAGCTCACTGTTCACACCTCTTTTTTTACTGGAACAAAATATAAGCAGGTGGGATGGATAAGGGAAATTCTAAGATTGATTTTCATTAAATTGTCAAGTATTTTAGAGCTGGAAAAAAATACTTTAGTGATCTTGTAATTCATCTCTCATTTTTTGGATGAGGAAGGTAACACACCTACTTAATGACACAAGCAAACCAGAGGTAGGTTTCTCCATGCCTTGTCTAGTGTTCTTTCTGTGGTATCACTCTGTCTATTAAGAAGGTCTGAAAGCTATGACTTGTCAACCACAGGTAACATTTTTATTTATATTGTGTACTTCTAGGAGAAAAGTGAGAGTGTATTGAGAAAAGCACTTAATTAATTAGTTAGGCATGTTTTATTCAAGAAACCATTTGTTCACTCCTTGAACATGAACTATGATGGTATAGATCAGGAACAGTGCTGTAACTTAGTCTTAGAAAATGCTTTGTGTCACAGCTTATAGTATTAAAGAGCTTATAGGTGAGATTGGAGTTTAGAGTCACCTGACTCTGAGGCAGACTTCCTATTTTCTCTGTCATGTTGTCTTTCAAAAGCAGAGGTAGATTGATTTTTCATGTAGATTTTGTGGGTCTATAGCAATAAATTTTCTCTCTACCCTTAAAAATGTTTGGCAAAACTCCTTATCTGCTGTACCAAAATGTGGTTACAAAAATTCTGGTTAGAACAACACACTCTTATTTTGTAGGACAATTTCTTTAACCACTTAGAATTTTCTCTAAGTATGCTGAGTTGTATTTTGAACACTGCAAACAGTATACTGTGGCTGGATATTGCCCATAAAATAAAATACATACTTCTCAGTCTGACATTTTAAACCCTTCTCGGTCTGAGTTTGACTTATATTTCCCACTGGTAAGGTACTGGGTGGGGTATCTGTTGTACAAACCTAAGATTAATGGAGAAATTGATTTTCACAAGAATGTAAATGGATCATATATGAATTAATTCCTCCTGTTTAGGTCACACTCCAGCATTTAATATCTCAGAAAAACTTAAACATAAGTGAAAATTTTCTCTTTCTTTTATGTTTACAAATTGAAGACTCTTTTCTGTATTTTACCATCAAAATCAAAGGCAATATTTTCATTCAGCAGTCATTAATTGAGCAGCAATTATTATAGCCAACATTTTATATAATGGGTGCTGAGGATACAAAAGTGAATGAGATATAGTGCTTGCTAATAATAAGAAGCTTTAATTCCAATTGGGAAAATATGATATATGTACTTACTTTGATATTTCAGTGGACCTGTGATTTCACTGATGTGGTTAGTCCCTTTATACATCAGTTGGTTAACAGATACTCAGTAAGCTTCTACTGTATGTTAGGCACTGTGCTAAATAAAACTAGGGATACAAAGAAAGGCAAAAGATAGTCTCTGTTATCAAGGAGTTCCCAGTCTGATGGGGGAGACAATATGAAAACAAGTATGTACAAATACATACATATGAATGTGCACACACATATGTATAACACACACACACAAATATGCAGGATAAATTGGAGATAATCCCAAAGGGAAGACCCTAACATTAAAGGAGTATCACAAAAAACTTTCTGTAGAAGGTAGGATTTTAACTGGCACTTGAATTTATCCAGGTAAGCCAAGAAACAGAGATGAGAAGGGAGCGTATTCTCGGCATGGGGGATAGGCAGTGAAAATGCCTGGAGTGGGGAGATGGAGGATCTTGTGCAAGGAACAGCAAAGAGATCAATGTCAGTGGATCACAGCTTATGTGGTGTTTCTATGTGTGTGTGTGTGTGTGTGTGTTTGTGTATGGTGGGGAATAAAGTGTAAGAGCTCTGAAAAGTTAGGTGAGGGGAGGTTAGGAAGGGCTTTGAATGTCAATTAGATTACTTTATGTTTGGTCCACTGGAGTTTGATGAGTATATGTGTGAGACATTGTTAGGAAGATCGTTTTGACTTTGTCAGCTGAGTGGAAGATGATCCATAGTAGGGAGACATTTGACAGGGAGACCAACCAGCAGGCTATTCCAACAGTCCAGGGATGAGGTGATTTGACCTTGTATCAGGGTGGTCAGTATCACAGGAGAGAAGTGGCATCTATAAGAGATGTCAAGAAAGTGAAGCCAACAAGATCTGTCAAAAGCTTGGATTTGGAGAGGGAGAGAGAGTGAACAAGTTGAGGATGACACTGAGGCTGCAAACCTGGGTTACTGAGAGGATAGTGGTGTGCGCTTCATTGTAATAGAGAAGTTTCGAGGAAGGAAAGGGATTGGGGGAAAAGATAAGGAATTTGGTTTTGGACATGTTGAGTTTAAGATGTCTAATAGGAATTTGGACATGTGAGTGGGGATTAGGAGAGAGATGAGGGCTTGTAATCCATCCTATTTTGTGTGATTCTTGGCTTGTTTTTCTGTAAATGATGTACAGAAGCACTTCTGCTTTGTCTTCTTCCCTCAAGGAACTTATGTTCTTTTGGGGAATCAGCATATGAGCAGATAAATAAAGACAAAGGACTTTGAAGAAGAAAAGAGCATATATAACTGGAGGTTTGATAAAAGACTCCCCAGAGAATGATGGAGTCTTGGTGAGAGTCAGGGATTCTAAGGAGCCAGAGGTAAGGAGGGATACATTCCAGGCATCGGGAATATCAGCAGAGAGGCAAGAAATGAAATGTGAAGGTAGCCACAAGTTTGGCAGTTTGGCTGGAGCATAGACTATATGAAGGTAATTAATGTGAAATAATATGGGAATGTATGTAGGAGAGCCTTGGATGCCAAGCTGAAGAGTTTGTATTTCATCTTGGTGGTAAAAGGGAGCTACTGAATAATCTTCCAGCAAAGGAGTAGCAGGCATGGTTATATTTGTACTTAAGGATACATTTAAATGTCTTCTGAATAAGACAGTGAAACACTTTTAAGAATCATAGGATTTATAGTTTGAAGATTATTTTGACAACCTAATGGAGGAAGGATTAGAAAAAGAAACAACTGGAAAGAGGAAAACCAGTGATTGTTATAATCTGCATGAGAAGTTATGAGAGCCTTAACTTCAGTATTTGTTGATCATACAAGTGGAGAGAAAGGGAATGGATGCAAAAGATGTTACGAATTTAGAATTAACAAGATTTGGCAATTTGTTGCACTTTGAGGATGTGAGAAAGAGAGAGGTTGAGGACAACTCTTGAGATAACCTGTTTGACTAGAAGAATGCCCTCAAATGAAATAAGGAGGCTCGGAATGGTGAGTTCAGAGGTGAAAAAAATAAGTTCCATGAAATTTTAGAGTTCAGAGGGCTATGTAACCCAACTCATATCCGAAAAGAATTCTCATGCCATACTCAATAAATGATCATCCAGCCTATAGTTAAAGATCTCTAATAAGGAGAAACTCACTATCTCTTAGGTAATTCATCTCACTATTACGTAACTCTGATTGTTGGGAAGCCTATTCTGACACTAAGGCAAATATACTTCATTGCATCTTCCCTCTAACCTACTGAGCAGAATATGTCTCTCTCCACTCCAGACCATTCACCATTCAGCTGTCAAAATGATCTTCCTAAAGTTCAGTTCTCTCCCTCCCACTCCTTTATCCTGTAAACCCAATGACTCCCTGTCACCTCCAGGATCAAATATAAAACAATCTGTTTTTCAAAATCTTTCATAACCTATCCTTCTCCTACCTTTTCCATCTCTTTTTTACACCTTACTCCCTCCACATAGTCTATGATGCAAGGGATACTGACCTCCTTGCTGTTCCTCCAATGTCTTCTGTTATCTCCTAGTTCTGCGCATTTTCACACATTGGCTCCCAAACTTAGAATTCTTTCCCCCTCATCTCCATCTCCTGATCTCCTTAGCCTCCTTCATGTCCCAGTAAAGTGCCATCTTCTACAAGAAATTTTTGCCAATTCCCTTATGTGCCTTCTCTCTGTAATCATCTCTAATTTATCCTCTAATTATATTGTTTGTATATAGTTGTTTTCATATATCTCTCCCATTAGAGCTCCTTGAGAGTAGGAACTGTTTTTTGCCTTTCCCTGTATCCTCAGTGCTTTGCATCGTACTTAGCATATAGTTGGTGTTGTTTACTGATATGAAGGTGCAGAGAGAAGAGATCAAACATTTTTAAGCACCATTCTGGAACTAGGCACTGTGCTAAGTGTGTAACAAATGCTCTCTCATTATCTCCCTCCCAAAAGGTGGAGGTGAGGGAGCAGAACATTACAGGTATGGTCAAAGGAGACTGAAATGGAGAGGTATAGAAGGGACAGTTAGCTAATAGTCTGAAAAGGTATAAAAAGGTAAAGATAGATGATGATTGAGGAAAAACCCATTGGATTGAACAGTTAACTAGGTCATTAATAATCTTAGCAAGAACATTTTCAGTAGAGAGGAGATAATAGAAACTAGATTTCAAGGGACTGAAAAGTGAGTAGGGTGTGAGTGAATTAAGGCAACGAATTTAGATGTCCTGTTACTCCTATAGTATTTTGCCATGTTTATGAGAACTTCCTTTGAGGAGTACCTTTAGTGCTCAGTTTTGCTTTACCACTAAATCAGATGCTTCCTTAAAAAACAAACAGTATAATTTCATATTCTCCATACTTCTTAATCATTTAGCTGTCTGACTAATCAATGGAAAAATTGCCTGTTCAAATCTTTCTTAGGTTTTCATTGAAAATGCTTTTGATGCATGTAGGTTTCATTTTAAAAGATTTTACAGAAAAAGTCACATGTAACTGCAGTTGCAAGCATCATAGTTGCTAAGGTTGGATGATTTGATAGGTAATCTTCAAACCATCATAAGACCACACCTCTAAGGAGGTGGAGCGTGGAACACACCACTTCCTGACCATTTTTTCTTCTAATTCTTCCCTTTGGGTCCAAATATGGAAAGGATAATCCCATTTCTACATGATAGCTCCTTGGATACTTGAAAATAATGATGCTGTTCCACCCATTGTTCACCCCTCTGCATTCAACCCTGATCTCCCAGTTATCCTTTTGTGGTATGATCTCCAGACCCTGCACCATCCTGCATGCCCTCCTGAACATTTTGTCAGTCTCAAGTGCTAGGGAGGAAGATGGGATAGGATTCAGAGGCAAAAGAGATTACTGGGGCTTGCAAATGCACTTTTTCTGCTTTTGTGTCCATGAAGGAAATGAGTTGCTAGGGTGGAAGAAAAGATGTTGTTCATCTCTCTCCCCATCTCTTGGCATACAAGAACTGGTAAGATGCCAGATAATGCTACTCCAGGACGAGAGTGGCCCCCTGTATCTTCTAGCCCAGGCTTACTCCTCGGAATGACACTGAATAATAGAAAAACAGAACATTTACATTATTGCATTACATTATTCTCTTGTTTGATTGAGTGCTTCTAATTAACCTTCTCTGACTCTCCCTCCCCCATGTCCTCTCCCCACTTCATTTAAATGTCTTCTCAATAAGATAAGACCTCCTTCAAGGGTCATAAGCTGAAAAAGAGTGGAAAGCCCTGGCTTTAGAGTCAGAGAGCTTGGGTCCAAATGCCATCTCTCAGTATGTGTAGAAGTCAAGTTATTTCCTACCCTTTGGCCTCAGCTTCCTTCTCTGTACGGTGTGGCATAGCCTCTGCAGTCTCTTTCAACTCTAGAATCCTAATAAAGGATGGCCTAGAGGTCATCTTGCCTCATTCTATAGATGAAGAAGCTGAAGGCAGGGAAACAACTTGTTTAAACTCATGAAGTAAATGGCTGAGCCAACGTGCAAACCTTGGTCAGGTTTCTGACTTTTTCTATTTAATTATATATATATATTTAGTTTTCAACATTCATTTGCACAAAATTTTGTGTTCCAAATTTTTTCCCAATCTCTCACCTCTCTCCATCCCAAAATGCTGTGCATACCCATTCCCCCAATCTGCCATCCCTTCTGTCACACCCCTTCCTTCCCTTACCTCTATCTTCTCTCTTTTCTTGTAGGGCAAGATAGACTTCTATACCCCCAGTGCCTGTATTTCTTATTTTCCAGTTGCATGTAAAAGTTATTCTCAACATTTGTTCCGAAAACTTTGAGTTACAACTTCTCTCCCTTCCTTCCCCCCACCCCCACTGAGAAGGCAAGCAATTCAGTACAGGCCATGTATGTGTAGTTTTGCAAAAGACTTTCGTAAGAATCATCTTGTGTAAGATTAACTATATTTCCCTCCTTCCTATCCTGCCCCCCATTTATTCTGTTCTCTCTTTTGACCCTGTCCTTTCCCAAAAGTGTTTACTTCTAATTACTTCCTCCTCTCATTTGCCCTACCTTCTATCATCCCTGCCACCCCACTTATCCCCTTCTCCCCTACTTTCCTGTAGTGTAAGATAGATTTTCATACCAAATTGACTGTGCATGTTATTCCCTCCTTAAGCCAAATGTGATGAGAGTAAATTTCACTTTTTCTACCTCACTTCCCCCCTTTTCCCCTCCATTGAAAAAAGCTTTTTTTTACCTCTTTTATAAGAGATAATTTGCCTCATTCCACTTCTCCTTTTCTCCTCCCTATATATTCCTCTCTCATCCCTAATTTTTTTTAGATATTATCCCTTCCTATTCAACTCACCCTGTTCTGTGTGTGTGTGTGTGTGTGTGTGTGTGTGTGTGTGTGTAATTCCTCCAGCTACCCAAATACTGAGAAAAGTTTCAAGAATTACAAATATTATCTTTCCTTGTAGGAATGTAAACAGTTCAACTTGAGTAAGTCCTTTATGATTTCTCTTTCTTCTTTATCTTTCCATGCTTCTCTTAATTCTTGTGTTTGAAAGTCAAATTTTCTTTTCAGCTCTGGTCTTTTCATCAAGAATGCTTGAAAATCCTCTATTTTTTTCCCCTGAAGTGTTATACTCAGTTTTGCAGGGTAGGTGATTCTTACTTTTAATCCTAATTCCTTTGGCTTCTGGAATATCATATTTCAAGCCCTTCGATCCTTAATGTAGAAGCTGCCAGATCCTGTGTTATCCTGATTGTATTTCCACAATACTGGAATTGTTTCTTTCCAGCTGCTTGCAATATTTTCTCCTTGACCTAGGAACTCTGGAATTTAGCTACAATATTCCTAGGAGTTTCTCTTTTTGGATCTCTTTCAGGAGGTGATCAGTGGATTCTTTCAATATTTATTTTGCCCTTTGGTTCTAGAATATCAGGGCAGTTTTCCTTGAAAATTTCATGAAAGATGATGTCTAGGTTCTTTTTTGATCATGGCTTTCAGGTAGTCTCATAATTTTTAAATTGTCCTAGATCTATTTTCCAGGTTGGTTGTTTTTCCAAGGAGGTATTTCACATTATCTTCTATTTTTCATTTCTTTTGGTTTTGTTTTGTAATTTCTTGATTTCTCATACAGTCATTAGATTGTATGTGCTCTATTCTAATTTTTAAATAACTATCCAGTGAGCTTTTGAACCTCTTTTTGCATTGAACTAATTCTGCTTTTTAAAGCATTCTTCTCCTTATTAGCTTTTTGGACCTCTTTTGTCAATTGAGTTAGCCTATTTTTAAAGGTGTTATTTTCTTGAGCATTTTTTTGGGTCTCCTTTAGCAAGCTATTGATTTGCTTTTCATGATTTTTTTTGCATTGCTCTCATTTCTCTTCCCAATTTTTCCTCCACCTTTTTTACTTGACTTTCAAAATCCTTTTTGAGCTCTTCCCTGGTCTGAGACTATTGCATATTATTTTGGAGGTTTTGGATGCAGAAGCCTTGACTTTTATGTCTTTCCCTGATGGTAAGCATTGTACTTCCTCATTTCAAAGGATGGAAGAAAATACCTGTTTGCCAAGAAAGTAGCCTTTTTTGTCTTATTTTTTCCCCTTTTTTGGGCATTTTCCCAGCCAGTTACTGAGGACCTCAGTTCTCAGTTTCTCCAAGGTGGCACAATAAAGGCAGAGGAGTTTACTCCTCTCCTTGCCTGTGCTGTGGTCTGGGAGCTACCACAAGTTTTTCTGCCCAGAATCTTTGAAGCTGTCTTTGGCATTTGTGGGTTGAGCAATCCCAGAACCACAGTTGCTGCTGGGGATTCAGCCCCCAAGGCCTGCTCCAATTCTGTTCCTGCTGATGTCACACAGCCAAGGTTGGGCTGCACTCCACTCTAAGACTGGTGCAATAGAGTTTTTCTGCCCAAAATCTGTGAAGTGGGTTTCCCTCTCCACAGCTGCCTCTAGCTCTACCATACCAGCACACTCCTCACCCCAGGAGTGCTTCTCATGGCTGAGATATAGATCAGCCTCTTAAATCCCCCAGGGGCTTTAGACTGAGGACTCCTAAAATGGATGCTGCAATGACTGCTGCCACCCTGAGACTACTGGGGCCAGACCACATTCCCTTCTCACCCAGGTGACAGCGTTTTTGTCACTGACCTTTGATACTCTCTTTGGGATTTGTGGGTTGAGTACTCTGGGAATTGCTGCTGGAGATTCTGCCCCTGAGGTCTACTAGCACTGTGAGCTCCAAGGGCTGCACTCCACTCCGAGCCCTGTGCAATTCCTGTCCACCCTACAGACTGTCTTGAGCTGGAAATGTCTTTCATTCTGTTGTTTTGTGGCTTCTGCTACACTAGAATTTGTTTATGGTCATTTTTTACAGATATTTTTTGGGCTAACAGGAGACAGCTAGAGTAGGTGTGTCTTTCTACTCCTCCATCTTGGCTTCTTCCCCTATATTTAAATACTTTAATACTTAAAATATCAATTAAAATATAAAAAAATTTAAAATTGAAATTATTTAATTTTCTATTTAAACCATGTTGCTTCATCAAGAAATAAGCTTCATCTTAACATGGATGACATAATTGAACTTCAGAAACACAGAATCCTTAGACTTTGGAATTTACCTATCAGCATCTGTTCTATTAAAGCTCTCCCAAACATGAACAGGAATAAATATTCACAAAACATGAACAGGAATAAATATTCATTTTTATGTGTTGTGCATTTTCTTCCTTGAATTCTCTAAATGTATGATTAATATCTGTTTTATTTATATTTATAGGGATGCTTCCTTCGGAAACTGTACATACAATCTCACAATCCTGGACTGTTTGCAGGGAATCAGGAAGGTAATAATCCTCATTGCAATTAAATGGTTAACATAGAATTACTTAAAATATAAAAATACAAAAAGCACTAAGTTTCAGCATGTGGAAAGAATGAAAATGACAAACTTGGTTAAATTCCTTTAATATACTGATTGAGCAAGCAGAAGGAAGTTCTCTACTTTCAGAGTGTAGCATTTGTACCAATCTAGAAGAGGAATCTTGAAACATTTTATTTCTTCTTGACATGGATGGTGCTATCCATGGATATCCAAAAGAAGTAGGACCGAGAGTTCTCTGCCCAACTGTTTTAAGATCTGGCTTGGACTCAGGATTTATTGCCTTTTTCCTCTGTATTGCCTAGTGTATGGAAATTGTAGAACTGTAGATTGTTAGAGATGGAAAGAATCTTTTGAGATGATTTTGTAAAAATCCCTTTATATTATAGATGAGGAAACTGAGGCCAGAGGTTTTATTCTATCTTTAGCTTTCCTTTTCATTCAGTTGGTTCTTGGTGTTTGAAAGTCAGTAAGGCACAAATTGACAAGAATAACAGTAAAAGAATGTCTATGATGGGGTACCATGGCACGAATAGTGGATTGGGAGTCAGAGACCTTGGGAGTAAGGCTTGACGTGTGGTACTGCCACTATATATACTAGGTCTCTTAGAGCTCTAGCTTTCTCATCTGTAAAATGAAGAAGTTGGGTTATATGATTCCTAAGGTTCCTTTCAGCTTTCAACCCTTGATCTTCTAGTAAATATAAATTATTTGTTGATTCTGCACATCTCTATTTCTCTCTCTTAATTAGAATGTGTTTATTTCCATTTAATTTTCTCAGTTTCTGAGTAATGGTATCACAATCAAACTTGCCAGTTTACAAACTTTATTTCTTATCTAGTAGCACTATTGTTATGTAAATTGTTCTTTTTAGAAAGATTTGTTAATTTGATTTCATGTTAATATGAATAAAGTGACTGATGGCCTTAGAATTGAATTTGGAATTTAAGGAGGCCCAAAGTAGTAGGTAGCAAGTTTGATATTCCTTATCTTCAGTTTTTCATAATAAAAGATTCTAAAGGGAGGCAAATTCCCATATAAGTATCATAAATTGCCCCAGGCTTTCTTTTAATGGTGCAATGATGCTGTATCTCATTTTGGTTTTATCTCCTGTTATGGAGAGTGATTATTCTCGACTGTTAACATCATAGGATTTCCAGTTTAGAGATCATGTAGTCCCCTTCATGCATTTTACAGATCTATAAATATAGAGGAGAAATTTGAGGTAGAGAAATTAAATCACTGGCCCAGTGTCATAAAGACATTAGATACCAGAACAAGAAGGAGAGAACTTGACTTAGAGTCCAGTGCCTAGAGTATTGTGCAGCACTGCTTCTGGGAAAGAACAAAGAAAGTCGTGGAGAAATTGAAGGTCTGAATTAGGTTAGGGCAGGGCTTCTTAGCCCAAGGTCTGCGAACCTACTATGGTTTCTCAAACATATTTTTATAATTATTTCAATAAAATTGATTTCTTTTGTAGTCTTGTATCTTATTTTGTGCATTTGACTATTTTTCTGAGAAAGGGTTCATAGACTTCACAGGCTTCACCAGGCTGCCAGAATATTCACTGTTTTACATGAATTTAAATTCTCCAGGCCCAAGCAAATTACATTTCAAGACACTGAAAGAATTTAAGGATCAGATAGTTACCAAGCATTTATTAAGGATTTACCTGACTATGGTATAGTGAAAAACATATGGAGTCAGATGTTCTGGGTTCAAACCTACTTATCACTTACTGCCTGTATAACTTTGAGCAGATGACTTCACCTCATCTGTGGAAAGAAGGTTGAACTCAGTGGTTTCTTCCACTTCTCTCCCATGCTCCTGTCTATATAAACATGAGATAACTCTTCTTTTCAAGCTTACATTCTATTGAGTATGATTTTCCAACTAGTGTTTGCTTTGGAAGACTGAATATAAGCAAATCACTGGACATATTCACACAGAGAGAGGTTAGATGACCACTCATTAGGAATGGTTGGCTAGATGTTCAGTACACTTAAAGGATAGCTATTGTACCTCCACATTTTCCCTCTACCATCCCACCCTGCCCAGTCATATTTAATTCTTCAAGTTAAATATCTCCAATTTCCTGAGCCAGTTCTTATATGGCATAATGCCTATTCCCCTCAAAATCTTGATCTCTTTTCTCTGGAAATATTTCAGGTAGTTAGTGACCTTCCTAAAATGGAGAGTCCAGAATTGAATGCAGTATTCCAGATGTGATTTAACCAGGGAAAAGCACAGTGCAGAGGACCCTTGAACTTCCTGCAATCTGGATTAATTTGGCTACCATGGGTTTTGATTTTTTAACCCAAATACAGGATTTTACATTTAGCCTTTTTTTTGTAATTTCATTTAATTAGATTAAGTCCAACTTTCGCCTTTCAGGTTATTTTTGGATCTGACTCTTTCCCCTCCATACCCCAGGACAGCATGCACACTATTCACCCCTTCCTCCAGTCTGTCCTCCCTTCTATTACCCACCCTTTTTTTATCTCCCTTCCCCCTCTATTTTCCTGTAGGGCAAAATACATTTCTATACTCCATTGCCTGCATAGCTTAATTTCCATTTGCATGCTAAAACATTTTTTAACATTTATTCTTTGAGTTTCATATTCTCTCCCTCCCTCCCCACCCACCCTTATTGAGAAAACAAGTAATTCAATATAGGTCATACACCTGTAACAATGCAAAGAACTTTCATAATGGCTATGTTGTAAAAGACTAACCACATTTCCCTCTGTCCTATCCTGCCCTTCTTTTATTCTGTTCTCTCCCTTGACCTGTCCTCCCACAATAGTGTTTGCTTGTGATTATCCCTTTCCCCAATTTGCTGTCCCTTTTATTATTTTCCCTCTCCTAATCCCTTCTTCCTTACCTTCCTGCAGGGTGAAATAGATTTCCATATCCAATGGAGTGTGTGTTATTCCCTCCTTAAGCCAAATCCCATGAGAGTAAGGCTCAATTATTTCCTTTCATCTCTCCGCTCTTCCCCTCCATTGTAGAAGCTCTTTCTTCCCTCTTGTATGTTAGATGATTTGCAACATTCTACCTTTCCCTTTCTCTTACTCCTAGTACATTCCATTCAACATTAAATTTTATTTCTTTTAGGTATTCTTCCTTCATATTCAGCTCACCCTGTGCCCTCTGTGTGTGTGTATATATGTGTATATATATATATATATATATATATATATATATATATATATATGTATACACGCATGAAATATATGTATATATATACACACATACATACATGCCCATACATACCTACATATATATACACTTATATATATATATATATGTAGGTATGTATATTCCCTCTAAATACTGAAAAAGATCTCATGAGTTATAAATAGCATCTTTCCATGTAGGAATGCAAACAGTTCAACTTTAATGAGTTCCTTAAGGCTTCTCTTTCCTGGTTATCTTTTCATGTTTCTCTTGATTCTTGTATTTGAAAGTCAGATTTTCTATTCATCTCTGGTCTTTTCAACAAGAATAGCTGGAAGTCCTCTATTTCATTGAAATTGGTTTTTTTTCCCTTAAAGTATTATACTCAGTTTTACTGGGTAAGTGATTCTTGGTTTTAATCCTATCTCCTTTGACCTCTGGAATATCATATTCCAAGCCCTTTGATCCTTTAGTGTAGAAGCTGCTAACACTTGTGTTATCCTGATTGTATTTCCACAGTACTTGGAATTGTTTCTTTCTGACTGCTTGTAATATTTTCTCCTTGGTCTGGGAATTCTGGAATTTGGCTACAATATTTCTAGGAATTTTCCTTTTGGAATCTCTTTCAGGAGGTGATTGGTGAATTCTTTCCATTTCATTTTACCCTTTGGGTGTAGAATGTTAGGGCAGTTTTCCTTGATAATTTCTTGGAAGATAATGTCTAGGCTCTTTTTTTGATCATAGTTTTTAGATAGACCAGTAATTTTTAAATGATCTCTCCTGGACCTATTTTCCAGGTCAGTTGTTTTTCCAATGAGATATTTCACATTGTCTTCTATTTTTTTCATTCTTTTGGTTATGTTTTATAATTTCTTGGTTTCTCATAAAGTTATTAGCTTCCACCTGCTCCATTCTAATTTTTGAAGAACTATTTTCTTCAGTGAGCTTTTGGGGGTCCTTTTCCATTTGGCCATTTCTGCATTCTTTTCCTCATTGGTTTTTTTGAACCTCTTTTGCCATTTGGGTTAATCTATTTTTAAAGGTATTATTGTCTTCAGCATTTTTTTGGGTCTCCTTTAGCATGCTGTTGACTTGCTTTTAGTGATTTTCTTGCATTCCTTCATCTCTGTTCCCAAGTTTTTCTCCACCTCTCTTACTTGATTTTCAAAATCCCTTTTTGAGCTCTTCCATGGCCTGAGACCATTGCATATTTTTTTTTGAGGTTTTGGATGTAAAATCCTTCATTTTTATGTCTTCCTCTGATAGTATGCTTTGTTTTTCCTCATCTGAAAGAATGGAAGAAAGTATCTGTTCACCGAGAAAGTAGCCTTCTATAGTCTTATTTTTTTCCCTTTTTTGGCCATTATCCCAGGTAGTTACTTGAGTTTTGAGTTCTTTGTGAAGTGGAGGTTATATTCTAGGGACCTGGAAGTTTTCAGTTCCTTCTAGGTGGCACAATCAAGGGAGAGGATTTACTCCTCTCCTGGTCTGCTCTCTGGCCTGGGAGCAAACACAAACACTCCTTTTTGCCCAGGATCTGCGAGTAGGATTCCCTCTCCAGAGCCTTCATCAGCTTTACCACGCCAGTGCTCTGCCTCATCCCAGGGCTGCCACTCAGGAATGAGACCTAGATTGGCAGCTAGATTCTCCCAGAGTCTTTTGGTCAAGGGCTCCAAAACCTACTATGGTACTGCTGCCACAGTAGCTGCTGCTGCCCTGGGGTAGGGGCTGGGGCCATACTAAGTTCCCTTCTCACTCAGATGAAAGAGCTTTCTTACTGACTTTTGAAGCTGTCTTTGGCATTTGTGGGTTGAGAAATCTGGGAACTGGAGCTGCTACCTGTGATTCTGCACCCTGAAACCTGCTCCAGTCCTGTCCTTGCTGCATGGCCATGACTGGGCTGCTGTCTGCTCTGAGCCTGGTGCGATAGACCTTTCCTGTTGGCCTTCCATTGTGTCTTAGGCTGGAAATCTCCTTCATCCTGTTACTTTGTGGCTTCTGCAGCTCTAGAATTTGTTTAGTCATTTTATAGGTATTTTATGGGTTGTAGGGGATGAGCTAGAATAGGTCTGTCTTCCTGTTTTGCCATCTTGGCTCCGCCAACTTAGTTTATTTTTTTAAAGGCTTTTGTTGTTATACATTACAAAGAAACATGAAGGGAGGATAAAGTAATAAGGGGAAATGTTCACAAATTAGAAATTTTGTGGACTTGAAGCTTAATGTGAGTCAGCTGTGTACTGTTATAGCCCAAAATATCTAATGTTTTAAATGGCATCAGTAGAGATAATAGTAAGTGTGAAAAGGATTAAGTCCTGCTGTAACTGTTTTAGGTTGGCCATATCTGCAAAATGGTGATTAGTTCTGGACATTGCATTCAAAAGTGGACATTGACAAACTTTACTTTTCCCAGAAGATTGCAAGTAGTATGGTGAGGGGATTGGAGAACATGATGTGAGAGTCAGCTGAGAGAACACAGGAGGTTTAATGAGAAGAATAGACAAGTTCAAGGTAACATCAGAGCTGCTGTCAGGTAGTTGAATGGCTGTCATGTATGGCTCCTTTGGAGATTAGATTTATTTTTCTTGGCTGTAGTGAGAAGTAGAAACAATGGATGGATATTGCAGAGAGGCAGATTTGGAATTGGTGTAAGGACCAACTTAATTTTATCTGTTTAAGAGTATAATGGGCTGCCTCAGGATGTAGTATATTCTTCTTCTTTGTAGGTTCTTAAATACACTCTGGTTAGCCATTTGCTGACCCTGATCTTGAGGGGAATCCTGTCCAGCTACCAGGTTGGAGTAGATGACTTCTAAGAATACTGCCTAACAACAGATAAGATTTTGTGCAGGCCTCTCATCAATAGTCATGTCTATCCAAAAGTTCAGTAACCTTTCATTGGGCTGATGTCTTGTCTATAACTCTGAAACACTGGTATTCCAGGTATCATTTGGAATTTTGAGTTTGGTTATCTTTTAAAAATTTCTCTATTTTAAAATGTCTGCTAAATGAATATTTCCTTTTCTTTAATTCTCCTTTCCTAACTTACTGCCAACCTGCCACTCCAGTCATACTAATTCTCTAATCCAAGTTAGTTCAGTTTTAGATACCTTTGAGTCTGCCCTTACTATCTCTTTCCAAAATCTCACTTTTATTCAAATTAATTTTGTTCTACTTACAAAAACATTCCAACTCAGTTTGCCCACCTCCTACCCCATCCCATTTTGCCTTTAGAAATACCTATTCCTATTCTTAAAGGAACTTTTTTTGCATCTGTATATTTTTCTCCCATCCTCCTTCCTTTTTCTTGATTTATTTGAATCATCTTGGTTTTGTCCTATTGGATTACTCCCTGTAGTTAGGAATACTCCTGAGTTTAAGTGTCATTTCTGATACCCACGACTCCATGAGCTAGGAAAGTCACTTGCTCTTTTAGCAGGCAACTAAAACTGGAAGCTTCCAAGCAGATGCTAAATTGCCTTAGAAGAGGAAGGTCTTTTTCCAAAGAAATTACAAGTCTGACCCAAATATGTATAAAATATAAAATTTATACCTCATTGAAGTGCTCGGGTTTGATTATGCCAGCATAACACATGCATACACACGTTTTTTTATTACCTGAGAGGCAAAAATTCTCTGTGTGTGTTTGATGTACATTGGACAACTCTGGGCAAAGCACTTTAACCTCTCAATGCTCTAGATTATAAGTTGCTAAGGAAGGATATGCCAGCCAGTTTTGGTAGAGAGAGTTTCCTCACCTGAGCATTTCCTATACTGAAAATTATAGGGCGGTCAGTATTTATTAAGCTCTTAGTATGTGTCAAATACTATGTTAAGCACAGGGAACGCAAAGATAGGAAAAAACCAAAGCAACAACAACAAAAAAGCCCCAGGCTCTAGGGACCCTGAAGGCATCTAGGAGTCAGGAAGACCTGAGTTCTAATTTGCCCTCAGACACTCTCTGGGTGACCCTGGAAAAGTCACTTAATAACCATTATCTCCTAGTTTACTAATACATGAGATAGTCACAATAATATAATCTTCCTCTTGGTTTTGTGATAATAAATGGTAAAAATTTGTGAAAGTGTTTTGTAAACCTTAACGTGCCTTAATAAATGCTAATAAATAAATCAATATTAGGCTTTGTTATTATTATTCTAATGGGGAGACAATATATAAGTAATTAGGTACATACAGGATATATACAGAGTACATCAGAGGAAATCAGAAAGGGGAGGGGTTGGCCATGGGGTTAAAGGTGAGGAGCAGGAATGGC
Organism: Potorous gilbertii; assembly: GCA_028658325.1. Classification (NCBI taxonomy): domain Eukaryota; kingdom Metazoa; phylum Chordata; class Mammalia; order Diprotodontia; family Potoroidae; genus Potorous; species Potorous gilbertii. The sequence continues at coordinate 461,955,124 of CM053770.1, forward strand.
TTTCTGACAAAGGTGGGCTTTGGGCTGAGTCTTGACAGAAATGAGAGTGATTTAGAAGAGGAGGACAGAACATTGCAGGTCTCAGAAGAGCATTCAGTGCAGAGGCTCTGACACAGGAGATGAAGTGTGGTGGTTAGGAACTGCAAGAAGGCTAGTGTAGCTGGTTTGTAGAGAGTGGAGGGGCGAGTAAAGTGTGAGGAGATGGGAGATGTGGGAGGAGACCACGTTTAAAGAACTCTGAAGTGCCAAACAGGATTTTATATTTGATTCTGTAGAAGACAGGAGCCACAGGATCCCCCCAGTATGTGCCTCTAAAACACACGCACACACGCACATGCGTGCATACACACACACACACACATACACACACACATTACCATTAGAGTGAGTTTAATAAATGCTGAAAAGAATAGTTAATCTTGGTTTTAATTTCTTTTCCTGTTTACTCTCTTGTCTCCTTGAGTCTCCTGTTCCTCATATTGTATTCTGAATTAGCTGTCCAGAAGTCAAGTTTAAATCCCACCTCTAAAACTTACTACACCTGTGGCCTTGCATGAGTTGCTTAACTTCCCTAGGCCTCAATTTCCTCATCTGTCAAATGAAAAGAGTGGACTCTATGGCCTTGGAGATCCTTTTCAGCTCTAGGTCAGGCTCTTAGTTTCCCATGTCACTTTCCTCTGTTTTCTCTCCTCAGGAAAGTGACTTAAAAAAGCTCTTTTCTTATTATATGTTTACATTTGGAAAATACCTTAAACATACAGTAAATAATAACAAATAATTCCCCTCATCCGTAAGGGCAGAGTCCAGGCACACATTTAAATAAACCCTGTTGTTTTTGTTTGATCAGTATTTTTACTGATAGGAGGGTCTCCTTATTTAGGAAGTCCCTCCACTAATGAAGATCTTATACTCTAGGTCAGTTGTGTTGGACACTGCTTAGGTTTGGGAATTTTCCCATAGTCAGAGCTTTTACACAGCCCCTGGGTAAGAGAAAGGACTTGAATTTGAGTCTTCCCTACTCCAGGGATGGCCCTCTCTCCACATGCTAAGCCTCATTTTAGATCCTAAGATAGCTACTTAGTAAAACATGTACATACATACACTCACATGTACACTTTAATGAACCCAACTAAAGGCCTTTGGATAGAATTATAAGAATACTTCAATTTAATATTTTCTTGAGTGCAACCTTAAAAAATTGATGAAGTCCAACACCCACAGACAGGACATGCCTTGTACTGAAAGCTTATTTCATAATGAGTTCACCCTGGAATGTTTCTGTTTGTTGATATAGTAACAATAATCTGATCCAGGCATTTGTTATATTTGTTTACCTTGCAAAGGAAAGCTATAGCTTCATTCATAGGATCTCCTTAGAGACTGTGTATTTTCAAAGTTAATATAAACATCAAATTGAGAGGTTAGATGAAATGAGATTAGGTTGTTCAGGAGCTCTTTAGCAATAGAAGCCCATACTTGTGACTGCAACATCAAACACCTTTTCCTTCTCTGTTTACAGTGGTGAGAAGGCTCCATAAAAAAATGTGTAATTACCTAAGTATATAAATGCAAATGTGGACATACATGTTTATGTGTATCACATAATGGCCAAATTATGTAGTGTCATTTTCTGGGTTTGATTTCTTCAAAATTTCATGTTGACATGTACTGGAAATACAACTGAGATTATGTTCAGAGCACCTGTGATTTGAGCCTGAATTGGCTCTGCCACTTACTAATAAATAACCTGTGAGACCTGGGATAAATTATTTAACCTTCCTGGGTCTCAGTTTCATCATCTGTAAAATTAGGGATTTGGACTAACCGGACCTTTTCTATCTCTTCGAACTCTAAATCTCTGATCATAAGTTGCTAACATGTTTTTATGTTTAATTGAAAGGAAGAGAAATGGAAAATTTGATTTGTGTCAATGGTATTTTTCCCTTCAGTAGTTTCTCTGATATGGTGCATACAGATGAACTTGGTTGTTTTATTTGAACTGAGAAAATTAAAATAACTTCACTCGTTTGTTTTGCTTTTTAGGGTGATTGGTAACTGAGTGTTGTTACAGGGTAAATGAGAAGTTTAACTTGGTCATTTTCCATCCTCCTTCCTCATTTTTTAAATAGCTTTAGGATGTGATTTTATTTCTGTTTCTCTCTTTTTCTCAAGTGCCTGCTATGTGTTTTTCCTTTGAAATTCACCTTGCTTTTTTTAAACATAGAAAATACTCTATATCCTCCCATGAAATGAATTTTCAGTGAGTTTATTTGCCAAAAGTTATTCAGGGTATGAAGTTACAATAGTTAGTCTTTTAATGTTTTCCAGATGTATTAAAGTAGTTTTTCTTTTTCAATAAAATTCTTTTAGTTTTTGATACTATCAAAAACTCACTGCTAAGAGGATAATCAATAAGAAATAACTTCTCTCAAAATGTAGTTATGGAAAGTTGTGAGGCACCATTTATGAGAAATTCATTTCCTGCCTATCATCATGCTAAAAATATTCTTCCCAGTATCAATTTTTTTTTCCCAGAATATGAACACCAGGATAGATAATATACAAATTAATGATGTATACCCCTTAGGTGAATATGGTATTATATGTTGAGATTTGGAAGACTAGTTATTTATAAACATAAACTACATATGAATACAAATTTTGAATGATTTTGTTGGGATGATTCAGTGTTTCTCAGAATAGTTGATTCTTTGAAATAATACAATAAATCTCATCTCAAATGCCAGTGTTGGGAAGTTAATTTCTAGATCTAAATTAAATATGAAAGATCTTTTTAAACATTTTCTTGCTAAATTAGGATCATTTAAGTGACACTGGAACTTGAGGTGAAGCAAAATAATTCTGGATGTTAATTATTAGTTTTTATACTGGAGAAAAAACAATTTGATTTCTTTCTTTCAGGGATTGCAGCATGGGTTTTTTGACTTTGAATCCTTTGATGTGGAAGAATATGAACATTATGAGGTTTGTAAATCTTTTAACATTTCATATACAAATTTAGCTTCTTTATTAAAATAAATACTTTTTTTAGTGTAATGAAGGGAAAGTTCAGCAGATGCAGATAGGTCCTTTTTGTCACTCTTTTATACTATATTTTGGTATTACTCCTTGGTATTATAGGCTGGTGTGATTTAAGAAAAGGTGGGGAGAGGGCACTCTTACTTTTATTTATGCTGTTGAAAGTTGTATAATATGCTTACTTTTAGACCCAGTGCTGAGTTTGTTTTGAAAATTACTCATTTTACTTCTTAAATATGAGTTATTCAGATTAGTGTAGAAGGATTGTCAGATGCTAGAGGTTATGTATCATGTTAGAACAAAATCATAAAGTGTATATTGATAAAATTGGTGAAATTATTTGGGTTAATTAACAGTCAGTAATTTCTCTTTTATCTGCCTTTCCCTTCTTCTTTCTTCTGTTTTCTCTCCTATTAGTATAGTGTTTTTTTTTTAATCTAAAGTTTAGTTCAGACTCATCGAATCACGTAATGTAAAGGAACATTAGAAGTCCTCTGGTTTAACCTTTCAGTAGAACATAAGCTCTCTGATGACAGGAATTGTTTTAATTTTTTGTCTTTATACCCCCTCAGTCTAGCATGCTACCTTGCACACAGAATGTGCTTAATTAATGTTTCTTAAATGAAATCTCCCACCGTCCTTGCCACTCCCAATCCCCAACACCTTCCCCACCCTTTATAGATAAGGCCTAGACTGGTTAAATGACTTACTCATAGTCATGTAGCCATTTAGTGGCAGTGGGAGATTACAGGCTAGGCTTCCTCAGTTTGGTGTTATTAATACTACATACTACACACTCAACTTGGGAAATTTGATAAAGTGATAGAAGCTTGGTATGTATATTTTGATGTAAATACACACACACACACACCTATACATATATTCATACCAACACACATACATATATACATATACACATATTAGGCAAAGGCTTTCTAAAGTAAAATCATATTATAGGAAATAGTAGAAATTTTACAAGATCATAGTAGCAGAGAGACCAGAAGTCTTCTTTTCCTGAGCTCATTTGATTTTTGTTTTCTTGCTAGATGGATGTGTAACTTGTAATATTTGAATGTGTTTAAAGTGTTATTAGAATAAGTTAACTAATGGCACCTTATAAGATTTAACAAAACAAAACAACAACAACAACAAAAAAAACCAACCTGCCACTATTCTAAAAGTGTACTCTGAAATCAAGGCTTTGGTTCTTGCTCATTCTGTAGTTGAGGTTTATCCTTTCTTGAAGCTGAAGTAAAAGGCAGTACATAGATATGATTTCATATTATAAAAGAATCCCATCACTTTATAGGAAAATTTATGATGTAGTTTTAAATAGTAAGTTACTATACTGTATTTTAAACTATCATGGTCACAGAATTCAATTTATAGTTAAAACTGTTTTCCAATTATCCTGTACTTCTAAATGTATGATCCCATGATCCTATGAAGTTTTTAGATCACACTTGGTATAGAAGGCAAGTTCTATCTGTAGTTCTAAAGTTGTAAGAAGTAAGAGATATACTGGTCACATTTGAATGGAGAAAGTGTATATATGATTATGAGATTACAGTTTACAGAATGAGTGTCTGAAAAGTTGAGTGTAAAACTTTGGTTTAAATTCAACAGGTAGGGAGTTTAAAAAAACCCAACCAGATCTGTAATAAATGCTTTTATAAAATGAAAAATTATATTTTAAAGTAAAAAAAAAATCCCAATTTGTCATTCTTGTGAATCAGAGCTTTGATTATTGAGTTTTCTTAAAGGAAGGCATATCAGTAGTCATGTGACATTATTTAGTATTGATTATATTATTTTATTTGAGTATATTAATTTATTTTTAGGCCTTTTTCTTATTTAAAAAGTATTTCTTTAGGGTGCCATTTAATTCCAGTCTGGTCTATATTTCTTAGAAAGATACAACTAATTAGATAAGTCAGTCAGTGATCTTAACTCTTATGGTTAACTGTTTATATTTAGCCTAATTTAATCAGAATGAAGACATAAAGCCTTGATAGAGCTGGAAGAGATTCTGCGGATCCCATAACCATAAATTAAGAGAGGTAAAGGACCTTGAATGTCCTCTGGTTAAACCTAGCTTATTTTATAGAATAACCCAAGATAAAGGAGCTGAAGTGGCCTTACCAGTAGCAAAGCCATTTCCCTCTGGCTCCAAACCCTAGGGTTTTAATAGTACCTGAGATGGCATATAGTCCAGCCTGCTCCAGACTAACTCACTTTGTGTCATTTAATTGATGATTGATAATTAATTGTTTTTAATTATAAGCAATAATTAATTGGTTCATCGACCAGAGGATGACAAAGTAGATTCAAGCCTGAGTCTACAAACTTTCAGTCTATTTCTCTCAGTGTTGTATATACTTAGTATTTTTGGGAATTTGTTCTTAGGTCATGATCATGACATAAGATATTTTTGATATTTGTAGATAAGGAAATTGAGGCCCTGAAAATTTTAAACTAAAATTACACAGCTTACTAGAAGCAGAATCAGAATTAGCACCCAGATTTGCCTACTCCAAATCTATTGAATTTTGGAAAATAACCAAAATAGACTTGAATTGAATAATTTTAGCTATAGCTGTATCTGATGTTATTTTTTTCAGAAGAAAATTCTGTCCCTGAATTAATTTTCTTTGTTTACTGTATCAGTTCCTTCAAGCTGCTAAAATTAGCCCAATACAAGTACTATCTTTATTTTTACTTAGATCAGTTGTTTTTAACTTAAGGAATGAATATATATGTACACATATATATTGATAAGCATGTATTCTCTTTGTATATTATGGTAATAAACTGCTGAGTTATATGATCAAAATATATAGATTTAGAGCCATATTTATACTGATATAGATGTAGTAAACACATTTCACAAATGTGCAGAAGTCTTGAACAGACTTGATCCATGATCCACTGAAGTTTTGTACTTCTTTTTAATAGTTTTTAAAAATTTTAGCATTATTTAGCATTATTGAGAATATCTAGATTGGTACATGATTAGAAATCCTAACTAGTTTTTTTTCCAAACGTTTTCCATGTTTGTGGGTTAGAAATGGAGAATATGGTTGGTGTCATTTAATGTATAAAAATATTTAATGTATAATTAAACTTTTATAGACATGAGCTAGCCATTCTCATGAATTATGATCATATTACTCCTATGTGCTATTTACACTCAGTGTGTTAAAATCTTTACAAATGATATCTAACACATCACATGTGTAAACACTTAAACTGCATTAAAATTGGAAGCATTCATAATTTTTGAAACAGAAAAAAATTTCCTCTTCTTATTGATAATTTTGATAAATCCTATAATTTACACTCATGAGAGTGTTTGAACCGTTGGTTTGTCTATATTTTACTAAAAGAAATATTTCAGTTGTTATAAAGAGCTGTTTCTAATGAAATGTTCAAGTGAATAAAATAGGTGATCCAATCCTGTAAGATTTAATTTAGTGGTAGCAATAATCATTTTAATCTTTCTAAAATTTCGTTTAAGATGTAATGGGAAGGTGTCTCTAAACCAAAGGCAAAAAATCATAGACAAACAGGTTATCCATGTGAGACACCTCAAAGACTCATTTTGAAGGTGAAATGTGGTCTGTCAGTTTTTGACCATTTAGAGGTAGTGACAAAGGTAATATAGATAATTATATTAGACATATAATCCTCCCCCTGTAATGCTTTTTGACATTAATTTTAAGAAGAAATCTTTTCCCAGAACTTGTAATTGGTAAGGTGAATTAGGGGTAAGGAGATCTGAGTTTTATTTAGTTTCATTTCTGCCACATAGAATATTGTTCTGTGGGATCTTAAGTAAGTCACATACTCTTATCTTACTATCAGTGTCCTCTTCTCTAAATTAAGAAACTAGGAACAAGTGCTCTAACAGTTTATGGTTTTAGAATTTTTCTGTAGTCCTGGCACCCTCTAGTGGATTGACTTATTAATAAACAGGAAAAAAGAGGAGTAAAGAGCTGGGTAATTTACAATTTAAATAAGCCACTCCTGGAGAATCAAGAAATATTAGCTCTATATCTACTTTTAGGCTGAGCTAAAAGGAAAAAAAAACCCAGCCTAGGGTATAGTCAGTGCTTCTTTTTGTTTGTATGTGTATTAGCTATGCAATCTATTTCAATCACTGAAATTCAGTAGAAATGCTTTTTCCATCAGTGATGGCAAATCTTTATTTATAGGCTTTTTTTTGTTGGGGGGGTGGAGGAACAGGACCTTGAATTAAATTATTTTACATGAAATCATGTGAACTTCTTATACTTGTAGAAATGATTGTGAAGCATGCTGCTAAAGCAAGTGTACTGTGGGTAGCATGTACATTTTTGAAGTTACTGTCGTTTTAATTTCACTTGACAACATAGTTTATCAACTTCATACAGAGAATAAACTCAAAAGTTTTTCACTAATGCCTTTCTCCATTGTTGTTCAAGTGCTTTTCTTTCTCTTTTGAAATTCTCACAGCGGGTTGAAAATGGTGACTTCAATTGGATTGTTCCAGGAAAATTTTTAGCGTTTAGTGGACCACATCCCAAAAGCAAAATTGAAAATGGTATGTTTTTCTATTTTTAAAAAAGTTAGTTTCTCTTCTTGAATATTCCTACTTTTCTTTGGATACATCTTTACCTTTTTCTACTCCTCAGATCACACCTATGAGCTAATCTCTACCTGTAAGTTTAAAGAGCTAACATGATTTAGCAATTCCTGACTAAAATATCTTAAATATTTTCATTCCACCAGGAGTAATAGGTGGAGCTATAAACATGTTTTCAAGGGGGAAAATTCATTAGATTTTTAGCTGTTCATGGGTCTTTCAGTTATCACAGAAGTGCTGTTTGCCCAGGTGTGAAAAGTTACAACTTACCAATGAATTCTTATGTTAGGGTTTAGTTTAATTGGTCTAAACCTTGAGAGTAATCATTTAAACTAGAATCTCCTGCATTTGTTTTATTAGTAGCTGCCAGTAAATTGTGATTTGTTTCCATTTCTAGCTTTCAAAAATCATTTCACACTTGACAGTTCTGCATCATAAGCTGTGCCTCACTGTTATTTTTAAAATACTAATATTAAATTGAGATAGAGCTTTAAAATTTATTAAATTTATTTATAAATTTATTAAAAGAACATGACATTGGAAATTCTTAGTTATAAATTTGCTAATAGTTGGATTTTTTGATACGTGCTAGACATTACTTAGCCTGTATTCCAGATGGTTCTTGAGCAGTCTCGAGGAGATGGCCTTTAAAGAGGTGATCTTTTAGGATAAGTCTCCCAAGGCTTGCCTTTTTGCTTTTTGAATAGAATTGTCTGTCTTGTTTACAGGAAATCTTTTCAGATACATAATTTTAATTTTAACATGTCCTAGTTTGAACTTCTGTATAGGACTTCAGAAGGAAATTGACTCCTTTTAGTTTTGCATATTTAGTGAAGATATCTCTTATCAGAATTCACTTAAAAGTCAACAGGTCCAGTCAATAAACTTTTATTAATTACCTGCTATATGCCAGACACTGTGCTAAGTAAACACTGGGAAATAAAATGCTTGTCGGTAATTGGGTGCAGGAAAAGCCACTATTTTTTCTTGGTGCTTGTGAGTTAGAAGTTCTAGATGAGGTAGTATAGCATAATGCAAAAACACATTTTAATGGTTATCACGATTTATACTCTCTGCTTCATAGCCAGATGACTCTGAACAAATCTTTTACCTTCTTTGAGCCTCAGTTTCCTCATCTGTTAAATGTAATAATGATGTCTAACCCAGTCTTACGGGGTTGCTCTTAGGTTCCAATATGTATGAAATCAGTATTTAAGCTGTAAAAGGATATACAAATGCAAAGTATTATTTTTATTTAGTCTTTCCTTGTGTAACTGCAGAAATTATTTTATTCATTGAAATTGCAACACAGATATTTTTTATTGTATACTTCAGGGTGTTTGAAATGCCATTTTAAGCTCCTCAAGGCACCTAAAGTTTGTAATTAATTTCTTACTTGGACATAATGTGTTCATATTCTAGTTGCCGAAAGAAAACATTTCAGAGAAGCATTTCCATAGCGTCAACCCTAAAAGAGGCCTAGTTATTTTCTGTAACTGACATAACCATGTGTACCTCATTGATATATTTGTGTGTATGAGTTTTGTGTATTGATAATTAATAAGAAAACTCTTATTTGACCTTTTTTCATAGTCTCATATTCTTTGAATATATGCCGAAGAATTCAGAATTCAGAAAAGCCCTTTTTATAATGAATGTATTTTTACGTACATGTTTTGCTCACACATCAATACTAAAAGAACTCACGAATTCATCATTGTGGGTATTCTTCTTTTGAAATTCAGTTGTAGAATTTGTTCTTCTAAGTATACTGTTCCATATTTTCATTTTTTTAAAAGTATGTAGGTAGTAGATATTTTGTTGTAAATTAAAGTAAGTTGAAACTCTTTAGGATAGGGAAATGGAGAATTTTAGAAACCTTACAAACAACTTGATGACATCCCATTGAGTTATAAAACTAGATTTAGAATAATTATGTTAACATTTTTTCCAGCTCTGGGATTCTTTTCTCAGCAGCTCATGTCTCTTTAACCTTCATTCTCTGAACTTTGGTAAATAGCTTTTCATTTGTGCTAATTTTAAAAGATATACAAAGGTGGTAAAGACTATTGGTACTGGTAATCACACATGCACCTATACATCAGCATCCAATTTAGGATTGATGCTGAGTGGGAAGTGTGGTTAAATTGTGGCTAAGTAGCACATCCACCTGCAGCGTGTTATGCCCCAAATTTCTGCTGTTACTTTTCTTGCCTAAGGACCTTGACGTGCCTTAGCCTGCTATGGATAAAGCATTTATATCATTCTTGAATCTTTACTCTTATGGTATATTTTCCTTAAAAAATTTAATTCAGAGTTTTTGACATGATAGAGGAGTTTCCTCACCAAGAGCTATCTACACAAATGAAATGAAGGTTGGGTCAAAGTGATTTTTTTTTTCCTTTCAATTTTTATCTATCCACATTGGCTGCCATTATCCACTTCTGATGCTTCACAGAAATATGGCAGTTGACTTTGACTTTGTGGAGAACAAGGGCCAGAGAGATTGCTGGAATCAGAGTCTAAAAATCTGGCTTCCAAGCTTACTGTGGACACTGACTAGATAGAGGTATATTTATGGCAAATCATTTAGCCTGCTCAGATCTTCATAGTCTATAAAATGTCAATAGTAATGGATTGTGAACTCCTTCTCTAAGGGTAGAGATCACCTTTCTTTATATCTACCTAGCAGAGTGCCTGGCACATAGTAGGCTTCATAAGTTAACTTTCTGTATGTGCTTCTTAAGGTTGTGAGGAAAACAATGTGTAAACTTTGAAAAGCTGTATAAATTTTTTTTTAAAATAAATTTATTTAACTTTTTACATTCATTTTCACAAGATTTTGGGTTCCAAAATTTTCTCCCCATTTGTCCCCTCCCCCCTCCCCAATACACTGGACATTCTAATTACCCATATCACCAATCTGCCC